>CM077083.1:189114976-189714976 GCA_039513925.1 Platanthera zijinensis
TTGTAACAATCCACAGTGCCGTCTGGGTGAAACTTCACAACGAACACCCAGCGACAGCCAACCACATCAGTACCTACCGGTGGAGGAACAAGGGTCCAGGTACCCCTTTCAGTAAGAGTGGCGATTTCCTCATCCATGGCAGATTTCCAATGAGGAATAACAAGAGCCTCCTGGTAAGTGCGGGGAGTGGTAATAGCCGAGATAGCCAAAGCAAAGCACCTGCGAGACGGAGTAAGCCGATCATAGGAAACAACAGCCGCAGCGGGTGTTGGGTACACGCCCGCACCCCTTTGCGAAGTGCAATGGGAAGATCCAGGTCGTCTCGTGCCTCAGGGACCGGAGCGTCCGTGGAGGAGAAAGCTGGCCCGGGACTAGAGAGAGACGGCTGCGGAGAAGATGGAGGGGGTATAATGGAGAGAGGAGGAGACGGAGGAGGAGATGATATATGAGGGGAGACGTCGATATGCGTGGAAGGAACACAGAGAGATGGTGGAGAGTCAGAGACAGCATGAGGAAGCAAGGATTGAGAAGAGAAGTAGAATGCATTTTCGAAGAAGGTGACGTCCGTGGAAACAAACTATTTGAGCAGAACGGGGTCAAAGCAACAATAACCTTTTTGAGTGGTCGAGTACTCAAAAAAGACACATTTTGTGGAACGGGGGGAAAGCTTGTCACGGGTAGTAGGCGGAGCATGCACAAAAGTCGTACACCCAAAGATACGGAGAGGAAGAGGAAAGGGTTCCTTGCCCGGGTAGAGAATGGAGAAGGGGGTTTTGTCGTGGAGAATCGAAGAGGGAATGCGATTGATGAGATAGCAGGCGAGGAGAACAACATAGCCCCAGTAAGAGCGAGATACCTGCATCTGCGTCATGAGAGTGCGAGCGATATCGAGGAGATGACGGTTTTTACGCTCCGCCACCCCATTTTGCTGGGAGGTGTAAACACAGCTGGTCTTATGAATAAGAACATGTTGCATACAAAAAGACGAAAACTCATGACTGAGATATTCTTTAGCATTATCAAAGCGTAGTACTTTAATAGAAATAGCAAACTGAGTTTTAATCATATTATAAAAGGATTGTCATACAGATAAGAGTTCAGAGCGATCTTTTAATAGATACACCCAGGTACATCTAGAGAAATCATCAATAAAAGTTACAAAGTAAGAACTATCCCGACCAACGGTGAGAGTAGGAGCAGGACCCCAGACATCAGAATGAATGAGATCAAAAGAGCGGGAGGAACAACGGCCTTGCTTCGGCGGGAAGGAGGAGCGGTGATATTTGCCAAGCTGACACGCATCACAGTTGAGCGGAGGACTGGTCTGAGGTAAGTGGGGAAGAAGCTGACGAAGAATCCGAGGAGGAGGATGTCCAAGGCGAAGATGCCATTGAAGCAGATCGGTAGATGAGGAAGAGAAGGCGGACAGAGCGGAAACATTATCGAGGAAGTAGAGGCCGCCACTCTTAGTCCCAGTAGCAATCGTCCGTTGGGTCCTCAGGTTCTGAAAACAACAAGAAGTGGGAGTAAATAAGACAGAGCACTGAAGTTGCTTGCATAAAGTAGTAATGGATAGCAAATTGCAAGGGAACTTCGGGACAAAGAGAGTGTCCGCTAAGCGAAGCGACGGGGTGACTTGAACCATGCCCGTCCCATGAACCGGGGAAGGTGAACCATCCGCAACAAGAACCGGGGGTAACCGATCATGGGTTTCTAGGAGAGAGAAGCATTGAGGGTTTCCGGTTATGTGATTTGTAGTACCAGAGTCAATCAGCCATTTACCTTGGGTAACGACGTGTGCACTACCTGAGGTCATGGCCACAGAAGCAGATGGCCGAGAGGAGGCGGAGGTTGAGGAAAAAGTATCATCAGAGGAACGAAGATGAGGATGTTTCTGCAAGCAGCGGTCAACAGAGTGGCCGGTACGACCACAGTGAGAGCAGAGGAACCTTGACAGACCGCGCGTGCCTAACTAGCTGTGGCCACTAGTGCCACCCCGCTGAACTTGGTGAGCATAGGAGTCCTGTGGAGGAGGGGAGGACAACAGAGGACGCTTGAGCAGCGAAGTAACAGCGGCGATGCGAGCCACGGTGGCATCCAAAGTTGGAGACTCTACTTCTCCCAAGATCTGCTGGCAGATTATATCAAAAGACTCGAGGAGTCGTAGAAGATAACAAACAACCAGGAGTTCCTGGAAGTGTTTTTGCTACTCGGCCAAGTCCACGGAGAAGGGTCGATTCTGGAGGATTTCGGCGCTAAGAGCCTGAACTTGCTGATAAGCCGCAGTAGGAGACATGGAAGGACGAGCGAAGAGATCCGCATAGAGAGTATAAATGCGGGATGTCGGGGCCCCCTTCGAGTAGAGAGCAGCAAGGTGAAGCCATGCGGTCTTGACTGTCTCATCATGGCGTATGACAAGGAGGCATTCATCGGAGAGGCTGTTAGCCAACCAAGTGAGGACAAGCACATCACTGGCATCCCAGTCATCAAATTGAGCAGAGTCTGGAGGAGGAGGGTCATCGGTGAGGTGATGACATTTGCGCTAAGAGCGAAGGAGAAAGGTGAAAGAAACGCTCCAATCCGGATAGTTGGAACCAACAAGTTTAGAAACCGTGCCAAGGTTTCCGGAAGGAGTAGGAGGCGGAGCTGGAGTGGCGATAGGAGTGGTGGTAGTTGAGGTCTCAGAAAGGGCCATAGGAGAAATCAACGAGAAGTCGCGCGGTTAGGAAACAAGCCGCGCGGATAGGAAGAAGAAGAGCTGCAACAGGCACGATGTCAGACACCAGCAGCCAGAAAAGCCACGACCAAGCCGCAGGACCAAGCAGAGGGAAAGAAGTCGAACGGCTAGAAGACAGCCCGCGCGAACAGAAGTGAAGATCAAACAAGGCGAATAAGGCAGCAGGTCGCGACGAACAAAGCAACAGGTCACGGCGACTGAAAGGAAGGGAATAAAGTGGCCGCGAACACACGACAATGACAAGGAGAAAGAAGCCGCGCAGATAAGGCGCAAGCAGGCAGAAGAAACAAGCCGTGAGAACAGGTCGCGAGAGGAAGAAGCAAGCCGCGCGGACAGGGCGCACAGAATCAGGAGAAGATTGAGTCCTCTGATACCATGTAAAAGTAGCGAACAAACGACTAAAAACAAGCCGGAACTTTGAATAATTGAAAGTTTATTATCCAAAAAGATATCATTTACAAAGGTATGACCTCCCTTTTATAGAATGGAGGAGAGAGGAGAGAGTACAAACTAACAATTTGGGACTAAAGCTATAAAAAATCTGAGCGGCTAGAACAACAGACCGGAACAGGCCGCGCGGTTAGACAATGTTCTAACCACTCGGCAATACCAGAAGCAAGAGAGAGAGATGCGGTAGGAGACCGCTAGACCGCCCGATTTCCAAGCCACCGGAGATAAACCGCCAGACCGCCGGACTACAAACAACAACAGCCTGGATATCAAACCGATGGAGATTAACCGCCAAACTGCGCGGTCTACAACCCGCCAGGCTCAAACCGCCAGACCGTCTGGTCTACAACCCGCCAGGCTCAAACCGCCAGACCGCCCGGTCTCATACTTCAACAAAAGGTAACAGCTACAGAAGCTAAATAGTAAATATTTAACTCATACCTATCACCACATCAGCTTAATGGCCTCTTGCAGACCAAGGTTGTAAACTCGAGGCTGGGCTGGAGCTTAGTGGGATGCGGTTGATTCCGCCGCCTTCCCTTTTTCTTCATAAGTTGCTCCATATTTTTTCTCGGACTTTGCACGTCCGCTCCAACACTCACGTGCAAAATGCCCCACCTTTCCATAGTTGTAGCACACTCCTGGGACTCGACTTGAGTTTGCCCCCATTGCACCAGACGAAGGGGCTGAACTCGAATTCTTCTGCTTCTTGTTCCATCTGCGGAAACCAGACTTTGAACTCGACATTTTGAACCCTGACCTCTTTTCCCCTGGCTTCTTCTTCTCTTGAACTTTCTTCGCGACCCTTTCCAAAGACCGAGCCGCATTAACCAAGGCAAGTAAGCCTTGTTCCTTAGGCCCAGCGAGGAGTAGTTGTAGGTCTCCCTGTAGGCCCTCATAAAATCGGTTGGTCTTCCGATCTTCTTCAGTAAACATAGCACTAGCATAACGACCTAACCGAGTAAACTCATGGAGATACTCATCCACGTTACTCTCTCCCTGAGTTAAACCAAGATACTTATTCTCCATCTCAAGCTTCTGGGCAGAAGGTAGGTATCTGACCAAGAACAACCTTGAGAATTCCCCCATCGGTGCTTCAGCAAGTTGTCTTCCCACTAAGAGATGAGCCTCTAACTCGTCCCACCACATCCTTGCCTCACCAACCAATAGGAAGGTCGCTATTGTGGTCTTCTGCCACTCCGCAGTTTCTGTGACAGTCATGACCCTCTTCATCGTAGAGAGCCAATCCTCATCTTGAGTTGGCGTTCCCATCTCGTCGAACACCGGAGGATTAAAGCTCATCATATGCTTGAGTTGTTTCTCCCTGGATCTCCTTGGTGCTACCGGATCAACTGCCACGTGCTATACCACTCTCGTCTCTACCACTCTAATCGGTTCTTGCTCATTAGCAGGTGGTGCGTGCTGCACTTATTGGGCATTGATCATAGCAAAGACTGCTTCAACCACCAATCTGATGGTTTCTGCTGAAGGAGGTGTTGTAGGCACTTCACTTGGTGCACTACTTTCCGCCGATTGCGGATGTTCTGATTGCCCAGCACCGCTCCTAGGAACCTATAATAGCATAAACCCTTGATTAGGCGACACACAAATTGCTAAAAGCAATCACTGGAACACTCAGGTTCCTCAAAACAAGTGTATTTTTCATTCCTAAGTGCACATTTATGGGTTCTTTTATGTTATAACGATGACGCACATACATGTGCTCACCACCCCTTAAAAGAATTCGCCCACGAATTCAAATATAGATGACCGACACCCTAGTCTGATACCAAATTGTAACACCCCCCATCCGTCGTATGACATATAACAGAAGGTCCAGCTGGAACCCGACGCCATATACCACGGACAGTCGGAAGGGTTACGGGATAATACCAAAAACTCAACTACTCGTCCTAACACAGAGCATTCTAGCGGAAGCTTTTAAACAGTTTAAGAGAACCGAAAATTTGCACAACCATGGCATGAATGTCCACTATACCACAGGAATGAAATAAAAAAAATACACAAAACAATACTTGGCCTTAATGCCTTACAAATGTTCACTTTACAATATAATGTTTTACATACATCGGCTCACATGCCGGCCACACATGACAAAAGTAAAACAACAGTTCGCTCGGCCTTCGAGGGCTAACTCAGCAACATGGGCTTCAACTCGCTATTTGGCGCTTGGTTCCGCAACACCTGCAAGCAACATTCCACCGCACGGTGGCAAACAAAGCAACGGTCAGCTAAGGCTGACCAAATTATAACGACCCCGCCCTTTACTCGGGACGGCGGTGCTCCTTCCCTGCATATAATTAGCCCAACTAAACAGTAAAGTGCAAATATATATTTCGCCATAGGTGTAGGCTCGCTCGGCCAAACACCCTGTGAACTCAGGGCACATTCTCGGTAAATCTGCTCAATTCTGTGGCTTCACCACCATCCTCGGGATGCAAACATTGTGAGCATTTTTGAGTCTTTCTGACCGCAGTCCAAGACTCCCGACTTTGCCAATGATAAGTTCCACTTTAGGGCCTCTAGCACCAAACCGCAAAGCCCAGGTCCGTTTCAACCCGCCCGTTGCTCACGCCGCCTAGTCACTTTAAGACGTACGCGCGGGCCAATCTTCACATGGATCCTAAAACATTTCAAAACATCACATAACCCAGTTATGTTCAAGGCTGGCTCCCCGGCCGCCAAGTTAGCAGAATCACGTTTCCGCCCAGTTTTCCGGGGGCACCTTGAAGTTAATTCCCAAGGATCCCTACTGAAATCTACCGCGTAGAAACCCGAAAATAATGCACGGAGTCTTCTCCGGCTATTAATGCAATGCAACATCACCGATACTGACAAACACGTCCGGGTAGGCTTCACACACAATGCCTATGCCCGTACTTAGATTCCGGACTCTAAACAAGGGGGACTTCACATATCTACCACAAGGAACACCGCAAACTCACCGCACACTCGCGGGAGAGGGTTTTCCTATGCAAAGGAAGAATAGCTTCACATGCTCAAGTTGAGAATCGTTACCCTTGAAGTCTGCTTAGGCGCCATGAAAAACTAGCCGGATGAAAGGCTTCGCAAGGGAATTCTCTCCATGGATCTGGTCTCGGTTCTCAATTTCGTGCTCTGATGCTCCGCCGGCGGCCGGATACCTCCCTTCCTTCTTCCTTGTTCTCTCCTCTCTTTAACTTCTTAGAAAGAGAGAGTTTAGGATGAAATGAGGAATTAACCCTCAATTCCCGAACTTAACTCAGCAGGAACTCACTGGGGCCGTCGGATCGTATTTAAAGAAAACGAACGACTCAGATTTGCCTAAAATCTCCAAACCCTGGGCCGAATACGGCTTTGCACACGGCCGTGTCCCAGTCCGTGTGCCTCGATCCAGACACGATTGTCGAGGACAAAAAAGGGCACGGGTTGGGACACGCCCGTGTCCCAACCTGACACGCCCGTATCGGGTCATCGACACGCCCGTGACCTGTGGCATATCACGAACAACCGCCACGCCAACCGTCACATCCCTTGGTGGACACGGGTGACCACACGCCTGTGCCGAATCTGGCACGCCCGTGTCAGACAGTACACACTCGTGCGCCGAGCCGTGTCCCTCAGTCGACACAGGACCCAACTTCCAAAGGAGTACACGGCCATGTGACACGCCCGTGTCATATGCCGTGTGACTGACACGCCCTGTGACACGCCCATGTCACAGGCCGTGTTCGAGCACTCAACGCTCGTCGACCTCGACTCGACTACCCGAGCACGACACGTCCTGTGACATTCCTGTATCACAGGTCGTGTTCACCCTACCAAGACCCGAACTTGGTTCGAACACCACCTGTTTCACTTTTAAGTTTCGGGGCGTTACAGCCCGCGCGGGCAGTAGGGCCGCGCCCGTGCGGGCCGCCGGGCCGCTCACCGCGCAGCCGCTCCCCCAGCGCGGCCGCGGCAGCATGCGGCCCCGCACCGCACGACAGCACCCAGCACACCCTCGCACGGTCGTGCCCAGCACGCACGCGAACAACGCTCCCCCGCGCGCAAGCGCAAGCAGCGTCCACCGCCGTCGCCAGCATTCTGCACCGTCCCCGGCCGCATCATTTGTCGTCGGCCGCCTCCTTCACCGTCGGCTCCCTCCGGCCGCTGCCGCCTCTGGGCACCTTGCCCGGGCCGCCCTAACTGCCTGGAGGGAAGGGGGGCACTCTTGTCATTTTGGTAAAATTGACAATCTACGTGATCGAAATGCAGTGACGTCATTCTCCAGCACAAATCACTCCCCGACACAATTACCACCGCGACCCTCCAAAAAACAATAAATAGGTCTTCAGGCCTTCAATTCAAGCCAAACAACTTTAGAGGCAATAGAGAGCTTTGATGTTTTCCGACGAGATCATGGACTTAGACCGATTCTCAACTCAGGAATTCACTCCGCTCTCCTCCTTGCGCCACGGTTTCCTCACGCCTCAAGTGAGGTCAACTGCGCCCGCAAGAGCGCTCTCATCTAAGCTCCGCATCAACGAGAGCGCTCCCTCCAGAAGTTTCGTGGACTTAGAAGATTTTCCATCTGGAATGCTTCCACCAAATTTCTGTGACCTCAACGTCATCTCATTGCCGGAGTGCTTCCGTCAAGACTCCGAGAACTTAGTCATTTCCTCCTCGCTGTAGTTCATTCTCTGCACTTATAACTGAGTAGCGGTATGTCGCCCTCCGAGATCAAACTCCAAGCTTTGTAAAGACACGAGATCTAGTGGAATCTGGCTCAGCACAGATCCAACCACATGGTTTTTCACAATTTCCGGGTTTTCCACGTCAAAAAACCTTCTTGTCGTTTGCTGCGATTTTCTTTAACTGTTTGTGTATCTGATTCGACCCCGAGATAAGACGATCCGATTCTCTGGACCGGGGAATAAACCGGACGACCAACAATACTATACAGGAGGACATCATGTCGATGCGATAGTACCTCAACCACGATGGTGTCACAGGACGGCTTCGCTGGCATCCCCAGAGTTCAGTACTCCGAGATCAACAACCAATCTTCTAATGCGCTCCAGGAAAATGAGTGGAAGGAGCTTCGACGCGATACCGTCATGATCAGAGTACGGTGGCACTATCAATCGTCTACCATTATATAAATTTTGAAGGGCGATGTTACGTGCACCCCATTTTTGGCTATGTGCACATCATAAATTTTATTTGCATGCCAAAATGTCAAGTAGACACCATAAATTTTATTTGCATGTCAAACTGTTAAAAAAACTTCAAAATAAAGTTTTAAATTTTTTACTTTAAATAAAAAAGTTTTCTTTCCTATTACATTTTAAACCAACAAAAACAAACAAAATAAAAAACAAAATCTCAAATTATTTTCCATCGATATAACTAAAAAATTTGCACCGTCCATTTTTAAGTTCATGTAGACATGCACGAACATAAAGATATGAATATTAGTTGACTTAAATAAATAAAATATTTGCCAGTTACTTAAAATTGAATATAAATACCTGCACGATCATTTTGCTTGTTCAAGCTTCCTTTTGGTCGTCCCTTTAAACGATCAGGAACCAAAGGTTTTACAGTTTGACTTGCTTTTTCTTTTCTATTCATTTTTTGAATAGCCGGCGATGTATTGTATTTTTTGAGTATCTCATTCAATTCTATTTGTATGTCATGTGAAGTGAGGCTGAGGCTGGGGTTTTTACTTTCGGGAGAAAATAGGAGCAGGGTGTGCACATAAGTTTAATATAGGTGGAATTGGAAAAAAATAGTGGTATTGTTTATTTTAAAATTTTGGTGTGCACATAGGCAAAAGTGATGTGAACGTAACATCGCCTTTTATTTTAAGAATTTAATGTGCACATAGCCAAAAGTGAAATGCATGTAACAAGGCCCATTTTTAAAGGTGACTGTTATTAGCACTGCACTTTTGGATATTCGCACTACATTTACTTTTAATTTTTCGCGCCTTTTGAAAATACTCCTTGTACATTCATTTTTAGGAAAAGTGTTCAACACAAAAGTTGTAGATCTCGACGAGATCTACAACTTTCGTGTTGAACACTTTTCCTAAAAAAGCATGTTTAAAGCGTATTTCTAGAAATACGCTCAGATTTCGCGCCTTTTAGAAATAAGCTTTATACATGCATTTTTAGGAAAAGTGTTCAACACGAAAGTTGTAGATCTCGTCAAGATCTACAACTTTCGTGTTGAACACTTTTCCTAAAAATACATGTACAAGGAGTATTTTCAAAATGCCCGAAAAATTAAGAGTAAATGTAGTGCGAATATCCAAAAGTACAGTGCTAATAACAATCACCTTTTTAAATGGGACGCTAAGGGGCTAATGCGATATAGAGAGTTATTAATCTATTTAATAAGAAAAACTAATATTGCATAAAATAATAATAATTAATAAGTATAATTTAAAAGAAAGAAATAATAATAATAATAGTAATAATAATCAATAAGTATAACTTAAAATAATGAAATTAGTTAAATCCGTCGGAACTGAAATGATTTAAACGAAGAGCTGTCTCTGCCACGTCATCCACCCACCGGCTCTGACTATAAATACTACCCCATCACCATTTTCAACCGCCACCGCGCTGCCCAGCCCTCCCCTGTTCTTTTTTCCCAATGCCTTTCCCCCCTGTTTTCCTCCTCGCAGTCCTCTGCCTCCTTCTCTACCGCCTCCTACCACGGTTTCTTCCGGCGGTCACCGCCGTCTCCAAAACAGCGAAAAAGCGGCTGCCGCCGGGCTCGATGGGGTGGCCGTACATCGGGGAGACTTTCCAGCTCTACTCGAACAATCCCAACAGCTTCTTCGCCGAGAAACAGAGGAGGTACGGCCCGGTGTTCAAGACCCACATACTCGGCTGCCCGTGCGTCATGGTGTCGAGCCCGGAGGCGGCGAGATTCGTGCTCGTCACCAAATCCAATCTCTTCAAGCCCACCTTTCCGGCGAGCAAGGAGCGGATGATCGGACCGCAGGCAATATTTTTCCAGCTGGGAGATTACCACGTCAGACTCCGGCGACTCCTCCTCCGCGCGTTCATGCCGGCCGCCCTACGATCGAAGGTCGCCGCCGTCGAAGAGCTGGCGGTGAGCTCCCTCTCCTCGCTCGAAGCCGCCGGGTTCATCAACACCTACCAGGAGATGAAGACGGTATTGGAGTTTTCATAATCTTTTGATGATTCATTAATTGATTTTTTTTAAATGAAATTTAAAAATTAATATTTTTTTCCGGTGATCGCGTGAGAACATCGATCCTGAAATCGTGCGATCATCCCCGTAGAATAGGATGTGTGATTATATTAATTGTATAAGTATAATGTTTCACTTATAAAATTTTTTATGATGAAAATAATCATTTTAAGTTGGTCAATTATATTTATACTTGAACAGGTCAGATTAATAGTTTTAGGTTCAAATTTAGGCTCTATTTGAAATATCTTCGTGAACGTCTGATCTTACATAAGAAATTTTATCTACTTTATGTTCAAATTAAGCTAGTTTTATGAAGGAGGCATTTTTGTTTAAACTTATCAAAAAAAAATCCCTTAAAATCTCATCAAATAAATCTAAGATTTGAGTATTCTTCTCTTAAAAATAAAATATTTGCCCCCTTAATAATAGGGAGGATTCATCTTTCTCTCTCTCTCTTTGTTTGTGTATTTTTGCTCTATTCATTCAAAGGCAAATGTCAACGCTAAAACTTTATTTTGATCATTTTTAAGAATTTCACGAGAATTTCTGCATGTTGATCGCACTTTGAATATGATGCACAGATCGATTTTCAACAAAAATATAGTTGTAAAATAGTTTAAGAATAAATCTTATATTTTTTTACAATTATACTTTTCTTTTCTTTTTTAAAAAACATGAGTTCGTATTTGTTTAATTATTTTGTTAAAAATATATAAATTTTAATAAGTAATTTTATTTCCCACAGCTCCAACTCTAACGATCCCAACATATCTTTAAATTTTTTTAAAAAAATAATAGCCATAAATTGCTCATTTATTTCATCCCTAGCACCTTATCTTTGGATTAGGTGTGAATCACACCTAATTTTCTATGTCAACATTTGCTTGTTTACAAAAAGATATGCGGTGGGCGCATTTTATAAAAATTTTATATGATTTAATCCGTATAACTATAAATATATACAAATATTAATTGATGCTCATTTTCGATGAGATATTAGAATATTAATGGCATTATTTTATGGTGTTGTTATTATTTATTAGTATTATTATTTTTGCTATTAGCACTTACTGATATTACCAAAAACTATTTTAACTGAGTGTCTATCTGCAAGCAATTCTTTATTAGTACTGCACGTTTCATTATCTGCAAGCAATATTTGTAACATTTTATTTACATAACTAAGATATTACAGAAAAAAACATAAAATCAACGTTTTTTGTGTGTTGAATAATTATTCACTTCTTAATTTAGAGTCTGTTTGAGTAAGGCTTTGTTTGGCACAGCGTTTTTGCCGGCCGTTTGGGACAAATGCTGTCGGACGCTGGACAGACAAACTTCTTCCAGCGGCGTTTGCTCTATTTCCCCACGCCGCCTCCTGAAAAACTCCGCAAACCGCTCTGTTTCGATTCCTAACTCCCCGCCTTCAGTTCGATCGCCGCGGGAGGAACCGCCGGATGGGCCCACCACCGCTCCGCCAAATAAAACCTAAGTGGTGACAGTGAGAGATAAATATAAAATAACTTTTTTTGGATAAAACTATCTTTCTATAGTTGGAAACAAGCACTAAATGACATTTTATCGATTAATAGTTTCAAATAAAGGCAATTTAAAAGATAAAAAATTGTTTTTGAGCTTTTGAAAAACTCACAGAATAAATAAAAATCCAAATAAACATAATCCTATATTTCATTTAAGATTAAGTATGATGAGGTTCCTCTAGTCAGATTCTGTTGGACCATGAATATTTAAGCACTACCACGATGCACGCCCGTAAGCGCGCCCCCGCAGCACGTCCGCCGCCGTCGCCGCTCAACACCACGGACGCTGCCACCGTCGTCTCCAACACCACAGTCGCCGCCGTCGCCTCTCAACACCATGGCCGTCGCCTCCCAACACCACGGACGCCGGCGCCGTCGCCTCCCAACACAACGGCCGCCGCCGCCGCCACCGTCACCTGCCAACACCACAAACGTCACCGCCATCATCTCCCAACACCACGGCCGCCGCCGTCGTCGCCTTTCAACACCACGGACGTCGCCGCCCTCACCTCCCAACAGCGGAAAAAATGAAGCAGGGGATGATGAAATCACTGGAAAAACAAAGCACGGGAAGAGGAAACTCCAACTGTAAAATACTAATTGAGCGTCACTTGCTAATAGTAAATAAAAAAACTTCAAAAAAAATCAAACTTCAGTGTTTATAGCTAAAACTGTCATGCTAATAAGAGCACCCCTATTTTGTTAGGTGATTGTTATCCGCACTGCAGTTTTGGTTATTCGCAAATATTTTTTTCCTAATTTTTCGTGTTTTTTGGAAATACGTCTTGTACATACATTTTCAGGAAAAGTGTTCAACACGAAAGTTGTAGATCTCATCGAGATCTACAACTTTCGTGTTGAACACTTTTCCTGAAAATGCATGTACAAGACGTACTTTGGAAATACACCCAGATTTTACGCCTTTTAGAAATACGTCTTGTACATGCATTTTCAGGAAATGTGTTCAACACGAAAGTTGTAGATCTCGATGAGATCTACAACTTTGATGTTGAACACTTTTCCTGAAAATGCATGTACAAGACATATTTTTAAAAGGCGCGAAAAATTGGGAAAAAAAAGTGCGGATAACCAAAACTGTAGTGCGGATAACACTCACCTTTTGTTATTACTAATTAAGGCTCGGTTTAGAGGGACTTATTTTCACCGATCAACTGATCATGCCCATATGAATCAGACCTTAATTAAAGTCGGATTTTTGGGATCCTGACCGCTTGACCTGTGAAAATAAGTCCTCCCCTAAACATATTTAATTATGGATGATAATTAAGCGCTTAATTGCAGTACGCCCTCAACGTGGCACTGCTGTCGATATTCGGAAAAGAGGGCAAATCGTACATAGAGGAGCTGAAACAGTGCTACTACACGCTGGAGAAGGGGTATAACAGCATGCCCCTGAACATTCCGGGAACCCTCTTCCACCGGGCGATGAAGGCGAGGCGGCAGCTGGGCGTCCTCGTCGCTCGGATCATCTCTTTCCGGCGGCGAAGCGGTGGCTCTGATGATTCCGACGATCTCCTCGCCTCTTTCATGGACGAAAAGGAGGCTCTCACCGACGATCAGATCGCCGACAATGTCATCGGAGTCATTTTCGCCGCCAGAGACACCACCGCCAGCGTCATCACCTGGATCCTCAAGTACCTCGCCGAGAATCCAACCGTCCTGCATCTCGTCACCGTAAGATTCTCTTAACTCTGGATTAGGGTTTGATTTGATGATCGGCAAAATTTATTCAGGAAAAACAAAATTGATGCGCAGGAAGAGCAGGAGGATGTTAGGAGGCGGAAGGAGGGGAGGGCTTTGGATTTGGCGGACATCAAGAGCATGCCCTTCACTTGCAGGGTGATGCAGGAGACGATGAGGGTGGCTTCGATCCTCTCTTTCACTTTCAGGGAGGCGGTGGAGGATGTCGAATACGAAGGTTTGTTCGATTTAGCCATTAAACCTTTGTTCAATCTTGAAATCGTTTCATCGATTGAGCTCATTTGGCCATTAGACTTTCTTTCTTTTAGCTATATCGAATCGTGAAATTGTTTGATCGATTTTGCTGATCTGGCCATTAAACAGTTTGAAGTTTGTTGAATCGCTATATTGTTTGATCGATTTAGCTGATTTCATACTGAGGATCTCTTGGTTTGCAGGGTATCTCATACCGAAGGGATGGAAAGTTCTGCCCCTGTTTAGAAACATTCACCACAGTCCAGAAAATTTTCCCGACCCTGAAAATTTCGATCCCTCCAGATTTGAGGTGATGATCCATTTTTCCCAAATCTATCTGATTTGCTAGTATTGAAATAGGGCTTTTTGGGACATTGTACTTTTTGGCCTTTTGCACTCACCCTTAAATTTAGGGCATGATTATAAACAGTACTATTATGGCTAAATGGAGTCTAATGAATTTAAATGTTTTTTAGGATTGTGAATGGCCGTCTTAGGTGTTTTTAGTCCTGCAAATAGCCGTCGTAGGACTTCTAATAACATCGCCCTAAATTTAAGGGGTATTTTCCGTTCAGATAAGGCCAAAATCCTTACATTCAAGGGATTGTACCTGAAGGATTTGGGGGTGCTGAGAAGGAATTAGACATATATGTCTATTGGTAAGGAAGTTGAACGGTAAAGTGCCAAAATAATTGCAAATGGGTGGTGCAAAGTGACATATTTAAAATTTTGGGGGTGCAAAGTGCTAAATAGGAGCAAATAGGAGGTGCAATGTGCCAAAAAAATCATTGAAATGGTATTGCAGATTTAATTTTGTTGTTGTTGTTGTAAATTTTCTTCCTAGAAACAATACGGAGAGATTGCAATTGTGAAGTCTTTAAAATTCACACAGGTTTATCTTCAACTTCCTTTTCAATTGGATGATTTGGATCTAATGATTTTTGACATTTTGATGCTTCACACATTGAAACATTGAATATTTTCTTCTCTAAAATTGAACTTAGGATAAGGTGACGGTCGTGAACACGGTGGTTATTAACCGTCGTTCGTGAATGCCCGACCACACCTAAGGAATTTCATTCACTTTTATGTTCAAAATTAGTTTTATTTTTTGGCGTTCATAACCATGGTTTTGTCAAACATGTATTCTATGATAGTGGCGTTATTGTCCAAACTCACCTGAGCAAAAACGTTGCACCGAATGGATCCTTAATTATCCGCTTATTTGGTTGGGGAGTCTTTAGCCTTCTTTGAGCTGGCGGCGGTGTTGGTAAATGCCCGCTAACGGTATCGCCAATGCACTATTACACCCATGAAAATGACGAAGCCGAGAGCTTTGCACAAGGTGGCCCCGTGCTGACGATCTAACAGACTTTTATTTTCCTTGTCAATTTTAAGTAGAATTAGACTAGTAAATTCTGAATGCAACGAGCGGTGCAGATATCCCCGAAGCCGAACACATTCATGCCGTTTGGAAACGGGTCCCATGCGTGCCCTGGAAATGAGCTAGCGAAGCTGGAGATACTTGTTCTTCTCCATCATCTTACCACAAACTACAGGTTAGTCTTAACAACATTTTTTAAGCATAAAATTACAAGCATTTGCCCATCCTATCCTTAAATTGGGATCTGTACTATCCATTTTGCTGTACAAATTTAGAGAAGTCTCTTCCGACGGATTCAGTAATCTTATCCTTCTTTATTTTTCAAATAGCAAAAATATTTCATACCCTTGGATAAATGAAAATCAATCCGGACCACTAAAAAGATCCCTCCAAATTCGATTGTCATATACACACTGAAGTTAATTGTGCCCTGCCGTAAATCGTGATCAAGAAAAATGGACGCCCACAATCTCAAAGACTGAGCTCAACATACGGAGTAATCGCTCTTGAATTAAAGCACCCGTTGAACATATTTTCTACGACTCCACGATAAATAAACAAGTTTGATCATTAGAAGCGATGTTCGTGAGACTCCAATAAAGCTTAGTGTGGTTCAAATTAGATTAAAATAAAGGATCGTTTCCCGGATTCTACCTTACAAGTTTACATTTCATCACATAAGGGTATTTTTGTGCATGCATGTTATGAAATGTGAACTTATATTAAGGATTTATGTAATTTGGGGGTGCAATTTGGAATTATGTTAACTTTTATGGGAGATTTGAGTAATTAATAGTTAAACTACATAGATAAATGTGTTTGCAGAGTAAATTCTATGCATGAATGTGATGAAATGTAAATTTACAAGAGAGGTTCATGTAAATTCAAATGATAGGTGTGGTGCAATCTCTAATTTTGTCAACTTTTTTTTGGATAATTTATAGTTAAACTAAATAGATAAATGTGTTTGAAGAAGTGAACTAATATGCTCTCTTTTTTCTCAGGTGGTCTCTCTGCGGATTACAAACTGGAATTCAGTTCGGCCCCTTTGCGTTGCCGTTGAATGGATTGCCGATAAGTATTGTTCGGAAACAATGACTGAGAGCTGGAGATCGAGGAAGTGAGAGAGTTGCCCTTCGATCGAAAGATTCAGGAGGTGATCCTGTCTAATTAATTAGCCTATTGATACAATCGTCGACGTGGATGCATGATTTTGTAGATGCAGCCGCAGAGCTCAGCGGCAGGCACTCTTTGTGGAAAGGAGCGGGCGGGTTCTCTCATCACCTTCAAACACTTATTAATTGTACATAATTCTGTTTTTCCTTGCATGCCTCTCTCTCTCTCTCTCTCTCTCTCTCTCTCTATATATATATATATAAATATATATTATTTTCCCAAATCTCTCTTAGGAGTTAGCATATGAATCTTGCTTGTAAGTTTATATTTCATAACATGTATGTAAAAAGACACCTCCCCTGGCTCCATTCTAAACAAGTATTTATGCAAGAGAGTTATTTTGTGCATGCTTACAAATGAGTTCTTTGTAATTTCAAAATATGAGAGGGTTACACATACTTTCAAGGTATATATGTATATGAGTGAAGGGGACAGGGCTCCGTCTCTAAGGCTTACCGTGACAGTACTCTGATTGCGATAAGCATGAGCTCCACCCCAGTAAATTAATTAATGCATCTTAAAATAAATATATTATTAATTAATTAGTATGAAAAATAGTTATAAAGCACTTTTCAATTCTTATAAAAAAAATTCTATTGCTGATGCATAATCATCATGTATTCAAATCAATTTAATAAAAGTGATGAGTTTAATGGTAGCTCTGCGAAAACATTGATGACATGCCTAATGACATTTTCTTTTACATGCAACTAATATGTCTAATGATAGTTTACCATAATAGTTATAGGAGCTATATTATTTTTTTTAATTTTATGAATTTTCATTGTTATTTTTAATTTAGGAGTAGTGTGTAATAATTATTTGAATGTGGATTGTATTTTAATTTTTTTAAAAAAATAAATTATAATATATGTTAAAGTCATTAGATTAATACAATAAAGTTATATTTGAACAGTTTGATTGTTTTAACGGAAGCAATTTTTAACATTATATATCATATATATCTATATACATATCTTCAAACACATCAGATATTTCTCCTCAACCGTTTAATCAAAGAGCATTTTAAATCTCACTTCTTTAGATGGAGAGAGAAAAAAGATTGAAGAGAGAGGAGGAGAGAGGGAAAAAGAATATTAATAAGGTTCTTAAAGCTATGAGAGAGAGGGAGAGAGAGTGGGAGAGAAATTAAAAGTTTTACTGCAAAACTTATC
This sequence comes from Platanthera zijinensis, assembly GCA_039513925.1. Lineage (NCBI taxonomy): Eukaryota > Viridiplantae > Streptophyta > Magnoliopsida > Asparagales > Orchidaceae > Platanthera > Platanthera zijinensis. The sequence continues at coordinate 189,132,611 of CM077083.1, forward strand.
TTTTTTTAAAAAAATAAAATTGTAATCTTGATTTATATTTTTTACGGTCGTTTTGAGTACTCATATGTATATATATGTTCCGGGTGTAGCCCGTGTTGATGCGGGCACAGCCCGCAGCAACACATCGAGCACGAGCGAACCCCGTGCAAAGGTGGGTGAAGCCCGCCTGGATGCGGCCGAAGGCCGTGCGAGAGCATCGAGAACGGGCGTATCCCGTGCAAAGATACTCGTATATACACACACACTTACATATATACATATATTTATAGTTACCCATTGGATTCCTTGTGTATTGTGATCTGTTTTTCTTTTTGTGGGCAATTAGAAAACCCTAAATTTTCAGGTTAAATAGTTGATCTTTTGGACAAATATTTGATATTTTTGTGTGATTCATATGCCTATTTAGACTTTCCTGCCACAGGAATCTTATATTGAAAAAAACCAGGTTATGAAAGCTACCGTCCGGGAGCAGGAATCAAAGGAGGATCAAAATTGTATTAGATGCAACAATAGGAGAATTAAGTAGGTGTGCTACCCATACAACGTGCATTATGCGGTTAGAATTTTGTCCGTCAAATTTACGATCACACCGCCGACCAAACACGGAGTTTGAAAAAAAAATACTACGCCATTCGTTCCTCTCGCAAGTGATTACAATAAATAGTATTAAATGTAATACAAAAGGCTTTTAATTAGTTTTGCTCTTCAAGATTTAACTTCACACAGTAACATGGAAATAGATAAACTCCCCCTTCAATATGGAGAGGGAGTTTTTCACAGACCCACAACTCCTCGCTATAGCAAGAGATTGAAAGAGGAGCTAATGTTCTCCTCAAGTTGGTTTGAGCGCTCAATTCACCGGCTAAATCGGAAAAGGCTCGAGTCTGTATGCATTTGGACTCATCCAATGAGTAAGCAAATGAAACTTTGAATTTTTTCTAAAGAAAAATTGTGCACTCTATGAAATTCTAAACCTTTGACCAAAAGCATTGTGGTGACTTCATGATATCTAACGAGATTTGAAAAGTTTTTCGATGATGGACAGTCGTTGGTCTTGTAGGGAAAAAAATGAAGTCAGCAGGTTAGACCAAATTTTTGAAAAAATTTCTCAAGAAAACGTGTAGATTTATGTGACACTTTTTGATCATAAGGGCAAAATTAGTATATTGTGCGGGCGTACTGACAAGACTCAAGGAGGCTTTAAATCGAAAAGTGATTAACATGAAAGTTGTAGATCTCGGCGAGATGAACAACTTTCATGTTGATCACATTTTGATTTGGAGCAGTCTTGATTTTCGATATGGGCCTAGAAATCCGGGGCGGTGAGAGTGCTACAGTAACGGCCCGAAAATCCGATTTTTCGGCGCCTAATATAAGGGTCAAAACAACTCCAAATCGAAAAGTGATCAATATAAAAGTTGTAGATCTCGGCGAGATCTATAACTTTCATGTTGATCACTTTTCGATTTGAAGCCATATTGACCCCCAAAAAGACTTACTTGTACGCCCGCATATAAGGGTGCCCACATATTATATATGTGTGTGTGTGTGTGTGCGCGCGCGCGCGCGGGCGTGCGGGCGTGTTCATCAATACGGTCTCAATTTCTTCAAAGCATGGGTAGATCATGATCCTCTTCATTTCTGACAAAATGGAGAAAATCCATTTCACGGTCCAGGTAGAAAGCTTGGTGATCCAACGGTATAACCATTTCTCATCCTTTTATAGTTTTTTTAAATAAACAAAAAAAATTTCACCGATAGATATCTCTCAGAATTATCTTGTAGCAAAATGGAGAGGATCCGGATCCGTGTTAGATTGGTGGAGCAAAAAGAGCTCGCCAAGTGGCATTATAGGGCCCATGGCTTTACAATATACACCAAAATAAGAAATTGGCTCGATTAATTAATCAATGTGGGACTAAAAAGGAAGCACCAAATGCTAGCTTTTTTTCCCAGCCCACTCCAAATCATATACCCTCAACATCAAGCATGCGAAGCCTCTTCTAATGGAAGCATCACTCAAGCGCACAAACCTTGTAGTTATTATTCTAATATTATTTCATGCATTTCGATAATACACATACAAAACCTTCCATAACTAAGGCCGGGCCAGCTGTCCAACAACTCCCATCTTCAATCTTCATGCATTATATACTAATTTAATAGGAAGCATGGTGGCAACAAAATAGCATCAAATATGTGGCGATATTTTTTGGTCCGGGGCACGCCTGATTGTGACGTGTGACACCCAAAAAATAGCATAAAAATAGATTTATTCTGTCTCCAGAGATCATTTTTTTATCTCTCAGGCGACTCAAGTTTTTTCTCTCTCCCGACCTCGTGTTTACCTCCCAGGCGACGGCGAAGCTTCTCCCCCGACTTCGCTCTCTTCTCCTTGCCAAAAAATTTCCTCCTCCAACCATTGAAGCTTCACCTCCTCCACATTTGCAAACATTGAAGGAACCATAAATCTTCACTCCCTTGATTGTTTCTTATGATATGGTTTGTTATGTTGTTTTGTTTCTGAAATAAGGTGTTTGTAGTTGTAATTGCGAGTGAGGGAACTTTATTATATCCAAGAGAGTTTTTTTATCCGAGGTTGTACTAGTTGTATCCTGAGCGATTATAGCTTTGTCTTAGGAATTTTAATTGTATCTGGGATGAAAATAGTTGTTTCTCAGATTAATATTTTATTGGTATGATAGTAGGTTCTGAAGATGATGAAACCAGCCACCAAATCTCATATACTAAGCAGCAGATGTTTTATTTCTTCATTTGTTTCACTTGTTTCTCCCATTACCAACAAGATGGATAAGGAGTTAAATCAGAAACTTGAAGTAGTTGGGATAATTCACCGTTTTAACATTTCCTCCGTCCCACAAGATACTCCGATTCTATATGCTATGATACAACATTATAATTTTTCAAGCAAAGCTTTCAATGTATGCTCAAGTAAGCTTAGGTTTACAAGAAATAAAGTTGCAATGATAATTGGGTTGTCTAACCAAGAGCACAATGTGGAGTATCAATAAACCCCTCTTTATTTTTCGCCCTTAACGCATTGAGCATAGACTTTGCCCAATGATCGTAGTTGTCGTCATTAAGCACACGGGTAGGAATGATTAATATTGCTCCCGAGTTCTTGGAATGAGATAAGAAGAATGACGGTGATGTCTCTACCACCTTTTTTTCCCGGTCTGACGGTATGGGAGACAGCATTTGTTGCCGAGCTCATGAGATGACGGAAGAAGACCACAAATCATCATATTGTATTTCACATGTGTAAACAATACATAAATGGGCTTCCTTTATATACAAGAGATGAACGAAATAGAGAGAAAACAAAATAGAAAGGGGAGGAATTGGCTCCTATTAATGTGTCAAATAAATACAAGATTTCCTGAAATATGCTATGTAATTAGACCGGTATTCAAACAAATATTCTCATAATAACTTTGTTGAGTATTTCCAAACAATGGCTAATGTCATATCTAGAAATTGCCAAATTTCACAATGTTTTCCAACATAAATTTCATTGTGCGATGGTTATCATCTTTGCTTGACACAGTCGAAACCTGAGTTCATTTTTTAATCAATGACACTATGACAGTTTTTGTGAGATTAAAAATTGAGTCGCATGTCCCTAAACTTTCATTAAAATTATGAGTAAATTATGAGTAAAATATTAATTTCATGTTGTATGTTACCCCACGCCATAATATAAGCACAGGACACCACATCGAACAAATGAATTTGATTTCAATTAAATCAAATGATTATGATTGACTTTCTGATTTTACGGATCTTTATTAGAAAATTTAAAAAAAAAATTAAATTTATGCATTTTTTGTTTAATTTAAAAAAATTCGCTCCCATATAATCAAAATTCATTACCTTTAATAAAAATGCGCTTTCCCGTCACTAGCAAACCCGCGTGCAGATGAAAAAAATGTGCGACGGATGGGGTATAGCTCTCCGGACTTGCAAGTTGCGAGTGCGGCATCATGCTGTGGCAATACTGTCCCCGAAATACAATTGGATGGGGGCACTGTCGCGATTTGCCGTAGGGGCGGTTCCTGCCTCTCACCGTGTTTGCATGTGTCCATATATAGAGAGGGAGACACACACACAAAACATATCCAGCTTAGTCATCATTTAAAACAGAAGCTACTTTAAAATACGAATGAAGACTGGATGGCTGATGCGTCGGCCAGTAGTTGGGTCAAATTTGAAAAATCTATATTCTATATACAGAGAAACAAATTAAATGCCACATGGCAGAAGAAGCTGGCATCGTGAGACATCTGGCAGCCTGAGCGCCCACAGAACTTCCATGAACTAACTTTCATTATAAATTTATAATCTTGAGATATTCATATTCAAAACTCACAAGTTAGACTTGGTTTCATGTTGACTTATTTGTTGCCGCTATAAGAAAATAGGCTAGTTTTATGCATTTTTATGCATAAAATGCATGAACACGGGAGTTAATGTTGGGTTTGGCACATACCCGGTTCAAATGGGTCGGGCGCATTAGAAGCAGAAAACAGGTTGCAACCCAGTATTTGAGGTTGCAACCTTTTCTGTGTTGTTTTTTGAAATCTGTCCAAATCAAAAACTGTTTTTGAAATCTCTCCAAATAATATAGTTTTCAATTTGGAATGTTGTCTGGTGGTTTTAATTGAGAGGTGGTAATGGGAATATAATATACTCATTATTATATTCATTTTCTTCTCTCCCATGAATGGTAACCGCTGCCGCCTCTCTCTCTCTCATGCATTTATAAAACCACAACCTCCTCCCTGCATGAAAAAAAAAACACAGCCGGCCTGGGAGAGGCGGCAGCCGCTTGGAGTAAAGAAGGAGCCGCATCCCTTCACAAAGGAGGAACCGTGAGGAGTTAGTGTCGCCTCGTGCTCGTGTTGAATGAAGGCCGCCGCCGTCGGTGGTTGCCGTTGGTGCAACACCGTGCGATGACGGCGGAGCATTTCTCTCGTGTGAGACTCTCGATGTATCCACCGGCTTTGGAGGAAATAGCCGCCGGTCTTGGAGGAGATGATCTCTACCAGTCTTGGAGTAGATGAGGCGGTGCGGGCGTGGTGGCGAAGGCTTGCGGTGGTGCAGTGGCCTTGACGGAGTTTCTCTCCGGCGGTGCGGGCATGGCGGCGAAGGCTTGCGGTGGAGCAGGGGCCTTGACGGAGTTTCTCTCCGGCGGTGCGGACATGGTGGCGAAGGCGTGCGTGAGTGCAGTTGGCCTCGACGGTGCCTCTCCGGTGGTGGCGGGTGATTTGGTCGTCATCAGACGGCGAAGGTTCTCGGCGAACCTTGTGCGTCCGCTGTGCTAGCGGATTGCAGTCCAGATAATTCTCTCTCCCGCAGATCGAGCGAGTCCGGCTCTCCGCGGTGTTTTCTGTAACGGACGTCGGTACACTTCTCCATGTATTTTATTGCAGTAGTTTCATGATTTATGTATGCAGAGTTTATTGTTCATATATATATGTTCTTGTACACTCTGTAAATATTTGGTTGCGCCTAGGGGATAGTTTCTGCGTTATATCCCAACAGTTAAATTGTCATTTGTTAACGTCCACCTAAAAAACTTCATTCACTTTTATGTTCAAACATATGATGTTTGTTAGGTGATCTTTAACAAATGACGGTTTTACCCATGCGTTTACGACCGCAACCATCGTGCCAAATGGAGCCCTAGGTGAGGGTGGGCATTCACAAACGAAAGTTCATGACTACCACTTTCACGACCGCCACCACTGTACCAAACGAAGCCTTATTCTCTTGATTTTTTTTTGCTTTATAGGTCTATTGAAGGCTCTGTTTGGGAATAGGGTCGGCGACATGCCAGGGGGGAGAGGAAAAGGCCGTCCGCAACGGTCCAATGTTGCTCCGGCCGCCAATAACAAAACGCTCGATTTGCCCCCCTTTCACGCCGGCCGTCCTCAACTGGAGCTCCCGATAGCTTACCAAATAACCTTCCGCCGTTTCAGCCTGGCCGGAACGATGTCTCGCCGGAATACCAAACAAAGCCTAAATGTTTTCTTCCTTCCCAAAAAATACTCAACATATTGCAAAATGCCGTCTTGCTGCCTGAAACTCCCCAAAAAAACTATTTTTGACGACCTTACTAATTGGTGATCGATATATTTGATGATTGCGCCTGTTTGATTATGAGTTTCAGAACGCCTTTTAGAACTTAGGCTTCGTTTGGGGGGACTTATTTTCACCGGTCAAGCGGTTACGACCGCATGAATCGGACCTTAATTATGGTCCGATTCATGCGGTCGTAACCGCTTGACCGGTGAAAATAAATCCCCCCAAACAGAGCCTTAGTGAAGTATGATTCGGGTTCCTTGTTTCCATTATCTGACGTGAAATCTGTGAAAGTGTTCAGAATCGCGAATCCCTATTTCATCAGACATCTACAGCATTATTTTGGTTCCGTTTGGGGGACTTATTTTCACCAGTCAAGCGGTTACGACCGCATGAACCGGACTTTAAATTTAAGGCCAGGTTCATGCCATCGTATCCGCTTGGCCGGTGAAAATAAGTCCCCCAAACGATGCCGTTGTTAATCATGGTCTGCGAACGCAGCTCCGGTTGTTGTAAATTTTGATTCCCAAATGTTGAAAGTTTTAGAATGTTGGAGATGCATGACTTGTGAGGTTTAAGATCTTCACGCATCATTGGTAGAAAAAGTTCTACCAATCTACAAAAAAAAAACTTGCACATCAGCTTTCGATTGTCGTAAATTCACAGCCTCCTGATCAAGATCGGAATGAAGAAATGTTGAGTGCGTCACGTAAAATGGACAGAGGTGGCCGAGCAATAATCTTTAGTTTTGCTAGTCAGGGTGATGCAAATGGTACCATGATATACCATTTTGTGTTGCAGGTGCAGAGATTGAAAACAAAGAAGACTGGGAAAAAAAGAAGAACACGGCCACTGCTCTACAATTATGAATATTCTGTAGGAGCATTTTGTATGAATATTCTACTATTTAGCATAATAACCAATAATGTACATAACATTTAACTAGGTCACGCCGGATAGCGTGCGCGGCTCAACCGTCGTCCCCTGACGGTGCTGGCCAGCCCCGGCCCGGGCCGCCCGCCACCCTATAACCGACCGGAGACAGACGGTCCCGCAACGGCCGGCCTCCACAATGGCCGGCCAAGGCCTCCCATCCTCGGGCGGCATCGCCACGGCCGACCCTCGCAAGGGGGGCCAAGGCCGCCCAGATCTGGGCAGCCTCGCCGCGCCGGTGTTAGGGTGTGGTTCCCATACGAGTCGGTAAAAACCACCGGGCACGCTTGTAGCTGCTCGTGATGTTTATGTTTGGAGGCCGGAGCGATGTTGGAGCTGCCTGGGCTCAGGGTTCGTCGAGCAGCGCTTCATAACCGAGCTGAAATGAGCACAATTTGGAGTTAGGTGGTACCTACCACCAAATTAGGTGTTAGGTAACACCTACCACCATTTTTGGGATTAGGTAGCATTTGTTTTGGGCCTATAAATGGAAGCCAATTCCAAGGCCAAAAGATTCATTCCAAGAGAGATTTGAGTGGAGGAAGATCAAGAGAAGATCTCGGAGAAGAGTATCGAAGATCGGATCATCGGATTCTGAAGAAGAAGGGGCTTTGTGTAGCCTTTCTCCTTTGCGGCATTCGGAATGGATTTTTCAATCCATTGGGTAATGGTTTCTTGATTTCTCGCTTGTTTTTCCCTTGTCAATCCTTGTGTGGTTGTGGGAGAAGAGATTTATGCTTTTGCAGCAAGGAGAGTTTTTTGTATTCCTTTGTGGAACTGGTACCTTGTGTAGGTGGTGGTGATCTGTTGTGGATCGATGGTGGAAATTGTGCCTTGTGTATGTGGCGGTGGTGAAAGCCCTGTAATTTGTTGTGCGTGATTTTCACGCCTTATAGTGGGGTCTTTCAAGGGTGGACGCTGATAGTCCCGTGATTTTCACCTTATTGGGTTTCCACATTAAAAATTGTTGTGTCATTTTATTATTGATGTGCTTGTATTTGTCTTGCTTGTAAATCCGCTACAGGTGTCCACCTAAGAAACTTCATTCACTTTTATGTTCAAACATATGATGTTTGTTAGGTGATCCTTAACAAATGACGGTTTAACTCATGCGTTTACGACCGCAACCATCGTGCCAAATGGAGCCCTAGGTGAGGGTGGGCATTCACAAACGAAAGTTCATGACTACCGCTTTCACGACCGCCACCACTGTACCAAACGAAGCCTTATTCTCTTGATTTTTTTTTTGCTTTATAGGTCTATTAAAGGCTCTGTTAGGGAACAGGGTCGGCGGCATGCCAGGGGGGAGAAGAAAAGGCCGTCCGCAACGGTCCAATGTTGCTCCGGCCGCCAATAACAAAACGCTCGATGTGCCCCCCTTTCACGCCGGCCGTCCTCAACTGGAGCTCCCGATAGCTTACCAAATAACCTTCCGCCGTTTCAGCCTGGCCGGAATGATGTCTCGCCGGAATACCAAACAGAGCCTAAATGTTTTCTTCCTTCCCAAAAAATGCTAAACATATTGCAAAATGCCGTCTTGCTGCCTGAAACTCCCCAAAAAAACTATTTTTCTTGACCACCTTGCTAATTGGTGATTGATATATTTGATGATTGCTACTGTTTGATTATGAGTTTCAGAACGCCTTTTAGAACTTAGTGAAGTATGATTCGGGTTTCTTGTTTCCATTATCTGACGTGAAATCCGTGCAAGTGGGGACTTATTTTCATCGATCAAACGGTTACGACTATATGAACCGGACTTTAAATTTAAGCTCCGGTTCATGCGATCGTAACCGCTTGACCGGTGAAAATAAGTCCCCCCAAACGCAGCTCCAGTTGTTGTAAATTTTGATTCTCAAATGCTGAAAGTTTTAGAATGTTGGAGATGCATGACTTGTGAGGTTTAAGATCTTCACGCATCATTGGTAGAAAAAGTTCTACCAATCTACATAAAAAAACTTGCACATCAGCTTTCGATTGTCGTAAATTCACAGCATCTGGATCAAGCTCGGAATGAAGAAATGTTGAATGCGTCACGTGAAATGGACAGTGGTGTCCGAGCAGTAATCTTTAGTTTTGCTAGTCATGGTGATGCAAATGAAGACTGAGGAAAAAGAAGAACACGGCCGCTGCTCTACAATTATGAATATTCTGTAGGAGCATTTTGTATGAATATTCTACTATTTAGCATAATAACCAATTATGTACATAACATTTAACTATGGCACGCCGGATAGCGTGCGCGGCTCAACCGTCGTCCCCTGGCGGTGCTGGCTGGCCCCGATCAGGGCCGCCCACCTCCCTCTAACCGACCGGAGATAGGCGGTCCCGCAACGGCCGTCCTCCTCGATGGCCGGCCAAGGCCGCCCATCCTCGGGCGGCATTGCCGCGGCCGGCCCTCGCAAGGGGCGGCCAAGGCTGCCCAGATCTGGGCAGCCTCGCCGCGCCGGCTCCCCTAAGGGCCGGGCAAGGCTGCCCGATCCCGGGCGGCCTCTCCACGGCCGGCCCCGCAAAGGGCCAGCCAAGACCGCTCGGATCCGGGCGGCCTCGCAGCGGCCGGCCCCGCAAAGGGCCAGCCAAGATCGCCCGATCCCGGCGGCCTCACCGTGGCCGGCCCCGCAAAGGGCCGGACGAGGCCGCCCGATCGCAGGCGGCCTCCCCGCGGTCATCCCTCGCAAGGGTCGGCCAAGGCCACTCGAATCTGGGCAGCCTTGCCGCGGTCGGCCCCTATGAGGTCCGCTCGCGACCACCCTCCCTCGAACGGCCTCTCCACGGCCGGCTGCTCCTCCTAGTCGCGCTCCGTCTGGAGGGGCGGCGGTCGCCCGCCCGCCCGCGACGCCGTCGTCGGGTCGCCATTCTTCGCAGGCGGGCCTTCCCTTAGCCCGGGGGCGAGGTCATCATTTCCCAAAATGGTGATCCACATAATCATTTCCGAGCGATCTTATTGGCCGTTCCGATAGTTATTAGGCCAAATTACTGGATCGCCCTCGTTAAAAGCGATAAATAAGCTCAGCTCTACTTAAAAGGGGGTCTTTTTCGATTAACTCTATTTCACTCCGGTCTTTCTCTCTCCCCCTTCTCTCTACAGGAACTATGTCCAAGACCGTCACCGTAAAAGCAAGATGAGGTTCACGAAAAACGCAAGTCAAGAAGGAGACGCAGAAAGTTGTTGGGGTCCAGCCCCTAAATTCAAGACCGGAGGCATGCGTAGAAAGAAAGGTTTACTGCCATGAACAGTAAATTCGACGAGAATCGAATCCGATTCTCGCCGATTATACTGTTCATGGCAGTAAACCTCTGATACCACTTGTAAGGAAAAGATCCCTGGCAGTAAACCTTTCTTTTTACGCATGCCCCCGGTCTTGAATTTAGGGGTTGGACCCCAACAAAAGCTGCTTCCGCCATCACGTTAAGACAAGCCCGACGTAAGGAATCGTTTGCATCTTCTATAAACAAACATCGAAAGACCGCCAAAGTAGCATGAGGTCGGTGGCACCGATCGCTCATTCTCCTCCCCTCTCATAAATTGTGACAAGGCGCAGCCTGTCACCCTCGCTTTCCTCCCAGAAGCTCTGTAAGAAAAGCTAATATAGTGGAAGTTAGGTCGGCAACGTACCGACCGCATGGTTTTTCACCCTAATTGCGGGTTTTCCGCATCATCAGGCCTTCATCCCAACATCCAATTTATATTTGACTGTTGGCACGCTCGGCCGCTCACGGGCTAAGACGGTTGAGTAAGACCGGTCTACCAAGAGCGTTGCACGATTTCCCAACAGATTGACGATGTCCGTGGGAACACAAATTCCCCATCGTCGTACTAGTTAGAGGAATAATTGGTCGGGTGAAACACCCGAACAACTCAGGAGGTCAACACATCGGGAGCGCGCTGAGCTTGGCCAGTCGCACTCCCTTGTCAACGCATCGGAACAAGAGGAAGACATCGCCGCCCTGAAAGTTGCTTTCGCCGGGAAAAAGGACCATTTGGGGGAGCACCTCACAGAAATGCTTGCCCTCCTAAAAGGCATGACCGCCACCCTGGCACCCGCAAGAGTACCAGCCCCAAAGAATGTACCACAAGCCCAGGAGGAGTAAGATCATGAATCCTCGCAAGAAGTCAGCACTGAGCATCCCGCCCGTCAAGCCAGGGCTGTTGGGAACGGTCTCATCCATCAGCTCCACGAGACAGTAGCCCCTGAGGATTTAGCAAGGGGGATGACCCTAGAAGAAGTAAGAGAATTATTTGAGGAAGAGTTCGACCAAGTCAGCCGTCGAGGGGCACAAGTCCACCGCCCGATAAGGAACGTATTGTCGTTAGTGCCAAAGGTGTTGGCATACCCGGTCTCCGCAGGATTCAAGCTTCCAAACATCTAATCATACAACGAGATCGAAGATCCCTTGGAGCATGTAAATCACTTCACTATAATCCTCCACATCTACAATGTGCCCGATCAGTTGCTCTGCAAAGTCTTCCCGACCACATTGAATGGACGGGCAGAACGTGGTACCACTCGCTCAGAGAAGGAACCATTCAAAACTTCACCCAACTCACCCAGCAGTTCTTAGATCAGTTCATATCTAACAGCCGCATTATAAAGGATCCCTTCCATTTCTCTGGGATCCGCCCAAACAAGGGAGAGACTCTTAAGGAGTTCTTCTGAAAGTTCACCACAGAAGACAAGTAGATCCCAGGGGTGGACCCGAAACTCCTGCGCGGGGTCTTCCTCGGGGGGCTCTGGCCTGGAGGGTTCTACTCCACATTAATGAGGGAGATGTCCCCCAGCTATATAACCCTGTATTTTTCGAGTGGGCCTAGCTAGCCAAAAGGCAGAGCAAGTGCTCAATTTTATCAGGCACTCGCTGCTTGTTCAGTATAGTAATAGGCGAGTAGAGTTTGCGAGTTGATGTCTCGCCCATAGAAGAGAGACGGGGTGGCGAGTTCACACCTTCACCATGCACTTGCCAGCTAGGCGAGTGGCGAGAGATCAGTCCTATCGAGTACTTGTCGCCTAGGCGAGTGGGCTGAGGTGCGTTGACTCGCCATTAGAGGATATTCATTTCTATTTTTTTGCTTTTCCGATAATTCATTTCCGACCTACCATTAGTCTATCCAAACAGCGGAGTATCGTCATTGGCAAACCACTTTGGGCTACATTTAACAATATTCATAAGGCGGGATCTCGTTATTGGAAGACCATCCCCAAAAAACTATAAATAGACCCCAAGGGCACCTTTGGAGATGACCGCTTTCTGAGTTCTCCTCTCCCCTGTCTAGCTTTGGTTGAAAGGAGCTTCAGGTCATCATTCATCGTGGTCTCCGGGTGGGTGGTCGGAAGTTTCCTTGGCTCTCCAAAGGTGCTCAGTTCAGCATTAGTTTGGGAGGGGAAGTAATCATAGATCTTCCAGGTATGTAGCGGGACCTCCTCGTTGCGGCTCGGGGTCTATTTGAGGTCGTTCTGGTGGGAAGGTTTCCGAACTCTAAGCAGACAACTGGGGCACTATTTTGAGATAAGTAAAGGCGAGCTACACCCCTGGTCGAACTCTTCGTTGTACCGTGATTTCCAGGTTCAACATCAGCTACTCAGACCTTATGCACCGAGTCGAAGCTCATATAACGGCCGACGAGGCAATTGAGGCTCATTGAAGACAGTTTGAAGGAGTTAAGATGAAGAGAGAAGAGCCACCCCCAAGATATCAAGAGGAGCACAAGGGCAACCCCCGCCATCAGGATCATCGCGAGGACCGACCCTCCAGGCGATACCAGGAGTACACACCACTCAACAACTCACGAGCTAATATGTTTTATGCAATTCGTGATGACCCAACGCTACTGATACCCCGAGAAGTCCCTGTGGGAAAATGGGATCGAAAAAATATTGCAAATTTCATAGGGGACAAGGAATTCAACAGAAGATTATGTCAGGTTAAAAGATGAGATCGAACGGCTCATCCCATAGGGGGTCCTCAGGAGGTTTCTTTAAGATCGAGCAGCCACCTACACGTCAAGAAGCGATAGGGGCCAAACAAGTTGTGGGGATAGTCGAGACAGTTGGGTCTCCGTTCGCCGCGATAAATTCAATCGCTCAAAGCTGGCCTAGTCTTACCGCACCGACAAATTAAAAGATTAGCTTCAGAGACGAGGACCTAGAGGGACTGCTGACACCACACCAGGACCTGCTAGTCATAATGACCTAAATAGGAGACCCGAGCTTCACGTCGAGCGGATACTAGTAGATAACGGAAGCTCGGTCAACGTACTATTCATTCAAGCAGTTCGAGGAATGCACATCCCCAGAGAAACTCTAGTCGGTGGCTGGCCCGATCTACGTTTTAATGGAAGACCTGTGCCAATCGAGGGAACAATCACCCTCCCAGTTACCTTGGGAGAATTCCCAAAACAAGCAACTCATCAGGTTCAGTTCGTGGAAGTAGAGATAGAGTCACCATACAACACGTTCTTCGGCTGCCCGCTCCAAGCAATGTTTAGAGCAATTCCTTTAATTCCTCATCTGACCATGAAGTTTGTCACACCAGCAGGAGTCGGAGTTGCAAAGGGAAATCAGGATGCAGCTCGGACGTGCTACCTACAACAAATATACCCCGAACAAGGAGCAACTATGTATACCGTTAGGACGCGAGGAAGCGGGTCAGGAGGGCCCTAAAAGAAACTTCAGGACAAAAGGGTCACAGTGTCACTTCACGCTTTGTTTTCTGGACATTGTTGAACTATTGTCTTTAAGCAAACAATGACTAACTTTTTAAAATCGCGAGCAAGTTCTCTTGCGCAAACAATCTTTGTTTTTAAAAACTATTGAGTGTTATGATTGTTCTCAACTAGAGCTGTCACATAAAACCAAAAATCGAAGTGGAACCGCATAGAACCGAATCGAACCGTTCACAAATTATTTGGGTTCCGGTTTGAATTTTGGAACCGTGAACATCATTTGTCCCGGTGTGGTTCTTTCATTTTATTATCCGGACCGGAACCGAAACCGCAACATACAAGTCTCAAGCGATTTCAAGAATTTTAGACCCGATCCGAACCGGACCGAAGCAGAACCGAACCGCAGGTCGTTTATTATTATAATTTATTAATAATATTAATTTTATTATATTGTTATTTTTTATAATCTATCTATAATATCTATACTTACTAGTATGAGTGAAACTGACGCGATTTGATCCAAACCGCAATCGCACTAAAAGAGGTTGGTTTTGGACCAAACAATTTCACATCACACCAAAACTGTGCAGTGTGGTTTGGCATTGGTGCGGTTTGGAGTCAGTTTTTGCGATACAGTTTCGATTTTTACACTATTATATAATGTATTTTCAATTTTACTCATACATTTTCTTGAAAATAATTAAAGTAACTTGTATTTATTGGCAATGATTGGAATATCTTGCCCTCTCAAAGAAAACGATGCAACACGATTTTATCAATTTTGCATCGTCAAAAACAACACTGCAAACTATGTTGTTTTGCAACCAATGAAGCCACTCTACAACCAAACCATTTAGTACGGTTTAAAATCGGCACGGTTTAAAATCAGGGCGGTATGGTGTAATTTTGTGGTTTTGTGATTTCAGTTTTTAACTTTCAGTGTTATTTACTATATTACACAAAAAAGTTATCTCATTTGGAGTAATGCAAAATTCCTATATCCGAGTCCCGGACTTCGAAGCTCATGCAAAAAAATCGAACGGATTTACATTTTCCCTCCAGTTTTTTTATTTTTGACCTCCCGAATTCATTTCATGAAATTTAGTTTTGGTTCTACTTGGAACCGATTGAAACCGGACCGAATCGCATTGAACCGGACCGAACCGTTAGTGACCGGTTTGGTTTTGGTTCTTGTTGAACTGTAATCAGAACCGTTGACATGACAGTTCTAATAATTATTCTTGAACCGAAATCGGACAAACCAAATAAGGTTTTGGTTCTATTTAAAGAACAGTTACCTTAGCGGTTCGGTTGACGGTTTTAGTAGAACCAGAACCGAACCAGAACCATGATAGCTCTACTCTCAACATTGCTCTTACAGGAACACATCCAGGGTCCAGCCCTTAACATAGCAATAAGGACGATCCCCCGCGATCCTCACACTGCGACGTATTGGAGCCCTGTCCCTCTCCCATGCAGTGGGATGAAACAAATACCCAGGTTCTCCCTTCATCGTCTCCTTCAAATCACGTCTTAGCGGCCTCCCACTGCCGACGACCAAAGGTTTGCCCTTCTCTCCATAGTAAGTTGTTGCGTCGCTAGGGCCTGCCCCCTCGCTTGCCACAGGTTTGAAGATCTTCCCTTCACTGCCTATTCGAGTTCACGTCCCAGCATCCTCCCAGTGTCAACGATTGAAGGTCTACCCTTCTATCCGCAGTAGGTCACGACGTCGTCAGGGCTTGCCCCCTTGCTCGTCACTGGTTCGATGGTCTGCTCTTCACATCCTCTTCGATACCACATCCCATCGGCCTCCCACTACCCACGATTGAAGGACTGCCCTTCTCTCCGCAGTAGGTTGTGTCGACGACAGAGTTGTCCCCCTCGCTCACCACCGGTTTGAAGATCTGCTCTTCACCGCCTCTTCGGGACCACGTCCAAGAAACCTCCCACGACCGACGATTGAAGGTCTACCCTTCTCTCTGCAGTAGGTCGCGACGTCGCCAGGGCCCACCCCCTCGCTCGCCACCGGTTCAAAGATCTGCTCTTCACCGCCTCTTTGGGACCGCATACCAGCAACCTCCCACTGTTGACGATCGAAGGTCTACCATTCTCTCCGCAGTAGGTCACGGTGTCTCTAGGGCCTGACCCCTTTCTCGCCACTGGTTCGAAGATCTGCTCTTCATCGCCTTTTTGAGACCATGTCCCAGCGGCCTCCCACTGTCGATGATCTAAAGTCTGCCCTTATCTCCGCAGTTGGTCTCAGTGTCATCAGGGCCTGTCCCCCTCGCTCGCCACCGATTCAAAGATATTCTTTTCACCGCCTCTTCGGGATCACGTCCCAGCAGACTCTTACTGCCGACGATCGAAAGTCTGCCCTTCTCTCCGCAGTAGGTTGCAGTGTTGTCAGGGTCTGCCCCTCTCGCTCGCCACCGGTTCGAAGACCTGCTCTTCACCGTCTCTTCGGGACCACATCCCTGCAACTCCCACTGCCAATAATCGAATATCTGCCCTTCTCCCACAATAGGTTGCGACACCGTCAGAGCCTTCCCCCCTCGCGATTGCCCGGATTCGAAGGTCTTCCCTTCACCACCAACCACCCAGCGACTTCCCCCGGACTGGTAAACCCAACCTCGCACTACCAAGTTAGAAGTGTTCTCCCTTCACCCTGGTAGTAGGTCATGGAAGCATCTGGGTCTCGTCCTTCAACCGTCAACCACCCAATGACATCCCCTGGAAAGGTAAGCCCAACCTCGCACTACCCGGTTAGAAGCATTCGTCCTTCACCCTGGTAATAGGTCGCGGAATCATATGGGTCTCGCCCTTCAAACAGTCAACCTCAAATTACCCATGCAAAATAGTGGAGCCAACATAACAAATGACACAAAAAAGCTCAAAACAATAACAAGGCAACTCGTTAAAAAGAAGGCAGGATGCACAAAGCTGCCACAATAAAGTAAAAACACAAGATCCAATCACAAATACACATCAAGTATAATGCAAGTACAACCAAAGCAAGATACAACGAAGATGAAATCTACTCCTCCTCAACAAACTCAACGCACTCGTACTCTGAAAGTTCATCAAAGCTAAGATCAGAGATGTTGCACTCACGCTTGCAAGATATCATCTGAAGAGTCTTCACCATCCTGCGACGGACGCTGCCACCCGGATGTCGCAAAGCTCAGGCTCTACCTCTCTCACCCAGACTTCTTCACAAATCTCCTCAGACAACAAACAATGGTCCTATTTAAATGCGATCGAGTTCTTGAACTCTGTCACCTGTAACACCCCTATCCGTCACATAGCATATAGCAGTAGGTCCGGCCGGGGCCCGACGCCATATACTACGGACAGACCGGTTGGTTACGCGTTGAAACCATTCAACCAATCATGTCGTCCTACACAACACCTAGCGGAAGCAAATTATTAAGTTGCAAAAGAAATAAGAACCCTGCTACAAAGCATGAATGTCCACTACCAACTCAGGAATGTAATCATACACAAAAGAGAACTGGCCTTAAGGCCTTACATTGTTCACTTAACAAAATAGTGCTTTCATACTTCGGCTCGCAGGCCGGCCATACATGAAAAACGGGAAAGAAACATGAGCAATAAGGCCTTCGAGGGCCGGCACAGCTACAAGGGCTTTAGCCCGCTATTTCCCGCTCTGCTCCGCAGCACCTGCAAGCCACAAACCACCGCCCAGTGGCAAACAAAAGCAACGGTCAGCTATGCTGACCAAATTATAACGATCCCGCCCCTAAAATCGGGGCGGCGATGCTCTTTCCCTGCACTTTATTAGTATAGGCAATATATTAATGTGAACACACATCAACACAGGCGTAGGCTCGCACGGCCACACACCCCGTGCACTCAGGGCACATTCTCGGCGAACCGGATAACGTCACGTCAATTCAAGCCATAGACGTTCCCAATCCACCACCGCCTCTTGGACGGTCGTCCATATGAGCATTTTGCCTTCCTGTCCTTGGTCACGGCAATTTAAGCCATAGACCGCCGAAGACCCTCATCCATGCCAACGGTCCTACCGAACGACATAGACCGGGTACAGTTCCGCCTGACCCGTGCTCATATCGCAACGGCAATTTAAGCCATATACGCAAGTCAAGACTCACCGAGTCCCGTTTCCGCCACAACAATCACATAACCCGGTTATGTTCACGTTGGCTCCCCGGCCACCGTGTTGGCAAAGCCCGCTTTTGCCCAGTTTTCCGGGTGCACCTTGGAGTTAATCTCCAAGGCTCCCTGTTGCAATCTACCATGTAGAAAACCCGAAAAATGCTCAAACACCCGGAGTCTTCCCCGGTTCATATGCAGTGCAACATCACCGATCCGGCTCTACTTGTCCGGATAGGCTTCACACACAATGCCTATGTCCGTTTTCGCATACGGACTCTACACAAGGGGGACTTTACATATCTACCCCAAGGAACGCTCCAACTCTTCGCTCACTCGCGAGAGAGGGCTTCCTATGCAAAGGGAAAAAGGGCTTCACATGCCCAAGGATGAGAAATCGTTACCCTTGCATTCTTTCGCGGCGCCATCAAAAACTATACAGTTGGAAAGCACCGCAACGGCGTCGCCTCCGCGGATCTGGACTCGGATCGCGATTCGGAACTCCGAAGCTCCTCCGGCGGCCGGATCTTGGACTCCTCCTTCCTCCTTGCTCTCCCTTCTCTCTAACTTTTAGAGAGAGATGGGCCAAAGAAAAATGGGTTTCTAAACCCTATTTCCCGGCCATAACCACCCAGGAGCAGCCCCCCACCGTCGGATCCAAAGCCAAGGAAATGAACGGCCCGGATTAAATCCAAAATCATAAAATCTGGGTCGAACACGGGTTGGCACACGGCCGTGTGCCTGGACGTGTAGCTCATTCGCCGTCTCGACCCAAATTGAAAACCAGCACACGGCATGTGACACGGCCTCCGACACGCCCGTGTCGCCTGCGACACGCCCGTGTCAGGACCCGTGTCACGCCCCCCGTGTGCAATAAATCAACACTTTGCAGTCAGAGGGGTACACGGCTTGGTGACACGGTATGGGACACGCCCTGTCAAACTAGACACGCCCGTGTCAAACTAGACACGCCCGTGTTCGTGCCCGTGTCACTACCCGTGCACCCAACCGCACAGCACAGGTGTGACACGGCCTGGGACACGCCCGTGTCCTAGGCCGTGTTCCACCACACGACCATCGTCGACCTGCGCTGGTCGACGACACGGCCCGAGCTCGACATGCCCGACACGGCCTCCGACACGCCCGTGTCGGGGCCCGTGTCACCTGCACCAAAAACCCGACTTGGCCAAAATCGATCCCCGTCGCTCCTACGACAAAATTGGGGTGTTACAATTCTACCCCCCTTAAAGAATTTCGTCCACGAAATTAATAAAGGAAAAACAAGACTTAACGTAAAACAGTACCTGAGCGGAATAATTCCGGGTACTCCTCGAGCATAGTCTGCTCCCGTTCCCAAGAGAGCTCCTCACGCCCGCAGTTATCCCACCGGACCTTAACCATCCGGATCTCCTTGCTACGAAGTCTCTTGACCTCAACATCTTCAATACGAACGGGCTTGACCCTAGTCGTCAACCCTTCGTCCACCGGCACTTGGTCAACCGCGATCACCTGCGAAGGCTCTTGCACCGCCTTCCGCAACACAGAAATGTGGAACACATCATGTAATCCACTCAACTCCACCGATAGCTTCAAACGGTATGCAGCTTCGCCGACTCGCTCCAGAACCTCAAAAGGTCCAAGGTATCTTGGGCTCAGCTTCTTCAAGCGTCTCACCCGCGAAACCCCCTTGAACGGCTTCACTTTCAGGTATACCCAATCGCCTACCGCGAACTCCACGTTCCGGTGCTTGGCATTGTAATACTTCGCCTGCCTGTCCTGAGCGATCAACAAGCGCTCCCGAATGATCCGCACTAACGAGGTAGCACTCTCCACCTCCTGTTTCTTGTACAACCTTGCCTCACCCGCTTCAAGCCACGATAACGGCGTGCGACACTTCCTACCATACAGGGCCTCGAAGGGTGCCATTTGTATACTCGCTTGGTAGCTGTTGTTGTACGCGAACTCCACCAAATAAAGGTGGTCTTCCCAATGCTTACCGAAATCCAGAACACACATGCGTAGCATGTCTTCCATCGTTCTATTGACCCTCTCGGTCTGCCCATCCGTCTGCGGATGGAAAGCTGTGCTGAACTTTAACTTTGTTCCCAGCATCTGCTGCACCAACCTCCAATCATTTGACGTGAACCGCCCATCGCGATCACTCACAATGCTACGGGGCACACCATGCAGCCTAACAATATTGTCGACATACAACTTTGCCAATTTCTCCACTGGATCATCCTTCCTATGCGGAATGAAATGCGACACCTTGGTTAGCCGGTCTACGATCACCCAGATGGCGTCGTTCCCCTTCTACGACCTTGGCAACCCGTGCACAAAGTCCATAGATATATCGTCGAATTTCCACTCCGGTATAGGCAAAAACTTCAAAAATCCTCCCGGCTTTTGGCACTCCGCCTTCACCAAGGCGCACGTTTGGCACTTAGCCACGTACAACGCCACATCTTTCTTGAGCCCCGGCCACCAAAACAGCTTCTTGAGATCACGATACATCTTCGTGCTCCCTGGGTGGATTGAGTACTTGGTATGATGAGCCTCGTACATCAACTCCGCCCGGAGGTTACCCCCACTCGGGACGCACAACCGATGATCCTTCCTTAACAAACCATCTTCCACCGAGAACTGGGAATTTGACCCATCCAGAGCGGCCTCCATAAGCTCCTTCATGGAGTCATCTAACTCCAATTCCTGCCGAACCCGGTCAGCCAGGTCATACTGCACTTCCGTCCAGTTTAACATTGCTTTGGCGCTCGTCTGCCTGTCAACGCAACAGATCTCAAGCTTCTCCAACTCCCGTACTAGCCGTTCATCATGCACCGACAACCAGTTGGCTTGGGCGGGAGCCCTGCGACCCAGCGCATCCGCAACTGCGTTGCCCTTCCCAGGTACATAATGTATTTTGAAGGTGTAGTCCCCTAGGAACTCCATCCACCTCCTCTACCTCATATTAAGGTCCTTTTTATCCAACAAATATTTTAGGCTCTTGTGATCGGTGTATATATCGACCTTTACGCCGTATAGGTAGTGCCTCCACAACTTGAGTGCAAATATCACGGCCGCCAACTCTAAGTCATGCACCGGATAATTTCTTTCATGCACCTTCAGCTGACGCGATCCATACGCTATCACGCTCCCATGCTGCAACAACACGCAGCCCAAGCCACTACCCGAAGCGTCGCTATACACCTCAAAGCCCTCGGTCCCACTCGGCGAACTAAGCACTGGCGTCGTGGTCAACCGTCTCTTCAGCTCCTCAAAAGCTTGCACGCACTCTTGCGTCCACAAGAATTTCTGATCCTTCCTTGTCAACTTCGTGAGAGGTAATGCTAACCGCGAGAAGTTCTCTACGAAGCGCCTGTAATATCCGGCAAGCCCGAGAAAACTACGGACTTCCGCCACAGAAGATAACGCAGGCCACTCCCGTATCGCAACAATCTTCGCCGAATCCACTGCTATACCTTCCCCACTCACTACATGACCAAGGAACCCTACCGAGGGTAGCCAGAACTCGCACTTGGAGAACTTTGCGTAAAGCTCATTCCTCCTCAAAGTCTCCAACACCAAATGCAAGTGCTTGAAGTGGTCTTCTTCGCACTGCGAGTACACCAAAATATCGTCAATAAAGACGATCACAAAGCGATCCAGGAAATCTCTGAACGTCCTGTTCATCAGATCCATAAATACCGATGGCACATTCGTCAGTCCAAACGGCATGACCGTGAACTCGAAATGCCCATACCTCGTACTGAACGCCGTCTTCGGGATATCACACTCCCTGATCCTCAGCTGATAGTACCCCGACTTCAACTCCAACTTGGAGTATACCGACGATCCGACCAACTGATCAAAGAGATCATCAATCCTCGGGATCGGGTACTTATTCTTCTCCGTTAGCTTGTTCAACTCTCTGTAGTCGATACACAGCCGCATACTCCCGTCCTTCTTCTTAACGAAGAGGACCAGTGCGCTCCAAGGCGACGAGCTTGGACGCACATACCCTTGCTCCATCAGCTCCTCTAGCTGAACTTTCAACTCTGCCATCTCCTTAGGCGCCAACCTATACGGAGCACGTGACACCGGTTTGGCCCCCGGTACGAGCTCGATGGTGAAATCAATCTCCCACTGCGGTGGGGCTCCGGGAAGACTATCCGGGAACACATCGGGGTATTCGCAAACCACGGGGATGCTATCCAACGGAGACTTTGGCTCCACAGCCCCCACTATTGCGAAGAACAGCTCTGCACCAGCACGAACTGCCTTCACCACCTGAAGAGCAGACATCAGTGTCCTGCTCGACCCCTTTAACCCCTCGAATGTAGTCTCCCGCCCTACACCCAGCTTGACCTCCTTCCGGTCACAGTCAATCCAAGCTTTCTGCTCTGACAGCCAATCCATCCCAAAGATCACGTCGAACTCTACTAGCGGCAGCAATGACGCTAGCAAGTCGAACTCTTGGCTCCCAATGTGAACCTTTACGGCGCACACTCTGTCCGCACGCATCGAGCACCCATTCGGTAGCAGCACATCCAACTTGTCCTTCGTCATCGAAGAAGGGACTCCGATGCGCGATATAAAGCTTTCGGACAAGAAGGAGTGTGAAGCTCCCGTATCTAACAGTGCCCGTGCCGGACTATCACTAATCACAACAAAGCCTATACAAACAATATTAGGCTAACAAGCAATAGAGAACGGTATTAAAGCTAACTTGCTATAAATTAACTCATACCTGTCACCACATCCGCTTGCTTGATGGCCTCCTGCTGGCCCAAGTTATAGACTCTAGGCTGAGTCGGAGCATAGTGGGACGCGGTCGACTCCACCACTTTGCCCTTCTCCTCGTAGGTAGCTCCTTGTTTCCTTTCGGACTTTGAGCGTCCACTCCAGCAATCACGGGCAAAGTGCCCCGGCTTTCCACACGTGAAACAAGCGCCCGGGGTTCGATTGGTAGTTGCCCCCGAGGCACCTGAAGCAGCTGGACCCGACGTCTTAGCTTTCTTATAGAATCTGCGATAGCCCGACTTCGACGTAGTCGGTGCCTTGAACTCCGCTTTCTTGCTACCGGATTCCTTCTTTGCTTGGACATTCTTCATGTCCTTCTCCAAGGACCGGGCCGAACTGACCAGGGTCATAAAACCCTGCGCCTTGGGCCCCGACAGTAGCAACCTTAAATCATCTCTTAGCCCTTCGTAGAAGCGGCTCGTCTTGCGCTCCTCATCTGCGAAGGTAGCGCCGGCATATCTCCCCAAGCGAGTAAACTCGTGGAGGTACTCATCAACGGTGCAATCCCCTTGCACCAACTTCTGAAATTCGCTTTCTAGCGCAATCCTCTGCGCCGAGGGGAGGTATCGAGCCATGAACAGTCTCGCAAACTCCTCCATCGAAACTTCGGCCAACGGCCTTCCCCGCAACTGATGTAGCTCTAGGCCTTCCCACCATAACCTTGCGTCCCCATCCAAAAGGAACGTCGCTATAGTGGTCTTCTGCCACTCTTCCGTTTCCGTCGCAGTCATCACCCTGTTGACCCTTGAGAGCCAATCCTCTGCTTGGGTCGGGGTTTCTGCCCCCGTGAATACCGGTGGGTGAAAGCCCATCACGTGCTTCAGTTGTCTTTCCGTTGCTCTCCGAGGCAACTCTGGCTCCAACACTACTTGCTCAACCCTCCTTTGCTCTGCCGTCTGAAGCGGTACTTGCTCCATAGCAGGAGCGGGCTGCTGCACCTGCCTTGTAGGCTGCGCATTGATCATTGCCATGACCGCTTCTGCCACCAACCTAATGGTCTTGGCAGACGGAGGTGTTGCAGGCGCATCGCTTGGCGCACTGCTCGCCTCAGAACCTGGCCATTCAGACGGCCCAGCACCACTTCTGGTCACCTATAATCGTGCAAAACACCGATAAGCGACCCAAAAATTACTGCAAACATCAATTATAGGAACACGCAGGTTCCTCAAACATGTATATTTTCATTCCTAAGTAGACATTCATGGGTTCTTTTCATGTTATAACGATGACGCACATATGTGCTCACCACCCCTTAAAGTGAATTCGTCCACGAATTCATTTAAGCTTGACCGAAACCAGTAGTCTGATACCAATTTGTAACACCCATATCCGTCACATAGCATATAGCAGTAGGTCCGGCCGGGGCCCGACGCCATATACTACGGACAGACCGGTTGGTTACGCGTTGAAACCATTCAACCAATCATGTCGTCCTACATAACACCTAGCGGAAGCAAATTATTAAGTTGCAAAAGAAATAAGAACCCTGCTACAAAGCATGAATGTCCACTACCAACTCAGGAATGTAATCATACACAAAAGAGAACTGGCCTTAAGGCCTTACATTGTTCACTTAACAAAATAGTGCTTTCATACTTCGGCTCGCAGGCCGGCTATACATGAAAAACGGGAAAGAAACATGAGCAATAAGGCCTTCGAGGGCCGGCACAGCTACAAGGGCTTTAGCCCACTATTTCCTGCTCTGCTCCGCAGCACCTACAAGCCACAAACCACCGCCCGGTGGCAAACCAAAGCAACGGTCAGCTATGCTGACCAAATTATAACGATCCCGCCCCCAAAATCGGGGCGGCGATGCTCTTTCCCTGCACTTTACTAGTATAGGCAATATATTAATGTGAACACACATCAACACAGGCGTAGGCTCGCACGGCCACACACCTCGTGCACTCAGGGCACATTCTCGGCGAATCGGCCAACGTCACGTCAATTCAAGCCATAGACGTTCCCAATCCACCACCGCCTCTTGGACGGTCGTCCATATGAGCATTTTGCCTTCCTGGCCTTGGTCACGACAATTTAAGCCATAGACCGCCGAAGACCCTCATCCATGCCAACGGTCCTACCGAACGACATAGACCGGGTACGGTTCCGCCTGACCCGTGCTCATATCGCAACGGCAATTTAAGCCATATGCGCAAGTCAAGACTCACCGAATCCCGTTTCCGCCACAACAATCACATAACCCGGTTATGTTCACGTTGGCTCCCCGGCCACCGTGTTGGCAAAGCCCGCTTTTGCCCAGTTTTCCGGGTGCACCTTGGAGTTAATCTCCAAGGCTCCCTGTTGCAATCTACCATGTAGAAAACCCGAAAAACGCTCAAACACCCGGAGTCTTCCCCGGTTCATATGCAATGCAACATCACCGATCCGGCTCTACTTGTCCGGATAGGCTTCACACACAATGCCTATGTCCGTTTTCGCATACGGACTCTACACAAGGGGGACTTTACATATCTACCCCAAGGAACGCTCCAACTCTTCGCTCACTCGCGAGAGAGGGCTTCCTATGCAAAGGGAAAAAGGGCTTCACATGCCCAAGGATGAGAAATCGTTACCCTTGCATTCTTCCGCGGCGCCATCAAAAACTATACGGTTGGAAAGCACCGCAACGGCGTCGCCTCCGCGGATCTGGACTCGGATCGCGATTCGGAACTCCGAAGCTCCTCCGGCGGCCGGATCTTGGACTCCTCCTTCCTCCTTGCTCTCCCTTCTCTCTAACTTTTAGAGAGAGATGAGCCAAAGAAAAATGGGTTTCTAAACCCTATTTCCCGGCCATAACCACCCAGGAGCAGCCCCCCACCATCGGATCCAAAGCCAAGGAAACGAACGGCCTGGATTAAATCCAAAATCATAAAATCTGGGCCGAACACGGGTTGGCACACGGCCGTGTGCCTGGCCGTGTAGCTCATTCGCCGTCTCGACCCAAATTGAAAACCAGCACACGGCATGTGACACGGCCTCCGACACGCCCGTGTCGCCTGCGACACGCCCGTGTCGGGACCCGTGTCACGCCCCCCGTGTGCAATAAATCAACACTTTGCAGTCAGAGGGGTACACGGCTTGGTGACATGGCATGGGACACGCCCATGTCAAACTAGACACGCCCGTGTTCGTGCCCGTGTCACTACCCGTGCACCCAACCGCACAGCACAGGTGTGATACGGCCTGGGACACGCCCATGTCCTAGGCCGTGTTCCACCACACGACCATCGTCGACCTGCGCTGGTCGACGACACGGCCCGAGCTCGACACGCCCGACACGGCCTCCGACACGCCCGTGTCGGGGCCCGTGTCACCTGCACCAAAAACCCGACTTGGCCAAAATCGATCCCCGTCGCTCCTACGACAAAATTGGGGTGTTACATCACCCCTGTCATCTTCAGCTCAGAAAGTCATTCCTCTAAATAAAGACGTCCCACCTCGGACTCTAAGCGGTCAACATCTCACAGCGCACTCTCCGCCAAAAGCTTCTTAGCCTGAAGCTCCTCTTGAACCCGTGCCGTCTCAGCCTTCAAGTCTGACTCAACTTGCTAAAAGTGAGATAGGTCACGCTCGCGCCTCCCCCTCGAATAAAAAATGGTGTTCTCTGCACTTCGAAGCTTCTCTTAAAGGGAGAGGTATGCGTCCTTCAAACTAATATAATAATCGTTCAAAGTAAGAGCAATTTGAGCTTGCATACCAGTCTACAAGAGAAAGCAAAACACATTAAGTTAGGAGCAACAAACATAAACCAGAGCAAAAAAGATAAGTTCACTGTATTATTCATTGCTGCTAAGTATGAAGAGACACGTTTCTCTTTCGCTTGGGTCAAAGTAGTCGGTTCCCCTTCGGTAGGGGCCTGGAGGGCAGAAGAGAACAGAACCTTAACGTCCTGATCCTCAACAAGCGGAGTCCCAGCCACCCGGGAACTGCTAGGAGCCGCTCCTGAATGCCACTTTAGCAGGTCAGCAGGGCAATGCGCCATGGACTAATCTTCATGACCATCGAACACCAACTTTCACTTCCGATCACGACCCAACGAAGCAGCGGCAGAACGCTCAGGATCAGCAAAAAGGTCACATAACAACAAGTGTTCTTCTTTCACGAACAAAGAAATACTAAACAGATGATCTGTTAATTCATTAGGAGCATCGAACCCGAGCATCGGTGTTCTTCATTTGGAGGCATCAGTCTAGAAGGGAGCTCCAAAGCTCGGGCTACTCTAAGAGATTTGTTAGGAATGGCGCCTACCAACTCTCCCAAAACCCCGGAGTGTTAGGAAGGGTGCTACCAATTCCTTTATATTATTTTTAGCAGAACCGGTCAAACTGTTCGCATGGCTCCCTCACACTTAAACGTTGTCCGGAACTCCCATGTACACATGCCCGGAGCCAACCGGACTCCCTTGCACTGAACTGTACCATGGAGTTACCCTGCACCCATGTCAGGAGCCAACCCGGGTGCGCCCGGGAGGCACCCCATCCAACACCTGGAAGGCGGGTCACACCCAACAAACTCCCCCTGGAACGCCATCCAGGGGATCGAACCCATGGACTCCCCCCCCCCATGAAAGAATCAAACTTCCTATACCATTGCCGCGGGGCCTGCTTCAGGCCATATAAACTCTTCTGCAAGCGGCACACCGGACCTTCCTTCCCTCTGACAGTGAAACCCTCAGGCTGCTCCATGTATAGCTCCTCCTCAAGATCTTCATGCAGAAAGGCGGTTTTGAAATCCATCTGCTCTATCTACAAATCAAGCCTCGCAGCAAGTCCAAGTATAATCCGAATAGATGACATCTTCACCACAGGCGAGAAGATCTCATCAAAGTCAACACCCTATTGCTGTCCAAAGCCCTTCACCACCAGCCTGCCCTTGTATCTGGGAGGTGTCGAGGAATCACCCCACTTCACCCTGAAAATCCAACGATTCTTCAAGGCCTTCTTACCCTTAGGCAATCTCACCAAGTCATACATGTGGTTCTTCTACAGTGACTGTATCTCCTCCTGCATAGCAACCGTCCACTAACGCTTCTCGGTGCTCTCCACAGCCTCGGAATAACTCTCAGGCTCCCTTGTATCAGTCAACAATATGAACTCTGATGTAGAATATCTAGCGGGTGGGTGCCTGGCTCGATCAGACCTCCGTAGGGACGGCTCCAGGTCCGGTGCAGGTACATCATCAGCAATATCCTCAGCGACTACTGGTTCACCATCAGTAGTGATATCATGATCTGGAAGGGCATCAGTGCCCTATGCTGGCTATGGCTCAGTAGCCTCCTCAGTATCCTCATCTCTAACCATAGGTGACTCCACAGTAGTACGAGAGTCAACCTCCAACTCAACAGTCCCCTCAGGATCACCAACAGTCTGATCCTCATAGAAAACAGCATCACGGCTACATACAAGTTTCTTCTCAACTGGATCAAAGAACTTGTACCCAAACTCTCCACTGTAGCCGTACCCCAAGAAGATACATTGTCGGGTCTTCGAATCCAACTTCGATCTCTCGTCCCTGGGGACGTGCACAAAGGCTTTGTAGCCAAATACTCGTAAGTGACTGAAAGTGGGGTCTTTTCCATACCAGACCCTATCTGGGACGTCCTCCTGCAATGCTGAGCTCTGCGAGAGGTTGATGACATGCGCTGCAGTAAGAAGAGCCTCACCCCAGAACATCCCGTGCAGCTTTGACTCAGATAGCATGTCTGATTCATCCTCTCAGCTACGTCATTCAGCTGCAGCATCTTCGACAAGGTCTTCTCATGTCTGATGCCATGGTCCCTGCAGTACTCATCAAATGGACCAATGTACTCTCCCCCATTGTCGGACCTGATGCATCTTAGCCTCTTCCCAGACTGTCTCTCCACCTCAGCTTGGAATCTCCTGAAAGTATCAAGGACCTGATCTTTGGTCTTGAGAGCATAGACCCAAAGCTTCATCGAATAGTCGTCAATAAAGGTAACGAAATAAGAAGCACCTCCTCTAGTCTGGACCTTCAGCGGTCCGCAAACATCAGTGTGAACTATCTCCAAAGGCTCCGATCTCCTGGTGGACGTGTGGCTCTGGAATGAAATCATGTTCTGCTTCCCAGCCATGTAGTGGTCACACTTCTCCAAATGGTCACCAGAAATTTCACTGATCAACTTCTTTTTCGCCAGGCATCCCAAACCCTTCTGGCTAATGTGAGCCAGCCTCCTATGCCACAAGGAAGTGGATGTCTCATCCCTGACAGAGTTGGCCTGAGCAGCTTCAGACCTCCCCTCCATATAATATAGTCCAAAATCTCTATAACCTCTGGCCATCACGAGTGATCCCCTGATCAACTTCCAGAAGTCTCCTCCAAAAACACTCAGGTGTCCTTCATCTCCAAGTCTGCCAACAGAAATCAGATTGAAGCGAATGTCTGGCACATGTCGTACATCCCTCAGAATAAGTAAGGCTCCAGTACTCGTCTTCAAATGCATGTCTCCATGCCCAAGTACCTTGGATGTATCCCCATTGCCCATCCTCAACACCGAACAGTCATGAGTGGTGTAAGTGGCAAATAACTCCCTGTTGTGGGAGACATGCGTAGAGGCTCCTTAATCAACGATTCAGCATCGGTCATCACACGCGAGTGCAGTAGTGACGTCGTCACTAACAATAATGACGTCCTCCTCCTCAGTCGAAATGGTGGCTGGCGTGTGACCCTCATCTTTGCCCTCAGTGGCAATCCCCTTCTTCTTCTGATCGTTCTTCTAAGAATAGCAAAACTTCTTGATGTGCCACTTCTTCTGGCAGTAGTGGCATTCCACGTTCTGATAGCGTGTTTTTGACTTGCCCCTACTCTGACTCCTGTCCTCCTTCCTTCCTCGGCTCTTACTCCTTCCTCTCCCCCTGGGCTCCGTAAAGAGAACGTCGGATCGTGAAGAAGAGCTTGAAGTCCCTTGCAGATATCTCAGTATCCACTTTACTGCGCTCCAATGCTCTCTCCCAGGATTGGAGAGGAATCTACTGATTGTCCCAACGACATGTGCAATGTCTGGACGAGTACACACCATCGCATACATGAGGCTCTCAACTGCAGATGCATACGGAACTTTCTGCATCGCCTCGATCTCCTCGGGTGTGTCGGGGCACTAATCAACGGTAAGCCTGAAGTGAGCTGTAAGAGGCACGCTCACCTTCTTCTCCTGATCCATATCAAATCTCTGCAGCACTTTGCGGATGTACCGCTCCTGTGATAACCAAAGCAATCTGGCTCCCCTATCTCTGCGGATGTGCATCCCCAAAATGGTCTTTGCAGCACCGAGATCCTTCATCTCAATAGTAGAACTCAACTGCCACTTTAACTCAGCAATGCGAGCAGTGTTCCTCCCGACGATCAACATGTCGTCCATGTACAATAGCAGAATGATGAAATCCTGTGGAGCATACTGCTTGATGAACACGCAGTGGTCAAGGGTGGTACTCCTGAAGTCGATCTCCCCCATCACATCGAGGCAGAAGAAACCGCCATCCCGGTGATTCTAACGCAATGCTCGAACTTCCCCCTTGAACGTTCTTGGTCAGCATGTCTGCCCTAATGTCATCAGTGTGTACCTTCTGAAGATCAAGCTCCTTCTGCTCCAGGACATCTCGTATCCAATGATACCGAGTGTCGATGTGCTTCGACCTCGAGTGAAAAGTGGGGTTCTTCCCAAGTGAATAGCGCTCTTATTGTCACACATGAGTGTGTATCGGTCCTGAGTGAACCCAAGTTCTTTGATGAATCTCTTCATCCAAAGCAACTCTTTTCTAGCCTAAGTTACCGCAATAAACTCAGCCTCCGTGGTGGATGGTGCAACGCAATTCTGCAATCTCGATGCATACGAAACAGCTCCCCCCCCCCATGAAAGAATCAAACTTCTTATACCATTGCTGCGGGACCTGCTTCAGGCCATATAAACTCTTCTACAAGCGGCACACCAGACCTTCCTTCCCTCTGACATTGAAACCCTCGGGCCGCTCCATGTATAGCTCCTCCTCAATATCGCCATGCAAAAAGGCGGTCTTGACATCCATTTGCTCTATCTCCAAATCAAGCCTCGTAGCAAGTCAAAGTACAACCCGAATAGATGACATCTTCACCACGGGCGAGAAGATCTTATCAAAGTCGGCACCCACCCGCTGATCATGGGATCGATCCCCCCGGATGGCGTTCCAGGGGGAGTTTGTTGGGTATGGCCCGCCATCTAGGTGTTGGATGGGGTGCCTCCCGGGCGCACCCGGGTTGGCTCCTGGCATGGGTGCAGGGGAACTCCATGGTACGATTCAGTGCAAGGGAGTCGGGTTGACTCCGGGAAGGTGTGCATGGGAGTTCCGGGCACGGTTGAAGTGCGAGGGAGCCATGCGAACAGTTTGACCTGTCCTACTAAAAATAATATAAAGGAATTGGTAGCTCCCTTCCTAACACTCCGGGGTTTTGGGAGAGTTGGTAGGTGTCATTCCTAATAGTGGTATCAGAGGGGGGAGTCGATCCCCCGAATGGCGTTCCAGGGGGAGTTTGTTGGGTGTGGCCCTCCATCCAGGTGTTGGATGGGGTGCCTCCCGGGCGCACCCGGGTTGGCTCCTAGCATGGGTGCAGGGGAACTCCATAGTACGATTCAGTGCAAGGGAGTCGGGTTGGCTCCGGGCATGTGTACATGGGAGTTCCGGGCACGGTTTAAGTGTGAGGGAGCCATGCGAACAGTTTGACCGGTCCTGCTAAAAATAATATAAAAAAATTAGTAGCGCCCTTCCTAACACTCCGGGGTTTTGGGAAAGTTGGTAGGTGTCATTCCTAACAAGATTATGGATGTACCCATACACTGTGTTCTCGTGGTGCCTGTCCTTCTGACTCTCAAACACCAATCAAGTCTTGTTGCTATGAACCTTAATACGGCCACCGCCATTGGCGCGAACATCACACCATTCCTTGAAGAGCTCCAATGAGAACCGCAAACCATGTTCGCAGAAGAATGCAATCAGGCTCTTGATGTGCGTCATCGCTAAGGGGGTAAACTGTGACGCTGGAACCCTACAGTGTTTCAAGATCTCTGTGACTTCCTCGCATGGTGGAAACCGAAGACCATCCTTAAGAGATGATTCGCATAAGGTCATCCAGCCCATCAGGGGACTCTGCACCCGTTGCTCGCCTTGAGGAATTTTGATTTCAAGATTGGAGGGAATGTTGTAACGACCCTTCCAAGAAGCAATCTGCTCTGCAATAAGAGTGGAACGTATACGCATTATCCTACCGTGTGTAACATCTCATTTCCAACTAGACCCTTAGAAGTGGTTTTGTCATAACAGAACCCTAGGAAACCCAAGAATTGAAGTCTATCGACCAAGAGTTCGAGTCACGGGTTGGTCATGCCCGTGACCGACCCGTCATGCCCGTGACCTAGGGCGTGACCCCTTCGACGATCGTCGACCTCAGAAAGACGATCGGCGAGCTCAGAAATCTCAACATGGGCTTGGCACGCCCGTGATCTTGGAATGGCATTGAGTGAGCTGAGCTCACTCAACGCCGTAGTCTGGATGGCATTGAGTGAGCTTAGCTCACTCAACACCATAAGCTAGGCGGCATTGAGTGTACAGACTGCACTCAACGCCGTCTTAAGTAGGCTGGATGGCGTTGAGTGAGCAGAGCTCACTCAACGCCATAAGCTATACGGCGTTGAGTGCACAGACTGCACTCAACGCCATCTTGAGTAGGCTGGATGGCGTTGAGTGAGCAGAGCTCACTCAACGCCATAAGCTAGACGATGTTGAGTGCACAGTATAACACCCCTATCCGTCGCATAGCATATAGCAGTAGGTCCGGCCGGATCCTGACGCCATATACTACGGACATACCGGTTGGTTATGCGGTGAAACCATTCAACCAATTACACGTCCTACACAAGCACCTAACGAAAGCCTTTAAAATTAAGTTGCAAGACGAAAGAACCCAGCCAAAAGCATGAATGTCCACTACAATAACACCCGTAGGAATGTTTCAATACACAGAAATAGAAATGGCCTTAAGGCCTTACACAGTTTGCTTGACATAAAAGTGTTTTCATACTTCGGCTCGCAGGCCGGCCACACATGATTACAATGAAACACTCAAAATTAGGCCTTCGAGGGCTGGCTCAGCAACTTGGGCTTTAGCCCGCTATTTCCCGCTCAGCTCCGCAGCACCTGCAAGTAACAATCCACCGCCCGGTGGCAAACAAAAGCAACGGTCAACTATGCTGACCAAATTATAATGACCCCACCCCCAGAATTGAGGCGGCGATGCTTTTTCCCTGCACTTTATTAGTATAAGCAACAGTTAATAGTGTAATCACACTACATCACAGGCGTAGGCTCGCACGGCCACACACCCCGTGCACTCAGGGCACATACTCGGTGAATCTGGTCAAATCCGTGGCTTCACCACCACCCCTTGGATGGCAAAACTCGTGAGCAATCTAGTCTTTTCGGCCCATGCCTAAGACTCGCACAACCATGCCAATGACCAGTCTCTTGTTCAGATGTCTGTCACCAAACCGCATAGCCCCGGGTCCGGGTCCACTTGCCCGTTGCTCACACCGCATAGTCACATTAAGACGTACGCGCGGGCCAAGCTTCTCTCGGATCCCAAAATTCGATCACAAGCACATAACCCAGTTATGTTCAAGTTGGCTCCCCAGCCACCATGTTGGCAAAACCCGCTTTTGCCCAATTTTCCGGGTGCACCTTGGAGTTAGTCTCCATGGCTCCCTGTTGCAATCTACCACGTAGAAAACCCGAAAAACGCCCAAACACCCGGAGCCTTCCCCGGTTCATATGCAATGCAACATCGCCGATCCGGCTCTACTTGTCCGGATAGGCTTCACACACAATGCCTATGCCCGTTTTCGCATACGTACTCTATACAAGGGGGACTTCATATATCTACCCCAAGGAACGCTCCAATTCTTCGCTTACTCGCGAGAACAGGCTTCCTATGCAAAGGAAAAGAGGGCTTCACATGCCCTAGGATGAGAAATCGTTACCCTTGCATTCTTCCGCGGCGCCATGAAAAATCTACGCGGTTAGAAAGCACCGCAACGGCGTCGCCTTCGCGGATCTGGACTCGGATCGCGATTCGGAGCTCCGATGCTCCACCGGTGGCCGGATCTTGGTCTCCTCCTCCACCTAGCTCTCCCTTCTCTCTAAACCCTTAGAGAGAGAATGCCCAAGAGTAAATGGGGTATTCCACCCTAATTCCCGGCTAAAAGACCCCAGGAACAGCCCTCAACCGTTGGATCCAAAGCCAAGGAAACGAACGGCCACGATTATGCCTGAAATTACAAAATCTGGGCCGAACACGGGTTGCAACACGGCCGTGTGCATGGCATTGTCACCCATTCGCCGTCTCGGCCGACTCGATAACCAGCACACGACATTCGACACGGCCTCCGACACGCCTATGTCGCATGCGACACGGCCGTGTCACGACCCGTGTCACGCCCCGTGTGCAATGATTAACATTCTTAACCTGAGAAGGACACGGCCTATGACACGGCACCAAACATGCCCGTGTCGCATGTGACACGCCCGTGTCTGTGCCCGTGTCATGGCCCGTGTGCACCACACTCGACGAGTGACTGACACGCCCTGGGACACGCCAGTGTCCCAGGCCGTGTTTAGCTTCTCTACGATCGTCGACCCAAAATCGATGACCGCGCGGCCAACACTGAACCCGAGCACGACACGCCCTGGGACACGCCCGTGTCCCAGGCCGTGTCACCCCTGCCAAAACACATATTTGGCTCAAAACACCACCCGTCACCCTATTGAGTTTCGGGGCATTACAACTCTCTCCCTCTTAAAAGAATTTCGTCCACGAAATTACTAAAGGAAAGAAAACAAAAAAAACTTTAAGCGGTACCTGAGTGGAATAACTCCGGGTACTCCTCCAGCATAGTTTGCTCCCGTTCCCAAGAGAGTTCCTCCCGACCGCAATTGTCCCACCGGACCTTGACCATCTATATCTCCTTATTACGGAGCCTCTTGACCTCAGAGTCTTCGATACGAACGGGCTTGACCCTAGTCATCAACCCTTCGTCCACCGGTACTTGATCAACTGCGATCACCTACGAAGGCTCTTGCACCGCCTTCCGCAGTACATAGATGTGGAACACATCGTATAGCCCAATTAACTCCTTCGATAGCCTCAAACGGTATGCCGCTTCGCCGACTCGCTCCAGAACCTCAAAAGGTCCAAGGTATCTTGGGCTCAGCTTATTCAAGCGTCTCACCCGCGAAACCCCCTTGAACAGCTTCACTTTTAAGTATACCCAATCGCCTACCGCGAACTCCACGTTCCGGTGCTTGGCATTATAATACTTCGTCTTCCTATCCTGAGCGATCAACAAGCGCTCCCGAATGATCCGCACCAACGAGATATCACTCTCCACCTCCTGCTTCTTGTACAACCTTGCCTCACCCGTTTCTAACCAAGACAACGACGTGCGACATTTTCTACCATATAGGGCCTCAAAGGGTGTCCTTTGGATACTCGCCTGGTAGTTATTGTTGTACGCGAACTCCACCAAATACAGGTGGTCCTCCCAATGCTTCCTGAAGTCTAGAACACACATGCGGAGCATGTCCTCCATCGTTCTATTGACTCTCTCGGTCTGCCCATCCGTCTGTGGATGGAAGGCTGTGCTGAACTTAAACTTTGTCCCAAGCATCTGCTGCACCAACCTCCAATCATTGGACGTGAAACGCTCATCGCGATCACTCACAATGCTGCGAGGCACACCATGCAGTCTAACTATATTGTACACATAAAGCTTTGCCAATTTCTCCACCGAGTCGTCCTTCCTATGCGGGATGAAATTCGACACCTTAGATAACCGATCTACGATCACCCAGATGGCGTCGTTCCCCTTCTGCGACCTTGGAAACCCATGCACAAAGTCCATAGATATGTCGTCGAACTTCCACTCCGGTATAGGCAAGGAGTTCAGAAATCCTCCCGGCTTTTGGCACTCCGCCTTCACCAAGGCGCACGTTTGGCACTTAGCCACAAACAACGCTACGTCTTTCTTAAGCCCCGGCCACCAAAATAGCTTCTTGAGGTCACGGTACATCTTTGTGCTCCCTGGGTGGATCGAGTACTTGGTATGATGAGCCTCGTACATCAACTCCGCCCGTAGGTTACCCCCATTTGGGACGCACAACCGATGGTCCTTCCTTAACAACCCATCTTCCACCGAGAACTAGGAATTTGACCCATCCAACGCTACCTCCATAAGCTCCTTCATGGAGTCATCTAACTCCAATGCCTGTCGAACCCGGTCAGCCAGGTCATACTGGACCTCTATCCAGTTCAGCATTACTTTGGCACTTGTCTGCTTGTCAACGCAACAGATCTCAAGCTCCTCCAACTCCCGTATCAGCCGCTCATCATGCACCGACAACCAGTTGGCTTGGGCGGGAGCCTTGCAACTCAACGCATCAGCAACTGCATTGCCCTTCCCGGGTACATAATGAATCTTGAAGGTGTAGTCCCCCAGGAACTCCATCCACCTCCTCTGCCTCATGTTAAGATCCTTCTGATCCAACAGGTACTTCAGGCTCTTGTGATCGATAAATATATCGACCCTTACGCCGTATAGGTAGTGCCTCCACAGCTTAAGTGCAAATATCACGGCCGCCAACTCCAAGTCGTGGACCGGATAGTTTCTTTCATGCACTTTTAGCTGACGCGATCCATAAGCTATCACGCTCCCATGCTGCAACAGCACACAGCCCAAACCACTACCCGAGGTGTCACTATAAACCTCGAAGCCCTCGGTCCCACTCGGTGAACTAAGCACTGGCGTCGTGGTCAACCGTCTCTTCAACTCCTCAAAAGCTTGCACGCACTCCTGCGTCCACAAGAATCTCTGATCTTTCCTTGTCAACTTCGTGAGAGGTAGCGCTATCCGCGAGAAGTTCTCTACGAAGCGCCTGTAATATCCGGCAAGCCCGAGAAAACTACAGACTTCTGCGACAGAAGACAATGCAGGCCACTCCTGTATCGCAACGATCTTCACCGGATCCACCGTTATACCTTCCCCACTAACAATGTGACCAAGGAACGCTACTGAGGGTAGCCAGAACTCGCACTTGGAGAATTTCGCATACAGCTCATTCCTCCTCAAAGTCTCCAACACCAGATGCAAGTGCTTGAAGTGATCTTCTTCGCACTGCGAGTACACCAATATATCATCAATAAAGACGATCACAAAGCGGTCCAGGAAATCTCGGAATGTCCTTTTCATCAAGTCCAAAAACACTCAAGGCGCATTCGTCAGTCCAAACGACATGACCGTGAACTCGAAATGCCCATACCTTGTGCTGAACGCCATCTTCGGGATATCACACTCCCTGATCCTCAACTGATAGTACCCCGACTTCAAGTCCAACTTAGAATATACCGACGATCCGACTAACTGATCGAACAGATCATCAATCCTCGGGATCGGGTACTTGTTCTTCTCCGTCAGTTTGTTCAACTCTCTGTAGTCGATAAACAGTCGCATACTCCCGTCCTTTTTCTTAACGAAGAGGACCAGTGCGCTCCAAGGCGACGAGCTTGGACGCACATAACCTTGCTCCATTAGCTCCTCTAGCTGAACTTTCAACTCTGCCATTTCCTTCGGCGCCAACCTATACGGAGCACGTGACACGGGTTTGGCACCCGGCACGAGCTCGATGGTGAAATCAATCTCTCGCTGCGGTGGGGCCCGGGAAGATTATCCGGGAACACATCGGGGTATTCACAAACCACGGGGATGTTATCCAACGTTGACTTTGGCTCCACAACCCCCACTATTGCGAAGAACAGCTCTGCACCAGCACGAACTGCCTTTACCACCTGAAGAGCAGACATCAGCGTCTTGCTCGACCCCTTGAGTCCCTCGAATGTTGTCTCCCGTCCAACACCCAGCTTGACCTCCTTCCGATCATAATCAATCCAAGCCTTCTGCTCCGAAAGCCAATCCATCCCAAGGATAACGTCGAACTCTACTAGCGGCAGCAGTGACGCTAGCAAGTCGAACTCTTGGCTCCCTATGTGAATCTTTACGGCGCACACTCTGTCCGCACGCATCGAGCACCCATTCGGTAGCAGCACATCCAACTTGTCCTTCGCCATCGAAGAAGGGACTCCGATACGCGATATAAAATTTTCGGACAAGAAGGAGTGTGAAGCTCCCGTATCGAACAGTGCCCATGCCGGACTATTGCTAATCAAAACAAAGCCTATGTAAACAATATTAGGCTAACAAGCAATAGATAACAGTAGTTAAAGTTAACTTGCCATAAATTAACTCGTACCTGTCAGCACATCGGCTTGTTTAATGGCCTCCTGCTGGCCCAAGTTGTACACTCTAGGTTGAGGCGGAGCATAATGGGACGCGGTTGACTCCACCGCCTTGTCATTCTCTTCGTAGGTAGCTCCTTGTTTTCTCTCGGACTTTGGGCGTCCGCTCCAGCAATCGCGGGCAAAGTGCCCCGTCTTTCCACACGTGAAACAAGCGCCCGGGGTTCGGTTTGTAGTTGCCCCCGAGGCACCTGCAGAAGAAGCTGGACCTGACGTCCTAGCCTTCTTGTTCCATCTTCGAAAGCCAGACTTTGAAGTCAGCACTTTAAACTTCGATTTCTTCCCACCGGATTCCTTCTTAGCTTGTAAATTTCTCATGTCCTTCTCCAAGGACCGGGCCGAGTTGACAAGGGTCATGAAACCCTGCGCCATGGGCCCCGACAGTAGCAATCTCAGCTCATCTCTTAACAGTTCAAAGAAGCGGTTAGTCTTTCGCTCCTCATCGGCAAAGGTAGCGTTAACATATCTCCCCAATCGAGTAAATTTGTGGAGGTACTCGTCTACAGTGCTATCTCCTTGCACCAACTTTTGGAACTCGTTCTCTAGTGTGATCCTCTGCGCTGAGGGAAGGTATCGAGCCATGAACAGTTTCGAAAATTCCTCCATAGATACTTCGGCCAACGGCCTTCCCCTCAACTGGTGTAGCTCTAGACTTTCCCACCATAACCTTGCGTTCCCATCCAATAGGAACAATTTGTAACACCCCTATCCATCATATAGCATATAGCAGTAGGTCCGGCCGGGGCCCGACGCCATATACTACGGACAGACCGGTTGGTTATGCGTTGAAACCATTCAACCAATTACACGTCCTACACAAGCACCTAGCAGAAGCATTTAAAATTAAGTTGCAAGACGAAAGAACCCAGCCAAAAGCATGAATTTCCACTACAATAACACCCGTAGGAATGTTTCAATACACAAAAATAGAAATGGCCTTAAGGCCTTACACAGTTTGCTTGACATAAAAGTGTTTTCATACTTCGGCTCGCAGGCCGGCCACACATGATTACAATGAAACACTCAAAATTAGGTCTTCGAGGGCCGGCTCAGCAACTTGGGCTTTAGCCCGCTATTTCCTGCTCGGCTCTGAAGCACCTACAAGCAACAATCCACCGCCCGGTGGCAAACAAAAGCAACGGTCAGCTATGCTGACCAAATTATAATTACCCCGCCCCCAGAATTGATGCGGCGATGCTCTTTCCCTGCACTTTATTAGTATAAGCAACAGTTAATAGTGTAATCACACTACATCACAGGCATAGGCTCGCACGGCCACACACCCCATGCACTCAGGGCACATACTCGGTGAATCCGGTCAAATCCGTGGCTTCACCACCACCCCTTGGATTGCAAAACTCGTGAGCAATCTAGTCTTTCCGGTTCATGCCTAAGACTCGCACAACCATGCCAATGGCCAGTCTCTTTTTCAGATGTCTGTCACCAAACCGCATAGCCCCGGGTCCGCGTCCACTTGCCCGTTGCTCACACCGCATAGTCACATTAAGACGTACGCGCGGGCCAAGCTTCTCCCGGATCCCAAAATTCGATCACACAAACACGTAACCCAGTTATGTTCAAGTTGGCTCCCCGGCCACCATGTTGGCAAAACCCTCTTTTGCCCAATTTTCCGGGTGCACCTTGGAGTTAGTCTCCAAGGCTCCCTATTGCAATCTACCACGTAGAAAACCCGAAAAACGCCCAAACACCCGGAGTCTTCCCTGGTTCATATGCAATGCAACATCGCCGATCCGGCTTTACTTGTCCGGATAGGCTTCACACACAATGCCTATGCCCGTTTTTGCATACGGACTCTATACAAGGGGGACTTCACATATCTACCCCAAGGAACGCTCCAACTCTTCGCTTAGTCGCGAGAGCGGGCTTCCTATGCAAAGTAAAAGAGGGATTCACATGCCCTAGGATGAGAAATCGTTACCCTTGCGTTCTTCCGCGACGCCATGAAAAATCTACGTGGTTAGAAAGCACCGCAACGGCGTCGCCTTCGCGGATCTGGACTCGGATCGCGATTCGGAGCTCCGATGCTCCACCGGTGGCCGGATCTTAGTCTCCTCCTCCACCTAGCTCTCCCTTCTCTCTAAACCCTTAGAGAGAGAATGCCCAAGAGGAAATGGGGTATTCCACCCTAATTCTCGGCTAAAAGACCCCAGGAACAGCCCTCAACCGTTGGATCCAAAGCCAAGGAAACGAACGGCCACGATTAGGCCTGAAATTACAAAATTTGGGCCGAACACGGGTAGCAACACGGCCGTGTGCATGTCCGTGTCACCCATTCGCCGTCTCTACCGACTCGATAACCAGCACACGGCATTCGACACAGCCTCTGACACGCCCGTGTCGTATGCGACACGGCCATATAACGACCCGTGTCACGCCCCGTGTGCAACGACCAACATTCTTAACCTGAGAAGGACACGGCCTGTGACACGGCACCAGACACGCCCGTGTCGCATGTGACACGCCCGTGTTTGTGCCCGTGTCATGGCCCGTGTGCACCACACTCGACGAGTGACTGACACACCCTGGGACACGCCCGTGTCCCAGGCCATGTTCAGCTTCTCGACGATCGTCGACCCAAAATCGATGACCGCGCGGCCAACACTGAACCCGAGCACGACACGCCCTGGGACACGCCCGTGTCCCAGGCCGTGTCACCCCTTCCAAAACACATATTTGGCTCAAAACACCACCCGTCACCCTATTGAGTTTTGGGGCGTTACACACAGACTGCACTAAACGCCACCTTGAGTAGGCTGAATGGCGTTGAGTGAGCAGAGCTCACTCAATGCCATAATCTGGATGGCATTGAGTGAGCTGAGCTCACTCAACGCCATAGTCTGGAAGGGCTGTATTTTGGATGGCGTTGAGTGAGCAGAGCTCACTCAACACCGTATCCTGGATAGAGTTGAGTGAGCAGAGCTCACTCAACGCCGCAGTATGGATGGCGTTGAGTGAGCAGAGCTCACTCAATGCCATAGCTTGGATGGCGTTGAGTGAGCTGAGCTCACTCAACGTCATTTTACTTAGACTTTTTCTGGCGGTTTTAGCTTGGCTGATGGTCAGCTGAACCGGGCCGGTCTGGATAGTGGGCCCGAATGCATTATTAGGACGTTTATCTTAATAAGACTCAATTAAGTCTTATTTTAAAAAAATGTTGACCGGTCAATGCCACGTGGCTGTCGGTTTTGAAAAACAAGGAGGAGCCACGGCCATGGCCGGAAACCGGCGATCACAGCCATAAATGACACTTGATGTCGTGGCCCCTTCCCCTCCTATTTAAACGGCTGGATTCAAGTCCTCATGGGGAGAGGAGGAGTTTCAAGCCCTCCTCCAGCTATTTTGAGCCGTTTCATCTCCCCTCCACCATGGCCGAAGCATGCTCTTAAGGAAGCATTAATGGCTGGACAGCCTATACCCGCCCGCTCCCCATTTCTTCCCTTTAAAAAGGCTCCCTAGACTCAGAGATGAAGTTTCCACCCTGACCCGATGGATTGGAGCTTGTACTGTGCTGTAGAAGAATTCTGGCGATGCCACCACCGTGCCAATGACATCCCGACGATCTGCACGCCTCCAGCCCGCGAACAAGGTCCTCCCCTCCTCTCTTTCTACGGGTAGATCTTAGAGCTCTTTAGGATTGATAATCAAGCTCAACGGAGCTCGATCGGGAAGGGCTCCTCTTCCTGGTTTTTACCGCAACAAATTTTAGCTCTCGGGTTTGTCGGATTCCGCCTCTCCGGCAGCCACGCCGTTGCCCGGCGATGGCCACCACCTCAACGGAGGTGGTGGTGGCAGTGGCCGACCAGGGAGGAGGCTGGATGGCCGGCAACAGCGTCTGGAATCCGCTCTAGGTTCGGCCAATCATGGCCCTAGGCTGGAGGAAGAAGACGACCCAGCACTGTTGGATCTACTTCAAGATCTGTGCTGGATAATTATTCTCTTTCTTTTAAAAATGATTTTCTGTACTGAAATAAAAGTCACTTAGAAAAATAAAGGAAAAATACTTAGAGGCTCTATAAGAGGAAATGGTCAACATATAATTTGTAGCCCTATGAGTCTACTTTATTTTAAAATTAATTTGGGTCAATTAGGTCAATTGGTTTGACCAGGGCACCTCTTTTAATAGGATCTATACCTAGAGCTAAGCAGAGATTAAAAAGTGTGCACACCCTTCATCCCTTGTCCAAAGGATCTGAAATTTGGGCAGGGAGTCCAACCTAGCTATACCTAGGGCCTGTCCAAAAATGGGAATTTTTGGAGAATTTTTTTCTATAGTTTTAGAAATAATTTAATAATCTTAGGGTAAATTAATTAGATAGCTTAATGACTTACAAACCCTCCCAAATTTTTGTGAGTGGTCCCTGGGTCCATCATAAAGATCTGTATAATTTTTCATCTCATTTGGAGATGTTTTATATTGGAAATGAACAAACCTAAGCTTTGCCCTATTAAGTGATTTTTAGGTCAAGAGTGTACTTTGTGATTTGAGTGGTCATATCACCCCAACAGAGACTGAGATTTTGACCACTGACAAGGCATGACTCCTAGCACCCTCTCATGGATTTTGAGGTGGATCGGGGCAGAATTGCCCTAAGACCCAAGGCCAAACCCTAAGGATGGTCTTTTGAGCGTTGTGAAGGGCATGGGGTCAAATGCCCTTGTATGAGCTTGAAATTTGGTAGAGTGGATTTTAGGGTATCCCAAGTCCTCTGGTATTTGTTTTGTAATTTATGGGATAGCACTTCAAGTCCTTATCTTATAATTCATAAATTTTCCCCAATAAGCTTTTATCTATAATGATATTTGTGGTTATTTGATCTCCATGAAACTTTGGCAGAGAGTGTTTTAGCCTTATATAATTACATTGGAATTTTATTATAATTTTTGGAGGTTTATTTTTAGTACTTTCTTTACAGGCTTTTAGTAATGCAATTCTATTCAAAAATTGATTAAGAGATTATATATT
The DNA here is from genome assembly GCA_039513925.1 of Platanthera zijinensis. NCBI lineage: Eukaryota > Viridiplantae > Streptophyta > Magnoliopsida > Asparagales > Orchidaceae > Platanthera > Platanthera zijinensis. Next base: position 189,175,621 of record CM077083.1, read on the forward strand.
GTTGGAAAATTATGTAACTTGATCAGTAGAGTTATGAGATCAACACATTTATGTATAAATTAATTCATAATTTTTAGATGAATATTTGCAGAGGTTGCTTTGTTAAGTTAAGAAAGAGGGTTATATTTCTAAATTAGATTTTGAGGTTAATACTCACTGAAAAATTTGGAAACCTTCTCAGTATTACTTTTAGGGCATGACAACTATACCTGAATTTTCTTGAAATTTTTGAATGCTTATTTATAGTATTTACTTCTCTAAGTAGTTAATAGGTCAATATGTTAACAATTGAGGATCAAGGGTTTAAATATGGTAAAATTTCTGAGAGATTTGAATTTACTGTCAAATTACTGCCTAGTAATTATCATAATTTTGTGGGGCTTTAATCATACCTAAAAATGGTACTTCATGTTCAAATCACCCATGGATTAGTTTTGGAGGAAATTAATTAAACACCAAATAAATTAGGAAAATTATAAATTTCTGAACCTAGGCTAATCATATCATGATAGACTCCCAGTAAATAACTTAAGTCTTTTGGATGAATATTTGGAGAAACTCCTATCATGTACATCATATTGTATAGGGTGGTCTACATATAGTAAAATCGCAGAAACTGAACTAGAGTGGGTAATGAACTTGGGGAGATGGAATTTTGGTAGGTTGCTGGTTTGGATAGGGTAAGTTAAATTAAGTTCATTGCTGGAAGTCAGGATGAGTAGAGTGTGAGATTGGCTAGTGTTAAGTGGTGTTCGGGACCGACGAAAGATCGTCCACCCCGGTTGGAGAGGAAGAGTCTCAATACACTAGGTTAGATCCAAAGTAATTTGAAAGGGATCGGGTAATGGGTAGAAATCAATAATATTAAGTGCCTTGCGAAAGGGAGCTTTGGGCTTCAGCCCATCGTAGTTCTTAGTGCCCTTTGAGAGCCCTTCACGGGGTATGCCGGGGGCAGTCCTGGGCTAACGTAAACCGTAGGAATAATAAACCAAAAGAGAAACTAGTATAACTAGGGTTGCACATTCACACACCTCGGTAGTTAGGGAGGTAGATTAGGTTGGGTTATTGTCATTCAGTCGGTAGTTTCTGAAGGTAGATTCACGGACGGGACAGTCCGGGGAGCCGAGGGCTCGAGGGTTTAAATATATAATAAGGTGGTGGATCTTCGGTATTTGACTGTCGTTCACACCGACGTCGGTACGTAGACTCGGCGGTGTGGAACACTTAGCCAAAGAAAGTCTGGTGGATACAGCCAGCATTAGTACGCGGATACTCTAGGTTGTGTTCTTCTAGGGGCGTACGGAAGGGCTAGGCCCGGTAGTGTGGATACCCGCCTAGGAGTGGGGGGCCCGACCCACTGTCTCCGTTTTCCACTACGGAGGTTCCTGGGAGTGAAGCTAGCTGAAGCTAGCTGCCCGAACTGGGGGAACTAAAGGTCTGTGCGCATAGAGTCGTGTGCGTGGGTTACACTTGCATGAATCATGACATAGCATATCACTACACTCATATTTGCATACAACCGACACCCCAACGTATAAATCGGTATGGGACTTTTTATACGATGTGAGCTTTGCAGAAGACCCCTTAACTTATAAGTTTGTATGAGCATTCATATAAGTTAAGGTTACATATTTACTTTCTACTTCTCTTTAATATATATTATTTTACTACATGTTTACCTTACTGCCCACTATTTTAGAACTGCTAGATGTACCTTTCATACTTAGCTGCTTATACAATTTATATTTTCTGTTACACTAGTTCCGCTGTCACCCGCCTTGCTTATTCTCCACCTTTGTAGTTTCCCTTTCCTCCTCTCCGCTCGGTGTTTAGGAGCCGTGGGGGGAGGGGTAGGGGATGATAAGGCTTAGTCTTTATGACTAATGGTTTTCGAACCACAACATTACAGGAGCTCTGGATGGGAGACAGGGGCCAGCAGTCTAGGGACCAGCACCAGCGGAGTACGGTGCGCATGGAGGTGGGCCAGTCTAGTTCCGGAGCGCCTGTGACCAGCTCCGTGAGTGTTTAGTATTTTTACAGTTTCCGCGATGTGTGATTTGTAGTGAGGACTCTGATGTACCGGGCTGAGCCCGCTTATATATTTCATCTGTACTGTTCTTTTGCAGTACTTTTTACTTTCTATATATTGATGGACTTGCTATGATTTTATTCGTATATGATTATGTGGACATGTTTACATTCAGTGTATTGACTTACTTCTCTCTCTTTGTGATCGAAAAAGGCCGGCAAAGTTGGCGTTTTGTAGTGGCGGCCTCCCCGAGTGTTGGTGTCACCGCAAAGCGGCAATTCTGGGCATAAGACCCCGATGGTTGAAAAAGAAAAAAAGGGTCTTACACCGTGAACAACACACCTCGGAGACTAGAAAAATATGCAAAAAAAAATATGCAAAAGTTTGAGCAAGGGAACACCTCGGGAGCTGCGAAAAGCGTGCCACCAACAGGGAGGAACGCCTCCAACAGGGAGGCACGCCGCCAACAGGGAGGCATATTGCACACAAGCACGACATGATAGAGCGCCCCGCACGCATGCCCATTCGGCGCAGAGCACAACCCACAAGCACGCAGGGCGCAGAGCGCAACCCGCGCGCTCCGCGTGCCGGGCAACCCGCGCGCTCCGCGTGCGGGGCAACCCGCGCGCTCCGCGTGCGGGGCAACCCGCGCGCTCCGCGTGCGGGGCAACCCGCACGCACTGTGCACGGGGTGGGCCACCCCGCGCGCGGTGCGCAACCCGAGCACTCGCAGAGCGCGTGCGGGGATCATCCCACCTGTGCGCCCCTGCGCAAAGATGGGCATCCTGCTCCGTCCGGTAGCCCCCTCTGTGCGTTAAAGCCTTACGGTAATCATGATTCTCGCCGCAATTCACCTCTTCACCATACCTTTTCACCGTCGACCGTGTCGTCGTGCCCGTCCTCTATTGCACCCGCCATTAAGGCCCAAATCAGCACCATGGTAAAATCCCACGAACTCCACTTATTTCGGCTCCGGACTCCGAGGACTTTGGGGGGGGGGGAAATGATGGGGTCAACCCAAATTTATAGGAAAACAGGATTGCACATAGCGAATGACCCTCTCCCTCCACTAAAGTCACGGGAGTTACGCAGGTAACCACCGCATGCGGGATCCGCACGCTCGATCCACATAATAACAATTGTGCACTAGATCCCGTACATGGCCCAACTGTCGTCCACCGCGGCCCCGACCTGGGCCGACCACTTCCCTCTAACTGCTCTGAGACAGGTACTCCCTCCATGGCCGATCTCCTGAAAGGCAGGCAAGGCCCCCCATCCTCGGGCGGCCTCTCTATGGTCGACCCTCTCAAGGGCCGACAATGGTCGCCCAGATCCGGGCGGCCTCGCCGCGGCCAACCTCCCAAAGGACCGGCAAAGGTTGCCCGATCCTGGGAGGACTCACTGTGGCTAGCCTATAAAAGGGCGACCAAGGCCGCCAAATCCTGGGCGGCCTCCCCGCGGCCGACCCTCACAAGGGCCAGCAATGGCCGCCCGGATCCGGGCGGCCTTGCCGCGGCCGACCCCTATGTGGGTCGCCCGAGGCCGCCCTCCCCCGGGCGGCCTCTCCGCGACTACACGCCCCCGGGAGGGCCTCTCCGCGGTCGACTGCTCCTCCCGGACGGCCTCTCCACGGCCGACCACTCCTCCCGAACGCCCTCAGTGTGGAGGGGCGGTGGCTGGCCGCCCGCGTCGGCGTCGTCGGGTCGCCATACTTTGCTGGCGCGGGTCTTCCCTTGGCCCGGGGGCGAGGTCGTCATTTCCCAAAAGTGGCGATCTGCGTGATCATATGCGCGCAATCATATTGATCGGTCATGTAGTTATTAGGCAAAATTACCGAATCGCCATCGTTAAAAACTATAAATTGGTTGAGTTCTACTTAAAATGGTATTTTTTTTTCCTGTCCAGTCTGTTTCTCTCCTTTCTCTCTCCCTCTTCTCATTGCAGGAACTACATCCAAGACCACCACCGCAAAGGCAAGACGAGGTTCACGAGAACGCAAGTCAAGAAGGAGACGTGTAAAGCCTCCTCCGCTGTCACGTCAAGACAACCCCGAAATAAGGAAGCCCCCACATCTTCTGTGAACGAGCATCAGAAGATCACCGCCAAAGTAGCACGACGGCCGGTGACACCCATCGCTCATTTTCCTCCCCTCTCATAAATTGTGACGAGACGTGGCCTGTCACCCTCGCTTTCCTCCCAGAAGCTCTGTAAGAAACACTCATATAGTGGAAGTTAGATCGGCAACCGTACCGACCATGTGATTTTTCATCTCGATTGCGGATTTTCCACGTCATCAAGTCTTAGTCCCAACATCCAATTTATCTTTGACTATTGGCACGCATAGTCGCTCACGTGCTAAGATCGCTCACGTGCTAAGACGATTGAGTAAGCCCAATCTACCAAAAGCTTCGAGTGCGGTTCCCAAACAATAAGTGAAAGAGTTAAAGAAATTAAACGTGGAAGAAACAAGTAAAATTCAAATCAGTTTGCTCCTCTTTTGTGGTCCATGCATATATTGTTTCCATTATTTCTATATGTTGGATATTTGAGAAACACTAATTAGAAAATAATATATTAATATTCCTGTAAATAGTGTGGTCGAGAACAAACCTCCATGCGACAGCTGTCCCATCATATGGCTGTTGGTGATTTGGCCACGAGTCAATTAGAAGACGCCAAAAAGTTGCTTCAACCCTTTATCGAGACATGACCACGCGCACTAAATTTCTTTTATTAACGGAAAATAAAATAAAAAACGGCAATTCTTAATTTCTTATTAAACATAATTCATTTGTCTATCTGCACATTTTTATTATTCGCAATTTCAAAGTAATTCAGTTGTTTTATTCGCAAATAATTTTGTTATTTGTACACCAATATTAAAAAAAGAAGGCATCTCTAAAGAGGATAATCATCATGTCGGATTTCTGGTTATGATCTTACCTATTTTTATAAAAAAAAATTATCAGAATTTGAGATGTATGACTTAATTTCTTTAATATGACAAAGCGAGTATGTATCTAATGGGGGAAAAAGGGGTGCTTTCATCTCTGGATTTACATGGAGAGCATGAAAGTGGTTCATCTTGCTCTTACTTCTGATTCTTCGATTTTGATGTGCGAGATAAGGTCGCCGGCCTGGCCTTAGTAGATCCTCGTAATAGTGTCATCATCGTTGGGATTGGCTCAGGAAGGAGTCGTTGGCTTGGTCTCAGAAGCAGTGGAGGACCCAGAAACTTTTTTCAAGGTGGGCAGAATTAAAAATTGCCAAAAAAAATTTAATCGAATAATATGATAAAAGTACATTAATATCGCAAAAAAATATACAAAAGTCGTGCATGCAATGGTAGAAAGAAATAAATAACCTTGGTACAAGAGTCATTTTTGAACTTTCATGTTTTGAAAGAACTTCACGATTAATGAATAATTCGGCAGGGGATTTGCAAAAGAAAAGAGAAAAAAAAAACGTGAAAAACTATTAGCCACGGTTTTGCGTCGTGGTTAATACTATTAAGATGAAGAACTCTTAGTCATGGTTTTAAGCCGTGGCTAATACTATCAAATTTTTATAAAAAAAAGAGTGTAGGCGGCCGCCCAGGCTCGCCCCAAGGTGGGTCTGCTCCTGCTCCGAAGAACTTCGTAAAAGTTATTTCATTATCGTACTTTGCTCAAGAGAACGAAGACATCAGCTGCTTAAGTTTAATGTTGGTCTACATATAGACATTTATAAACTCAAATAAAATGAAAAAAAAAGTCAATTATGGATAGATGTTTTTGATCTGCGAATAACAATTGCAAACAGAAAAGATATGAATTTATTTTCTCAATCTTACTATACTTTATAACACAATTCTTCAAATATTTTATATTTGGAGTACTTCAATCTTATAATTTTACAAATTATTTATTTATTTAGGGATTTATTTCCCTTAATTTATACTTTAATGCATCAAAATCATGCAAGAAAAAGATGATGCTTATCCTTCTCGTTCTATGATTGTCAATTCTCCTAAGATAATACAAAGATCTCTGAGGTCCCATTTTTCCTTGGAGCCTTGGAGGTGAATGTTAGTTCTGATATTGATGGGACTGATGAGCACAGATGCGTTGACGTATTTAATGGTGGGGAATGTGATGAGCAGGAAGGTGAGTTGGAGTTTCAGAAGAGAAAAATAAAGGTCATTATCTCCTCGACCTAGCAGGCACACTCAAAAACCCGACAAAACTCTTGATTTCACCGGCGTTAATTCCAAGGAGTTCAAGATTTTGAAACCATGTATATGTTCGCGTATATTAGTCTCTTATTTTGGAGTCGCGTATGTTGCCTCGCAACTGTTTTTGTATCGATGCGTCTTAGGCTTCATTTGGCACGGTGTTTGGAGGCCGCGTTTGCGGCAAACTCCACCGTAAGGCGGGTAACCAAACGCCCGACGACAACGTTTGCCACGTCTCCTCCTGCCGTGTCCTGAGAAATGGAGCAAACCAAATCATTTTTTCTTATTGATACAAAACGAAATAGTACAAGATAAAAAAAAAATAGAGGGGGTGGAAAAGTATAATTAAGAAAAAATATATTTAATTTATTAACAGAACTATTTAAATCGTAAAATCAATTTATTAATTATTATGGAAATGCAATGATTATTCAAATAAAATTTCGGAAATAACCTTATGTAAAATTTTTATAAAATGTTTTACAAAATTTTATATTCAACCCGGCCAATTTGGCTGGTCAGACTCCTGTCTGTAGACTGTTCAATCATCTTGACCTACTCATGTTCATTCTCGATCATCTAGATCTTTCCCTCGTGCCGTTTGGTGCCCTCCTCTGCTTGGCATTATTAAGATTAACTTTGACGGCATTTTCCGTTCTGGATCTTCTTCGGTCGGCGCTAGCGTTATTGCTCGCGATTCTCTTAGCCGATGCCTGCATTGGCCTTCGGCGACTTGAAATCATGTGACTTCTTCTGTTGTGGCGGAGGCGCTCGCGGTCTCATTAGTGGTGGATTTGACTATTGACTTTGGGTGGACCTCATTTCTAGTGGAGGCGGATTGTGCAACGTTGATTGGTCAACTTGCGGATGGGGTACGTGACGTCGCTCTCGATGGATCGCTCGCTTATTCCAGATACTTTTGAGATGGCTCGTCTAATCCCCACTAAAGAATTTGTCTTCTCTAGCCACTCATCTAACCGTGTTGCACATGAAACTGTGGCTGCGTCTTTTAATTCCTCATCTTCCCTCTCCCCACTTGTTCTAGATTTGCTTCATTCAGAGATCCCAAATGAATATCTTTCTACCTTATTTTCAAAAAAAAAAAGTGTGGCAAAAAAAAGCCTAACCTATTCAAGCAAATCTTGTCCCTACAACTATGACCAATACTTTTTCGCCACCTAAGACAGCCCCGTCATCAATTATAAAAGCGACGAAAATATCAATCTTGATACCGAAATGAACATGACGAGTCTTTGGGAAATTTTTTGTATACAGGTCGTGTTTGCTAGCTGGTGTTCGGAACCAATAGAAATACATGATTTGGGCCGAGCCCGTTGGTCCCGCGATGTTGTGCACTGTGAGGCCCACTCAATTCTGCATTTCAATTGGTCCTTAAAATTATTAGTAACCATATAGAAAAAGAGTCTTTGAGAATTGCTTTCACCCATCCATTTCCTGACAGAAGAATTGGTAGGATCAAGTTTCAGCATTGTTTCAAATTGAAAATTCAAAATGGGGGGCTTGGATGCATGCGGTGAAAGTCAACTCAAATAATTTCAATATTGGAATTTTAATAATCAAATTATTTATCTCCTTGACACCTTGATCTCATCCTAAGTTGATAATATATATAAAGAAAACTTTATGACTTGTATTACACAAGAGATAGGGCATGGAGAACCCGTGCTGTCGCGACAGTATCCCAAATAAGATAGTGCCCCGACGTGATACCTTCCCCGCTCGCAGTCCCCCAAGGGCAGTTACGTTGAAGGACCAAGATCTTGTGCTTGAGGGGCTTTGATTGACGGGAGTGCCGTCGCGCCGGAACATTATCGTGATCGGGATACTAGTACGGCCGCACGGGAGAGTGCGCTGTCTCTAGTATATTAACATTTTATATGATTATACTGTCAATATATATCTCTAATATATATCTTGTCATACCATCCAATTAATCTGGATCGTTCGATCTGATAGATTATAACATTTCAGTCGTTTGACCACTGACTTACTATCGATTCAATCAGGACTGTCTGTTAAATTTTTTATAGGACTCTTACACGTAGATAGTCGGGGGGTACTAAATCTATAATTTTAGTTGGGCTCCAACCATACAATATGAAATTATCATTTTACCCTTGAAATTCTAAAAAAACACCAATAAGTGGGCCGAAAGCAAAGCCCAACTATGCAAAGGGCCCGCCAAGCCTACCCAGCCCGCACTACAAAGCTAGTCCGCTAATAACGGAAATCGTGCAAATTTTTCGCTAATCAAGCAGTGAAATTAAAGGCGGAGATTCAGGATGGGATGCCAGCAAAATGAAATAGGTGATTGTTATTAGCACTGCACTTTTGGATATTCGCACTACATTTACTCTTAATTTTTCGCGCCTTTTGAAAATACTCCTTGTACATACATTTTTAGGAAAAGTGTTCAACACGAAAGTTGTAGATCTCGACGAGATCTACAACTTTCGTGTTGAACACTTTTCCTAAAAATGCATGTATAAAGCGTATTTCTAGAAATACGCTCAGATTTCGCGCCTTTTAGAAATACGCTTTATACATGCATTTTTAGGAAAAGCATTCAACACGAAAGTTGTAGATCTCGTCGAGATCTACAACTTTCGTGTTGAACACTTTTCCTAAAAATGCATGTACAAGGAGTATTTTCAAAAGACACGGAAAATTAAGAGTAAATGTAGTGCGAATATCCAAAAGTGCAGTGCTAATAACAGTCACCATGAAATAACATAAATAAATAATCATATTTTCTTTTTCAAGATTCTAAAAGTCAATGCATCTAGCAAGGAGCCTGGGATGCGAATAATAATTGCAGACAGGTAGCACTTTTCTGGCGGGTGAAATTTAAGTCGTTGATATTGCATATCTAACGTTGATGATCTCGCCGGAAAAAAAAAAAACAAAGAAAAAAAGCATAAATTTTGAAACCAAATTGGACGGCGAGATCGCTACCCGCGCTCCTTCCTCTGAGAACGAGAAGCGTTCCAAAAAAGTATTTCTAGGTTGCACCATCTCGGAACTAATGTCCATCAAAAATGATATTTATTATATTATAATATTCATTAAATATATATAATATTTTTAAAATTTTCAAATTACATGATAAAAATTATATTTAAAACCATTGGGGGCCGCAGCCCGGGTATTGTCATGCGGGACACGAGAGTTTCAGGATGCGATGTACCTTCAAGATTGTTGCGGGCTAACTCGATGCCCCGGTCGTATCGGTTGTTTCTTGGACCGTCTTAACTCACGGAGCGGACGAGCGCGCACACAGTCAATGAAAATGAGAAGTTGACATAAGTTGTGATGACGTGAAAAAACCTCTCAAATGGGTAAAAAACCACGTGACCGGATCTGTGCCGGTCAAATTCCACTAGCTTCTGCAGATTACAATGCGTTGGAGAATCGGGGCGACATGCCGCTCCCGTTACAACTTGGGGGGAGAGAGAGAAACTATGACTCCATGCGGGCAACAGGCTGCGTCGTGGGAGTGGCTTGGATGTTGAAATGCGAGGGATGACTCGGGTGCTTTGGCGCTCGGGGCGACAAGTGTTTGCTCGCATGAGTCGCCTTCTTCCTTGGGTTCGCTCCGGGACTTGGGCATTTTTCTGCTGGCGACAGGCTGGTGGTGTGTTGGTGGCCGCTGGTGGTTCGCAGCGGCTGAAGAATGACTCGACGGAGGAGGCCGGCAGAGCTATCAACTGAGGAAGAAGATGACCAGGAGCAGAAAAGGTGAAGAATGAGGAGGCCTGGGGGCTCCTATTATAGCCACCAGGGGAGGATCATGGCGGGCCCCACCACTAACGTAGTGGGTAAGTGGATGGTTACCCTCCCGATCGGACGGCGAGGAGAGCTTCCCCCCGATCGGACGGTGGAGTGGCCGTCCACGGCGACGGAGGTGGCCGGAGGCGGGGGCGGGCGGCCTGGCCGCCGACGGCGACGACCTGTCGTGGCCTGGTCGCGGCTTGCTGCGGCAAGGCTGGCCGCGGGCTGCCGCGGCGAGGCCGGCCGCGGCGAGTCCGGCCGCGGCGAGTCTGGCCAGGCCGGCCGCTGGCGGTCAGTCTACCTGGCGCGACCGGGTCGCGGCCTACCGTGGCGAGGCGGCCGGTCCGACCACGGCGAGGCCGACGGGGGGCCGGATGCCGGCGGCGGTTAGGCCGGCCGGCGGCGGTTTTCCTCCATGGGGAGAGGGAGTGGGCCCCACCCCCATGATTTCCTCATCATGAGAGTCCATGGGGGTGGACTTGACTTGGTCAACCCATGATCCCCACTTTTGGTGGAGATCATGGGGGGGGGGCCTTTTCCTATAAATGATGGTGGAACTCATCAATTGCCCCCCAAATCCTTGCTATCCGAGAGCGAAGTGAGCGAGAGAGGAAGGATTTCTCCTGCTATTCTATTGTCATGACGATTCCCGGTGAGAAGGCAGAGACAGCGATGACCAGTGCTTCCAAGGTATTCTTTGGGAATTTTTCTGGGGAGGAGTTAGTAGGCGAGGACGCCGAAAGGGGTTGCGCTCGCCCGGGCCGCGCGGCCGCCGGCCGCGCTTTCGTGCTGAAACAGAAATAGGCTCAGAAAATAAAAGGTCGCAAGAAAAACTTATTCAAGTACTCTATCTGCAATGGATTGGGGAGAACAACTATAGGATGAGACGACTCCAAGTATGAGGACCTTTCATACGAAGCGCCAGCGCATGACCTTGGTCGTCACTTGGTTCCCCTTCCATGGCCATGACGTTCGCCTAAGTTCTTCCGTGCTGGTCACTCTCCACGCTCACCGCACCAAAAGTGTTGAAGCCAAAAATTGACCTCTGTGGAGTTCGGGGTCCCAAAAGAGGGGTGACCGCACACCTACTACTCTCAAGCGAACGATCTAGGCATAAGACTAGGAACACAAGGGGCAGACCCAAGGTATCAGCGTGGAGGTCCCACCGCATACCCGAAAGACTAACAAACTCTTCCTCTCCAAAGCCAAAGACTGAGCTAAGACACCTTCGGAGGGCACTCTTGGCCGACCGGAACATTTAAGGAGGATCTCAAGACAAACTCTCTCCTACCCAGATGTGTCTTCTTGATTCTACGTAAAATGTTCCTCATCCGCCCTACCAATGGCGTAATCCCGCCCAACAATTCTTCTTTACGTAGCCTCAATTAGACCGTCAACAACGTAATATAGGCCTTCTAGGGCCTGCACCAGGCATCGCAGGCATTTTAAATTACGGGAATATAAATACCATACTTCGGCACGCAGGCCGACAACATAAGCAAAATAGAACTTCGAGGTCCAACACTAAATTGGGCTTAAGCCCGATATTCCCCGCTTGGTACTGCAACACCTGTACGCTGATGTCTCGACAAGCGGTGACAAGCTAAACATCGGTAGACTAAAAGCAGACCAATTACATTACACTCACCCCTTTTTCGGGGCTATGATGTTTATTCCTTGCAAACGGATAATATACAACTTTCTCGGAGTCTTCTCCGGGAACCCCATAACATTACCAATCCGACTCACACATCTAGATGGGCTTCACATAGCATACCTAAATCTGTACTCATGCTTACGGATACTAAATGAAATTAATTGCGGGGATGTACACATCAACCCGTCAGAGAGCACCCTTCCCCCACCCGTTGGTGGAGAATGCAAATATGTTAATTGAGGGCTTCACCTGCCCAAGAAGAAACTTCGTTACCCTTGACGCGTGTTTTGGGGCATGGCTCGGTCATGAACGTTCTTTGCAGCGGCTGTCCACGCACGGATCCGAGCTCCGAAGGGGATGTTCTTCTTCTAGCATTACCGATTGGCCTCTCTCGAAGTGTCCAAGCCCAAACACCACCCCTCTTGGTCGGCAAAGAAGAGAGGAGGGAGGTCGGCCTTGAACCTAGCCTGCGATGGCCTGGACAAAGAGAGGAGAAGGATCGGGCTTTTTCCTTACCGGCGGTGGCCGGGACAGAGCAGAGAAGCTCGGCTCCCCCCTTGTCAACGGAGGCGGGCGGGAGAATGAGAGTTGGGGAGAGGGGGCTTGGGCTGCCACTACTGGCCGGCGACGGGAGAGGAAGAGTGCGGGAGGGCCTCTCCTTGTTGCGACATCGAGAGAAAGAGAGAGAGAGAGAGAGAGAGAGAGAGAGAGAGAGAGAGAGAGAGAGAGAGAGGAGGTGAGGAGGGAGCGGCTTCTTCCTCCGGATTTCGCCGATCGGGAGCAGGAGGGAGCGGGATCGGGGGGCCGGGGGAAAACCTGCTGTTGGGCCCTTTTTTCCTTGAAGAAAACCCGATCACCTATTTTAGGGTTGCCCTCCCCCTTTTATCCTTTATTTCCCTCCATTTTATTTCTCTTCTCCCCTGCTTGCTTTTTCCTCCCCTGATGCTTTAACATATAAATACATATATATAATAAATATATACATTGATATTATCATATATTTATACATACTAAATATATATATTCATACATGTATATAAGCATAATTAACTTAGAGTGTTTACATATAAAGTCTCTGCACGCATGCACGAACACCCGCACGTCCTCGAACGGGGTTGCACCAAATCGTCGCTCATAGCATATCCCTAGTCCGCTATCTGGGGAGGGTCCCACTTGACCGGGTACGGGATTGTACACAATCCAAGCTTTTTTTGAGATTGGCACAATCTAACGACAAAAGGTTAGTGCAGTTACAAATACGAAGAGAAATAAGCGCGAGAGAAATAAGCATGCACCAGAAAAATGAAGAACAACAAATTTAAAGTGATTCCTCAAAATTGGGTACGTCCATTGTACAGTCAGAGATAAATTCACTATTAATTTCTCAAACATACAATACGACTAAAATGAAAGAGAAGAATGAACCGAGAAAATGATGGAAATCTCGAGTCCTCCAAAGTCCGGTCGTACACGTTGTGACGAGAAAATAGTTCAGGCGGCAAGAGAAGAGCTCGGCGGCGAGAGAAGATATAAGAAAGTCGGCGATAGGAAGAGGTCGGCGACCCACTGCTTGAAGAGAACCGACGGGAGCCCGTCGATAAAGGGGGCGACCGCCAACGACCAAAAAAATGTCGGTGAATCACTGCTTGCCGAAGACCCTGTTCGTCTGAATGATGCTGCGCCGAAAAACTCTGCTGCCGCTGTGTTTTTGGGATGGTCGGCCAGAGCTCTTTAAATAGGTGAAAGAAGATTATAGGGCTGGCTGCCACCCAGGACATTAAATCCTTTCCAAACTGAGTCGCCAGGATGGCAAACTCCAAAAGAACACGCTGGAGAGGAGTTGATGCTGGCGGAAATCAAGGAAGAGGGGCGGCAATCCTATAACATTGGACACGTACAAAGGAGACCATTAGAGGCACCTGTTAGGCGTTGGTGAGAATCTAGTCACTAGACATGTTAAACGAGGGAGGGGTAGACCAATAAAGACTTGAAATGAAACTATAAGGAAAGAAATGATGTACCTAGACATTAGTGAGATTATGACAAAAGATAGGACACAATGGCGACAAAGAATCCATATAGCCGACCCCACCTTAGTGGGATAAAGGATTGAGTTGTAAATAATTAATTGTGTACTTGAGCAAAAAATGGGAGTTGCGGAGATGAGAATGTTTAGGTTGATGTGTGGACACACAAAATTGGATAAAATTAGGAATGAATGTATCAAGGATAAGAAAGGAATGACACCAATTACAAAGAAGATACGAGAAATTCGACTAAGATGGTTTGGACACATACAAAAACGAGACCATTATAGGCATATGTTAGGAGTTCTGAGAATTTAGTCACTAGGCATGTTAAACGGGGGAGGGGTATACCAATAAAGATTTGGAGTGAAGCTATAAAGACATGATGTACTTGGGCATTAGTGAGATTATGACTAAAGATATTGCACAATGATGGCCAAGGATCCATATAGCTGACCTCACTATAGTGAGATAAAAGCTTGAGTATTATTGTTGTCTGTAAAATTACAATTGTAAGACTCCTTAAAAAAATTTAATTTTTTATAAGTGTATTTTCACCTCTATATAGTACTTAAATGATCAATATTCAATATTCAATATTTTGTAAGAGTATTATTGTTGTCTGTATGTATGTATATGAGTACTTAAATGATCAAAAAAAAATACATGAATCAATATTCAATATTTTATTTTGTGAAAAAAATATAAAATATATTTGTATTTTCATATGGTCCTCTATATACGAAAAAATACATGAATCAATATTCAATATTTTATTTTGTGAAAAAAATATAACATATATTTGTATTTTCATATGATCATCTATATACGTTGAGCATATTCTATGGCTCTGTTTGGCATGGTGGTGGCAGCCGTAAACGCAAGGGTTAAGGGCCCATTTGGATGAGTTTTTTTGGGCGTTTCCGTTTTGTTAAAACGGCAAAGTTTGTATTTTTTCCATTTGTTTACACGCTATCCACTCCACCCGCAGCTGAAAATCTGGGGCGTGAAAAAACGGCGTGCGGAAACCGTGGGCTGCACCTCCATTTCTTCGCGTTTTTAGGTTGCGGGATTATTTTTCTCCGACAGCGCCTTGCGGATCGTCTTCTCCGGGAACTGTGATTGGCGACTGTGCGCTCGGCTCCGGCGACGAAGAACTGCGCATCGCATCCGACAACTACGATTGCCTCCGGCACAGGCCCTCTTCTCCGACACCACCATCGGAAAGCTTCTCCGTCGCGATTTCTCTCCGGCTCAGGGATCACATCGTCGGCCAACATCTTCGGCGCAGGTAAGCTTCTCCGGCATCACTCTTATCCCTCTTGCAACTGTGTAGAGGATATATCCATTTCACGTTCCCATTTCCTTGCACTGTGCAGATCCGCCATTTCTGTTCGTGTGGAGCAATCGCCAGTAATCTCCAGCAGGTATACCTTCCCATTCCCCTCCAAAATTTTTTTTGCTTATTTTTTTTGGATGATTTTGTGTTTATTTCTCTAGCAAGGATGTGTAGGTGTGTTGTGTGTTGAGTATTTCACTAGCACGGATGTGTAGGTGTGTTGTGTGTGAGTGTTGTCAATTGTGTATTGTGTGTGTTTACTGCGCAAGGATTAGCTTTTTTGGCCTGCTGTGAGTGTGTGTGTGTTGATTGACTGTGTGTTGCTGTGTGTGTGGATGTGTGTGTGTGCGCGCGTATGCGCAGCTGTGAGAGTGTGTGTGTGTGCTGATGTTGTGTGTGTTTTTAAGGATTTGTGCTGCTTTTTGTATTTATGGAAGGTGTAATGTGTGTGTGCTGTTGTGTGTGTGTGTAATGTATGTGTGCTGTAATGGAATGTGTAATGTGTGTGTGCTGCTGCTGTGGAATGGAATGTGTGTGTGTGCTGCTGTTGTGTGTGTTGATGAGTGTGTGTATGGAATGTGTAATGTGTGTGTGATGTTGGAATGTGTGTGTTGTAATGTGTGTGTGCAGCTGCAGCTGTATGTATGTGCTGATGTGTGTGCGTGTGCAGCTGTGAGTGTGTGTGCTACAGCTGTTTGTGTGTGCTGCTGTGAGTGTGTGTGTGTGTGTTGCTGTGTGTGCTGTCGTGTGTGTGTGAGTGTTGTGTGTGCAGCTGTGTATGTGTGCTGATGCGTGTGCGAGTGTTGTGTGTTTGTTTAGTTTAGGGAATGTGTGTGTGTTTGTTTATTTATGGATTGTGTGTGGTGTTTTTGTATTTATGGAATATGTATGTGAGTCTTTAGGGTGTATGTGTATGGAATGTGTATGTGTATTAGTTTGTATTGGAATGTGTGTGTGATGATATGTGTGTGTGAGAGTGCTGGGTGTGTTGCTGTGTGTGTGTGAGTGCTGGGTGTGCTGCTGTAATGTGTGTGTTGATGAGTGTGATGTGATGTGTGTGCTGATGTGTGTGTGTTTGTGTGTGCTGTGTGTGCTGATGTGTGTGTGTGTGTGCTTTATGTGTGTGATGATGTGTGTGTTTGTGTGTGTGCTGATGTGTGTGTGTGTGTGCTGGTGTGTGTGTGTGTTTGTTTTGTTTAGGGAATGTGTATTTTGTGGTGATATTTATAGAATTTTTTTTAGATTTTTGTAGGATTATGGACAAACATAAAGAAGGTGGTGTGAGTGTAAATTGGGAGGGAAACGATGTCATGATTTTCTGCGACTTGTGCTTGAAAGAGATAGAGTTAGGTAATCTCCCAACTACACACTTCAGTAAGGATGGGTGGTCAAACCTAACCACTAATTTCTTTGCTCGGACGGGTAAATTGTATGATCGAAATTAAATGAAGAATAAATGTGATCAGTTGAAAAAGGATTGGAAGTTATGGCAAGATCTTAAGGGCCGTGAGACGGGTTTGGGCTGGGATCCAATTCGCAAAATCATTGCTGCTTCAGAAGATTGGTAGAAAGAACGTCTAAAAGTATGTATTTTCCAAAGAATAATTTTTAACTACAATTGATTGTCAATATTAATGTTTTCCTAATGTATATTTATTATTCATGTCAGGTTGTTCCAAATGCTAGAAAATTTTAGTTTTCTGGAATAACTCCAGAGTTAGAAGAAAAATTACATATGATGTTTGGCCAGGTCGTAGCAGCTGAAAATCTTGCTTGGGCCCCAAATTCTATAAATTTCGAACCAGAATCTATTGATGAACATGACCTGTCTACTGGAGATGGCACGCAAAATATTAACGAGTCCCTAAACTCTGTTGAAGCGAGGGGGAAACGGACAGAGAAGGGAAAAAGCAAGATGACCAGCAAGAAAGCGAGGAGTTCGACGATGGACGAGATTGCTGAAACATCACGCATTATTGGTCGTTGTATGATGGAGCCGCCGCGCATCCAGATATCGTCATCATTGTACACCATTCTTGAGACTATTGCAGAGCTCGAAACTATTCCAGAGATTATGGATGATTTGAACTACGACTTCTACCACTACTGCACCAAGTTTTTGAGAGAGAAACAGAATCGCGAAACCTTTATGAGCATTCGACAGGATAAACGTCTGAAGTGGTTGCAGGCTTGTTTTGACAAAAAGTCGGATTAGTTGATGGACATGTTTTATATTTTGTCATAGTACTTGTTTTTAGAGATTTTTATGCTTTTTGGGACATTTATTACTATGGTGTGAGACTTATGATGTTGTAGCCAAAGGACATTTATTACTATTATGTTTTTGCATCCAGACTTGTTTATTATAATGCTGTCACATTGAATATATTAATGCACATTTATTATTGTATAATTATAAATAATGTTTTATGTATTTACAGCTATTTATGTCCTCCTCGAACAATATTGACAGTTCTGATGAGCAGACTCAACAACAATTGGTTGGCTCGCTTTATCGTAATAGAGCAATCAATGGACAACATGTGTTATTTGCAATGAATTATCAATTAACCCAACCAAGTAGTTCTTCTACTATAGCTTGCATGACATCAAGGCAAACAGGAGCTCGATGGAGTGCTGAACTTCTCTGTGGGCACCCTAGCAGGTTTTTCAGCGCATTTAGAATGTCAAAGGTAATATTTAATGATCTGCTAACGACCCTCACACAACAATATGGGTTACAAGGATCCAGAAGAACTCTACCGTGTGAAGTACTAGCAATTACCTTGCACATATTAGGGCATAATGTATCAATGCAGCTTGCTAGTGAGCAATTTCCCCACTCCACAGAAACTATCAGTAGATTTTTCGCAAGGGGTATCACTGCAATGAAGAGACTATCTTCTGATGTCATTAAGCCGTTAGATCAACTTTTTATTGATATGCCCCCACAAATCTTAAATGATGCTCGATACATGTCATTCTTTAAAGACTGTATAGGAGTTATTGATGGAACACATGTTGACGCTCGAGTTCCTGCTGATCAACAAGTTGCTTATATTGGTCGACATGGCACAACTACGCAGAATGTCATGGTAGTTTGTGATTTCAACATGAGTTTCACGTTCGTATTAGCGGGCTGGGAGGGTTCAACTCATGATAGTCGTATATTTCAGCGTGCTCTTATGAATCTCAGTTATAATTTTCTATATCCGCCACCCGGTAAACCTTTTTTATATCTCGAGACTCTTTGGTATAAGAAATTTTTAAGATTACTACGCGTTTATGGTTACAATTATTCACACATAATGTGCAATATGTAATTTTGCAGGCAAATGTTACGTAGTAGATGCCGGATATCCCCTACAATGTGGTTTTTTAAAACCATATTCAGGTACACGGTATCATTTACCAGATTTTAGGAGGGACAGTATGCCGATACAAGGGTGCCGAGAGATCTTCAACCAAGCTCACTCATCCTTGCGCAGTGTCAGAGAGCATTCATTCGGAGTTTGGAAGAAGAAGTGGAAGATACTAAGGGATATGCCGTCATATAGCTTGACAAAGCAAAGAGACATTGTTATTACAACGATGAGTTTGCATAATTACATTCGCAGACACCCATCACGTTCAGACACTCATTTTCGTGCTTGTGATGAAGACGAACATTTCATATATCCCGCGGGCATTCAGAGAAGAATAGGACAGAGTAATGAAAACTCAGGTGGAGACCATGTTATAGGGATTCGGGTGGGGGTGGATGAGATGGTGGCATTGCGTGACTCAATTGCCGATCAATTGCACCAAGTTTGACCGCATTTTTCATATTTTTAAAAAGTTTGCATGTAATCTGGAATATCTATATATGTTTGAACTAGACTTTACGGTAACGGTCAACGCAGACGGTTAATAAAAAGAATTTGTTTATTTCCGTTTAATTTTTTTAAATGGTTTAGAAAAAAAATTCAACCACGGATGTCCATTTTCAAACACAGTATTGCCAAACAGTTTTCAGTTTTGAACAGCTTTGCAAATGCAGACTAGCCAAACAGAACTTCGTTTGCAGCATCCAGTTTCCAACAGCTCCCTTTACAAACCTGCCTTTACAACAGTTCTTTTTCAACCGCCGCCGCTGAACCAAATGAAGCATAAATCGTCATTTGTTGAGGATCGCCTAACATACATTATCCGGTTGAACATAAAAGTGGATGATGTTACTTAAGTGGGCATTAATGAGTGACAATTTAAACCCCATGTTCATGACTGCCACCACCATGCCAAACGTAGCCAATATTTGAGCCATAGTAGCAGTTATCGTGTCTAAAAGAATATATATATATATATATATATATATATATATATATATATATATATAATATAATAGTTGCCCAAGCGACTTAATTTTCAAGCACTAAAAGACAATGAAGCACTAAAAAGAATCATGCATGTGATCATATAGAACACCTGCTAATTTCTTCAAAAGAGAAGTTAAAAACAGTTAAATTTAAAATATAATGCGAGTGCCTGAAGTGAACTCGTGAATACCTACTAATCTCTGCCAAAGAGAAGTTAAAAGAAGGTAAATTTAAAATTTAACGTGAGTACCGGAAGTGAACTCGCAAACATCAACTAATCTCTGCAAAAGAGAAGTTAAAAGCAGATATATTTAAAATATAACGCGAGTACCTGAAGTGGACTCGCAAACACCTGCTAATCTCTACAAAAGAGAAGTCAAAAGTAGGTAAATTAAAAATATAACGCGCGTACCTGAATTAAACGCGTGAACACCTACTAATCTCTGCAAAGAAGAAGAAAAAAACTGATAAATATACATAGTAGCGGTTTCGAGAATATAGCAATATACATATATTATATTTTTGCATGAACAAGTCCAAAAGTTTCTAGACAGTAGTGTAAGTAGAAATTTAATTCAACCCGAGCATCATTTAAATATTATTTATTTAAGATAATTTTTTATTTAAAATTCAGAGAAAATTGAATTAATTTTGACAGAGTTCCTTATGAATTTCCGAAGTCAAGCCAAAAAGATTTTAACCAAGGACACAAGGGGAGCCAATCCGGCCAAACGAACCGCGTGCACCAAGCCGCGCCCTCCCGCTTAAAGGGCCAGAAACCGCCCCGAAAGAAGCAGGACCAAACAAGCACGCACACAAGCGCCACGCTCAAGCGCCCACGTAAGAACCGTACATGCCTAGAGTGCGCACAAGTACTACACGCGCGCGCAAGAAGCAACGTGCGGGACAGCACGCGCGCGGCAGCCCTCGTGAGGCGGTCCGCGTGCGGACACGCGCGGGGAGCACCGCTTGCGCGGTAGTCCGTGCGCTGCACCGAGCGCGCGGTAGCCAACGCGCGACAGCGCGCGAGCAGCTGCACCCGCAAGCGGAAGCGCTACGCGCCGACGGCGGCTACCGCCTCCGACCATCAACGGTCGTCGTGTCGTCGTAGCCCACCCTGCCCGAACCGCCTGGGGGCAGCTTTGTCATTTCGTTAAAATTGGTGATTCAGGTGACCGAAGCAGAGCGACGTCATTCGACAACACAACTTCCGCTCTGACACAATTACCAGCATATCCCTTCAGAAAACTTTAAATTGACACAAAGTCCTTCATTTGAAAATAAGCAACTCCAGATGCTAGAGAGATCTCTGAGGTTTTCCGGCGAGAACGTGAAACTTAGATCGTTCCTTCGCTCGGGATTCATTCCACTCTCTCTCTTGTGCGAAGACTCTCAAGGCTTCAAGAGCGCGACTTTCCTTCTCCACAGGAACCCTTTCAACAAGACTCCAGCTTAGCATGAGCGCTTCCATCGAGGCTCTCGGTACTTAGCGATTTTCATCACTGGAGCGCTCCCACCCAGACTCCAAGTATTTGATTTATTTTTGTTGTATTCATATTTTAAACTTGTAACGGAGAGGTGGTCTATCACCCTCAGAGAAAATCTTTCAACTATTATAAAACCCAACAAAATAATGGATTTTGTCACATCACAGATTCAACCTCGTAGTGTTCATCCTTTCCGGATTTTCTACATCAAAAAAAGACTTTTGTCATTTGCTGTTGTTTTTTTGTTATTGTTTGTACATCTGATCCAATTCCTAGGGTTTGCCTATTTATACCCACTTAGGAGCAACAAATAAGTGATTCCACCTTAATCTCCATCCGGATGCTTCGAGAGACGTTATCACAACATTAGTTTTCTTTTCTCAGTGGCGGTTACAATTGTTGTCATGCCAAACATACATTTTATGACGG
This sequence comes from Platanthera zijinensis, assembly GCA_039513925.1. Classification (NCBI taxonomy): domain Eukaryota; kingdom Viridiplantae; phylum Streptophyta; class Magnoliopsida; order Asparagales; family Orchidaceae; genus Platanthera; species Platanthera zijinensis. The sequence continues at coordinate 189,196,949 of CM077083.1, forward strand.
CGACCATTTTTGCTCGAACTCATCGGAGCGAAAATGTCTTGCCAAACAGAGCCCAAATGCAGTCTATCTTAGCGAACACAAACGCACGGTTGACATACTTGCCCGATCTCTCTGTCCCCTCGGCGACTTTCGAAAACTATTACTTAAAAAACCTTTAAAATCCAAAGACAGCTCTTAACTACCCTTTATACAATGCTCAAGTCAAAAGCTTCATAACTATGAATTTAATTAAAGATTATTGTATCAGTAGTCAGCTTTGCTTCAATTATTGATGTTTTTTTGGAATGACTTACAATTTTTTTTATAGAAATGAACGCAAACGTACTCTTATTACCCAACTGCAGGCCCACAAATTTGACTTCAAGGCAATATTCATTCTAATTTTTTTGGAAGTCAATGGCAGGGGTTGACATTTGAGGAAAGGTGGACAATTACATGTTGACGGAGATTAAATTAATAAAATTAATCGTGCAATCCGTTACATAATTATTCATCAGCATCAACGAAAGTAGACCCCACAAAAACATTTTCCGGTAGAAGCGGAGACAAATTTAATCAATGATTGGGAGTAGTCCAGAGAGCTTTTTAATTATTGTGCTTAATTTGGTTGTTAAGTCGCAGTCACGGACTTTTATATATTTTTTGTTTTCATATGGAGTGATTTATAGTAATTCATACAAGCCCACGTAATTCTCTCTTTATAAAATGAATCTATACAATCTCTCTCGAAAGTGTTCTCTCGCTTGTACTCTTATTACTTAAATCTCTATTATTTTTCTCTGTAGAAATTTCACGATAATTCTCATTTCGATTATTGCACTAAAATAATATATTTTTATTCACTTTTGAAACTTTGTCGAAATAACACTAGAATTTCCCTCTCAGAAAATCTAACCTGTAATGATTTCAACTTAATAGGATTCTTTCTCAAATATATCATTTTCACTTTTAAAATGTTCAATCTAGAAAGTACCTCTCTCTCTCTCTTAGGGTTCGTTTGGGACGGCGGCGACGCTCCGGTTAGCATCTGGAGTTGTGGACTTGAGGGAGGGCGCAGGGTTCTGAGACTCTCCGTTCAGCCGTTGTTTGCTCGGAAAAATGACGAAAACACCACCGTTGTCGAAAAAACAATCACCCAAGAGCGGGATGCCGGTAGCACCGGAGCACTGCCACCCTCCCAAACGTAGACTTAGTTGTTTCTTGATGATTCCACACTTCTATTTCAAAGTGGTTTTGTCACTAAAAGACTCCCTGAAAAAAAATTCTCTTGATAATATAAATCACCCACTAAAATTCATCTCTCACACATTCTCTTCTGAATTATCTCACAAACACTTTATGGAAGACGATGTTCAGCACCGCCTAATTATATTTCAGGATTTGCCCCTGCAACGATTTTTTTAGATTGAAAAAAATAATATTTGGAAAATAAAATAGCAAATGAAAAATAAGAAACAAACCTTAATAACAGCACTATGGTTCGGTTCAACATTTTGACCAATAACGAACCTTGAAGAAATATTCTTCGCATTGAATAGAAAAGAAGGATAATACTATACTCACCTAAAACATATCAAAAAATCACAAAAAAATGAGCCCACTCAGCACAAAAACACCCGACCTCCTTATTTCCCCAACTTCGCAAACCTAATTACAAGAGTCGGATGTTTTTGTGCTAAGTGGGACCCACTTTTGTGATTTTTTGGTATGTTTTAGCCTTTTGGTGAGTATAGTATTATCCAGAAAAGAATTACCTGAAAATGGCCTAGGAAGATTGTTATTAATTAGAAATACGAATCTATGGGGCATGAAGAAAACCAATTATGTGAGCGAGCCGACTTTTCGCTCTCGGCTCGCATAATACTAATAGCGAAGCATCTCAGCTTGAGCGAACAGGCTAGTTGGAATCGTAACCCGGGCGCACTCTGTTTGGTAGCGGCTTTGCGACGAGGCCATCCGTAAGCCAGCCGCATTGCGAGCCATCATGCTTGGCATGGACGAACTCCCTCTGGGCATACTCCAACGATATCTGCAGCCTCCCGCCCGGTCCGCACTCGTTGGCAATGCTTTTTTGTTCCATTCCCACATTTCGCTCCAGCCAGTAGAGATAGCTGACATGGAAGAGAGATTTCAGCATGTCCTCTGCTGAGCAATCTTCTTTGAGTATCACCTGCGTTAACAATCCAACATCTTTAGACCACAACAGACATGGCTGATATGAAATGTATGTTAATAAAATACATAATATGTAATAAAATACTGCATACAATATGCGGGAGTCGGGCAAACTCGAAACATACCAAAATTGTATTTCGAGTGTTAAATATAGGTTGGCTAAATACTTATTTCAGTCTCAAATATCAGCATACTTTAAGATTTTAGTCCTTAAATTTTATTTTATTTTTATATTTTATTCCTTAACTTAACATTGTCTAGCTAACTTGTTGTAAGGGAAAAGTTTGTTTTTGTTGCTTGGTGGTAAGCATGAGATGATTACAGGAGAAAAGTAGTTATAAATGGAATAAAAATGTATTTTATAATTGAGGCTGAACATAATGGGGCTCTTTTATGTTGAACCTTAATTATAAAATACATTATAAATCTCATTTATAACTATTCTTCTCTCATAATTAATCAGCTCATGTTTACCACATAAGCAACAAAAACAAAATTTTCCGTTACGAAAGTTAGACAATGTTAAGTTAGGGACTAAAATCTTAAGAAATAAAACTTATGGGCTAAAATCTTACAGAAAACAAAACGTTAGGGAATGAAATCCCAAAATAGTCGATAAACATTGAGACTGAAATAAGGATCATTTAGCCATAAACATTGAATTTTAAGTTCCTTTAATAGACATTAATAGCGCTCATTAAGGCCCTTTTGGCTCGAATTTCGTAGAAGACTGCCACCGCCACCAATGCCCACTGATCAAAGTGGGAGCCGTTTTGCGGAAGGAAAACGGGTGTCAAACAACTGCGGTGTTTGTGGCCCAGAAAGTGGCCATCATGCCTGCGCCAAACAGGCAGGCGCGTCGACAATAGTTGGGGGGTGTACTGCTACATAAGGAAGCTGAGCCAAACAGAGCCTAAATCCGTATTCATTCTACTCACATGAAATTTATGCTTATCTTCCAAAAGTAGGTAGTTCTCATCTCTGAACAGATTAAAGAGGGCCAATGCATCCTCTTTGTTGTTGATAGTATCGCTGAGGTTCGATCCGAGCTCAAATCGACGGCATATCTCAGTAGCAGCAATCTTGGCTTCAGAGGACAAAATCTGGGATGAGGACTGCACAAAATATTCCAAAATGACTTCCAAAGATCAAACAATGGTTGGCAGAACTCTTTCTAAGAGAGTTAGACACTAGAAAGCATTAGCATAAGCTTCTTAAAATTGGATCAGAATAAAATTTATATAATCAATTTTGGAAAGACGAATAATTTGTGCATCACAAATGAAGTATATTTAATTATTTATTATGGGTAAATTAACTGCGGTCTTAGCAGCTTCAACTCCATGCAGCCCTCAGTCCGCAGGCACCCAGTCACTACATCGCCCAAGGCCCCCTTTTTCGATGCAGCCACCACTACATCGATAAGCTACAAGGAGCTGTTCTAGCGAAAAGTTAAAAGACTTAATGATCAAACCGTTTGAGCCCTGTTTGAGGTGAGGACATCGCCCAAGGCCTAAGAAGTCGTGTTCATATCAACACTCCACACACGAAAAACGACATTGTTCTCAAGGTTGAAGTACGTGGGGGGTCCATGGAGAGCGTTAGAGGATTCAAGTGAGCGAAGTCAGGATCATTATCTAGAGTGTGAGCAACAAGTACAAGTCCTTGAGGGGGCATTTGCGGGTGGACGGGTATGATTGTTGGCAGCTATTGTTAGAAACGAACTAAAACAAACCGGAAAGAGTATAACTGAAACTTTATTATCAGAAAAAGGTGTCTATTACAAAGGTATGCCCTCCCTTATATAGAATGGAGGAGAGATGAAAGAATACAAATAAGAGATGTGAGACTAAAAATTTACAGAACTAAGCGGACTGTACAGAACAAACCGCACAAACCGCGCGGTTAGACAGAAGGGCTAACCGCACGGCTACCACCAGAGAGAGAGAGAGAGACCGCAAGGGGAGACCGCCTGAGAGCTCGGCAACCAGACAGCAACAGCACAGCAATCAAACCGCTGAAGGGAAACCGCCAGACCGCACGGTCTCTAACCCGCCAAGACAGACCGCCAGACCGCCCGGTCTCTAACTTCAACACTCCCCCTCAAGCTGGAGCATATATATCGATCATGCCCAGCTTGTCACAAATATGATGAAACGAGGCGGAAACTGGCTTGGTGAAGATGTCAGCCAGCTCTTAATCAGAAGTGACAAAGGGAGTGCAAATTTGTTCCTTTAAGATCTCTTCACGAATGAAATGACAGTCGATTTCAATGTGCTTGGTTCTTTCATGGAAGACCGGATTTTTGGAGATGTATATGGCAGCCTTGTTATCACAGAACATAGGTAGCGGATGGTTGTAGACCTCTCCTAAATCCAGCATTAGAGCCCGTAGCCATTTTAGCTCACAAGTGGTCGACGCCATACTCCGATACTCTGCTTCAGCACTGGACCTGGAAACAACAGACTGCTTCTTGCTCTTCCAGCTTACCAGATTACCCCCAACAAAGGTGCAGAAACCGGAGGTAGACTTGCGATCCCCTTTGTCATCAGCGTAACTCGCATCTGAGTAAGCTTCAACCCTCAGATGACCATTCTTCTGGAAAAACAATCCTTTCTCAGGTGCGGCTTTGACATACTCCAAGATCTGTAAGGCGGACTGCAGATGACACTCCCTGGGAGCTTGCATGAATTGACTCACCTTGCCAACAGCATAGGAAATGTCGGGTCTGGTCACTGTGAGATATATGAGCTTACCAACAAGACGTCTGTACCTCGTAGTATCTGAAAGAAGAGGCGAATCATCTGTCCAGGTTTTGTCTTCTCCAACAGCCATGGGACATCGAGCAGGTTTGGCCCCAGTCAATCCTGCATCTTTTAAAAGATCAAGGGCATACTTACGCTGGGAGAGGACTAAGGAATTGGGCTTCCGAGAGATTTCGATCCCCAAAAAGTACTTTGGAGAGCCCATATCTTTCGTGACCAGATGTTGACGAAGATGCCGCTTTGTCAAGGCTACCCCTTCCTGGTCATCGCCAGTGAGAAGAATATCATCAACATACACTGCAAGAACCACCAGTCCCGAGGAGGTTTTGTGAGTAAATAGAGAGTAATCGGCGGAGCTGCGCACAAAACCAACGGCCGCCACGATGTCGCTGAACTTGTCAAACCAAGCTCGAGGGCTCTGCTTGAGGCCATAAATTGCCTTCTTCAGCCGGCATACTCGTGTCTCCCCCTGAGCAACATACCCAGGAGGTTGCTCCATGTAGACGGCCTCCTGAAGATCACCATAAAGGAAGACATTCTTTACATCCAGCTGGGAAATCGGCCAATCCTTATTGACCGCCACAGAGAGAAGAACCCGTATAGTGCTGAGACGAGCCACGGGAGAGAAGGTGTCAAAGTAATCAACCTCATAGGTCTGAGTAAAGCCCTTAGCAACAAGACGAGCTTTATAACGGTCCACAGTGCCATCCGGGGCAAATTTCACCACAAAGACCCAGCGACAGCCGACAACATCAGTACCGAAGGGAGGAGGAACAAGAGTCCAGGTACCCCGCTCCGTTAGGGTGGTCATTTCCTCATCCATGGCCATCTTCCAGTGAGGAATAGCAAGGGCCTCCTGGTAGGAGCGGGGCGTGGCAGTGGCGGAGATAGCTAGAGCAAAGGTCCTGCGAGAAGGGGTGAGACGATCATATGAAACAACAGCAGTAAGAGGGTGTAGGGTACACGTCCGCACCCCTTTGCGAAGAGCTATAGGAAGATCCAGGTCAGCAGGTTCCTCGGCATCCGGAGCATCCGTGGCAGAGAAAGCTGGCCCGAGAGTAGAGAGCGACGGCGGCGGAGATGCGGGAGACGGGAGTGGAGAAGAGGGAGAGAGAGGTGGAAGAAGAGGAGTGGACGGGGGCGGAGTAGGGGTGAATATCGTGGTGGGAGACGAGAGAACAAAGGGAATAGCAGGAGAATCAGAGGCTGGGAGAAGAGGAGGGGAGTCATCCGACAAGTAGGAGGTATTCTCGAAGAAGGTGACGTCAGCAGAAACGAACTGCTTACGAAGGATGGGATCAAAGCAACAATAACCTTTCTGAGTGGTGGAGTACCCCAGAAAGATACATTTGGTGGAGCGAGGAGATAGCTTATCACGGGTGGCAGAAGGGGCATGCACAAAGGCAGTGCAGCCAAATATTTGGAGAGGGAGAGGAAACGGCTCCTTGCCCGGATACAAAATGGAGAAAGGGGTTTTTCCGTGGAGAACGGTGGAGGGAATGCGATTGATGAGGTAACAGGCAAGGAGAACAGCATAGCCCCAATAGGAGCGAGGAACATGCATCTGGGTCATCAAGGAGCGAGCGACATCCAGAAGGTGACGGTTTTTGCGTTCTGCCACACCATTTTGTTGTGAGGTATAGACACAACTCGTTTGATGAATAATCCCATTTTGCATGCAGAAGGCAGAAAAGTCATGATTGATATATTCTTGGGCATTATCAGATCGAAGAACTTTAATAGAAACATCAAACTGAGTTTTGATCATGAGATAGAATGACGTCCATACAGAGAATAATTCGGAGCGATCTTTTAACAGATACACCCACGTACAGCGAGAGAAATCATCAATGAATGTGACAAAATATGAACTACCCCGACCAACCGTGAGAGTAGGAGAAGGACCCCAAATATCGGAGTGGATGAGATCAAACGGACGGGTGGATCCACGAACGTGCTTTGGAGGGAAGGAGGAGCGGTGATGCTTGCCAAGCTGACAGGCTTCACAGTTGAGCGGAGGACTTTGGGGAGGAAGGTGGGGCAGAAGCTGACGAAGAAGATGAGGAGGAGCATGACCAAGGCGGAGATGCCATTGGAGAAGATCTGTGGAGGTGGAGGAGAAGGTGGAGAAAGCGGAAATGTTGTCCAGGAAGTATAGGCCGCCACTCTCAGTCCCAGTAGCAATCGTCCGTTGGGAGTCCGGATCCTGAAAAGAGCAAGTAGTAGAAGTAAAAGTAACAGAACAGTGTAATTGCTTGCATAGAGAGGTAACAGATAATAAGTTGCACGGGAACTTGGGCACGTAGAGAGTATCCTCCAAGCGAAGAGACGGAGTGACATGAACTATCCCCGTCCCATGAACCGATGATGAAGAGCCGTCAGCGAGAGTAACCGGGGGCAACCGACCATGTGTTTCTAGGAGAGAAAAACATTGGAGATTGCCGGTCATATGATTAGTAGCACCGGTGTCGATCAACCATTTTCCTTGAGTAACAACGTGGGCACTACCAGAAGACGTGACCACCGAGGCGAAAGGCTTTGAGGAGTATATGGAAGCCATGAAGGGAGGAACAAAAGAACTGCAGCGGTCACGGTGACAGCACACCAGCGGCAAGAAGGGCCACGACCAAGATGCAGAGCAAGGCAAAAGGGGACGAAGAGGGAAGCACAAGCCGCGCGACTCAACAGGAGGTCGCGGCGACTAACAAGCAGGAGCGGCTAAAGGAAGAGCCGCACAGAGGAGAACAAGCCGCTGCGACTTAGAGATAGGTCGCGGGGACAAGAGAGAGAGCGGCGAAGGAAGAAGGGCAGAGAGGCCGCCTAAACAAGGAAGACCTCGTGCGAACAGAGAGAAATCGCAGCGGTTAGGAGAAAGAGATCTGCGACGCAAACAACAGAAAGCCACGCGGTTAGAAAACAATCTGCGCGGATAGGAAGAAGAAGATCTGCAGCGGTCACGATGTCAGACACCAGCGGCCAGAAAAGCCACGACCAAGCCGCAGAACCAAACAGAGGGAGAGAAGTCGGGCGGCTAGCGGACAGACCGCGCGAACAGAAGTGGAGGATATCGGGAGGCAAAAGGCGAACAAGGCAAAAGAGGCCGCGGAGACAGGTCGCGGCGACTAGAAAAGAGAAGGAGGAAGCGGCGACTAGAACAGGTCGCAAGAAAGAAGCAAGCAACAGAAACAGGCCGCGCGAACAGGGCGCAAGCAAACAGGCGGAAGAAACAAGCCACGGGAAACAGGCCGCGAGAAGAAGAGGCAGGTTGCGCGGACAGGAGAACACACAGAATCAGGAGTCAAAGATCGAATCCTCTGATACCATGTTAGAAACGAACTAAAACAAACCGGAAAGAGTATAACTGAAACTTTATTATCAGAAAAAGGTGTCTATTACAAAGGTATGCCCTCCCTTATATAGAATGGAGGAGAGATGAGAGAATACAAATAAGAGATGTGAGACTAAAAATTTACAGAACTAAGCGGACTGTACAGAACAAACCGCACAAGCCGCGCGGTTAGACAGAAGGGCTAACCGCACGGCTACCACCAGAGAGAGAGAGAGACCGCAAGGGGAGACCGCCTGAGAGCTCGGCAACCAGACAGCAACAGCACAGCAATCAAACCGCTGAAGGGAAACCGCCAGACCGCGCGGTCTCTAACCCGCCAAGACAGACCGCCAGACCGCCCGGTCTCTAACTTCAACAGCTATGAAGCACCGACACTTAAAATTGCCCAGCGTGTCGGTGTCAGAGAGTCTAACACTCGTCCGACTCTCCGACACTCTCCCACACTCTCCGACACTCGAGTCGGAAATCCGACACGCTGACTCACGCGGGACTCGTGTGTCCCGCTCAATCGGACACGTGTGTCCCGCTCAATCGGACACGCGTGTCCCTAAGTTAGCTACTCATGGTGAGGCGGGTGACAATTTGTCTTGGAAGTGCCTTTACCCCCTTCTAGCATTTCAAGTAGTGAATCTACTAGTGGCGTAGATATTTTTTCTAGAAAAATAAAGATTGAAAATGGGAAAAAAGTTCGCATGAGAATCAATTATTTTTACTGATGATATATAATGGTAATGTGTTAATGTTCTATCATTTTTTGATCATTTGTTAAGTTTTGCATTTGAATATTTGATGAGTAATATTTAAACATGACTTAATTTATTTAAATATTTGTTAATTGTTAAATGTTTTAGGATTTTCATAATTATAAAAAAATGAATATTTAATATACGTGTCCCAGTGTGTCGGAATATGATATTTTTTTAGAATTGACGAGTCGCGTGTCGTGTCGTATCGCGTGTCCCGTGTCGGTGTCGGTGTAACATAGGTTGGCAGCAATAACAAAGGCCCTTTAAACGAGGCTCGAGCACTGCTTGTGACATAAGCGTTGGGGTGGTGGGGGTATTGTCGAAACCAAGGTTGTCAGGATCGAGATCCTAGATGAGATCGTTTCGAGGTAGGATCGGATCTGATAGTAGGGTTGGATCGAGGATCGCTTTACAAAATCAGGATCGATTTACAAAATTTGGATCGTAGAATCGTAAGATCCTATGATCTGGATCGCGATCCTGACAACCTTGGTCGAAACTGGCGGAGGTGGGCCAACCAATGGGGTCCATGTATAGGTGGATGATCTTGCATTGGCGGGTGAGGTGGCTGATTAGAGGAGAACGATTGGGCCGTGTAGAGTTCTTCACTGAAGAAACAAGCTTGCTCCATGACACGCGAGAGAGTACATGCGTTGTGGACACGAAGGCACGCCTAGATGTGGGATTACATACCCGCAAGGAAATACCCAGAATAATGGTTAATGAATAGTTTGGTGTTGTGCATGGCGATATGAACGGGGTACATGTAGAGGTGGATGATCTAGGCGATGGAGATGTGGTTGGAGTTTTGGTGGTTGCATTGGCGAGTGGGGTGGCCGAGTAGAGGAGAACGATTGGGCCGTGTAGAGTTCTTCACTGAAGAAACAAGCTTGCTCCATGTTACGGGCCAGGCTACCCCCCTATTATACTCGGCTTTCGCCCAGCGGGGGACCCGTCCGTACTGCTTAACAGGCCCGCGGGCCGTACACCCCAACCCGTCTCAGCAACCAGTTTAATCACTGCGGGTTGTTGTGGCGAGGATTCGATCCCCCGCCACCTTGATAAGGCCCTTTCAATACAGGGCTCATCACCAACTGAGCCGCGGCTCAGTTGGGCGGCTCAGTTGGTGATGAGCCCTGTGTTGAAAGGGCCTTATCAAGGTGGCGGGGGATCGAATCCTCGCCACAACAACCCGCAGTGATTAAACTGGTTGCTGAGACGGGTTGGGGTGTACGGCCCGCGGGCCTGTTAAGCAGTACGGACGGGTCCCCCGCTGGGCGAAAGCCGAGTATAATAGGGGGTAGCCTGGCCCGTAACACTCCATGACACGTGAGAGAGTACATGCGTTGTGGACACGAAGGCACGCCTAGATGTGGGGTTGCATATCCACACGAAAATACCCAGAATAATGGTCAATGAATAGTCTGGTGATGCGCATGGCGATATGAATTTGGTGATGTAGGTGGTGACGATGTCGGACTAGCAACAGAGATGAGACGCTCGTAGGCATTACCGCTTGGCTCGTGTCATAGTAGCACAAGAGTTCCTCTTTAAAGGTGGGCAAGGAGAAATCTGGGACATGTTGGCGCGTCCAACACACCCAATGGAGCTCATGACCCAACATTTAGATAGTTAACATAAGAACCTTTTGGATGATAGGGTGGACTGGAGGTCGAAAAATTGTTCGACACTGCTGAACCCACTGAGTGGGTCGGTGTCATCGAACACGAGAATCTCAATCCGACAAAGGTGGGTCAGGTGGTTGCCCTCGGCAAGGGTGTAGGAACCCAATGTAGTCAATGGCGGGCCGATTGGAGGATGGTAGTGGGTGTGCCAATGGATGATTGACTACAGTGGTCGCGGGCTCGCGAAGGAGGGGAGTGAGGTCTTCTAATAGAGCTTCAAGCCAATCCAAGAGAGCAAATTCGGTCGAGGACGAAGCATATGTATCCTAATCAGCGCATAGGGTCATTGAACGCATTGTAGGCATAAACCGAGGAGCCGAAAGAAGAGGATGGGGAGGAGGACAATAGTGTAGTTCCAAACTATTGACGGTTGTTGGAGAGCGTCATGCGACTGTAAGAGTCTGAGTCAAGGAGGGATGGGGGATTGGCTGTTGTGCATGACACAACGACGGAGGGAAGAAGAAGAAAGTCCATGGATGCGGTAAAGTTGGAGCGAAGTCGTGAGGTCGTGGATGGCGACAGAAGGTCGAAACAAAAGAGATTGGTGTTTGACGGTTTCGATTAGGTGGAAGCAGCGGACGCGGAATTGAGCACATGCGGAAATCACTCGCACAATCAGGGTCGCGAACGAGGGTGGTGACGAAGGAGACGATCACGTCAAAATTGGAACTCAGAGACGAAGTGTCGACCACACGTAGGTGCGCAACACGGTCGTGAGTTGGATCCTCATCTGGGAGGGGCATAGTTCGATCATGCATGGCCAAGGAGGTGTGATGGGGATCCATCAGAGCATGCACGTAGGCGATGGTGGTTGCACACAAGTGGTGACGTTGGAAAGGTGTGCGGTGTTCAATGGTTGCATGCTCATAGACGGTGGTGGTTGCGCACAAGTGGTAACGTTGGCGAGTTGCGCGTTCGCGGCAAGGTCAAGTCCTGACTTAGATCTCTTCTCGATGGTGGTGGTGGTGGTGGTGGCGGTGGTTGGTCGTATGACGATGACGAAGGTTCGCTCTGGTACGAATCTCGTACGTTCTTTTTACGGATTGCAGTTAAGTTCATATTACTCATGCGGATTTTCGTAGTTCGAGTTCTTCTACAGTATATTTTGAATTTGTATCTCTTAATTGAGTACTTAATTTTATTGTGCTAATAAAATTGTTTGAAGTACGTATTTTCTTGTGACTATGTATTTAGTTATTCCTGATGATTGCGCTTCCGCGATCGAAAATCATAACAAGTGGTATCAAAGCAAGATTTTGAAGGCGACTTATTGGAAATTTAAGGAAAGATTTGTCTGCGGTGGTAAACGACTAGATCATCTTCACATTCTTTCAAATCAAACCTTGAATCAATCAGGTCTCCTGGTCATACCGCAGGACAACTATGGCAGGAAAGAATGCAATTTTGGTTCGGTACTTGGTGGAGAAGTTCGATGGTAGCGGAAATTTTATTCCACGCGTACAAACCCCTCTCCAGCGGTTTCAGCCATGTCCAAGCTCCCGGCCATGATTCGTGCATTCGACGGGGACGGCAACTCAGGGATAAGTTTCTATTATATGTTTTCTTTGCATTTTCAAAGCTTTTCCCCTATAAAAGGGATTTAACATTGTTGATGTTGAGTGTATGAATATTGTGTGTTCGTTGCTACTCTATTCAATTGAGTTGTAGAAGATGAACATTGTGTGTTTGCTGCTACTGTATTCAATTGAGTTGTAGAAGATGAACAGTGGAATTTTGTTATTAATATGAGGTTATTGATTCCTGTTGGAAAAAAAATTGCTGTTGAATTTGTTTTATTATTCCGTGAAAGTCCTGTGAACCACAGAGGCTGTTTTATTATTTTGTTTGGTTGCTACTTCCTTTGTGAGAGGAAATGAAATTGTGAAATTTGGATGCTTTAGCAGTAGATGAACAGCTGCTTGCATGAAAGGTATTTCCTGTTTTTTTGTGAGATTTTGTGGAACCACTTGTGTGGAGTGAACTTTCTCCTTGGTGTCTGTATGCGATAGCGGCCGACCTCGGAGCGGGAGATCGAAGGTGACGGGGAATTCCTCGTGGGATCTCCGTCGACTTCAAATGCGGAAAGACGTCTCTTTTCGTGGGTAACTTGTTTCTTCCCCCTCCTTTGTATGCATCAACATTTTTTTTAGGATTTTAGACTCATTTGCTGGGTTTTTGCCTGGATTTTATCAGCGAACGATGCGTTAAAACTCTGATCGGAAACGTCATTGGAGTTCACGATATTCGTTTTGCAGCGACAAGGGGAACGGAACGAAAACTGCTAATCTCCTTCCCCGGATTTTGAATTGAAACATTTTTCAAGAAATTCATTTTGAAACAAAAAAGATTTTTTTATGCTTTACAAAAATTAAAAATTGTTCCATAAAGTTTGTGCAAAATTCACGCGAAATTCTTTTGCCAAAATTCATTCATCACCGCATACATTAGGGTTTTCTAAGGAAAAAGCCGACAGGCGCGCAAACCCTACGCGCCATCCTGCATCAATTTGGTATCAGAGCTAGGTTCCAAAAAAATTTTGAGTTTCGGAATCCGCCCTGCGTAGAATAGGAATCCACATAACATTTTTATTTCTTTTTCTTTCTTAAAAAAATATATATTTTTAACAGCATAAACATACATTCATACTTGTTTGTTTTGCATGCATCTACGTATTGGTAGGTTGGTAAGTATGATTTCACCCCATCACAATTCACCCCCTGAACACCATCAAGAGGAAAATTCGGAGATGCGTCGAGTTGAGCGTGGTCAAACGAGTCGTATGAATGAAGAGAATGAACCACCACAATGGTTTTTACCTTTCGCCCACCAAATGGCGGCGTTAACTGAGAGTATACATCAGGTGCGAGAAAGGTTCAAAAACCTTAGTGTTAGGGAGAATAGTCTAGAAATACTCCCTCGAGTTTCAATGTCACTTCAAATTCAAGATGAGCATTTCCTCCGACCCCATCACGAAGCCCCACACCACTACGTAGAAAGATCCACCCTTAGGAGGAATCCTCTTTTTGAGGAAAAAGCTGAAAGACAAGCAAACCCTACGCGCCGTCCTGCATTACTGGGGGTAAGCATATTTTGGCGGTAGATGGACGGGGGAGAGCATTCGACAGGGTATCGAGGGGTGCATGAGCTCGGTCAACGTCGAAGAAAGGAGTAGTTTATCACCATTGTAGACAGAGCGGTCACATCAGGAGAAATTTTCTGCAGTGTGTACAGAGTTTTGGAGACGTCCAGGATGCGGGTGTGGTGGCGCAAGATCTGGGAGTGAAGAGTGATGGTCTCTACACCATCACTAAGAGTCACGACGACTCTGACACGGATGGTCATTAGATTCTGGTGCATCGCAACACATGCTCAGATGCGTCAATGTTCAGTTATCTGGAGGTGACGATTGAGTCGACCTATTTGGGTGACGACTCAGGTTGTGAAGTTACAAGTATAGGGATGGTGGACATACAGATGCATGATGGGATGGTGTACGGCTTGAGGGGGTATATCTGGTGTCCAAGCTGCGTAAGAATTTGATATCGTTGGGCAGTTTGAACTCGTGTGGCTACAGTTTTGAGGCGACAAAAGGAGTTCTAACAGTCACACGTAGACGTATTGTGCTCATGAAGGTTGTGCAACCGACTGATGGGGACCACAGTGCGCGGTGGTATGCCCATGATTTCTGCGAGTGACATGCTAGATGGTCGAGGTAGTGTAGTAGATCTCCCTTCTGTGGCTCGGGTTCGGCGAGTCAATTTTTGTGATCCGGGTGTGTCGACATCTCACAGGGGAACAAGAACAGAGATGAAGTTCGACTTGCGACAAGTCGGCTGACGCCTCGGGAATGAGGTGGTGCTTTGTGCAGACATTGCTTCGTGCAGACAGTGTTTCGTGCAGATGATGCATTGTGCAGAATATGGTGTTTGAAATTCAAACAAAGATGGTGATTATTGAGTTGGTTTTGAATAGTCAAACCCACATGTTTCACCATCCCACCTACTGGCCGCCAATGCGGACTTTTCTCCAAGTCGACCATGTGCTTTCAATGAGCACTTACGAGGAAGTTTCTTAGAAAAAAGGCAGATGAAATGACTCTATAAAATGAGAGAATGACAAGCTATGAAGATCTCACCAAAAGTCAAACCAAAGAAAGGTAAAACCTTTAAACGAGAGCGGTAGTGCACGACCGAAGGCAACGGTGGGCGTTGACATCCAATTGCGGGATGCATCGACAACGAAGAGCGAAAGCGTGCGGGTAGCGGAAAGACGGCAAATTCGCGGGCTGCGGCAAGGTGAGCGGTGCTCGATGGTTGCATGCTCGTAGGCGGTGATGGTTGTGCATAAATGGTGACGTTGGCGGGCGGCGTGTTCGCAGAAAGGTCAAGTCCTGACTTGGATCTCTTCTCGGTGGTGGCGGTGTTGGCGGTGGTTGGTCATCTAACAACGACGAAGGTTCGTTCTGGTACGAATCTTGTGTCGGTTTTATGGATTGCAGTTAAGTTCATAATACTCCTGCGGATTTTTGTAGTCTGAATTCTTCTGTAATATATTTTTGGATTTGTATCTCTTAATTTGAGTACTTATTAATTTTATTGTGCTAATAAAATTACGCGAAGTACGTATTTTCTTGTGACTCTGTATTTAGTTGTTCCTGCGAACTGCGTTTCTGCGATCAAAAATCTCAACAGCTGCAAAGCAGGACCCACGTTCGTGTGCTCGAGCAGGATTTGATCGAATCGTCGATCTGACCCCGCAGATGCATCTGGAATCGCGTTCCGACATATTTTCATATATTATATTGTTATGTTTGCTTTTATTTTGATGTAATCGGGCTACCCCATCTCCGGTCAATCATATTTGTTGATGGTGGGATGTCCAAATGCCTTTTATATTATAAATAGAGGAGTAGGGGGCTGGTTCACGGCATTTCAGAATTTGGAGAAAGCTATTCCCGGATTCTCACGATCACTCCACCTTGCCGACTCCGTGGAATCCTAGGTGACGAGTCCTAGGCCCTCTCCCGCTCCCCAAAGGTAACCCCGACCCCTAGCCACCTTCCTTTGCCTCCATATCCCTCAACCGTCACTCCCACGCCTCTCCAACACCCAGTCGCCGCTCTGATTCCCTGTTGCCCTACTACCACTGCCGCCAATCTGTGGTTGTTCTGCTACCACCGCCCCAAACTTCCTGTTGTTCTGTTACCGTCGCCAACTCCTCGTTGTTCTTCTACAGTCGTCAACTCCTCCTTGTTACCCTGCCACCGCCGCCCTTTCTAGCCACCATCCACCTCTCGCCGACCCACCACAAGCCTCCCAACCGCCAAATTTGCCTTCCACCACCCGGATCTGACTTCATACAGCTGGATCTACCTTCCCACAGCCCGGATCCGCCTCCATACAGCCGGATTTACCTTCCCACGGTCTAAATACGACTCCATACAGTTGGATCTACCTTCCCACAGCCTGGAACCGTCTCTATACAGCCGGTTCTACCTTCCCACAGCCCGATCCCACTCGCCGCATTCAGATCTAGTCATCTCCCTCATCGTCCGTCTACGGTTTCACCACAGATCGCCGTCAAAGCGCATCGTTTCTCGGGATCTCCATTGTCTTGGACAACACCTCTACATGGTGAGCTACTTGTATGATATTATATTTTCAATTTTATATTATTGTTTGATATCATATTTACCTGGATAAAATTGTCTGTGGATGGATTGCTTGTGATTTGTAGGTGGGACTTATTCATCGTGCGCTTTGCTTTGGGCCTTCGAGCGGAGGGAAACCATTAGTTGTTAACTAACTGAATACTTTACTCGTTTAAATATTATTGCGTGGGTTAATTATCTTTTTTGCTCGTGTTGATTTGTATCCATCATTGTCGGATGCATTGCATATATAATAGGGATCAATGCGTCAAGCTATCATTTCCACTTTATTAGTCTCAGATTTGTGCACCATGTAGCCTACCCTACATCAAGGTGAAAGGAAAATTAGGGTTCCAATGTAAGCCTAATTGAGCGACAAGTTGGACCGGTTGATAGCTTCTGATATTGACAAAGGAAAATTAGTAGATTAAGGCTCCATTTGTTTGGGCGTTTCATTGCTCCGTTTTGGGCAAACGCCGCCGGAAGGAGGAAAAACAAACGAACCTCCGGCGGCGTTTGCTCCGTTTCCACCCGCCCCCCTTGAGAAACGCCCCCAAAAAGCTCCGTTTGGAGCAGCCACCTCCCCCCTCCGGTTCGAACACTCCGTTTCCACCCGCCGGATCGACCCGCCACCGCCGAACCAAATGAAGCCTAATTTGAAGGGAGATGAAGGATTTTGAGACAAGCTCGATTTAATCTCCAGAGTAAGAGCCCTCTAAGATCCTTCGCTCCAAAGAAAGCATAAAACCAAATGACCTAAGATCCTCTAAAAGACTCATTAACACTCTCTGATATAGACAGGAATGACATACACATAATTACTGAAAAAACCCTAAGATACATACGTAGATAAAGAGGACATGTGACTGGATTGGGAAATCTTGTTCGTATCACTTATCCTCAAGCTCAAAAAGGAAATTAGATTGTTGGATCATTCATTGGGTCACTTTATCTTACATCAGAAAAGCTTCTTGTAATGATGCCCACTCGTCCAAAAGGGATCGACGAGAGTGTAGCTCAAGCACAGCGAGAGAGGTTGCTCGCTGGAAGAGAGTGTGGAATCGATAGCTGAAGATGGATCATTTGGATGATAACAACATGAGTCAGTGGTTGAGGGGACTACTGGATGAGGATAGAGGAGAACGATGGTTGTGGAGGGGGTGGGCCTATTGTTGGGCACAGTAAATATCAATGTGTGGTAAGTAATTGGGTTGATGAAAGTGATGAAGAGTGAAGATAGAGCCGAACCTTGTATATACTTCTTGAATACAAAAATACAAGTATGTGTACAAATATATAAGAGAGAAGAGAAAGAAAGACAACTATACAAAACATGTGGGACTAAATCAGAATCCTAAATGGGTCATATTAATGGGTCTATACATCATCTTTCCTAATATTCTTTAACACTCCCCCACAAGCTGGAGCGTACAAGTCGTAGGCACCAAGCTTGGATAAGAACTGATGGTGCATTTGTCATGGTAATGCCTTGGTGAGAATGTCGGCAACTTGCTCTGACGCAGGAACATGCTCCAGCTCTAACTTCTTCAATTGAACTTGTTCACGGACGAAGTGACAGTCAACTTCAATGTGCTTGGTTCGCTCATGAAACACAGGATTTTTCGCAATATGGATTGCAGCCTGACTATCGCAAAACAAAGTTGTTGGTGAGGATAAAGTGACCCCCAAATCACCAAGAAGACCCTCAAGCGAGGTGAGTTTTGATACAACGACCGTCATTGCACGATACTCAGCTTCAGCAGAAGAGCGAACAATCACAGACTGCTTCTTGCTACGCCAAGTGATAAGATTCCCTCCAAAGTAGGTACAGAAACTCGTAGTGGAACGTCGATCATCCAGGGAGCCCGGATAGTCCGCATCTGAATATGCAATAAGAGATAAAGAGGATGATGACTTATATAACAATCATTGTCCAGGAGTTATCTTCAAATATCTGAGAATGCATTCTACTGTCTGGAGATAAGAAATCTGAGGAGCATGCATAAATCGGCTGACCACTCCAACAGCAAAAGAAATATCAAGTCTTATAACTGTCAGATATATCAGTTTTCCTACAAGACGTCGATAATACTCGGGGTTCGTAAGCAGATAATCGGAGTCAGACTCATGAGCACATAACTTGTGATTGACATCCATCGGGGATTCCACGGGTTTGCACCCGGAGTAGCCAGCATCTTGGAGGAGATCAAGGCAATACTTTTGTTGTGAAAGGACGAGACCATCAGACCGTCGTGCAACCTCAAGTCTAGGAAAGTACCTGAGAGCCCCCGGATTTTTGTTTGGAAGACGAAGTTTAAGTGTTGTTTGATTTGTTGTATTCCTGTGGAGTAATCACCAGTAATCAAAATATCATCCACATAAACCAAGAGAATGACAGTCCCAGCGGATTGATGACGAGTGAAGAGAGAGAAGTCAGTTGAGCTCCTCTTGAATCCAACTTCGTGAATGGCCTTACTAAATTTATCAAACCAAGCTCTGAGAGATTGTTTAAGACCATAAATAGATTTCCGAAGATGACATACACGAGACTCCCCTGTGGTCTCAAACCCGGGAGGTCGGTTCATGTAGACAGTTTCTAGAATATCACCATTTAAAAAAACATTTTTGATATCCAGCTAGTGGAGAGGCCAGTGGCGATGAACAACTAAGGAGATCAGCACCCGAACAGAGTTCAACTTGGCGACGGGAGAGAAGGTTTCATCGTAATCAAGTCCCTGTTGTTGAGTGAACCTTCGAGCCACAAGTCGGGCTTTGAGGCGTTCAACTGTCCCATCTGGAGCATGTTTGATAGCAAACACTCACTTGCAACTGACACAAATTGTCCAGGAGGAAGAGGAACCAGATCTCAAGTCTGGTTAGACCAAAGAGCAGTCATTTCCTCATCCATAGCCGCACGCTACCCCGGATGAAGAAGAGTCTCTTGCACAGAGTTAGAAATAGAGATGGAGGAGAGATAGAGAGAGCAAACTTGCGGAGAGATGGAGACAGGCGATGCAGAGATACATAATTTGTCATGGGGTGAGCGGTAGATGTTGATGCTAGATCATCAATTAGCGGGATAACACCGGTGGAGGTGGGTTGTTGTAGAGCTCCAGAGAACGAAGTACGACGAGCGTATACGCGAAGAAGAGGCGGATTGGGTGGTTTAGGTGGAACAGGTGCCGGAAGTGGAGTGGGAAGAGGAGGTGGCAGGGAAGAAGTGACAGGAACGGTTGGACGAGGTATAGAAGGGGAGAGAGGAGAAGAGGCAGACGGTGAGTCATGGAATGGTTGATCATCACGAAAGATGACATCAGCAGAGACAATCACTTTGTCAGTAGTTGAAGAATAACACATATAGCTTTTTTGAGTCTGATAGTACCCGAGAAACATACATTTGATGACACGAGGGACAAACTTATCTGTGGTCGGACCAAGGTTATGAACATAACAAGTACAACTAAACACACGAGGCGTGAGAGGAAATAGGGATTGGGAAGGAAATAGGAGACTAAACGGAGTGACAAAGTCGAGTACAAAGGATGGCATGCGATTGATGAGGTGACATGCAACGGACACAGCAAAGTTCCAAAACAGAGTAGGAATCTGCATTTGAATCATGAGTGACCGAGTAACATCAAGAAGATGACGATTCTTTCGCTTTGCAACAACATTCTGTTGAGGTGTATATGCACACGAGGTTTGATGTATAATGCCGAAATCAGTGCATAGGTTCACAAATGTCTGGCTAGTGTATTCCCGAGCATTATCAGTGAATGATTTTTAAAGGAGAGGAGAACTGAGTACGAGTTTCCATAAAAATGCACAAAATGTAGAGGTCAGTTCAGCACGATCTCGAAGTAAGTATAACCAGATTAAGCGAGAGTAATCATCAATAAAGTAACAAAATAACGATAGCGAAACATACTAGGGGTTTTATAAGGTCCTCAAATATCAGAGTGCACTAATGATAAAGGAGTATCAAACTGAGTACAAGTAGGATGAAAGGAAATACGATGTTGTTTGCCAAAGATACAAGATTCACAAGAAAACTCATACAAGGAGACATCCGGAAGAGCTTTTTTTAGAATCTGGAGGGGAGCATGCTCAAGACGACGATGTCAATCGGTAGTGGAGACGACAAAGAGAGCAGAATGAGGAACATCGAGGAGGTAGAGTCCATTTGACAACTGACCCTCACCAACGATATTCTGCGTTTTTCGATCCTGCACAACAAAGGTAGAGGGTGAGAAGGTAACACGACAATTAAGATCTTGAGTAAGGCGGCTAACATAGAGCAAGTTAAATGGTGATCCTGGAACATGAAAAGTAGAAGACAGAGAGAGGGTGGGTGTAAGAGGTATATCAGCAGCGCCGGATACGGGGGTGGTATTACCATTAGCCACAGTAATGAACTTGGGGTGGGCAGTTATCGAATATTGCGGAGGGCGCTGCGAAGTAATATGGTGTGTGGCTCCTGAATCCACAATCCAGTGAGAGACAAGATATACCTTCATTTGAAATAGACGCAACGGATCCAGAGGAGCGAGAGATCCCCTCTTGTAGTTGTTGGAGCTGAGTGCGTAGAGCATTAATGTCTTCCCGAGCAGAGGCTGCAGAATCCGTGGCAAGAGAAGTGGAGGATCAGCCATAACAGGAGAAACAAGATGTGGAGGCAGACCATGTTTGTGATAGCAGGTGGCCTCAAGATGACCATCCCGACCACAGTACGTGCAATTAAAAGGAGATCTGCCAGACCGGCCACGTCCCCTAGACGTGTTGTGTCCCCCACGGGCCGAGGAACCTCGAGCTGGCGGAGCAGGTGTAGGTTGTTGTAGAAGAGCTGGAGAGAGTCACAGGAGCATCCTAGGGCGATGTAACCTTCAGAAGCATAGAACACGCATCTGACAGAGATGGAGTGGTAGTATATGAGAGAATCTGGGCCAGAACACTGTGCAGGTACTCGAGACATCATCATTGCAATCCCGACAGCTTCTTTCTGGGCCCGTTGAGTAGGCAGATATGTAGTAGAAGGCTGACGCTGGATCCAGGCCTCAACCAGGGTCTTGGCTTTAGCAACAAAGGAGATCATATCACCGGGATTCCCGGGATCAAGGTTTTGAAGATCCGAGATGATGTCGAACAAGTATTGAAGACTATTCTGCCCAGAGTAAAAAGAATGGAGCTACTCCCACATGGCCTTCGTCGTGTCATGATACATAGTCATCCTATAGGGCACAGTGTCCATGAAGTTGAGCAGTCATGACTGGACCCGACCATCATCCCGAAGCCACTCATCAGTAAGGGCGGTAGGAGTGACTCGAGTCAAGTGATGAAGGAGTCCTTTCGTCTGCAATACTCGATGAACTGAGTGCACCCATTCCATGAAATTCCGCTTCCCACTGAGGGAGATAGTAGTAATCCAGAGTTCATCGCGAAGCTCGGGAACCGGAGCCGCAACACGGGCAGGAAGAGCGGAGACAGCATTAGGATCCTCGGAAGCCATGAAGAGAGCCGCAGCGACTAAGAGACAGAGTCCGCAGCGATCACAATGACTTGGCACACACGAGCAAGTAGGATAGAACCCCCAGCGGTTACGGCGACAACACACCAACGGCAAGAAGGCCGCGACCAAAAGACAGAGCCCGCAGGCACACAATTCGCAAAGAGACAGCACAAACAGATACTCAGCGACTAGGAAGAAGTACCCCAGACGGTGAGAAGAGAACCCGCAGCGGCAAGTAGAGGCCGGACGAACAGACGTAGCGGCCAGAAGCAGTGGACAGAAGCAACGACCAGGAGCAGCAGACAGGAGAAGCGGCTAGAACCTGCGGTCAGAAGCAACAGATAGAAGCATTGACTAGGAGCAGCAGATAGATGTGGAAACTAGAGGCAGTGGACAGGAGCAGCGGCTAGAAACGCAGCGACTAGGAGCAGTGGATAGACGCGACAACTAGAGGTAGCAGACAGAAGCAGCGATTAAGAGCAGCGACAAGGAGCAGCGGACAGGAGCAGCGGCTAGAACCCACGGTCAGAAGCAGCGAATAGACAAGAGCAGGTAGCGGCGAGCAGAAACGCAGCGACTAAGAGCAGGAGGACCGCAGCAGCTCGACAGCCCGTAGAGGGTAGAAGGGCGCACAACGGGTAGAGAGGTGGCGCGGGGTGGGGGGGGGGTCCCAACTGTCAGAGGGAAGAGGGTTATAAAAGAGGGAGGGAGAGGAAGAGAAGTGGTGGCCACGGAGAGAGAAGAGTAGGGGCGGTCAGAAAAAGAGAGACGCGGAGCAGGGGCGGGTAAAGGGAGGAAGCCGCGTGAATAGCCGCGGTTACAAAACAGGTAGCCGCTCAAAACAAGAAACTGGCTCTGATACCATGTTGAAGAGAGAGTTGAACCTTGTATATACTTCTTGAATACAAAAATACAAGTATGAGTACAAATATATAGGAGAGAAGAGAGAGAAAGACAACTATACAAAACATGTGGGACTAAATCAGAATCCTAAATGGGTCATATTAATGGGCATATACATCATCTTTCCTAATATTCTCTAACAGAAAGAATCACATGCTAAAAGAGCCATTCCTCATCATAGTCCTTGAGAGTGTCAATGCACTTGTCATTCAAGACTATAGAGCATGCTAAAGTCGGTTGAATTCCTTTATTGTTGTCGGCATAACTGTGTATCCTTGCATTTGTTAAGAGACCGTCAATTTTGGTGACAAGGGTATTGAAACTTGCCAATTGTTGTGCTAGACAACTTGTTCCTGAGTCATGGCTACCAAACGTGGCTCCTCGATCGCTGCACAATTTGCTGGGAAGTACTTTCAGCATTTTTACCATTTTCATTAATATCTGATTATAATAAAGTGTCATTGATTTGGTCACGTCCGACCAAATTTATTGAAGTTTTTGACATGGATCCATTATCGAGTCATTCTCTAGGTGTTGGGAGAATCGATGTGTTCGGCCAATCAAATCCAAGGTTGGGGTCGTCATTAAGTTTTAAATTGGCGAATAATGGATTCTGCAGGAATGATTAAAGATGGAAAAATGAATCAATGGGAGCTGGGAAAGAACATGCGACAATTGTGAGGTGAAGTTGATGTTGTCTAGAGGTGAAAAAAGGTATCTAAAGGTGATGTGGACGTCTGGAGGTGAGGGTAGCAGGGACGTTTGCAGCGGCACTAGGAATTGGAGAAGAGGACTTTGACGAGGCAGGCAGAGGCTCGGTGTGGAGGAGATAATTGCAGACGAAGGGGCGTGGCGAATGATCATGAACGAAGAATGCGCGCAAAAGGAAATGTGGAATGATCAAGCCAGTGTTGGTTGCTAGATCTGATTGACGAGTTCATTTCTTTTTTGAATTTGTGGCCTACAAATCCGATCATGAAGATAGACGGAGGCTGCGACCTAAGGCTTCAACGAGATCAAGCTGACTGATCAGATGCATGGAATTTAATTCCAAAGGAGTTGGACGATCACATGCATGCAAACCGTGTATTGGCTACATGGGCTACAACAACAAGAGATTGACTACCCTAAGAAGTATGGAGACCAAAAGGAACGCCTCTGATATCAGGCGGTTGCAAAGATACAATGGATCTTTGTCGTGAATGTCTGATACGATGCGGCCTCCACATGCTATTATTAGTCTATGAAGCCCATGAGCATTATTGTGCTTTGTATTTCCCTCACTCGCCTATATATATGAGTGCTAGTTTCCTTAGATGAGCACTTTGGAGTCTAGAGTTTTGGCTCTCTTGCAGAGTGGAGTGTCAAGGAGGACCCCAGCCTCTGGATGCTTGGCGAGAACTAATTTCTCGATTGTATCTTTGTTGTTTAATGCAATGTAATTTCTTCTCTTCGATCTTGACTCGTCTATAACATATAAACCGGTCTGACCTGCCCTCCATTAAGGTTCTATCGAACCCTAATTCAGCCACCTCGCCTCCTTCCGTTTACCGAGTGCGGCTCCCCCCCCCCCCCGCTATGAATCGCGAAAACCGCTACCGCTCGCTTCTGCGCCGCTACTGTGTTGTTCTGCCTGCCTCGCTGTTCCGCCTCCGCCGCTACAGATCACGTCTGCTCCGCTCCGGATCGCATCTGATCCGCTTGGGCTCGCGTCGGCTCCGCTCCACTCGCTGTTCTGCACTCCACGCCTCGTCTATTAGACCCGATCTTCAGTTCCGCTGACTTCCCCAGCCCCTCCAATGTCGTCGGCTGCTGTCCATAGCATTTCCGCCAAGTCCAGCGCCGTCCACCTCGGTCGGCGCCTTCTCCGCAACATTTCCACCTACTGCTCCAACGTCGCCGGCTGCTTTCCGCAGGATTTCCGCCAAGTCCAGCGCCATCCACCTCGGTCGGCGCCTTCTCCACCCTAATACGCCTTCAGCCTGCTCCTTCCTACAATTCATGGTGTTTACCTCGGCTTCCAGCGGCCCTTCAGCCAAGGTTGTCAGGATCGAGATTCTAAATGAGAACGTTTTGAGGTAGGATCGGATCAGATAGTAAGGTCAGATCGAGGATCGCTTTACAAAATCAAGATCGATTTACAAAATCTGTATCGTAGAATCGTAAGATCCTATAATCCGGATTGCGATCCTGACAACCTTGCCTCCAGCAACTTTGGTGCTTTCCGAAGGTTCTCCTGCGGCTTTGGCTGCCTTCCAGCGGCCGCTTCTCCTTCTTGCCGCCTTCCGCAGTGTCGGGCCGCCCTCCTACAGCTATTGCAACTTTCCGGCGCTCCCCGCCACTACACCTAGACGCAGTTTCATGCCCACGACTCGAACAACGGCCCTCCACGCTGACGAGAACACCATGGCCATCTTCGACTCCTGGCACATAGATCACATTGAAGCCCAGCTGGCAGATCTCACGCTCCTCCTTCGAGGACTTACTGTGGCAGTTAATCGCTCTCCAGGCCTCCTCCACCACCACCAATTCAAACTGTTCCCAACCATGTGGGGTTTTTGCACCTCGCATCTGATTCGCCCCAACCCATCTCCGCTGGATTGAGATTACTGTGTTTGATGGCATCGACCCTCTTGGGTGGCTCACCCACGCCGAGCAGTTTTTCGACCTGCAGTCCACCCCTGCCAACCAAAAGGCAAATGGGTAAAGGAGCACGATTGGGTAAAGAAGAGCGAAGATCAGTTCTGTGCCAGTTCAGTAGATGCAGGGAAGGAAATATCATATGTAGGCAAAGAAGAGCTCTACCAAATGGGTAAAGGAGCACGATTGGGTAAAGAAGAGCTCTACAATATATCAATTTGAATTGCAATACAGGAAGAATATTGTAATGGATCCACGATTGGGCGCCATATAACAGTGGCAGGCCAAGGCGCACAACGAGTGATTCACGTCATTACGGCTCTTATTATTATTATTTTTTGTATTTTTGCATGTTAATTTGAACCAACGGTTCTGTTGCGGACCACCCAAGGCTCTCGGTAGACCAGACTAAACTAACCACCTTAGCCGGCTAAGCAGTCGAGCGCGCAAACAGTGAGAAAATCAGAGGAACGAGCAAGAGGATTTCTTTACGTGGAAAACCCGTGAATTGGGTGAAAACCCACGGGCTGGATCGGTGCCGAACAAACTTCCACTATACGGTGCTGCTTTACAGGGTCTTTTAAGAGAAGGCGCGGGTGACAGGCCACTCCTCATTACAATTGGAGGTGAGAGAGTGAGATGTTTGAAGGGTGACAAACCACCACTTATGAGACTAAGAACTTTTCTTTGGCGGCGGCAGCGAACTGGAGAGACAGCGGGCTTTTGCTTGCACTTGGACTGGTGGTTGCTGAATGTTGGACGTGTTGTTGGTAGCTCGCTTGTTGTGGTGGGAGTAGCGCACACGAAGTGGAGCGCTCGGAGTTGCACGAAGACGGATGAAGACCTTCGAGGAGTAAGTCTGGTGGAGAACCTGACCAAGTAGGAGGAGAAAGTGGAGGAGAGAAGGGTCGTAAGAAGAAATCTAGGAGGAGAAAAAGTGAGTATGAGAGGAGGCCTGAAGACTTATTTATATGCTTCATGTGTAATTACGGTAGTTATGCGGTATCCGCAGACCGTAACCACAATGTTTACTAATTGTAGAGCGCTTTTGTATAGTTCGGTGGACGCATTATTTTAATAATTTAATCATCCGCAGACCAATGTGAATCTAGCTATTTGCACCGGCCCTCAACTGGTGGTTATGTGGACGATTAGTCGTACATCGGACGACCGAGGCCGCACGAAAATGATAGAACCGCAAAAAAGGCCCGACTGGCAGGGGTGGTCGGTGGCGAATTCCTGGGGGGAAGGGGGGGTCGATTGGGAAGAGGGGGCGGCGGCCGGCATGAGGTCGGTCGTGCCCCTCGCAGCCGCTCGACGCAGCCGACCGGCCAGCCGCGCCCTTCGCGGCCGCACGTCGCGGGGCGGCCGGCTGGGAGGCCGGTAGTGCCCTTCGCGGCCGCTCGCGCGGCGCTGGGTGGGCGGCCATGCCTTACGCAACCGCTCGCGGGCAGCCGCACGGTGCGGGCCAGCCGCGCCCTTTGCATCCGCATGCGGGCGGCCGCACTGCGCGGGGAGGCCGAGCGGGAGGTGGGTCGCGCCCTTCGTGGACGCTCGCGGGAGACCACACAGCGCTGGGAGACCGGTCGGAGGCCGGTCGTACCCTTTACAACTGTCGCATGGCGCGAGGAGGCCGGGCGGAGGGCCGGCCGCGAGGCCTTCCCGTCGTGCGTCAGGGGCGGGCGGACGGTCGGGTGGTCAGCCGCGGGCGCATGACCGAAGGCGGCGGTTGCGTGGTTGTTTTGGGCGGTTGGCGCGCGGATCGCACAGGGATCGGGCGCGCGGATCGCGTGCATGGCAGTTTTTCCCATAACTCCCCAATTTGTTAGTGGGGAACATGGAAATTCTGACTATTCGCAACCCGGATTTCCTATAAATTGGGGGTGACCCCATCAGGTTCCATCACGGATCCGAAACAAAGATTAATTAGTACACTCATTGGTTGTGACTATTATAGCCACGGATTGCAGCAATTCCAGTGGACAAAGAAATCCTTGTGTTTGACAAGGCGTCGATGTAGCTAAGAGATGAAAACGTCGTCTATTCCATCGATTCCAGGCGAGAGTATCGTCGGTGAGCTCAGTAAACCCTCAACCCGCTCTGAAATCATGTGAGAGGGTTTTCTTCTTATTTCCTTCTTAAAAATGAAAACACTATACAATAGTTATAAATGGGTGAAAAATCTCATACTTCTTCATACCCAATTAAAAAAAACAGCACCCCAGTGCACAAAGCATCCCAAAAAGCGAGGGTCCTGGGATGGGTCTCACCACGAGGGTGGAAAATCACATACTTCCCCTAACCCAATGTGGAAATAAAAATACATACAACTAATATATAATAAATCTTATATATATATTTGTATACTTTAGGCATGATTAATGAAAGAGTCAAAGTGTGTCATGTCAAACATTATAAGGCGTACTTTCAAACATTATAAGGCATATTTTCGATTATGACTCCAAATTTAACCGTATAATGGGAACATGGAGAAATAATTCAAAATCCAGTCAGAACAGATGAATTTCACCAACTAAAAAAATTTGTGCACACATTTTAAAGATACCAGATGCCAAAACTATATTAAAAAAACTGTAAACCTTCTTACTCTATCCATATTTATCTTGATATGTGGAAGATTCATAAAAAATGGTTCTTCATCATTGACCTCTTTTATAGGAGGAACCTGCCCACTCCATAGATATTCACTAAAAACCAAACCTATTTTCAATAGAGTACCCCATTAGACAATAAACCAAATAACACTATAAATTTTTAATTCAACAAAGACATGACAAAAAAACTAATATGCATATTGTAACAACCATTTGGTATTTTCACCTACAAATAATCTAATGGACAGTGATGGGATCACCCACCGGTTGTGACTCACCGCAAAGAGAGGTCCGCATTCGTGTATTCGCATAGGAGGATTTGATTGGATAGACGATCCAACTCCATGGATGCATCCGGATTTTTGTTTACTTGCATTTTCATATAGTTTTTCAGTCTTTATTTAATGTAATCAGGTCTATTACATTAACAGTCAATCATAGTCGTTGATCTAAGGAATGTCTTATGGTAGTTTATTATAAATATGAGTAAGAGGGTAACCACCATTTCATTATAGATTTTGGAGAAAGCAATCCAGCAATCCTCTCACGGTGACAACTTCATGAGGCCCTAGGTAACGACTCCTAAGTTTTTTCTTGCATCCCACATAACCCCTCTCACCACCGCGCATCCCCTCTCACCACCGCGCATCCCCTCATCCAAAATCCAATCGTAAATCCACCACAAAACCTTCCCCCTACTCCCTCCACCACTCAGAACCATACAACAATCCATCGATCGTTGTCGTCCACCGACTCATCCCTGCAGCCCACCTAAACTACACTCCATGCAGCTTCCAAACCACACCGCCCTCCACCAAATCCTCTTTGCATCCCGCCAAAAATCTACGCTTTGCATTGCTTCCAAACCCCACTACGTCCACCAACTCTACGTCCCTACCCAGATCCCTGCCTTCGATTCCCACCCTTCTCCATGATACTCCCCCACATTAAAATTCACCAACGATCACAATCCCTTCAGGAAACCCATGCCCAACACACCATAGATATTCACTAAAAACCAAACCTATTTTCAATAGAGTACCCCATTAGACAATAAACCAAATAACACTAAATTTTTAATTCAACAAAAACATGACAAAAAAACTAATATGCATATTGTAACAACCATTTGGTATTTTCACCTACAAATAATCTAATGGACATAGTGATGGGATCACCCACCGGTTGTGACTCACCGCAAAGAGAGGTCCACATTCGTGTATTTGCATAGGAGGATTTGATCGGATAGACGATCCAACTCCACGGATGCCTCCGGATTTTTGTTTACTTGCATTTTCATATATTACATTGTGTTTTTCAGTCTTTATTTAATGTAATCAGGTCTATTACATTAACGGTCAATCATAGTCGTTGATCTAAGGAATGTCTTATGGTAGTTTATTATAAATATGAGTAAGAGGGTAACCACCATTTCATTATAGATTTTGGAGAAAGGAATCCAGCAATCCTCTCACGGTGACAACTTCATGAGGCCCTAGGTAACGACTCCTAGGTTTTTTCTTGCATCCCACATAACCCCTCCCACCACCGTGCATCCCCTCATCCAAAATCCAATCGTAAATCCACCACAAAACCTTCCCCCTACTCCCTCCACCACTCACAACCATACAACAATCCATCGACCGCTGCCGTCCACCGACTCATCCCTGCAGCCCACCTAAACTACACTCCATGCAGCTTCCAAACCACACCGCCCTCCACCAAATCCTCTTTGCATCCCGCAAAAAATCTACGCTCTGCATTGCTTCCAAACCCCACTACCTCCACCAACCCTACGTCCCTACCCAGATCCCTGCCTTCGATTCCCACCCTTCTCCATGATACTCCCCCACATCAAAATTCACCAATGATCACAATCCCTTCAGGAAACCCATGCCCAACACACCAACTCAAGATCCCTCCCATCCATTACCCGCCACCTACCATATACACGTCGTCGTTCCTCCATCATTGCCACCCCGAGACAACACACCAATTCTACTATCGGATCAACCACGCTCACCGCTACTCCCCTTATTAAGTATTTTATCGTTGTATGAATCTTTGTTCTTCAATATTAACATTTAGGGTTATGTGGTCTCATGTTTGATTGGATCTCATGTTTAGTATAGTTTGCTTGAGATATCTTGTGATTTGCATGAGTTATTCTTCGTTCGCTCTCGTTTTGGCCCTCCATGCAGAGGAAAGTTGAAGTCTTTTTTCTTTAAAAAAATTGCTTTGCTTAAATTATCTAAATATGATTTAGATATTTATTGCTATGTTTTGATTTCGCCATCAATCTATGCATGTGTCAAATAGTAGCACTCAAGGATATTAGAATTGTCTCTCCACACTTCACGTTAGGATTGCATTTAGTCGTACACCGCTTACCTTACCTTATATCACATAGAGCATAGAATGTAGGAAATGTGTATATACATGTATGAATTTAACTCGAAATCAACACTTTAATTATTCAATCAAAATCTAAGGTAGTCGAATGTAGGAAATGTGTATATACATGTATGAATTTAACTCGAAATCAACACTTTAATTATTCAATCAAAATCTAAGGTAGTCTTAGTGCAACAGAATGCATATTTGAACGAGTTAAGAGAGAATCACAGAAGGCAGATATTATAAAATAATTTAGAGTTCAAAGTCCGTGACAAAAAGAAGTCTCCTGAGTACATTTTTTCAAAGTAAAAGCAGTTTTCAGTGTTTAGTACCACACTGCTTAATACAACAGAGACATGAGAAGGAAAGTACATATCAAAGATAAATAAAGAACAATAGAAAGGATTGTTTCTCTGATTCTAGTTTTAGAAATTAAATTTTCTTTACAAAAACTAATTACGAACACACTCCCGGCAACTTTCCACTGATGCATGAGAGGAGAATGCAAAACCAGCAATTTTGGCATATCAAGGAGCTTACTGTTAAAGGAACATGATTATGAGCGAGAGACTATTTTGGTTGAATAATAATTAATAGTGAACTAATATATTCGATGATTAGTTTACCTTCCTTGCTTAGGATGGATAAATAATAGGTGTGCACATCTTCTATCTAGTTAATGAGTATCGGCCATACCAACACTCAAGAAATTGTAACTGGTATTGTGTAAGGCAGTATGCTTGTCTCTTATTCGTATCTAAATATTATACTTCTTCCCCCTCCCCCTCCCGCCAACTACTTCAACTGCAGTGTTCCAATCAACGCCACCCATCAAATCCCCCAAGCACACCTGAAACCCCACGTGTGGCCATCAATCCCAATCTCCACGCTATCCAATACCCACGTATGGACTCTACAAGCTGATGGGGAGCAGCCCACACGACCCGTTTAGGTCTACTCACGCTGACCTCGTGTACAGTGATGACCGAGATCGCTCGTCATGAGTGGAATGCCGATCTTAGCATTAGTTGTTCTGTGTTTTTTATTTCAAGTTGTATTTTTTTATTTTGAGGATCGCAACGAACGGCGAATCATTACCGTTCATTGTCCCCCCTAGTGTCTATATATTGAGGGTGAGGGCTATCATTTGGAGGTATTGAAAGATTCTCTGTGAAGCCTCCTTTCGATCATTTTGATGCCAAAACCAAAGCCCAGGGCGAGAAGCCTACAACTCATCCCTCCTTGCCGTGAACCCACTCCACCTCCTCCAACAGCAACCCAAAAACCCCCTCCTCTACCGACTGCCGCCCCCATTTCACCTCCAATTACCTACCCCAATCTTCCTCCAACAGCATCACAAAACCCCCTCCTCTACCCACTGCCTCCCCCCCCCCCCCATTTCCCCTTCAAACACCTCGCCCAATCAACTTCCAACAACAGCCCAAAACTCCCCCTCCTTTTCTCCAAAAGCCGCTCCACTTCCCCTCCCTTAATCCCCTTGAAATCATCTCTAGAGACCACCATAATCATTCTCTGGTCACCTCTGGTGATCCCCCTTCATTCCCCTTTCAACTTCCCTCCAATTTTTTGTTTGTCAGCGATCGCCAGAAAATACCTCCGACCATCACCACTACATCCGGCCTTCTCGCCGGCAACCACCTCTGGTGGTCGCCTCCGGCCAGCCACCACCCCACTACCCCATAACCACCTTAACAACGACCTCACTACCCCGTAACTATCGTAACCTCCGCACGACTACCCCATAACTTCCATAACCTCCTCCCTCCACTACATTATCTCCCTAACTTCCCCACAACTCCACTACTTCACTAATCCCTCCCTTCCCTCACATGTGTAGCCAAACCAACCCCCCTTGCTGCAGCCAGACCTCCTCCCTTCCAATTAATCCCAACAGTCGGCAGCCATTGTCCCCCCTTCCCCTACACGTGGAGCCACTCATTCCTCCTGCCAACCCCCCTGCACTTCCCCTACAGACTTCAGCCTCAAAGGAGGCTGCTGCAAGTTGCCAAACAGCATTTCAGTAAAGTCCAGATTGCTGTCCTGGTTCCAGGACAGCCATCTTCAGTAACTACTTGCTGAATCTAGTCCTTCCTGTCCAGTTTCCATGTGTCAAGGGTGCTGTCCAGCAGCTGGGCCCTGAGGCCCTCACCCGGAGGTTTAAAACCACGCCCGGATTATAATTTTGTCTTCCCTACAGCTCTACAAATACGCCTCCAGCCCTTCCCCTTCAGTATAGTGTGAGTCCAAGGTTTGCTTGTTATTTCTCTTTTAGTTGTATATTGTGTTTGGTCACTAATCAAAGAGATATTGGATTTTAAGCTTTTGAATTCAGTTATCTAAGTCTTTGTAATACTGTCATTTAATTCGTCATTTGTTTTCGCAGGCACTTGCGTTTGTACTCCTCTATTGTTTCCTTAATTTAATAGCTTTATTTTTTGTGGAAAATCAAAAGTACTTGGTTTCATAAAAGTACTTTATTGCAAGCTTAATTCCATTGGAAATTGTGTATGCCTCTATCCTAAGTTCCCTTAGGACCTTTCCCTGTGTCATGAGCTCTCTAACATCCTCCCCTTTCCGCCTAAACTAACACATGCAAACCAGTCTACATCCCCGCAACAACTTTTTTCCAAGTATTCTCATGTAATGTGAACAATACCAAAATTCGTCCACCCACATTAACCTTCACCAAAATGAACCCAAGCCTTCTCTGATTAACCTCCAATGACACTGCCACTGACACTCAGCCAACACACCGAGGTTCACACAATTACATTACCTAAAATTAAAAATCTCAAATATCATTCGTCCAATACTCAACCCTCATCGAGCGCCTCCAAATCACATTGATTTTGTATGCAATCAATTGCATACCATATCCTGCCACTTCAGCTTTCCCCGAACAACACTTGACCCAAAAAAGCCATCTACAACACCTTCTGCAACCTCCTCCAAGCAGAAATCACTTTCAATAGTCATCATTTGGAACAATTCTCTCACCAACACATCGTCAACCACCAGCGACTTCCTTTGCAACAAATATGATTGATCTCATACTTGCCACGACCTAGCAAAACGTTATTACATCTCCAGTCATGCCTTCTTAACAGAAATTCACATCCACCTTCATGTTGGCGCAACAATGCTTCATAGCCATTCTCTACCACAATGGTTCCTTACTACATCATCGCAGTTCTTGCTCTGACACTTCATTTTGTTTCGGGCCCACCAACCCTGACGCAGATGCACAACGCCCTCCAATACACTACTAATGCCAACATCTAACCCTAAAGAGTTCACGGATAATTGACCATATTATATACACCGAAAAAAATGTTAATGGCATGTACAAATTGTTTTGCTTCAATATTACAATTTGAATAATTGAGACACTTTTTCTCTCATATTGGCATGGGGATAAGACAAATTTCCAAGATTATCTACTGTACACACTCCCAGCGGATTTCAACCAAGAAAAGAGAAAAATGCATAACCGCACATTGGCATACTAGGGACTAAGTAATATTAAACGAATGGGGATATGGGCAGCCAGTCTGTTTTAGAAAAAAAGAAGTAATCAATAACAAATTTATGTATGTTGGAAAACAACGTTAAAAACGCCCAATAAGGAAGGCCCAGTTTGAGCCCACTTTATTTGTTGTTGTTTAGTCTCACATCTTAGAATGAGATTTTCTCTCCCCTCTTCCTATATATGTACGTACACTTGTATATTAAATATATGAGAAAAATAATAAAGAAATTATTCCCTTGTTTTTCCAATTTCATGTTTTCCTACAAGATATCAGAGGGAAACAACTCCTAAAGAAAAATTCATTTTTCTCTCCCGACCGCGAACTCCCTTCTTCTGACCGCGAGCTCCGTCTCTCTCTCCCTGCTACCCTCAGCAATCAATTGCTTCCCTCCCTTCCTCCTTTTATAGTTTTCCCTCGCTGTCAACCGGGACCCACATGCTTACAGGTCACCCGTTGGATCTCTTCTCCAACCGACTTATCGTCGAGGTCCTCCTGATTGCGCCAGGCATCTGCTCGTTGCGTCTGATCGCAGCCCCTGCTCGCCAGACCTTCTGCTCGCCGCTCCTGCTCACAACACCTGATCTTAGCCCCTGTCCGTCGACTCCTGCTCGTCGACTCCTGCTCGTCGCTCCTACAATCATCGGTGGTGTCTCGCCAAGCATCTAATCGCAGCTCCTGCTCTCTATGTCTCCTTACAACTCCTTCTCGTAGCTCCTATGCTTGTTCGCACGTCGCCTGCTCGCCGTTATTGTTGCATGTCCGCAACTCCTCTGCACTTGACCGCAACTTCGGATCGCAGTCCCTGCTCGTTGTGTCTGCTTGTGATACCTACTCGCAGCTTTTTATCACAACTCTTGTGCTTGTCCGCGCGTCGCCAGTTCGCTGCTATTACTCGTCCCAATCGAGCTTTGCAACTTGTCTGCAGCTCTTCTGCGCTTGCCGCACTCCTTGCCAAGCTCCTCTGCTTGTCTGTAGCTTTTCCTAGCCACGCATGCTCCTCTGTCAGTTGTCCTAGCGGTGTGTGTCCGCATCCATGAAGTCGACTGATGCTCTATCTCTTCATGCCTGTGTTGCGACTCCCCTTCCTGATGTCCGTGATGAGCTTCATATCACCATTGTTTCTATTAGTGGGAAGAAGAATTTTGTAGAGTAGGTGCACTTCGTTCGCCGTGTTCCGCAGAACAAAGGCCTCCATCATCTGACAAAGGCAACCCTTACTGAGCCCACCGAGGAATGGCTTTGTGATGACAGACATGTCCAATTGTGGATCATCAACTTTATGGGCAGTGAACCATATCGGATGAACATGTATCATGAAACAGCCAAGGCCATGTGGGAAGAATTTCACTCTCTATTTTGGCAAGGGCAGCCTCCAACACCTCTTCGACATCATCACAGATCTTCAAACTCTTGACTCTGGAGTGGCAGGAGACTTAACCTCCTTTGTTACGTGATCCAAAACTCTGATTGAGGCTTGGATTCAACATCAGGCTCAAACAACGGACCACGCCGCACAACGTGCACAAAAAGAAGCAGTTAGGATCGTCATGATGATGGCTCGTGTTCCACCACATATCCACAGCGTCCGGGCTCAAATTTTTCTTCCTCTACAATTCGCACTCTTTAGTATGTGTGCTCCATGCTATTAAAGGTTACACCTCCACCCAATGCTCCTGAGACTCTATCATCAGCCCTCCTCCAGGCTCCAGCAGTCTTTGACATCTCCCCCTGCTCCTCCTTCAGCTCGTGGAGGTTGCGTAACTTCTCGGGGAAGGGGACGCAACGGAAGGCCTCATCCTAAGTGTTCTCATTGGGGTCGGGATGGTCATTTTGAGGAAACATGTTATCGTAAGCATGGTGTGTCCCCACAACAACATGCATTTATTACGGTCAATACTTACCTCCACCACCCGTAACGACATTGATGTCTTGCACACCCAGCTTCAACATCTTCAGGAGATGATCAGTTGCTCTCCAGGCTCTGTTACGTCGATCTTCAATGAAGGTATCAACTGTCTCTCTCATAGCTCCACTTGGTGTGGACTCGGGTGCCACACACCATCTTACTTCGCTAAAACTACTTCAGTACTTACAATTTGTGTATCTCAAGTTCATGACAATGGTTAATGGTGACACCACCATGGTTTCTGGCACGGCTAAGCTACCCTTCACTTCAACTCTCACTTCGCCCAGTTTTCATGTTCCTACATCTCCTTTCAACCTTCTTTTTGTTAGTCGTCTTACTCAGAACCTTGTTTGTTGTGTAACCTTCTCTTCCTCATCTTTTGTTGTGCAGGATCGACGGACGCAGAATATAATTGGTAAAGGGCGACTGTCTAATGGGCTTTATATCTTGGATGTTCCACTCGCAGTTCTCTCATTGATCACTTTTGTTGATTGGCATCGACGTCTTGGGCATGCCCCTCTCCCGATCCTCAAGAAAGCTCTTCCCGATATCATTTTCGATGACATTACTTGCGAATCATGTATCTTCGAAAAATAAGATCATTTGTCTTTTCTTCATAATTGTAATCGGAGCAATGCTCATTTTGTTTTAGTGCACTCTGATATTTGGGGACCCTATAAAATATCTAGTGTTTATGGTTATCGTTACTTTATTACATTTATTGATGATTACTCTCGCATAACGTGATTGTATTTACTTCATGATCGTTCTAAATTAACTTATGCCTGTAGTGTTTTTATTACTGAGACTCGTGCTCAGTTTTCAAGTCCTATTAAGACACTCCACACCAACAATGCGCGTGAATACACAAGTCGTGTTTAAACTAATTTTTGTACTGAGTTTGGGATCATCCATCAAATTTTATGTGTTTATACGCCATAACAAAATGTATGGTTGAGTGAAAAAATCATCACCTTCTTAAGGTCACATGCTCACTGATGCTTCAAATGCAGGTTCCCAAACTTTACTGAAATTTTGCGGTTACTGCAGTCTGCCACCTCATCAATCGCATGCTCTCCTCCATTCTCAACTTTGCGACTCATTTACTCTTTTATTTCCTTTCACGCCTCCCTTTTCCATCACAACTCGCATATTTGGATGTATTGGTTATGTTCATTGTTTTGGCCCTTCCACTAACAAACTTGATCTCTATGCTACAAAATATATGTTTGTTAATTACTCCCGCAATCAGAAAGGATATATGTGCTACTCTCCGGACGATTGCAAAGTTGTCATTTCTGCGGATAAGACTTTCATCGAAGACTAACCTTTTCACTCTCTCTATCCATCTCCTCATGTACCTCCATTATTACCACGTCTCACCGTTCCAGTTACGTCTCATCTTCCACCACTCCTTCCAACCCTGATTCATGTACCCTCCAAACCACATCTTCGTGTGTACACTCGTCATCCTCCTTGTTCTGATGCTCTACGACAGTTACCCTCTACTAATGATACCTCTCGGCCTGAAGATCCGACAGCAGTATCTACTGTTCATCCCTTGGCTAATTATGTATCCTTGCATCGTCTTTCCCCGACACTTCTAAAATTTGCAATTTCTTTATCCTTTATTTATATTCCTAACTCTCTGTAGGAGACTCTTTAACATCCGAGGTGGTGTGCGGCCATAGATGAGAAAATGTCTGCCCTTTGGGACAATCAGACTTGGGATCTTGTCCTTCCTCCGAGACAGACTTGTGTGGGATGTAAGTGGGTTTTTGCGATTAAACATGCTCCAAACGAAACAATTGAATGCCTACATGCTCATCTTGTGGCTCGGGAGTTTGCCCAACAATAGGGCCTCGATTATGATGAGACCTTCTCAACAATCGCAAAGTTGAATACTATTTGTGTCCTAATCTCCTTAGTTGTTCACCGACATTATCCATTATATCAATTGAATGTCAAGAATGTCTTTCTCAATGACAACCTTCTAGAGACCGTCTACATACACCAACCTCCCGGGTTTGAGATCACGGGGAATTCTCTTTTCTGTTACCTCAAAATCTATTTATGATCTCAAACAGTCTCCTCGCACATGGTTTGACAAGTTCAGTAAGGTTGTTCGTGATGTTGGATTCACTCGAAACTCGGGTAATTTTTATATCTTTACTTGTCAACGTACGACAGGCACGATGATTATTTTGGTTTAAGTCGACGGTATTTTGATTACGGGTGATGATTCCAAAGGAATACATATGATCAAGCAGCACTTGAACTCGATTTTTCAAACTAAAGATCTGGGTAATCTTCGGAACTTTCTTGGTCTCGAGGTAGCAAGACATCCTAATGGTCTTGTCATATCTCAATAAAAGTATTATCTTGATCTTCTTCAAGATGCCGGTTATTATGAATGCAAGCCGATCGATACACCTATGGATGTCAGTCAAAAGTCGTGTGCTCGCGTCTCTGACTCTGATTCTCTTCTTTCGAATTCAGAGTATTATCATCGTTTTGTAGGGAAGTTGATTTATCTTACAGTTACAAGACCTGATATATCATTTGTTTTTCGATTTTTCAACCGATTAATGCATACTCCGTGAATCCTCACCTCCAAGCTGTCGAGTGAATCTTCTGATATTTGAAGACTTCTCCTGGACAAGGACTTGTATACAAGCCTTCTTCGTCTCCCTCATCACTTATTGAATATTTTGACGTTGATTATGCTGGTTCACTGGATGATCATCGTTTCACAAGTGGATAATGTACATACTTTGGTGGACACCATATCGCATGGATGCGTCAGCAGTCGGTAATTGCTCGCTCATCAGCCAAAGCTGAGTATCGGTCAATAGCCTTTGTTGTGTCTGGCCTGAATGGTAAGTTTTCTGAGTGACCATAGTGTTAGACTTTCCTCACCATTCATTCTCTATTATGACAGTCAAGCGGCTATACATATTGCCAAAAATCCTATTTTTCATGAACGCACTAAACACATTGAATTTGACTATCACTTCGTTCGGGAGCAGGTTCAATTGAAGAAATTAGAATTGAAGCTGATATTGTCAAAAAGACATTACCATGACCATTATATTATCAGTTCTTATCCAAGTTTGGTGCCTACGATTTGTATGCTCCTGTTTGCGGGGGAGTGTTTGGAAAATAATGTAAAAAATGTTCAATAATGAAGGCCCAGTTTAAGCGCACTTTTTTGTTGTTGTGTAATCTCACATCTTAGAATGAGATTTCCTCTCCCCTCTCTCTTACTATATATATGTACAAAGGCTTGTATATTAAATATATGAGAAAATTAAAATTGAAATTATTCTCTTGTTTTTTCCA
Source organism: Platanthera zijinensis (assembly GCA_039513925.1). NCBI lineage: Eukaryota > Viridiplantae > Streptophyta > Magnoliopsida > Asparagales > Orchidaceae > Platanthera > Platanthera zijinensis. The sequence goes on from CM077083.1 coordinate 189,236,179, forward strand.
ATTTCATGTTTACCTACAACGTAGGAAATTATTTGTTTGCAATGAGTATCGACCTTCCCCTGTGCAAGGATCTGCCCTCAAGCGTTTGTAATCAAAGCTGTAACAGGTGGCAGGCTTAACTCATGTTTGTATCTAAGTATACTATTTCCTCCTTCCACATTCTCCTATATTATTCTTGTTGGAAAAGCTCATGTATAGAGGCCCATGATGGAGCCCATTTGTTTATGTTTCTTCTTCTCTCCTCTTTAGTCCAACATCATGTATAGAGATCTCTTCTCTCTTTCTCCCTCCTATAAATGTGTACTCATACCATGTATTTCATTATTGAGAAAGTATATACAAGTTTGAGATTTTATCCACATGGTATCAGAGGGAACAGGTCCTCCATGCGGTTAACTCCTCTAACCGCTGCTTCCCGTGCGGTTAAGCCGTTTCTAAGCGTTGTTTCCCGCGTGGTTAAGTCCTCTCTAACCACTCCTCCTGCTCTCTCTCTCTCTCGTGGCCTCCACCTCCCCTTCTTCTTCTTCCTCTTGGCCCTTTTATAACTCTTTCTCTGTCAGGTGGGGACATTTCTCTTTTCCCTCTAACTGCGCGGTTTCTTCCCGTCTACCCGCTCCCTGTCTACTCGATGCGGTCTCTGTGTCTACTCGCCTTGCCGCCTAGTTCTCGCCTTCTCGCCACATAGTTCTCGCCTTCTAGCCGCGTGCCTCTTCTACCCGCCTTCTCGTTGTTCTTCTCTCTTCTCGCTGCGACTTCTCTTAGTCACTGCGGCTTCCCTAACTGCCGCGGCATCCGCATCTTGGTCGCGGCATCTTTCCTTGCCGCTGGTGTGCTCATCGTGACCGTGCGAACTTCTCGCGCGGTTTCTTCTCTGCTTGGTCATTGCGGCTTCCCTAACCGCTGCGGGCTCCGCATCTTGGTCGCGGCATCTTTCCTTGCCGCTGGTGTGCTCATCGTGACCGTGCGGACTTCTCGCGCGGTTTCTTCTCTGCTTGGTCGCTGCGACTTTTCTTATCACTCCGGCTTCTTCTCTCTGATGCGGGCTTCACATGTTGGTCACGGCATCTTCCTTGCCATTGGTGTGTTGTCACTGTGACCGTGTGGCTTCTCCTCTTATCTAGTCGCAGCGGCTTCCCCTCTCTACCCGCTCCGCATCTTGGTCGCGGCCTCTCCCTTGCCTTGTCGTTGGTGTGTTATCACCGTGACCGTGCGGCTTCTCCTCTTCTTTAGTCGCGGCGGCTTCTCCCTTCTAACCGCTCCGCATTCTGGTCGTGGCCTCTTTATTGCCTTGTCGCTGGTGTGTTGTCACTGAGACTGTGCGGTCTTCTCGCGCGGTTTACCGTGCGGCCTCCTGCTCGCAGTTCTGATCGTCGATCTGCTCGCGCGGTCTCCTCTCAATTCGCTGGTCTTCTTTCCGTCGATCTAGCCTCCTGACCGCCTTGCCATGGGATCATCTCTTGATTCTACCGGACAGGTGACTTCCTCTTTTGCAGACCGCTCAGCCCTTGTCCTTGAACTCCGGGATGAATTGTGGATCACCACTATTTCTTTAGCTGAGAAGAAGAACTTTGTGGAGTGGGTGCACTCTATTCGTCGTGTTCTTCAGTCCAAAGGCTTTCTACATCACTTGACTCAAGCTGTTCCCGCTGCTCCTACTGAAGACTAGTTGCGCAATGATGGTCGCGTTCAGACGTGGCTCCTTAACTCCCTTGATGGCAAACCTTATCGCATAACCATGTATCATGAGACGGTTAAGGCAATGTGGGATGAGCTCCATTCTCTCTATTCTGACAAAGAGTCTCCAGCACCTGTATGACATCATAACAGATCTTCAGACTCTTGATGTTGGCGAGGCCGACGACCTCACCTACTTTGTTGCTCGGGCCAAGACACTGGTTGAAGCTTGGATTCAACATCAGCCCCCTACGATGGATCTTGCTGCCCAATGTGCCCAAAAAGAAGCCGTCGGTGTGGCCATGATGATGGCTCGTGTCCCGGCTCATCTTCAGAGTGTTCGGGCTCAAATCCTCTCATCTACTGCTACTTCGTCACTATCTGATGTGTGCTCCATATTGTTGAAGGTTTCACCACCTCCTGACAGTTCTGGACCTCCGTCACCGGCCCTCCTTCAGCAGACTTCTGTACCCTTACTGCCTCTCCCTCCTCCTGCTCGTGGGGGACGTTCAGGTTTTCAGGGCAGAGGTCGGGGTGGTCGGCCACGACCTAAGTGTTCCTTCTGCGTTAAGGACGACCACGTTGAGGCCACTTGGTACCGCAAGCATGGGCTTCCTCCTCGTCCGCTTGTCGTTGTTGCTGCCAACGACTCATCTATCACTTGTACTGACCTTGAAGAAGTCCGGCTGATGGCGCCGCCACCCCCCGACATGTTGACTTGGAGCGTCCCCCACCGGACGACGTTGGTGATCCGGTACATGTCAAAGATCCACGTCATGTTGCCGAAGAAGATCCCCTTCCAGATGATTATGGTGACCCGGTTTATGTTGGTGCCGACTCAAGCTTGATGTTCCTTCGCCGCCTCGAGATGAAGATTTGTCACATCCTCCGCCATGGCCGCGTCAACATCTCCGCCAATGTCGTGTCAAATCTCCGCCGCGTCATTTTAAATATTATTTCAGATTTTAATGATGTTTTTATTTGGCCAATGTTTAGCCAAAAGTTTTAATTATTTGTCATTTCATCTTGGCCTTTGTTTAGCCAAAAGTTTTAATTATTTGTCATTTCATTTTGGTCTTTGTTTAGCCACATTTGGGGTGCTTATAACCCTTGTCTTTGTAAAGCCTATATAAGGCTATGTTGTATTGGATTTTGAGTTAGTGAATGAATGAATTAAAATTGAAACCTAAATTGGTTTTCTCTCTTCCCTCTTCCTCTTGGAGTTCGGCTCCCCTACCCCCTCTCCTCCTTGGCCGCCGGCCACCCCTCTCCTTCCTCTCCCTATTTCGGCCTCCTCTCTACCTCCACCTCCTCCTTTCCAATAATCAACCATAACCTTCAATCCCTCTCCAAAAACCGAGCCCTCCTCTTCATCTTCAAGAAGGCCGACCACTTGCAACCTCCCCTAGCCGCCGGCCTCCACCTCCATCACCACACCCGAGCCCCCCTTTCAACATCAACCCGACCACCACCTCTCCTCCACAAAACCGTCCTCATCCCTCTCAACAAAACCCGACCATCACACATATCATCTTCCCAAAAACCGATTCCTTTGGTGAGATCCAAATCAGCCCCATATCCAAGAGAAAAATCGGTCAAAGCTTGTGGTGAATCTTGTGAAACTTCAACGGCGTCGGAAGGCAACGAAGAACTTGGAGTTTCCCTCCAACCGGCACGCTTTCGGTGGATCCGGAACGGAGCGATCAAAAGAGAGTTAAATCGGAATCATCCATTCTGGTTGGGTAACGAACGTCTCAACTCTTGTGTGTTTCTCTCTTAAATCTTTTCTTTGGGCATTTAGCATATCGTTTAATTTGTGATTGGTAGAATTTTCGTGGATAATATCTATTAAATTATTGTTATTGTTATTTGATTCCCATTTGAATTCGTGAGGCGTGGCGGCCCTCATTTTATTTCGTTGGGAGAGAACCACCCGTTATCCGAATCCTTATTTCGGCGGTGTCTCTTTTGGTACAACGTATGCTCGATCGAACCGTGTGGGTTCATTTCGCTTGAGAGGATCTTGGCCTATAGCCTTGATATTATCTTAAGGGGCCTAGCGAACCCCCCTGAATCCTATTAAATTAATTGTTGCAACTTGCGTAGTGGCTGTGTTTATTCTTCGTGTGAGCGTAATAGTAATTATAATTAAGCGAGTGTGTGAATCCCTTAGCCGTTACGGTGTCGAAACCCATGGCCTACATCAATTTGGTATCAGAGGGAGGTTATTGTCGATTTCTTAATCGGCACCATCCTTCTATTTTTAGGTAGGCTAAAGAAAATATAAATTTCAACTTTCAAAATTTCAAATTTCAAATTTCAAAATTTAAAATTCAAATTTCAAAATTCGAATTTCAAAATTCAAAATTCAAATTTCAAATTTCAAATTTCAAAATTTCAAATTTCAAAATTAAATTTCGAAATTTCGAATTTCGAATTTCGAATTTCGGATTTCGGATTTCGGATTTCGAATTTCAAATTTCAAATTTCAAATTTCAAATTTCAATTTTCAATTTTCAATTTTCAATTTTCAGTTTTCAATTTTCAATTTTCAATTTTCAATTTTCAAATTTCAAATTTCAAATTTCAAAATTTCAAATTTCAAATTTCCAATTTCAAATTCTAAATTTCAAATTTTTCTCAAAATCTAAAAAAAAATTCCTTGAAATTCTCTATCTTATTTTTAATAAGAAATCCAAAAAAAAATTTATTTTTCATTAAGTCATTATTTTTATTAAGTTATTTTAAAATTTAATAGTTGGTCTGCCAATAGCGGCCTATATTTTTATTTTTTCAGCAAAATTTTCAAATAAAAAAATTATTAATAATCTCCATATTTTTGCCAGCAAGACTATCAAAAAATATATATATAGTATTTTGAAATATTAGCAGGAACAAATCGATCTTTGAAAATTAAATAGAACCAGACTATTTTTCTTTGTATTTGTGCACTTAATCTGAGTAGTCTATCCCCATTTTCCCGCTGAAAATTAAAACAAAAAAATGGCCTACGATGTTCACGTTTCCCAAATGAAATCTTTAGGTTTTGTCATGAAAGTTAGAAAGTCAGTCCATTGCCCGGTAGTGGAAGAGATTAAGGGGTTGATTGGTCAACTAAAGGCTAATCAAGTTACACTGCGCACCTCTAGGTGTGTTAGGATTCCTGCTCCGACATATGATGGGCTAGGTGGACCGCGAGTGTTTCTATGTTGGGTGAACGACATGGAGCATTATTTTGAGCAATATCGTATTGTGGATCCCCACAGGATTCTCGTTGCGAGACTGCAATTATTTGGTTGAGTCCATACTTTCTGGCTCAATGAGGAAAGACGTTTAGGAATGCCCTCCGTCGACCCACGTATAGGTTGGCAGATTATGAAGAATTTATTAACGTATGAGCATTACCCTCCATACTGCCGTTCTCCGTCTACAGATTATCTGAGTGAGTCGCCGCCCAAGATTTTGCCTACATCGAACCAGCATGTTCCCTCGTACTCTCGTATGAGGACGTCTCATGATTTTATTTCTCCCCGCCAGGGCACTAGACCCCTTGCTGTTTATGAGAGTGTTCCTATCAGCGTGATTGAATCTGAGCTTGCGATTACGAGTACGCCCTTCACTGAGAACGATGTTGTTAATGTTGACAACATGAGCGACGATGAGGAGATTGGTTACTCGAGTGACTTGGATGAGGATTTCTCATTTGAGGAACCCTCTCCACTCCTTTTCGACGAAATTTTGGAGTCATCCCCTTTGACTGTTGTGGAGCCTTTTGATGATCCTAAGTTGATTAATATTCTAGCTGAGTCAGAGGAGTTACAGTCTGCTGAGAGATTACCCAGTCGTGATTCATTTGACGATCTGTTAGGACATGAGCTTGCTATTTCTAGTCTGAGACGTATCGAAGTGCCCGTTTCTGAGATTTTCACTATAACTGATGTTCGGACTGATGTGTTGGAAGATTGTTCTAGTAAAGGAGTTAAACTTTTTGAATACGATATTGAAGTGGAACCGGATGAGCATCCCCTAATACTAACTCCTTTGCCTAAACTTGAATGTGATTTTAACTCTCTACCGTTTGTAACGCCTGATCTCGTTGTAGTGTTGCCGATCTATGATACGATCACTGAATCTGAAATACATGATTTACCACATGATTTAGAAGACATGTCGGATGATTTTTCCGTAAGAGCGAATTCACTGTTTGAATTTTCTTACGACTTTATTGGGTTGCGACCGGATGATCTTTATTGGAAGTCAAATCCGTGTTTTGAAGTTTCGAATTGGATTACTAGTGGTACCTTGGCGATGGTGCCTTATGACGTGATGTCCCCTCGACAAACTTATTTGCCAAGTCCGGTCGCACGCATTTATCCCCCGTCTTTTGATGACCCGTGCACGCACACGCTAGTGAACGTAGTTACGAATGTTAAGTTGTGTTGCCCGCACGTCATGTCAAATCCGGGAGCGCCCCTTTCTATACATAGTGGTGAGTGTTTTCCGTTAGCTTTTATTCATGACGTTTTAAAATTTAAATTTAAGTTTAAATTTAAAACTACGACGTTGTATGGCGTTGATTTCACCACTGCTTTTATAGCACCCATGCCACCTGACTTGGTCCCGTTACTGCCCACTGTTAAAGCAAGTCACGTTGCACATGGGTTCTCCCCACACGGTTCTAAGATTGTTTGTTGGAATCAGAGAGTATCCTACCGTTATATAAGTGATTTGGTTTTGGTTTGTCTTGTCCCTGAACGGATGCCTCCGGGCACCTCAGAAATATTTATGAACCGGCCAGTCCATTATTTATGAATCTTATGGAAATTTAGTAGCATGACATTTCTTGTAGAATTTTCCATTGATTGGGGCATCGCTCCTATTTTCTACTTTTCATACTTTACGCGTCATGCTTCTATGCCCCTTGAAAAGTCTATCTCTCCGTTTACATATTCCACTATGCTTTCTATTGGGTTGGGTGGTGATAGTTTGTTTGGATCGTTCTCTTCTCCGGTCTCCATCGGAGGTATGTTGGTTGATGTTGTGGAAATACTTTGTTCTTATTTGTCCAACGCGTCTTTGAGGTCCCCCCAAGACCACCTTTTGCTTTGCAGGTTCCTCTTCCTCAACGATTATACCCGGGACTACTCATCAGTGATGAGTATTTTTGAGAGGGGGAGGATTGATGGCGCCGCCACCCCCCGACATGTCGACTTGGAGCGTCCCCCACCGGACGACGTTGGTGATCCGGTACATGTCAAAGATCCACGTCATGTTGCCGAAGAAGATCCCCTTCCAGATGATTATGGTGACCCGGTTTATGTTGGTGCCGACTCAAGCTTGATGTTCCTTCGCCGCCTCGAGATGAAGATTTGTCACATCCTCCGCCATGGCCGCGTCAACATCTCCGCCAATGTCGTGTCAAATCTCTGCCGCGTCATTTTAAATATTATTTCAGATTTTAATGATGTTTTTATTTGGCCAATGTTTAGCCAAAAGTTTTAATTATTTGTCATTTCATTTTGGCCTTTGTTTAGCCAAAAGTTTTAATTATTTGTCATTTCATTTTGGCCTTTGTTTAGCCACATTTGGGGTGCTTATAACCCTTGTCTTTGTAAAGCCTATATAAGGCTATGTTGTATTGGATTTTGAGTTAGTGAATGAATGAATTAAAATTGAAACCTAAATTGGTTTTCCCTCTTCCCTCTTCCTCTTGGAGTTCGGCTCCCCTACCCCCTCTCCTCCTTGGCCGCCGGCCACCCCTCTCCTTCCTCTCCCTATTTCGGCCTCCTCTCTACCTCCACCTCCTCCTTTCCAATAATCAACCATAACCTTCAATCCCTCTCCAAAAACCGAGCCCTCCTCTTCATCTTCAAGAAGGCCGACCACTTGCAACCTCCCCTAGCCGCCGGCCTCCACCTCCATCACCACACCCGAGCCCCCCTTTCAACATCAACCCGACCACCACCTCTCCTCCACAAAACCGTCCTCATCCCTCTCAACAAAACCCGACCATCACATATATCATCTTCCCAAAAACCGATTCCTTTGGTGAGATCCAAATCAGCCCCATATCCAAGAGAAGAATCGGCCAAAGCTTGTGGTGAATCTTGTGAAACTTCAACGGCGTCGGAAGGCAACGAAGAACTTGGAGTTTCCCTCCAACCGGCACGCTTTCGGTGGATCCGGAACGGAGCGATCCAAAGAGAGTTAAATCGGAATCATCCATTCTGGTTGGGTAACGAACGTCTCCACTCTTGTGTGTTTCTCTCTTAGATCTTTTCTTTGGGCATTTAGCATATCGTGTGATTTGTGATTGGTAGAATTTTCGTGGATAATATCTATTAAATTATTATTATTGTTATTTGATTCCCATTTGAATTCGTGAGGCGTGGCGGCCCTCATTTTATTTCGTTGGGAGAGAACCACCCGTTATCCGAATCCTTATTTCGGTGGTGTCTCTTTTGGTACAACGTACGCTCGATCGAACCGTGTGGGTTCATTTCGCTTGAGAGGATCTTGGCCTATAGCCTTGATATTATCTTAAGGGGCCTAGCGAACCCCCCCCCCGAATCCTATTAAATTAATTGTTGCAACTTGCGTAGTGGCTGTGTTTATTCTTCGTGTGAGCGTAATAGTAATTATAATTAAGCGAGTGTGTGAATCCCTTAGCCGTTACGGTGTCGAAACCCGTGGCCTACATCACCGGCTCCAACTTCAACAACTTCAGGGTCTGCTCAGCCGCCCATCAACCTCTGTTGTCTCCACTGCCTCCATCTCAAATGAAGGTATCGTTTGTCTCTCCACTAGTCCGCGCTGGATAGTGGATTCAGGAGCCACTCATCACATCACCTCCCTGTGGCCACATCAGTACCTGGATTCTCATCATCCTAAGTGTATCACAGTGGCCAATGGGGACACTATTCCGGTCCCGGCTCTGCTGATATTCCTCTCATTTCTTCTCTATCCCTACGCCCGACTCTTCATGTTTCAGGCTCCCCGTTAAATTTACTTTCTATTGGCCGCCTCACTGTTGATTTAAACTGCTCTACAACATTTACATCATCTTCTTTTCTGATACAGGATCGACGAACGCGGAATATCATTGATAAGGGACGACTGCAGAACGGGCTCTACTTTCTTGATGACTCTACTACTATGCTCTCCTCCGTCTCCTCCATCGATTAGCATCGACGTCTTGGGCATTCCCCTTTACCGGTCCTCCAGAAGGCTCTACCAGATGTATCTCTTCCTCCTTTTCAGTGTGAATCTTGTATTTTCAGCAAACAGCCTCGTTCATCTTTTTCATCTCATTGTGCTCAGAGCTCTGCTCCTTTTATTTTAATACACTCCAATATTTGGGATCCGCACAAAATCGCTAGCATTTCTGAGAATCGCTATTTTTTAACTTTTATTGATGATTATTCACGAATGGCGTGACTATATTTACTTCGTGATCGCTCCGTGCTTCCCCGTGTCTTTCGGGCATTCCTCCTTGAGACCCGCACCCAATTCTCCACGAACATCAAAACTTTTCGCACAGATAATGCTCGCGAATACACTAGCCACGAATTTGCGAATCTATGCTCTGAATTTGGGGTCATTCACCAAACATCGTGTGGCTATACCCCCCAACAAAACGGACTCGCGGAACATAAGAATCAACATTTGCTTGATGTCGCTCGCTCTTTTATGCTTCACACGCAGGTCCCCAAAGCTTATTAGAACTTTGCGCTTTCAACGGCATGCTATCTGATTAACCGTCTCCCTTCCCCCATACTCGACAATGTCACTCCGTTCAGCCTCATTTTCCCCTCTACTCTGGCATTCTCTCTTACACCCTGCATCTTTGGTTGTACTTGCTACGTTCACATTCTTGGTCCATCCACGGACAAGTTGGATCTCCGGGCAGCCAAACACATCTTCGTTGCCTATTCGCGAACTCAGAAAGGCTGATGTTACCTTTCGAGAGGATCTTCCTTTCTTCTTCGTCCCAGATCCAACGCCTCTTTCCACGCCACCTCCACCACCACCCGTCCTATGACCTGTCATTCTCGTTACCACTCCACCACCAAAAATTCCTGACCGGGCTCCCACTCTTTCCAAGCCGCGTCTTATACATGTCTACACTCGTCGTCACCCTGACTCCGTTTCTCCAATGCAGTCGGCTTCGACCTCTGACGCACCGCGTCTTGCTGCTCTGGCACCAGAATCAACCGCTCATCCCATGGCGAACTATGTCTCCTTACATCGCCTATCCCCTCAACTTCAAACATTTGCTATTTCATTATCCTCGATTTTTGTGTCTAACTCTGTGCAGAAAGCTCTCCAACATCCTGGCTGGCGGGCGGCCATGGAAGAAGAAATGACTGCTCTCTGGGCTAACCAGACGTGGAACTTGGTACCTCTCCCTACCGGCCAGACACCGATTGGGTGTAAATGGGTCTTTGTCATCAAACATGCTCCTGATGGGACAATTGACTGTCTGAAAGCCCGTCTGAGTGGCTCGTGGCTTCACCCAACAGCAAGGTCTCGATTATGAGGAAACATTCTCTCCAGTAGCCAAGCTCAACACCGCCTGTGTCCTCTCCGTGGTTGTGCATCGCCACTGGCCCTTACATCAGCTGGATATCAAGAATGCGTTTCTGAATGACTATCTCCAGGAAACGATCTACATGCAGCAACCTCCCGAGTTTGAGACCACGGGGGAGTCCCGAGTTTGTCATCTTAAGAAGTCCATCCATGGTCTCAAAAAATCCCCTCGGGCATGGTTTGACAGAATCAGTAAGGCAGTTCAAGAAGTCGGTTTTATTCGGAGCTCAGCAGACTTCTCCCGGTTCACTCGACATCGGGGAACTGGAACGGTTCTTCTGTTAGTATATGTTGATGACATCTTAATCATTGGAGACGATTCAAAGGGAATTCAAGCGGTCAAACAGCACCTTAGCTTCGTCTTTCAAACAAAAGATCTTGGGCATCTTCGATACTTCCTTGGTCTTGAGGTCGCGAGACGTCCGGATGGACTTGTCCTCTCCCAATGGAAGTACTGCCTTGATCTCCTTCAAGATGCTGGCTACTCTGGATGCAAGTCGACTGCTACACCAATGGATTCAAATCATAAGTTGTGCGTACATGCTTCCGATACAGATCTTCCTCTCCAAAATCATGAAAATTATCGACTTCTTGGAAAAATGATCCACCTAACGGTCACAAGACCGGATATATCCTTTGCGGTTGGGGTGGTCAGCCGGTTTATGCATGCCCCTTGAAAATCTCACCTTCAAGCCGTCGAACGCATCCTAAGATATCTTAAAACAACTCCGGGTCAAGGGCTGGTATACAAAACCGCATCCTTTACTCCAACGTTGGTTGCATACTCTGATGCAGACTATGTTGGTTCCTTGGATGATCGGCGGTCAACCAGTGGTTTTTGTACCTATTTTGGAGGTCATCTGGTTACCTGGAGGAGTAAGAAACAAGTCGTAGTTGCTCGATCCTCAGCTGAAGCAGAATACCGATCGATGGCATCAGTTGTCTCTGAGATCACGTGGCTTGAAAGTCTCATCGCCGATCTAGGAGTGAAACTTCCCTTACCAGCCATCCTGTTTTGTGATAGTCAAGCGGCAATACACATATCAAAGAATCCAGTTTTTCATGAAAGAACGAAACATATTGAAGTGGACTGACACTTTATCCGGGAGAAAGTTCAAATGAAGAAGATAGAATTGAAGCATGTTCCGGGTACTGAACAAGTTGTTGATATCCTCACAAAGGCCCTACCGAGTACCCTATTTTATCAGTTCCTGTCCAAGCTGGGTGTCTATGACTTGTACGCTCCAGCTTGCGGGGGAGTGTTGAAAAAGCTCATGTATAGAGGCCCGTGATGGAGCCCATTTGCTTATGTTTCTTCTTCTCTCCTCTTTAATCCCACATCATGTATAGGGATCTCTTCTCTCTTTCTCCCTCCTATAAATGTGTATTCATACCTTGTATTTCATTATTGAGAAAGTATATACAAGTTTGAGGTTTTATCCACAATTCTAACAAAAAGGAACAAAGACTCTACAAAGAAGATCAGTCACTGTAGGAAATGGGTCAATTCTGCAAATGTATAAAATGTTTTACAAAGAATCAGAAAATTGACTGAATGATAACAACATTACTTGAACGGTACGGATTTAGCGTCCTCAGTTGAATTGACTGGTATGATCTAAAATTGCAGTACATGTGGACCGCAGTTACAGCACTAAAACAAGCAAGAGCCATTGGTGTGGAGGAACCAATGTAGTTAGCCAAGGCAATACCAAGCATGATGCCAAGAAACTTGCTTACCATTCCTTGGGCCTCGCCTTTTGCAATAACCTGCATGGATACACAAACCTTAAACTGAGCATAAACATAGAGGAACAGGCAGTAATAAAAACTATAGAGGAATAGCCAGGCTTGGTTTCAATGAAATACAAAATTAAGGGAAGAAGGGGACTGAGATTTTATTTTATAGCACACCACTGTGAGCTCCATCATGTGCAGTCCAAATTATAAATTCTTCATGTAGCTGGCAGAACGACAATGCCATAGGCTATTACATTAGATCAATGAGAACTAACTAAACCATATGAAAATATCCAGTCCACCAGACCACAACCAAACTTTACCACCTCCTGAATAAAAATGAAAGCAGAAATCAATAAAATAAACTTCATTTCATGTTTCCAGTATCAACATATATCAAGGCCACATAAGGCTGGAGTGGTCATGCATAAACCACTGAGAGAGATGAAAAAATTGACATCATAAATCTCTGTTTTGGAAGATTTTATTATGAAAAAGAAAAGCAAATATATGCTGTCAGAAATCCATATATGTTTATTTACCTCCGCAAAATTCCTATTCACTGCAAAACCTGCATAGAAGCAGCTTCTTGTGGCAGCCTGTGAAGAAATAAAGCTAAATTTAATCGAAAAGTACTTCCAAATCATAAAATTCGAAAGATACATCAATTACAATTCCTGAATCTGATCATCAGTCATTACATAACTATTTGGTGTCCACAACGTGAATTAGATAATAAATACTATCCGCTGAACAATGTGACTCAATGTGCAAATATGATAAGAATTGAAAAGGAGTTGTACTGTATAGTACAATTGACGTAGGATAAGGTGAAGGTTGTGAAGTAATTATGTCATAATGTAACTGATGGGGGACCATCGGCCCATAACAAGGCGGGGCCCACTTTCGTCTATTCTCGCCGGAAGACTTGATCGGAGGGACGATCCGATCCCGCGGATGCGTCCGGATGCGCACCGCGAATCTTTTTGATATATAAACTTTGTTATTTTAATTTCATTTGCTTATGTTTGGCACGTGGATCCTTCCGCCAATCATAGCCGTCGAATCCGGGTCGCCCTAATGTTAGAATATTATAAATAGGAGTGTTGAGGCTTGGAGAGACTCATTGCTGGTTTTGGAGAAGAGATTCCCGGACCTCCACGATCACGCCACGGTGCCGACGCCGTGGAGCCCTAGGTGTTGACTCCTAGTGGTGGAACTTCATCCCCAAGGTACTACCCATCCATAACCTTCTTTTTCCCCCTCTGAAACCCTCATCCGCAACCCCTATAGCCCCCAAATCCCAACCCTACCGCTGTCCAGAAATCCTGAAATTACTGTTCACCCGCACTGTTCGCTCACCGGAACTGTTATACGCACTGTTCATCCGCCGGCACTGTTCATCCGCACTGTTCAACCGCCATTACTGTTCACCCGCCCCCTCACTTCTTCTCCCCTTCGTGGATCCACTTCCAACCGCTCTGAAAACCCTAGATCTACTTTGATCTAGCGCTACCCTTCACCGATCTACTCTCCACTTACATATTTCCCCTCTGTAACCCGGATCCGTCATAATATTACCGGATCTACCCGTTTCCAACCCACCGCACCCATCTTCCACCGTGGACAACCACCGTTTCGATTCACCAACCCGGATCTATTCCCGAAACCGTCGGATCTCTCCCGCCTCGGACATCCCTTATGTTTGTGAGTTGTTTGTTGTATGGATTTCTAGTTCTCAATTTTTGAATATTGTTTGAGATATTTTGTGCTTGCGTAAAATATTTGTTGTGGAATTTTGCCCGTGAAAATATTGATTGCAGGAAAGAGTTATTCGCAGCGCGCTTAATTTGGCCCTCCGCTTGGAGGAAAGCCTTGCTTAATTGCCCTAAAAGAATTGTTGTTGTCTAATTTAATTATGCATGGTTGTGAATCATCATTTGGAGTAATTGCCTAACGGGTTTTTGTGCATCTCATCATAGCATTCACGTTTCCACTCACTCGAGTCAACTTAGGTTGCATAATACATAGCCTACCCTACATCAGTAACTCTAATGAATGAGTGTGAGTATATTGATGAAAAGGGAATCTAAAATTATGTAATGAGCATGCATAGTCCAACGTTCAATTATAATAAATTCTGAAATTAACATAATAAATTACAATCATTCATGATATAAATTAGGCGTTAGAAAAAAAAACAAGTTCTAATAAAAATTACAGTGAGAGTGCTTCGATTAATTAATCAACGAATAAATTTTTCAAGTATGATAAAAATATTGTGCAAAAGTTTGCAAATATATATCCCAAATTGTATATATTCCAACAAGTAATCAACACAAAGTAAAATAGACATCCAAATTAGAACTTACACAAGTAATTAAAGCACAATATAAAGTTTTTCAACAGTTTACAGACTTGACAGCAGTTCCGAGGTGGTTGAGTTGCTGATTTAGAGTTCATGCGCAGATTTGGATTTCCAAAAGCATTAAACTGTAATATGGGAAGTCGTAGGGCTGTGGAAAGGCAAAGTTCTTGGTCAGCTAGATGATTTGGTGATTGGAATTGAGGATTGGGGGATTAGATGGCAGACAGAGGGAGTGGCTGGACTGTTCCAGCAGAGCGGAACAGAGATCGGACGGCCGTCGTATATGGTTAACAGCAAGACATGAAGCAGGTGGCTGTTTGTGTGCTAGAATCATCAGCCAGAGACACCACCTGAGGAAGTTTTGTGGAAGAATAAGTCACGTTGGACTAAGGGCAGCAGTAACAGGGTTTATAGTGGGCGGTTATAAGACTGAACGGCAAGGAATTATTTAGAAACAGTAGTCGAATGGCAGTAATGTTGAAGGGCAAAATATAACTAAAATTTAGGGGTAGTTACATGAGAAATTGGATGGATGGGGGCGGAATTGGGGCGGCTGGCGGTGAGGATGATAGTGGCCGGTGGATGTATATGGGGAAGGGTGATTGTTGAAATCGGGAACCGACTTATGTGGAGTTCGGACCCTAATAAGGGGTGACCGGACACCTACTTCTCCAAATGAGCTCGCTCAACCGAAAACTTAGGATTGGAGAATGACCAACGGCTGCAGCACGGAGGTCCCACCACACACCGGGAAGATCTTAGAGTGCTTCCCCTCCTTAGTCAGTGCTGAGCTAAGGGTACCTCAGAAAAAGCTACAAGACCAGGAAATAAGAAAACTTATTCTCAGAGGTACCCTTGTGGGTCTATTTATTGATTTCTGAGTCTGACCTACAAATAGCGTACCTCCGCCTTTCTGTTTTACTATACGCAGCCCAAAGTAGGTCTGCCAACAGCAAAACTCCGCTGTTCGGAGAGGCTACTAGCAGACCCAACTACATTTAATACATGCTACTAGCACCCCACATACGGGGGCGAGTGCGAGCAAGCTCGTCATTCCCCTGGACGAGCGCGGCCTGGTTCCCGCGACTCGCCTGCCCCTTAGGCGAGTGCGAGCCGGGTTCCAGCGGCTCTGCCGCCTCCTAGAAGGAGGTGGGTCGTCTTCCTCGGCTCGCCCATCTGTTAGGCGAATGCGGGTTGGCTCCAGGTTCGCCCGCCTCTTGGGCGGATGTGGGCCAGCGGCCCCGGCTCGCCCGCCCCCTGGGCGGATGCGGGCCGGCTGCCCCGGCTCGCCCGCCTCCTAGGCCGATGCGGGTCGGCTACCCCGGCTTGCCTAGGGCTTTTGATCCCCTAGCCCATTTCAAGGGCTCCGCTCTGCCTCGCTGAGCCCACTCGACGAACACGGGGTTGTACACAATCCCCGCTTTTTATGAGCTTTGCAAAGCTCAAAAATAACCAACCAACCCTAAGTGTTCGGTGAGTGCTTGCTGAGCTGGAGGGAATCTTTTTGGTGGGCCCCACCTTCTTGCTCTATATATATTGCTGGCCTCAAAGGAATTCGCCCACTTACTTCTTCCTCCTATTTTTGCACGTTATTGTAGCAGTGCGCCTGATGCCTATCTCGGAAGAGGTGTGCGCTCCCTTGGAGGCCGCGAGGGAGGGCACAAAGTCGCAGGTCGTCGACGTCGCCCCCTGGCTGGCTCGGAGATCGCCCGACTCTTCCTTCAGGCCCAAGAAGGTCAAGATGGTCAAACGGCCTTCTCAGGGTCAGGCCCCCTCTTCCAGTCTGATGGTTGGTTCTAAGGTCATCCCTCAGGTACGCGGGCCGGTCTCTCTTTCCTCATGTTGCGCTAATTCGGACAACTGCCCTTCCGCAGGAGACACCTCGCGAGGATGGAGGCGGGGGCTCGGGCTCAAGACATCCTTCCCCGCGCTTGTCCGAGCGGGCCGTCAGTCCCTCGGTCGCGGGATCTGCCCCTCTCGCGGTCCCGAGCATTCCTCCCCTCCAGACTGGTGAGCCTCGACTTCTCGCCACTGCCTTCTGCCTGGTCCCCCTTTATTCCTGATTACCCTCGTCTTGCAGCTTCCACCCCAGGGGCCGCCGAGCGGGCTCCACAATTGTCGGCCCGCCCTGGGTTGGGAAAAACCTTCGCGGCTCTCGGCGGCGATCCCTTTCAAGGTCAACCAAGTACCTCCCGCCCGCATTTCAACGCGGGAGACGTGCCAACCCCGGGTGAGTTCATATTCTTGCTTGTTCCTAGTTGTCCGCCTACCCCGCTAACCTTTCTTCCTCCTTTTTAGGCTTTCATGGGGTCTCCTCCTCCGACGTGGACATGAGCGAGGAGTACTCGCCTCCCCCTTCTCTGGACAAGATCGCGGATTACCTGGGCGACCCTCGGGATGCCGAGGGGATGAAGACACGAGTGGCCGAGCTGTTCCGGAAACATTCCCTGATGCTATGGGAGATCCTCGGCAGGGTGGACGAGGACAAGGCCGAGACAGAGGCGCGCTTTGGTGTCTTGGACGGGAGGCGCCAAGACGAGGGCGATGGGACGACCTCGCCCGGAGTCCACCTCACGCGGGCTGAGGAATAACTGCAGCGAGCCACGAAGCAGGTCGGTCTAGCCCAGCAAGAGCTTGCGGTGGTTCGCGAGTACTACTACTCTCGCCTACTGCCTCGCTCCGGGGCGCGAGGCCGGGGCGGATGGAAATGGATTTAGTACTGAATCCGCCGTGCTCTTGCAGCCAGCCCACGGACCTGGGTCGTGCTCGCCTCCTGGGTCTCAGCTCGCGGTCGCGCGATCATGAAAACTAGTTATTTCTTTTCTTCTTTTTCTTCTTCGGGGTGGTTCGCCTCCCTCCATTGTTAACATTTGAGACTATTCGCCCGCCGATGGGTCAATTTATGTTTATATGTATGTAAGAGCTTCTCTCGCTCGCAGACCCAGCTCGTGAAAAAAACTCCCCTCCCCTGCAGGACAAGCTGGGTGATCTCGCGCATCGACCTCGCTGGCCCTTCCCGCACTCGCCGAACCAGGGAACAGCAAGCGCCCTGGGAGATCTCGCTCGCCGCCTTTCCCTGCAACCTCCTTCTCTGGCCGCCTGATGGGGGCGTTCTCGCCCAGAGCTGGGGCAGCGACCATCGGGATGGAGGGTATCGAGCACTCGCCGCGAGCCGCGAGAGCGAACAGTACGAGATCTCGGACTTCCTTCTTGAAGTCCTCGAACATTCCGTTGGTGGCCAGGGGAGCAGGAGGTGGCAAATCTATCGGATCAGCTCCTTGATCTTCACCTCCAGCCATTGAGCTCCCTAAGGATTTTCTGTGTTAGTCACGCTCCACGCTCACCGCACCAAAATGTTGAAACCGGGAACCGGCTTCTGTGGAGTTCGGACCCTAATAAGGGGTGACCGCACACCTACTTCTCCAAATGTGTCACGACCCGTTTCGAAGAAAGTCAGAGTGCGTTTCGGGCGGGCCGTGATGCCACAGGCATGGGCGGAAAGAAAACCATGTCTACTAAGGTGGATGCAGAGAATACTGAAAATAGTTTTAGAAATAGTTACTTTGATTGAACAATTTATGGTTTATAAATATACGGAAGCGCTTAAAGTTTTAAAACAGTGAGAATTTAATGCACATGCATTTCCTTGAAAAATTTAATGCTACACACAGTGCTGAAACAGAAGTGAATGCAATAAGCAACAGTAATGAATATGTCATAAATAAAATGATCTAGTACATCAGAAACATCCTAAGAGTTGTTCACAATACAAGAGAAAATGACTTACAATAACTAGTACATGATTAAACACACTGACAGTAAAGAAAACAAATACATAGAACCTGAAGTAAGCAACTACAAAAGAAAAACCTCCAGGCAAAACAGTAGCTGAACGAGAAGTAACTCAAGGGTCAGGCGACGCAGTCATGAACCCTAAGGCAAATTCAAAACAGAAGGAAAATGTCTCAGAACATAAGAATTAAATCATGAGCAAATTAATCAATATTGTGAGCAAAACAAACAGGCATAATCGAACATTGATGTACCTTGAAACAAAACTAGTAAACATACCAATATCTAAGTCAAACAAACATTTCTAAAATGATAGCCTACCCCGGGATATAGCCTAAAATTATTCATGTAATATGTTGTAAGCCGTGATCGATGAAAGGTGTAGGTGTTATAACGGGCGCACATGGTTCACAATCAGATCTGTGTGCAAGTCTTATCGGAAAAGTAATCCTGCTTATCGTGACCATGACGGCAGACAGATGCCCAGTTAGACGCTACAGTTCAAATATTTGTTTACAACTACGGATTTGTTTTGGAGTTTCATACTTAAGTGATTATTTATCATATAAATTTATGACAATATTACGAGGGTTCAGAGATTTACCAAAAATAACGTTACTAAATATCATAAGGAGCAGATAACAAGGTTAAGTTCCAAAGTTTACAAGTGAGAGGGAGTTCTCCACTTGCCTTAAGGTGATGTCGAAAACGCTAGCGACAGCTAAATGGCGCAAGCGAGGTTAAAAGATCTAGCTAAACCTGTTTCAAGATCAAAAATGTATTTCAAATTGCATTAACAAGATTCATAGGCTTGCATATGTGTTTGACAATCGCACTACACAATATGAGGGGTTAGAAATTTACCTCCCTCGAGAGTGAGGGGAGAAGAGGCTACCGCGAGAGATCGGGGAGTTTGGCGTCGTTTGGATGCAAAAAGCCCTAATTCGAAAAGGGTTTTGAGCGTTCCCAACAATTTGGCCGAGGGCGGTGCCGAAAATCACAAATACAATGTTGTTAGAAGATTATAAGCGGGACAAAAAAATCTAAATTTACAAAACATACACACTAGAGGACACGAATTTGTTGTGGAAAAATGTCAAAAAACTGAACAAGGGAGATTGGAGGGGGAATCTTACCAAGGAACCCAGATCCAGCCTCGAAAATCCAAATAGAAACGGTTCTGAGCAAACCCTAGAAGTTCTTCGTGAGATCTACTGGCCGGAAAGGAGAGAACGGAAGAAATTAGGGTTCTGCCGGCCCCTTGGAAGAGGAAGAGGTGCTGCCTTGAAAGGAAGTAGAAGCGACCGGCCTTTGAGGGAAGTTGACGGTGCCGTCAGCTTTCTGGAGAAGCTCTGTCGCTGCTATTGGTGTCGTCGGCAAAAGGGAAAGTCAGAGACGGCGGGGGAAGCCATAGGGAGAGGCATCGGGGGCTGCGGGAGGAGGAGGAGGCGGGATCGGCGGCTTGCGGCTGCGATACGGGTGACGGGAGAGAAACCCTGGGCCGGGAGAAGAATGATCGGGGGGGCTGAGCTTCGGTTTTAAGAGGGAGTTATGGTTTATTATTATTATTATTATTATTGTTATTAATAATATAAGTTGTTACATTCTCCCCTACTTAGGAAATTTCGTCCCGAAACTTTCCTGAGAATTCTCTGAATGAGGCCAAAACAATGAATATACAGACGACATGCACTTCAACAACAGTTTGTCATATAAAGCATGGAAGCTAACTATGAAAGATACTGAAATAACAAGGAAGTAAGACTCAGAGACGTACCAAATTTAAGAGAAGAGTTACGGATACTTGCTGCGCATGTCAGATTCGAGTTCCCAAGTGTACTCCTCAGATTTGTCATGCACCCAAAGTACCTTCACCATAGGAACGGTTCTCTTGCAGAGCTTGCGTTCTTGATATTCGACGATCTTCGCGGGCTCGACTGGATAGGACAGATTGGCTTCAGGAATCAATGGAACTTCTTCAAGAACACGATTAGGATCGTGGATGTATTTCCGAAGCTGGCTGACATAAAAGACATCATGAACATTGGCCAAAGAAGCAGGTAGCTCCAAACGGTAGGCAGATCCTCCAATACGTTCTGAGATGGCGTACGGTCCCACGAACCTCGGGCTGAGCTTATGATGGCGACCGAACCGTTTTACCACAGGAGTAGGAGAAACCTCCAGGAACACTTGATCGCCCACATCAAACTTTAACGGACGGCGACGCTGATTAGCATACTTCCTCTGCCTCTCGATGGCACGACAGAGCTGAACGCGAGTCTTCTTGGTGGCTTCTTCCATTTCCTAAAATAACTCGGGCCCCAGAACAACTTTCTCACCAACTTCTAACCAGTAGAGCGGGGTCTTACAACGACGCCCGTACAATGCTTCGAAGGGGGTCATCTTGAGGCTCTCTTGATAGCTATTGTTGTAGGCGAACTCGACCAAAGGTAGGTGCTCATCCCAAGCTCTCTTATAGTCCAAGATGTAACACCGCAGCATGTCTTCAAGAATTTGATTAACTCTCTCGGTTTGGCCATCAGTCGTCGGATGATAAGCGGTACTCAGGTTGAGATCAATGCCCAAAGCTTGCTGAAATCCCTTCCAGAAGTGCGATACAAATCTCGAGTCACGATCAGATACAATTCGCAGAGGGATCCCATGGAGTCTAACAATCTCTGCAACATAGATTCGAGTCATCTTCTCGGTGGAATGACCTTCCTTGTACGGGATGAAGTGTGCAACTTTAGTCATGCGATCTACTATGACCCAAATCGCGTCATGCCCCCTCGGAGTGCGGGGCAAACCCGTGATGAAGTCCATAGAGATATCTCCCCACTTCCATTCAGGGATAGACAGAGGCTGTAGAAGCCCACCAGGGCGCTGACGCTGAGCTTTCACCTTCTGACACGTCAGACATCGAGAGATGAAGCGTGCAATATAATTCTTCATACCAGGCCAGCACACGATCTGTTTCAGGTCATGATACATCTTGTTGTTGTCAGGATGACCAGATGTGCGGGATTCATGAACTTCTCGGCAAATACTATCAATCAACTCAGGAACATCGGGAATACATAGGTGACCTCAGAAACGCAGAACATCGTCAGAGAAAGAGAAATCCGAAAGAGTACCAAGTTCAACCTGTCGGTGAATGCGCTGGAGTGCGGGATCAGATAGCTGCAGGTCCTTCACCTGTTCTACCCATAACGGACCAGAGACTTCCCTTTGACCTCTAGGTGAGAAGGATATGTCCACATCCGCTCGAGGTCATCAACCAGGGTCGCGAGAGAAGCTGACATAGGTGCACAGGCGGCAACAGAAACCTGACGACTCAAAGCATCCGCCACTGAATTGGCTTTACCGGGCACATACGTGAGATGCAAGTTATAATCTGTTATGAATTCAAGCCAATGCCTCTGACGAAGATTGAGGTCCTTCTGGACAAAAATATACTTCAAACTCTGATGGTCAGTGAAGAAGTGACACTTCACGCCATAGAGATAATGACGTCAAAGCTTCAAAGCAAACACTACTGCAGCGAACTCCAGATCATGAGTGGGGTAGTTGCGTTCATGAATCTTCAACTGCCTCGACCCATAAGCGATAACACGATCTTTTTGCATCAGGACACAGCCCAATCCAACTCCGGAAGCATCGGTATAAACTGAAAAGTCTAACCCCTCTGACGGAAGAGCTAAAACTGGCGCTGAACATAAACATTGCTTCAATTCAGAAAAAGTCTGCTCACATTGATCTGACCACTCAAACCTGTCATGCTTTTGAGTTAGCTTAGTTAAAGGAGCAGCAAGAGAGGAGAAATCCTTGACGAAACGCCGGTAATAGCAGGCCAGACCAAGAAAACTGCGGATTTCAGTAGGGGTAGAAGGCTGTTTCAAGTCCATAACTGCGGAGATCTTGGCAGGGTCAACGAAAGTCCATCACCCGAAATGACATGCCCCAGAAAGGCAACACGATCCAGCCAGAACTCACATTTCGCCAACTTGGCATAGAGTTGGTGCTGACGAAACGTGGAGAGAGTGAGTCTAAGGTGGGTTGCATGCTCCTCACGAGTCTTGGAGTACACTAAGATATCATCAATGAAAACGATGATGAACTTATCCAGGTACTCGCGGAAGACACGGTTCATCATATCTATAAAAACAGAAGGGACGTTAGTCAGCCCAAAAGACATCACCAAGAATTCAAAGTGTCCATACCGAGTCCGGAAGGCTGCCCTGGGGATGTCGGATTCCTTGATCTTCAGCTGATGGTAACCCGACCTGAGATCGATCTTGGAGAAGACGATAATGCCCTTGAGCTGATCAAATAGGTCATCCACGCGCGGGAGGGGATACTTATTCTTGATGGTTACTTTGTTCAAATCTCGGTAGTCGATGCACAATCTCATGGATCCGTCTTTCTTTTTAATGAAGAGAACGGGGGGGGCTCCCCAAGGAGAAGAGATGGGACGAATGTACTCACGCTCAAGCAACTCATCCAATTGCGATCTAAGCTCCTCCAGTTCGCGGTGTCATGCAGTATAGAGCTTTAGATATGGGGCGCGTTCCAGGCTCTACATCAATGGAGAACTCTACATCACGATCGGGAGGCATTCCAGGCAACCCGGCGGGGCACACGTCAGGGAACTCGGAAGCAATCGGGATAGACTCAAGTTGAGGTATGGCAGCATTCGAGTGTGAAGCATAAACAAAGCAAGCAAAACATCCCTGGCTAAGAAGTCGAGTGGCGCGCACAGCAGAAATTACCTTCAGGTGGCTGCGGGTGGTCTGAACATGCACGAAGTAGTACTTCCCATCAATACTGAGATTGACCCTCTTTGCCACACAGTCCAGCTTTGCTCGATACGCGACCATCCAGTTCATACCAAGATTACGTCGAATTCTGTCATATCCAGGACTATGAGATCGGCGACGACTTGCAGTTCACCAAGCAGTATCGGACAATTGAGAATGCCTCTAGTTGATAGGTGCAGATGACCGGGCACAGAAATCTCGAAAGGGACTTCGAGCGGCGAAGTAGACCAACTATGGAGATTTACGATATGACGCGCTATAAAAGAGTGAGATGCCCCGGAATCGAAAAAGATTTGCATCCATTTATTCTTGACCCTAAAACTCCTTAGAATTAAACAACATAAACGCATTTCATGATTATACAATACTACAGGCAGGTAATTTAAAAGGATGCAGGAAATTTAAAACTTTACATAAAACATACCAGAGATGACGGAGGTAGATGCGAGCGTCTCGCCCTGAGTGGTGGCGTTCAGCACAGCCTTGCCCTTCTCTTGGGCTCCAGAAATAGCCTGCAGAGGCTGAGCGGGGATCGGGCTTTCCTTCGCGGGGCAATCTTTGATATGATGTCCAACCTGCCCACATCTGAAGCAGGTATTCAGCTTGCGGCGACAGTCTCTCACCAAGTGGCCCGATTTCTTGCAGAAGGCACAGACGGAGGAGGCAGCAGCAAGCGTCACCTGGGATTATTGTGCAGACACAACCATCTTCTGCTTCTTCAGGAGGGAACGACAGACTTGGGCGATGTGGCCAACCTTGTGGCAGTAAGCACACACTTCCTGGGACTTGGGACCTTGCTCCTGAGGTGGAGCACATTTGCGCTTGTGGTCAGATGCAGCAGCATTGCTTGTACCATGCTGAAGTTTCTTGGCAGTACGATCCAGCTCTATAGCTTCAACCTGCAAGGCGGCTCCAACAGTCTCGGCGTAGGTGGTGGCGTCATGGGCTACCACATGCTGGCGGAAGTCATGTCGGAGGCCCTTCACGAAACGGCTGATCTTCTTAAACTCATCAGACACGAACTCTGCGGCAAGGAGAGATAGGCGAGAGAACTCTCTCATATTCAGTCACGGTCCTGCCGGGCTGCTGAAGGGACAGGAATCTCTCAACTAACTTGTCGCGCTCCGCAGACGAGAGAAACTTCTCCGTGAGCGCATTCTTGAACTGCTCCCAGGTCATAGCAGAAGAGTTGGGGAGACTGCGGCGCTGAAGCCACCAGGTGTATGCATCCTCGGTCAGCTGGTAGGCCGCAAGAAGAACCTTTTGTGCATCAGGAACACCGGCATACTCGAAGTGCTTCTCCATCTGGGAGAGACACTCTGAAATGACGAAGAAATCATGACTGTCATTGAAGAACGGCGGATTCAGCCTCTTGAACGCCAGCGTATCTGCCATCACCGCAGGAGGGGCAGCCGGACTTGACACGAGCGGGACCACCAGGGCGTCAGCAAGCGAGCCAGTTCCCAAACCAGGTGCAGGAGGGGTGGCTCCAAGAGCGGAGGTAGTAATAGCTCCAGCTGTCCCTGCGCTGCCGGAATCAAGAGCTGTATCAGGAGTTTGTCGATCTTCTTCCAAGCGAGTGAGACGCTCGAGAATCTGCCTCAACAGCTGGGCAGTGGCGTCTCCAGAAGTTGCTCCGGCAGGAGGGGTAACCTTCTTACGTTGCGATCGCTTATGGGCCATCTAAGGAGGAACACAAAGGAAACGAGTAAGAGACACAGTTAAGCTAATCATAGAAGATTAAGAAAACAAAAGGTTCTAGTATTTTAATACTATCGAATATGTATATCATATAATAGTTACAGCATTTTCATTGGAGAACTCTAAGTAATGTTCATGTTAAAATGACAGTGAATCACATGCAATGTCAACCAATTTGTAAATTCATGCGTGTACAATCATCATCTATTGTTCTTAGCTTAACACTTGTGCAATGAGTTATGTTATGCATGCAATGCAATTATGTCTAAAATGCATTCCTAAGAATATGCATGAATGGATATACATGCAATGTTAAGCGCTCATATCACTTAACATGTCATGCATATTATGATTCTAATGCCAACGCACTTGAGAATATTAAACCACTCATACAATTTAATATTCGCAATGGGTGTATTAGTGTATATCTTAGTGGGAATTTATATGCACAAAATTGTTAAGTTTACTCATAACACATTAACATTCGTGTGCATAATACTCATGCTTATGAGTGAGTGTGTGCGTGTTTCAGCCGCGAACAACAAATAATGACAAGGTGAGTGAAGTAATGATGCATGTACACATATTTACATATAAAGTTCAAAATATTTAACAATTTCAAAATACTTCACTTTTTAGGAGCAAACCTGGCTCTGATACCAACTGTCACGACCCGTCTCGACGAAAGTCAGAGTGCGCTTCGGACGGGCCGCGATGTCACAGGCATGGGCGAAAAGAAAACCAAGTCTGCTAAGGCGGATGCAGAGAATACTGAAAATAGCTTTAGAAATAGTTACTTTGATTGAACAATTTATGGTTTATAAATATACGGGAACGCTTAAAGTTTTAAAACAGTAAAAATTTAATGCACATGCATTTCCTTGAAAAATATAATGATACACACAGTGTTGAAACAGAAGTGAATGCAATAAGCAACAGTAATGAATATGTCATAAATAAAATGATCTAGTACATCAGAAACATCCTAGGAGTTGTCCACAATACAAGAGAAAATGACTTACAATAACTAGTACATGATAAAACACACTGACAGTAAAGAAAACAAATACATAGAACCTGAAGTAAGAAACTACAAAAGAAAAACCTCCAGGAAAAACAGTAGTTGAACGAGAAGTAAGTCAAGGAGCAGGCGGCGTAGTCACGAACCCTAAGACAAATCCAAAACAGAAGGAAAATACCTCAGAACATAGGAATTAAACCATAAGCAAATTAATCAATATTATGAGCAAAACAAACAGGCATAATCGAACATTGATGTACCTTGAAACAAAACTAGTAAACATACCAACATCTAAGTCAAACAGACATTTCTGAAATGATAGCCTACCCCGGGATATAGCCTAAAATTATTCATGTAATATATTGTAAGCCGTGATTGATGAAGGGTGTAGGTGTTATAGCGGGCACACATGGTTCACGATCAGATATGCGTGCAAGTCTTGTCGGAAAAGTAATCTTGTTTGTCATGACCATGACGGCAGACAGATGCCCAGTTAGACGCTACAGTTCAAAGATTTGCTTACAACTACGGATTTATTTTTGAGTTTCATACTTAGGTGATTATTTATCATATAAATTTATGACAATATTACGAGGGTTCAGAGATTTACCAAAAATAACGTTAGTAAATATCATAGGGAGCAGATAACAAGGTTAAGTTCCAAAGTTTGCAAGTGAGAGGGAGTTCTCCACTTGTCTTAAGGTGACGTCGAAAATGCTAGCGACAGCTAAATGGCGCAAGCGAGATTAAAAGATCAAGCTAATCTATTTCAAGATCAAAATTGTATTTAAAATTGCATTAACAAGATTCCTACGCTTGCATATGTGTTTGACAATCGCACTACACAGCATGAGGGGTTAAAAATTTACCTCTCTCGAGAGTGAGGGGAAAAGAGGCTACCGCGAGGGATCGGAGATTTTGGCGGCGTTTGGATGCGAAAAGTCCTAATTCGGAGAGGGTTTTGAGCGTTCCCAACAATTTGGCCGAGGGCGGTGCCGAAAATCACAAATACAATGTTGTTAGAAGATTATAAGCGGGACAAAAAAATCTAAATTTACAAAACATAAACACTATAGGGCACAAATTTGTTGCGAAAAAGGTCAGAAAACCTGAACAAGGGAGATTGGAGGGGGAATCTTACCAAGGAACCCAGATCCGGCATCGAAAATCCAAATAGAAACGGTTCCAAGCAAACCCTAGAAGTTCTTCGTGAGATCTACTGGCCGGAAAGGAGAGAACGGAGGAAGTTAGGGTTCTGTCAGCCCCTTAGAAGAGGAAGAGGTGCTGCTTTGAAAGGAAGAAGAAGCGAACGGCCTTTGAGGGAGGTTGACAGTGCCGTCGGCTTCCTGGAGAAGCTCTGTCGCTGCTATTGGTGTCGTCGGCCAAAGGGAGAGCCGGAGACGACGGGGGATGCCAGAGGGAGAGGCGCCGGGGGCTGCGGAAGGAGGAGGCGGGATCGGCGGCTTGCGGTTGCGATACGGGAGACGGGAGAGAAACCCTGGGCCGGGAGAAGAATGATCGGGGAACCGAGCTTCGGTTTTAAGAGAGAGTTAGGGTTTTTTTTATTATTGTTATTATTATTATTATTATTATTATTAATATGAGTTGTTACAAAATGAGCTCCCTCAACCGGAAACTTAGGATTGGAGAATGACCCACGGCTGCAGCACGGAGGTCCCACCACACACTCGGAAGATTTTAGAGTGTTTCCCCTCCTTAGCCAGTGTTGAGCTAAGGGTATCTCAGAAAGCTCTACAAGACCAGGAAATAAAAAAGCTTGCTCTCAGAGGTACCCTTGTGGGTCTATTTATAGATGTCTGAGTCTGGCCTGCAAATAGCGTACCACCGCCTTTTTGTTTTACTATACGCAGCCCAAAGTAGTTCTGCCAACAGCGAAACTCCGTTGTTCGGAGAGGCTAATAGCAGACCCAACTACATTTAATACATGCTACTAACACCCCACATACGGGGCGAGCGTGAGCCAGCTCGTCATTCCCCTGGACCAGCGCGGCCTGGTTCCCGCGACTCGCCTGCCCCTCGGACGAGTGGGAGCCGGGTTCCAGCCAGGGGCAGATCCAGAGGAGGGCCCGAGGAACATTGTCACCCCCATTATTTTTCAAAATGATTAGTGCATTTGAATTCCTCTTGTCGAGGCAATGGATTTTGACTACTTAAACGTCAAAAACGGTGGCCAGATGAGGGAAATACAGCTCCGATAAGATTGAAACGTTCAAATTTTTTTGAAGGAAGTTGATGTCTGGTCCCCCCATATTAAAATTTTTAGAACACAGTGACACATTCAAAAAAAAATTGTGTGCACCCCCATTATTAGTTTTCTGAATCCGTCACTGGTTCCAGCGGCTCGGCCACCTCCTAGACGGAGCCGGGTTGTCTTCCTCGGCTCGCCCGTCTGTTAGGCGGATGCGGGTTGGCTGCAGGTTCGCCCGCCTCTTGGGCGGATGCGGGCCGGCGGCCCCGGCTCGACCGCCCCCTGGGAGGATGCGGGCTGGCTCTAGGTTCGCCCGCCTCTTGGCCGGATGCGGGCCGGTGGCCCCGGATCGCCAGCCCCCTAGGCAGATGCGGGTTGGTTGCCCCGGCTCTCCCGCCTCCTGGGCCGATGCAAGCCGGCTACCCCGGCTTGCCTAGGGCTTTTGATCCCCTAGCCCATTTCAAGAGCTCCGCTCTGCCTCGCTGGGCCCACTCGGCGAACACGGGGTTGTATAGTGATAGTGGCGGCAAAATCGAGGAGAGGGAGATGTCCTAGGCTTCGACACTTAGAATTCATGGCTTTGGCACAATAGAGGGATAGCAGGATTGTCAAATTTGTCAAATTCTGCAATGCCTGAAAATGACCTCTAAAATCCTATATATATCTAGAGAAAAACAACAAAGGGTTGTGATTGGCCGATACAAAACATACATGAAATATGCCCAAATAAAATACAAAAAAAAGACTATAAAAATGTCATGTTATTGCCCTGAATGCGACTACGGATTCTAGTTGTCCACACACCGATCCTAAATCCGCCTAGGAGTGTAAACCCGAACGGGCTCCGATAAGGGTCGGCCCGTCCATGACCTATGATCCCCATCAACAATAGAAGTCAATGAATAAAGAAAATATGAAACATACACCAAGCAGCAACTAAAAATATCAATTATCGCTACTCATACATTGAAAATTGTTACATTATAATGTTACAGTATCTTAAGAGTTTTAAGTAGCCATGTTTATGTCTAATCAATTATGAATTGTATTTTAGGTGTCTTTAGTATTATTTAATTTGAAGTTTGTATATATTTTAAATTAGCCCAATTGTTAGGGGGGGGGGGGGGGGGGGGGGGGGGGGGGCGGGGCGAATAGCAAATGCATGTATTGTAAATCTATTTAAAGAGCCTTTGGGCTAGGAAATGTAAAAACAAGGAAAGTTTTATCTTCTTACTGCTCTTTGAGTTCTCCTTCTCTAGGATTAGGGATTTGGTAACTCTCCTACAATCTCCCCTCTTAGGAAGTCAAGGAAAGGCTCCATAGTATCACTATCGACATCTTCACATCCGAGACGCTCCCCTACAAGATTGAGATTCCCCAATCCACTGTTCTCAAGTCCACGACCGTGAATTCCACCGCGGTTCACAACTTTAAGTATCAGGGCTACCTCAATCCCAATTTCTCACATTCGAAGCTGCATGTGCTTCCCTCTGCAACCCACTGTCCACCACGAATCCTTCAGATCCTACTAACTTATTTACAAGATGCTCGCCCAATTCCACCCTGACTCATTTATGTGTTGTCATCTAGTCTAGACAAGATCAACTCTACGAATGCTTGGATGTGACTTCCTCTGAGAAATCAATCAACAATGAAAACTTGGCAACGCGCGTCGTTCGTCTCTGGAATTCAAACTTGGTTGGCGATAACAATTGTAACTGCGTCCCTGCTACCCGCATGCTCAATCTTGAGCGTCATTCAAGCGCACCATCTTGAGCGTCGAAGTCATTAGTCTCACTCAACATCTCGCACATCTTTAGCTCTATTGTGCAGACTCAATCACATAGTTGCACAAGCAAAAAAACATCCCACATTCTCATCTTTCACTTCATCAATTGATATATCGTAGTCGAAACAAGAATGAGGGCAATGAACTTGCATTGCATTAAACAAACATAAAGATACAATCATGAGATAACTCATGCCAAACATCTGGAGGTTGGGTCCTCTTTGACACTCCACTCTCCAAAACACTATGACTCCAAAGATAGATCATAACTCCCTAAGGGGTTCCTTATATAGATGGAGATCCTAATACAGTAAAAAGACTACATGACTAAATACACCATGCGCGCGTATAAATACACGTCCTGAAAAGTGACCCTGTCCTCAAGGTCGAGCCAAGAAGGATCCCATGGGCATGCCGGCGAGACTCGGGTGTCTCCTCTGGTGGGCGGAACAGATGAGACATCAGGAGTGTAGAGGCATCGTGGCGGGAAGATTGTTGCAAATCTGTTGTACATGTGACCAAAACGAGCATAGAACTCGGCATGGGATTGCCGAGAGGTGAAGAAATATCGTGCCAACAAAATATCTCTTCCTCAAGATCGAGCGAGGTGCATGCCAGTTGGGTCAGATCCTCGGTCGGAGGTCGGATGCTATGAAGACTGGCAACGGAAACCCATCCAGATTATGAACGATGACCGTGCGGCCGAACATTAGATCGATGAGGAGTAGGTAGTGAT
The DNA here is from genome assembly GCA_039513925.1 of Platanthera zijinensis. Taxonomy (NCBI): domain Eukaryota; kingdom Viridiplantae; phylum Streptophyta; class Magnoliopsida; order Asparagales; family Orchidaceae; genus Platanthera; species Platanthera zijinensis. Next base: position 189,266,615 of record CM077083.1, read on the forward strand.
GATTGGGAAGGAAACTCGATGGGAAGTCTGGTCAGAGTGGGAGATAGACCAGATGTGAGGATAGGATAACAATGGGCTCCAGAGATGTTTAGAGTGAGGAGTTGGGAGATAAGAGAGGTGGCAGGTGGCAGGAGGTCTCCAAGAAATGGTGGGAAGCGAAAAAACACGTGACTCTGTGTGAAAGTTTGGCAAGCTATCAGGTGTAGCCTCTATCACAGACTTGTCAGAAGGCGAGCGTACAGGAGCGAAATTCGTGCTAATCGGAGGATGGGGGGATATTAGGGGGGGTACATGCCACAGTCTGCAGTGGGAGAACGAAGGGGATGTTGGGAAGGGAGGAAGTGGAAACGGTCGTAGACCCACTGAAGGGTGCGGTGGGATGGAGAGAGAAGGCAGATCGTTAAAAAGCAGAGAGGCGAGTAGGGGTTGTAAGGGGCATGTGGAAGAACCCGACGATGAATCTCAAGATCCATGACAAGGAGATTACCCACTGGCGGAGGTTGACGGGCACTAGACTCAGCGGAAACGCTGCTGGAAGCAGAAGGCGACGTTGGAATGGCTGGAGAAGACGACAGGGATTAGGATTGGGGGCCGCGGAGACAATGTGGCGTGAGCTGCGTGTCAAATAGAGAGGGAGGGGAGCAGAACCGAGACCGGCGAACGAAGGATCGGGGGAATCGACACATCAGATCGGGCGGACTGCTGGTGATCAAGCGAAAGCGACGCTGGACTCGCTGGAGCAAACAAGCTCTAGAATCGGCGGATCGAAGAATCAAGCGGTGCCCGAGCGAGTTTCCACGACTCGGAATCGGCGAAAGCAGGGAAGGAAGATTCAATTAGGGTTCCGTAGGAAACCCTAATTAGGTGGCAGGTTAGACCAATTGATACCCAGTATTCGTATCAAGAACAAGGACAACGAACTTGCATTACATTAAACAAACATAAAGATACAATCATGAGATAACTCATGTCAAGCATCAGGAGGTTGGGTCGTCCATGACACTCCATTCTCCAAGAGAACCCAAAACACTGTGACTTCAAAGATAGATCATAACTCCCTAAGGGGCTTCTTATATAGATGGAGACCTCACTACAGGACAAATACTACATGACTAAATACACCCTGCATGCGTATCATCAACGATCAAGAGTGGTGCTCACTTAGTGATAAGTGTCTCGGCTTTGCATATTCATTATAAAAGCGCTCTCCTGGCGAGAGATTAAGGAACCAAAAAGTTCAGTTTGAGTGCCTTCCGAGCTTGTCCTCAAGCTTGAACTGAAGGAATGGTGGAGTGTTATGGTGTCTTAAGATTCTTTAATTAGGAGTCATGTTTAGGTCTAATTAATTATGAGCAATATTTTAGGTGTCTTTAGTATTAGTTAATTTGAATTCTTTATGTATTTTAAATTAGCCCAATTGTTAGGGGCCTTATTACAAACATTCTTGTCACGGCGACAAGGCGAATCAAGGCGAGCGTCGGGCGTCTTGACGCTTAGGCAACAAGGCGGACGCCTAGGCGACAATAAGGCGAGCAACTGGCAAGGCACCAATTTATTTATTTTTTAAAAAAGGCAGGCTATAGACAGCGGTTATTGTAATAACTGTTGTCTATAGTCTGCAGTCTATAGACAGCGGTTATTGTAATAACCGTTGTCTACAGTCGACTATAGACAGCAGTTATTATAATAATTTTTGTCTATAGTCTGCGTGTCATACTTTAGACAGCGGTTAATATATAAACTGTTGTCTATTCGCAGGGAATAGACAGAGGTTTATATAACAACCGTTGTCTATTCCCATATTTTTTAAAAAAAATAAGGCGCCCAACGCCTTGTTTACAATTAGGCGCTTGGACGTCTAGGCGTCACCTAGGTGATGCCTAAGCGATGCCATGACAAGAATGATTACAAAAGCATCTCTTGTAACTCTATTTAAAGAGCCTGTGGGCGAGGAAATGCATAAGCAAGAAGAATTCTCTATTCTTCTTCCTCCTCTTGATTTCTCCTCCTCTAGGATTAGGGATTTGGTATCTCGTCATTTAGCTCCACGCTTAGATAGTCGCGACAAAGCTCCATAGTATCTTTGCCTGCATCAGCTTCACGTCTAATTGCCTCAGGGACACTCTGTCTAGGGTTGAGATCCCTCAATCCGCAATCCTCACGGCCATGACTGCTAATCATATCAAGATTCATAACAAAAATAGAGAGGATCTTTTTGTCCAAATAACTGCAAAAGTTATTAAATTATGCATCATAGCTTATATAAGTGATTTTTAAATACCTTCACAATCATAGTTAGTTCGTTCATAATTGATGAGATACTCTCAGCACGCCTCCTCACATGTAGGGTCTTTGGCCTTTAACACATGGACTTCATTTTTTAATTTATTTTGGAGTGGGCCATTAAGCCTATCCTGCTCTGATACCATGTTAGAACTTACACAGCCAACCTAAAGCTAATTGGTGACAAGTGGAGGGGGGCACAAAATCAATATAAAGTCGACAAGATTACATGAGTTTCCTAATGCGGGACTATATTTCCAACAATTACAAAGAATATTGAAAAACATACAAGTGTGATACTTTCACATGAGTAGGCATGCAACCATTATGTATTAGGAAAGCATAGTCATAATTGTGGATATGTAGTCACTAAACGAATAGTATAAGCCATAGTAAAAAAAAGGTTGTAATGTGTAGATGGAGATATGAAAGCATTACGTAATAATTAGAAATACACTAAGAAATACAGAATCAATATAAAGTCGACAAGATTACATGAGTTTCCTAATGCGGGACTATATTTCCAACAATTACAAAGAATATTGAAAAACATACAAGTGTGATACTTTCACATGAGTAGGCATGCAACCATTATGTATTAGTAAAGCATAGTCATAATTGTGGATATGTAGTCACTAAACGAATAGTATAAGCCATAGTAAAAAAAGGTTGTAATGTATAGATGGAGATATGAAAGCATTACGTAATATTAGAAATACACTGAGAAATATAAAATATCACCTGTATCAAAGCAGCAGCAGAACGACCGGCCCCTGCAGCTGCTCCAATCAAAACAAAAGCTTTAGGAAAAGCAGGAGTCAGGATCTCCATTCCATAGGCAGTGTTTTCTAGAAGGTCTGCAAACAACCTCCATCCCTTAGGGTTTACGTCAAAATGACGACCATATTTTGATAATAATATCTTGCTTAGATACCCTATCCCATCCTTTAGCACCCAATTGATTGCAGCCGCTGTAGGAATTGCACCTTTTCCCAATCCAACAGCATAGAGCAAAGCCTGGTAGGATAAAAGCAAGCAAAACAAGTGTAGGACATATTTCAATTTCAAGCCAATATATCACCTCTACAGAAGAGTGCACTAATAAAAGCATTGGATGCGAGGTAAAAAGGTAAAGTAAATAAACTTTTTATTTGCTTGCTTGAAGAAATGCAACACAATCCATGGAAAATAACTAACTAGGAACTAATCAAAACAATCAAGAAAAAGGAAAATGTATGACTAAAGAATAAAATCGCGAGAATATATACAATGAATCTATAACTACAGGGAAAAATAATTAGTCACAAATCTATCAAGTAAAAGCAAAAATAACTAAATAATAGAATCGAGAATAACTACAATGAATATATAACTGCCAGGAACCGTAGCTAGTTTCATAATGTGTGGGAACGTTCTTTGATTAGTTTTTTTTTTACTTACAATTGGCTTCCACAATCCATCCTCAATCTAGTTAGAAGATACATTACAAGACAAGCTTGCAAAGTGGATTTTCGGGATGGTTTTTATACAATGCTTTTGTAAGAATATCAACAACTTCATCAAATATTATAATGTATGGCATACAAGTTATTCATTTGTCAAATTTCTTCTCGAGGAAATGTTTGCCCTTTTCCACCAGCTTTGTTCTATCATGAAGGACTAAATTGTGAACAATAGAAATTGTAGTTTTGTTCTCACAATAGACTTTTATTGGTGAGATGATGGAAACTTTCAATTCTTCAAGAGTTCAAGTACATTTTTTTATCCAAATCACCTTACAAATCATGTGGACTACTGAACAAAAATCCGACCCAGGCTTCTAACAAATTACACAGGCTACTGAACAGAACTCAAACTCAACATTAACTACAACTGATTTTAAAGAGTATTCCTCTTCCAAGTGGTTTAGATTCGACCTGTGTCATTGGTATCAGAGCCAGGTTGCGAGCATTCTTTTGATACACAATTGTAGAGTCTATAGGTTCCTTCATGACTAGGTATCTGTAACATCTCTACCCGTTACATGGGATATAGTAGAAGGTCCGGACGGGGCCCACACCATATTTCACAAACAGGCGGAGATGTTACTATATAATATCAAAACTACCAACGATTCCTAACACAGAGCATTCTAGCGGAAGCTTCAAAGTTGGAAACTTTGAACTCAAGTACAACAAAAGAAATGTCCACTACTAACAATTAAGAATGAATACAACCTATACCCAAGGTACATGGTCTTATGGACTTACAAGTTTCTCTTAACAGGAGTGTGGTTTACAAACATCGGCACGCAGGCCGGCCACACATGAACAAGAGTAAAGCAAAGTAAAGCCTTCAAGGGCAGCAGCGGAACCAGGGCTTCAGCCCGCTATTTCCCGCTTGGGCCAGCTCCACCTGCAAGAAACATTCCACCAAGCGGCGGCAAACAGGGCAACGGTCAGCATTCAGCTGACCAATTATAACGACCCTGCCCCTGGCACGGGGCAGCGGAATTCCTTCCCTGCAAAGCATTTTATTAACCAGTATATGTATACTATAATGCACAACCGCACTAGCCAACACATAAGACAAACGTCGGCAAGACGGCCCGACGCTCCGTGCACTCAGGGCACCTTATTGGTGTACCGGAAAATCCAGGGTCCCACCACCGTTTCAAGGTCTCTCTATCTTACGGTCCAAAATGAGCATTCCTAGTCATTACGGCGTGCAGGCCTAAGACTCTCGCTATGAGATCCTAACAGGGACTTAAGCACCCAAGGTTAGACAACCATAACGCGGGTACAGATCCGCCTTGCCCGTTGCTAATCATCGTCAGTCGTCACACCGGGCCGACTGTGTGACGACGCGGGTACAGCATCTCCTTGCCCGTTCGCCACCAAGGATTTTAGTTGCAGCACGACGGCCCAACAACACGCAACATGGTACTCATGACCACACGAGTTGAACACCAAGTATCAACTCTCACATTTTCCTGGACTTCCTCCAGAACTTCCTGCTGCACCAAGCCACAGGTATTCACCAAGGGACTCCATACAAACAATCAATGAACACGGAGTCTTCTCCGATTTGCAAACAAAGCATCACTAATCCATACTACTCACTTCCGGATGGGCTTCACACAGAATGTCTAACCATACTACTCACTTCTGGTTCTAATGCAACAAAGCAAGGGATGAACCACCGATCCCACGGGAATCACTTCGCGTTCCACCTTTTGGTGGAGGATTCCTATGCAAATGCAGGAAAGAAGGACTTCACATGTCCGAGTGGAAAATCGTTACCCTTGCAGCACGTTTTGGCGCCATGGAGAAAAGTACACGGTTGGAAAGGACCGCAACGCTCTTGCCTCCACGAATCTGAATTCGGCACGCGATTCGGACTACCGTAGCACCACCGGCGGCCGGATTCCTCTTCTCCTACCTCCTCTTGCTCTCCCCTCTCTCTTCTCCTTAGAAAGAGAAAGCCAAAGATGAAATGAGGAATAACTTCTCCATTCCCGTCCATAAACCATCAGGAGGCAAGCTAGGGTCGTTGGATCGTATTTAATAAAAACGAATGACCCAGAAAAACTCTGAAAATCATTTCAGATGGCCGAACACGGCTTTGCACACGGACGTGTGCCTGGCTGTGTGCCATGTTCGCACACGAAATCGCCGACCCAGAACAGGAAACAGGTTGAGACACGCCCGTGTCCAAGGTGACACGCCCGTGTCGCCCAAACTGGCACGCCCGTGTCGGTGGGCGTGTTCCATAACTGCCCTACGGAACCGACACGACCCTTAGTGGGCACGGGTCCTGACACGCCCGTGTCAAAATTGACACGGCCGTGTCGACCACGACATACCCGTGTCCCGAGCCGTGTACACGCCTCTCGACACAACCCAGTTTCCAGAGAAGGACACGGCATGTTGACACACCCGTGTCAACTTTGACACGGCCGTGTCGGCCGCTCTTACACGCTCGTGACCTCCAGCCGGGAAAATCCCGGGGCTCTAAAACCCATAAAAACACTTCCCATACCTATAGTGTTTTTGGGGCATTACAGTATCACCAATATTCCTCTCCTCTATTTGGGGATCCCAAGTTCACTTACACCCGCTCTCATAGAGCCCCTTCAGGGAGATCCACACGTTACTACGATGATTATTCTTGATCGCATCGCATCATTTCTAGAGATTGTGTTGATCCACCGACACGATCCCACTATGCTAGAGACGATTAATATGATGATTGTCGTCGTTCATATCCATGCACGCGAGCGGATTGTGTTAATCATTCAACACGACTCCATTACCTCAGGAATGATTATTATGAGGGAGATCTCAAGTGACAGTTTCGTACTGATGTCCCTTCTATTGACGGCTTATCGAGTCCCGAGTATTTCAGCTATTGGCTCGTGGATATGGAGTATTATCTCGACCATTTTGAGTTATTCGGAGAACGACGCATCAAGTTTGTGAAATTTAGGCATCTAGATCGGGCGAGAGTATAATGGTCTAGAATTGAGAGGAGTCGCGAGCGAAATCGTCATCATCGCATGACAAGTTGAGTGGATATGAAGCGTATGTTATGTCAGATATATATGCCTCCATCGTATCAGAGTCGCTTACTTGAGTAATTATTTTCTCTTCATTAAGGATTTGTGTCTGTCGCTTAGTACATGGATCGTTTTGATGAGTTAGTTGTGAGGAGTGATATCCGAGGGAAGCCAGCTATGACCACTTTCTGATTTTGGGCTGGACTTTGATCTGACATACGTACTGAGTTTGCTTATCATAACTCGAAGTCCCTTGAGCAGACATATCAGCTCGTCATTCATCATGAACAGTTCTTGAGATCCGCAAGAGCTGGTCGATTCGATTCATCATTGACCTCCGCAGTACGAGACCCTCTGATAGCGGGGTCAACACGATGTCTACCATTGTCCTGTCAGACACGACAAAAATGATACCTGATACGGACTTCTCTCACCCCAGTGAGGTACTTAGTCAGATGAGTGGTCTATTTTTTGTTTCCTACACTTCTCTGGTGACCCTGACTGAGAGTGAGTTTGAGCGACCTATTGATTCTATAGTGTTGTGTCTCTCACCTACACCTCTTCTTCTGTCATGCACTGGGTTAGTTATCAACCCTACCATAGACTCATTTCTTGACACCTCACCTACAGACCCATTCTTGAGAGTAGATCTATGTTTCTCTCCCCTTGTCATTGCTCTGAGTCACCTCACGATCGAGAGCCCAGAGTCTGGTGTTGATCTCGCAGTGGTTATCTCACCCATTATGAGGACATTACCCCTTATGTTGGTACTCATCTGGAGGATCATGACCCCGTTGACGGGTTCTATGACGAGCCTACTATTGAGCCTCCTGATGAACCACCACGTCCTGGTGAGGATGAGATTCAGCCGAGCCACTCATTTGTGAGTATCGATTTATTGACGTCTCTCCCATTATTGTTTTTGTTCTTGCCCCAAAGAATGGATCTTGAGTGGAGAGTCAAGTATGCAGGGCTTTCCTTAAGTATACTTGAGCATACTCCCGTTATTTTGAGAGTCTGCCTTATGACGCATCGCATCTTGATGAGTTTTGGGACACACCGTCTGCTGACCCACCAGATGAGTTCTTTCCTTTCAGGGGCACTTGTCACACTCTAAAGTCATGTCTTTTAGTAGATGTGCATGATTTTCACTCAGGTGGTCGTCGCATTCGCAATGACTTTTCATGCATACATCCCAGTGAGCCCCCTGAAGTGTCACGTTCCCTGAGAGATATTTGGCCCTTTACGAGCTCGTATTTGAGTGTTGATGTCTCAGGCGATCATTTGGATATTCGTCGCACACTCGATGAGTTTTTCTACTCTCCACTGAAAGAACCTGCTAATAGGCCACAACATTTTAAAGACACCCAGGTCATTATTTTCCTCTAGCGAATGTGTCGTGCATGTCGTGTTTCATTTGTATCATTGGCATGAGTCTGTTGAGTCGTTTCTTCATCATTTGCATGCGTCTGTTGAGTTGTTTGTTCATCGTTTGCATGTGTGTCATGAGTCGGTCTGACGGAGGATCGATATTAGTGATAAATCTTAAAAATCGTATGCAGATGTTCACTGGCAAAACATGTATTTCATGAAGGCGAGCGGGTGATGGTGAGAATCCACATTGTGAGGCTTCGTGGGAGGCCTGCTAAAAGTTTGAGCATTAGGCGAATGATCCTTACACAATTATGAGACAGATCGGAGGAAATATCTATGATCTTGATATCCTGACAAGTATGAGTATCCGTCATATATTTGCTGAGGACTTAACGTCGTACTACAAGCCTCGTGAGCATGTGGACTCATTTTGTGGAGATCCTCTTGATCCTACACCCCTACATCCTTTGGAGCCTACACCCCCACATCCTCAACCCTGCACTCAGTCCACTTCTGAGCCCAACCTGCTTGTGGATTAGTCGTTTATGTCTTCACCGTCTGCACCAGTGATTGCACTGAGACTTCCAGCACATCAGTGGATTATTGAGAGTATTATTGATATCGTGGCTCATGCATACATAGCCGCACCAGTCAGTCGGACGCAGGAGTACCATTGGAGAGGATACTTTCTCATTGACGACACTTGGAGGACCTCCGGTGGACCTCATTGAGTCGTATCTGACATACATCGAGAGAATTACGGTCTCTATTCATCAAGAGATGAATTCTTTCAAGCCGACAAGAATGGTGCAGAGCGGAGACGCGGACCCGCAACGAGGGACAAGTTTTGGGCCCATTCGGGGCCGATTGACTACTTACCATATATAGCGTACCCGGATCGATGATTCGAGTCTACGTATGCGTCCGGCCCGTCATTTCGACACAGTTTCATATATTATATTATCATTTTTGTTTTATTTTTGAAGTAATCTGGCTATCTCATCTCCGGTCAATCATAGTCATTAATGGTGAAATGCCCTAATATCTATTTATTATAAATAGAGGTGTATGGGGGCTGTTATAGGCTATTGCAGATTTTGAAGAAAAGGAATCCCAAAATCCGGCGATCACTCTACGGTGCCGACTTCGTAGAACCCTAGGTGACGACTCCTAGGTGGTTATCTTCCTTCCCAAGGTATCAACTATCGCTAACCTTCATATTTCCTCTTCCAAAATCCTAATCGACCCTATCTAACACCATCAAACAGCATTCCTTTTCCCAAACCGCCAGCCACCCTGTTTTTCTACAAAAACTCTCCGTTTCAGCAGTAAATCCACGCATAACAACAGCCTTCGATTATTCAAATCCTGTGAATCCCAGTTTGTCTTCCTGTAAGCCTTCACTGCAGCAGCAAAGCCTGAAAGTGTCTTCCCATAAGCCTTCCATGCATCCCACTAATTCATTCAGTTGTGAATTCCTGAAGGAGACCTTCTGGGTCCTTAGACATGTGATTCCCCACGTCCATGAATTTTTCTATTTCCAAAAAAAATGAAAGTTCCCCTCATCCTAAAGCCACATCTTTACCCTATCAGATTCCACTGTTAGCCTCCAATCTCCTATCCAGAAACCCACCCCGTCAATACCTCTCAAATCCAGCTGCCGCCAAGTCCAGTCAGCCCCCTTTCCCCCCTTTTTGTTGTTGTCGATACAGTCCACCTCCAGATCAACCATTGGCGTCCTTTTCCACCCCCACAGTTGTTTCCACCTCAGATCCAACAGTACCCTCGTAGTGCTGCCTCCGGTTCCGCATCAGATCGTCGTCGAAGCACGGAAGCACCGTAGTCCTCGACATCTCCATTGTTTTAAGCAGCTTCCATATCTTGTGAGTGTTATTGTTGTATGGATATTTGTTCTCATTATTAATATATGGTGTGGTAATCTTATGTTCTTTGGGATCTATTATATTTGTTGAATTTTGTTTTAAATATCTTGTGATTTGCAGGAATCATTCGCCGCGGGCTTTGCTTTGGCCCTTCACGCGGAGGAAAGTCTAAACCCACTTGCTTAAAGAAATTATTTGTCTTTTGCTAAAATTATCTACGTGTAATTTAATAATTTATTATCTGATTTTGATTTCTCCATTGGGCTTTGCATTGCATTAACGTTAGGGCATCGTTTATCCCCCGCCTATAGATTCGTCTTGTGTCAAGTTTTAAGCACCTTAGTGCTATAGGCAGTTTAAAAGTGTTTTAATCCAAATAAACTCATAAATTGTCTCATCGCACGTATTGTAAAAGTTATAGCATGTGTGTATCTGATACATAAATGTGTTTACATGCAAGTCTTTGAAATTTTTCTCAATTACTAGGAGTATGCAAAAAATTCGGGAAATTGACCCAAAAACTAAACAAAACCGATTAATTGGGTTGGTTCTTGCGATTTTTGGTTCACGTAAGGATCCGAAAAACCAAGAACATACCATGTGGTTTGGTTTCATTGGTCAAGGTCAGGTATTTAAAACTTGAACCTAACAGAGCGGTTATCAATTACGTATACAATATGCGACAATGTGTATTTTGATATGTTACTTAACATCGTGAGAAGCCGAGAGCGGACCATCGGGATTGAGTTACAGAATTTGTCACTAGTTGAAGTTTTTGAGAAAATTTTCTTGAGTCGCCGGAATTAAATCCCAAAGAGATGTGTGTTGATCCATATAAACGGCATGGCACTTATCCAAATATTGTCAGATCACCGGCTGGTTAGACTGGGAAGGAACAAAATCGTGGGAGGAATTTGGTGATGCCTTCGTAAGGGGCACTCAACGGGAGCAGCAATTTGTTACATCAATTGGAGTATTTCCGGCAAGAATTGGTCAAGTGGGTTGGGAGGAGAGAAACGAAGAATGAAAGGAGAGAGAAAGGGTCATAAAAGAAAACAAAAAATATTTATTAACTTCTTGTTTTCTTTAGATACTATGCATGAGTATATATAGTATGCCGACGTATAGTTTATTGAAACAAAACCCTTAGAATGGCCTGACACATAAAAGATGGCTCATCCATTCAATTATGATAATCGCGAGTAGTTATAATGTAGTAGCACTGTAAGAAACGCAACACAGACAATATGGGATCTTGAAATGAGCGGACAAATGCCACTTGTGACCTCCCAGGTTAGAATCAAAGATCGGCGCAGAGATAACCTCCATCGAAGCCTCAACAAAATTCCACTAGTGGATATGAAAATCAATGCAGCGACTGAAGAAGGCTCCTCATTATCGTGGTGATGAGTTCAAACTGAGAATGGATATCCTCATATTTTATGAAGACTTCATTATTGAAAGTTTATGGATTGGAATTTTGAGGTCAATTATGGATTGGCTTTTCAATGGATAGGCAAGTTAAGCTAGTCGTTTGTTATTTAATAGTTGTGACTTGGTGCGATAGACTACAATAAGAGAGGCAGAGAGATAGAAGGTGGTGAATAGGGATTTGTGTTCTTCGCGATGGCGACAACAAAAAGGAACCTGCGGTGTAACATAGTATATTGGCGAGTTCATGTGGATAGATGAATGCAATCATCCAGACGAGACAAGGGGAAGACAAGTCTGTCACTTCGTGGATTAAAGCCGGCAATTTGAGATCACATTGGTATCAATGCATTTTGAATCCGACAAAGGCTCAAACTCATGCACTGCAATACGAACAACTAGCTGCAACTCATATAGAATGCATGGTATTGGGTGTTCACTCAGTTCGGAGGTGCATTTTAATCTGTGAACTAGCGTTCATATACATAGATATAGAAATTAGTAGAATCTAGTTCCTTATTGTCATAGATAGCCGGTGGGTTGCTTTACTGCCAAACAGCTGAACAAGGAAAGCCTATTGCTTTCATATAAAAAAAAATTATGAATACATATCGGTAATCTGCTCTAAGAAATAAACAGATAGAGTAGACTGACCTGGGTTGAAAGAACGCCACTGATCTGACTGGCAACGCCCTGGGCCGCTCGCCAGAGAGAATACTCTAGATAGTCGCGGCTGACGCTGCCAGGATATCCCTCCGGTAGCATCAGCCTGAAGAAAAGCTCCCGGCATCGCTGCCAGAAAATATCCACGCCAGGGGATGAAACCGGTAAGCCGGAATAAGAGGTGCTACCACGTCGTTCTCGGCCAGCGACATTAAAGGAATCGGAAGATGAATCCGGCAATAACCTCGTCCACTTTCCTCCCTTCACCTCCCACATCTCCGTGCCGCTGCACGGATTCGTCGCAGATGATGCAAGGGCTGGAGAAGGGAGCAACCCGTGATAAGCTGAAAACAATAATGCAAACAGGATTTCAGAAGAACATCCGTGGCGGTTCCGATCATCCGGATCAAAAGGGTAAGTGTTCTCTTCCCAAAACCACAGCCGGCGCCACCACCACCGCCAGGATCTAGGGTTGTTTTTGTTCCCATTTCGGCTACCGCCGTTACCAGGTATGCTACCAACGCCGCTGTCAAGTATCGCGATCTCTAATGGCGGGGATGATGGAAAGAATGGGGGAACAGAAGAGTGCGGGTAAGGGTTTATGCATGGTGAATGGTAGTGGATTGTGGGGAATGGGGATTGATGGTGACGGGAGGAAATTGTGGTGACAGAATAAGAAGACTTTCCTGCGAGTTGAGGATGAGGAGGTGAGCAAAATGGAGGATGAAGAAGAGCCGGCTTGTGACGAGGGATTCCAACGATGGCCGCCATGTCAACAGACCTCGCCGAAGCACTGATGTACAGCAGTGCTTCGCACCATGTTCCCACTCAAAAATACCCCGAGCTAATTAGCAAGGGCAATGTTCCTCTTTATTGGCTAATAGCACCTCAAAAAAGTTAAAATAACACATTGAAATGACTGGTAATAGCGACTTCAGGAATGCTATTAATATTGCCCATTAGCAAGGAAGCGCCGACTATAATAAAGGTCGGAAATTTATGCAATTTGTGAGCAGTTGGTGAGCTAAAAAAAAAAAAAAAAAAATTGCTGTAGAGAATTTTGGAGATTTATCATATTCATGGCTGCGTTAATCTTCATTTTCCATTTGGTTTTTTCAAGGATGCTCTTTTAAATTTTGAAGTGATTATCGTAATGATAAAATTATATAAATATCTTTACACAAAAAAGGATGTTGTTACTAGCAAACTCATTTTGATTTCTAGCAAATCATTACTATTAGTAAACCCTCATTTTTCAAAATGACTATTTGAAAATCATTTTGTTACTAGCAGACCAACATAATTTTTTAAAAAAATATTAGATTTTATTTAAAACATTTATTCTTTCAAAATAACCCGCTGCATATAATAACATTACAAATGTAGTCATTCAACCACTTATGTTAGCATTATAGATAAGTCAAAATGCCGCAAATGTTTAGTATGTCCAAAACTGTTTTTTCAACTAAATATTATTATTTGCATCAAAATCTTTAAACAAAATATCGGTCGGTTTAGAAATATATTTGATTTTTAATTCCTATAAGAATGGGTTGTATATACGAGTTAAGTGTATATAAGAATATATACGTCATTTTGAACTGCGTCTTATACGTATAATTTCATGAGAAGTGTTCAACATGAAAGTTGTAGATCTAGATGAGATCTACAATTTTATTGTTGAACACTTTTTGATTTGAAGCACTTTAGACCCCCGATTTGACCCCTGGAAAAAGTTACGTCGTACATATGTACGGACGCCCGGGATCGGCTTGACTTTTTTCGGGGGTCAAATCGGGAGCATAAACGGCTTCAAATCAAAAAATGTTCAACATGAAAGTTGTAGATCTCGTCGAGATCTACAATTTTCATGTTGAACACTTTTTGATTTGAAGCACTTTAGACCTCGATTGTGCCCCTGAAAAAATCTACGTCGTACATATGTACGGACGCCTGAGATCGCCATGACTTTTTTCAGGGGCCAAATCGGGGGTCTAAACGGCTTCAAATCAAAAAGTGTTCAACATTAAAGTTGTAGATCTCGTCGAAATCTACAACTTTCATGTTGAACACTTTTTAATTTGAAGCCTTTTAAACCCCCGATTTGGCCCCCGAAAAAAGTCACGCCGAAAATCTGTGTTCCGTGCATGTCTTTTTTAGGGGCCAAATTGGAGGCATAAACGGCTTCAAATTAAAAAATGATCAACATGAAAGTTATAGATCTCATCAAGATCTACAACTTTCATGTTGAACACTTTTTCAAATGAAAAATATTTGAGGCTCAAAATACAAAAATTGCCAAAAAAACATGATTGGTTTGCTAGTAGTAATTTTTGGGAAGAGAAAAAAAATGCAAAAAATGACAGAATCTATTTTTTTCTGGTTTGCTAGAAATGAAAATGGGTTTGCTAATAACAGCACCCACAAAAAAATGCTTCGGAGGCGCTATCCCCGAGCCTAAACCTCGATTCATCCATGATCATATATCTTGTTATGCGCACCCTCATGATTGGGTATTTTGCTATACGCACACAGTTACCATATATTTGACTATTCGCACACCCGCCATGAGAATTATCATCGTACTCACACTCATGATGGGAACTATTGTCACTGTAACCATATATTTTGTTATGCACACACCAATTATGAGAATTTTACTATATGCACATCGAAACCATATATTTTGTTATGTGCACGTCGATTATGTTAATTTTGTTATACACACAACCCATAGTGAACAGTTTTGCAGAAAATGGGGCGTGACAACGGGTGATTACCCGGCAGGGGCGGTCGTGAGGGGGGCGGACACATGGTGAGAGACGACCGGGCATCGGCGGTTGCAATCGAGTGAGCAGTCGCCAACGGGCGCGCGTGCCACGAGGGGGCCGCGCAGCCGACGGGCTGCATGGCCGGTGCAGCCGCGCGGTTGGAAATCGCGCAGCCCAGGCGGCCTCGCGGGTCGGGCGTTCGGTATGGTCGGGGTGTCGCGCAGCCGTGGGGCCGTGCGGTTGGTCGAGCGACGGCAGCCGCCGTCTAACCGGGGTGGCGTGGAGAAGGTGGTTGTCGCCGTTCGTGCTTGTACGTGGCCCTCGGCCATGATGTTAGTGGGCAATTTTTTGATCAACCCCTCCCTCCCCCACCAAGTTAGTGGAAACGGTGTGTTTATTGACACACCCTTCTCCTATTGGCATCCCATCTTTCTTATAAATCCAGGGGTTCTATCAATTACTAGTATACTTATTATTATGATTATCTTTTATTAATTTAATCAATACTAATTAATCGAAAATAAATTCATTTATTATATTAATTATCAATTTATCAAATATAAAATTGTAATTCATTATTGCTTTATCAAACTATTTAGTATTTATATTATTATTAAGCGATCTATTTAATCCCCACGCTTGCATTTCGAAGTGTCTAATTAGCGAGCTTATTAATCCCGCGAAGGCGAAATCGAAGTTGCAGATGGGAAACCCTCGATCAGTCCAGAAGAAGAACACGGGCGCCGATTCTGAGCTCCACGCCGCTGCAAGAGCTGGCGATCTACGTGCTGTTGAGTCGATTTGCAGTTCCGACCCCCTTGCCGTCAATTCCAGAGACAAACATTCCCGAACTCCGTATCCTACTCCACTCCCCTTACGCTTATCTTCTCCAATTTCTGTAGTCTTGAAATTTGGGATTTTTTTGTGGTTCTCACTTCGATTCTCTGTTGGAAGCTATAAATCAGTAGCTTTTTAGTGCTTCATGGGTTTAGGACTTTAGGGAACATCTTCATGAATGACGACTTCAGCTCTGGGAAGTAGAAAGGATGGTTGGAACAAGCTTAGTAATTTTGTTATTGATAATCATTTGATTGGTTGTGTATAAACTAGGAAATTCTCAACAACTTGAACTATTTTTATTATTAAAGGGGATGGAACAGCGGGAGTCTTCTTGAAGGATATTTTGTAACAACCCGGCCCACGGCAACCAGCCGACCCCAAGCGTCGATACAGGGCTGCAGCCCAAGCACCCCCAAAGCCTCTTGCGCCTGTTTATCGGCCGCGCGCATTGTTGGCGTTGGGTCTCGAACCTGCAACCCTTCATAAGGAGTCTTAATACCACTCCTTATCACCAACTGAGCAAAGACTCCTTATGAAGGGTTGCGGGTTTGAGACCAAACGCCAACAATGCGCGCGGCCGATAAACATGCGCGAGAGGCTTTGGGGTGCTTGGGCTGCAGCCCTGTATCGACGCTTGGGTCGGCTGGTTGCCGTGGGCCGGGTCGTTACAAAAAAGTGGTGGCCCAATAATAGAATCTAGAATGACATCGATTTAAGGTTTTAATAGTCGAATTTACTATGGGATTGTGAACAGGGTGTATGGACAACCCTTAGTGCCTAGTGGAAGTACATTATTAACCCTTTTGTTACCATCTTTATTGTGATTTTTGTAGTCTTTGTTTGGTTTGAAATAATTGATAGAAAGGAAAGGGAAGGAATGGTCTAAGGATGATTTATTGTGATTTTTGTAGTCTTTGTTAGGTTTTTGAGGAATTGAAATGTAGTTTCTTACTAGGGAAACTTATTAGCCGTGACATTGACCCGATAATGTTTTACTTGTTTTCATTAAGTTTGGATGAAAAAAAATGTAAATGGAAATGTCATGTTTAACTTTTATTTTGGTAAGTTCTAAATCATATCAACTAACAAACATAAGCACAGTAAATATATTTACAAAGTAAAATCCATTTTCATTTCTCCCAATTCCTTCAAATTATACAGGGTCTTAAATGTTTATATTGTGTCATTATTGAAGCACTTTAATAGCCAGTCCCTCATTAAATTTTGTTCCAAAATCTAACCTTTGACCCAGTTCTTGGAGTCGCAAGAAGAAACCAGTTAATCTATGGGTTGATCAGGGGTGTTTCGCGTCAGGATTTTGTTATTTGGTTGAACTCTCTCTCTTTTCTCAACAAAACTATCGATGAAAAGGCAGGAATGCAATCCCTTTATCGAAAAAAACAAAATAGAATGAAATTTATTTTTAAATAGGAATATAGCTCTAAAGAGTTGATGCTCAGGCTCTAAGATTCTAAAAATATTAAATTCTGCAATATTGTTAGCCTTGACAATCACTTCCTATTTACAGAGGCCGAACCATTGAAATCAAGGGATTGATTGCAACTAATTGTGAGATTCCCACACGCTAATGACCAGTAATGGCGGCGACCAAGCATTGTGATGATATTCATAAGCTTACTTTCCGCTCGACTAGATTCTCGATCAATTATGTTGGTTGCTCATTTCAGGAATTTGTACGAGACAACTACTATACATGGATCCACTATCTCACGTTGCCGAGTTGTACTAGTCGCCATGCCAACCTAATTTTTAAATTTAGTCAAGGCTCTGTTTGTTTGAGCGTTTTTTCTCCGCTGTGTTTTAAAAAAAAAACACAAACGCAGTTTTTTGCCAGGCCTAGCCTCTGTTTGGAAGCATTGATCCTCCAAAACGTCATTTTATACCTGATTCCAACCGCAGGAAGTAACCTGCATTTAGGAGCATTTTTTATTTTCATCTCTAATTGCTTCATCTCCAACCACAACCACCCACCCAAACAAAACTAAGTTCCTTATTTCTTACAACTCTCAAATCATCAGGTCACTGCCATGTTTTATGTTTCCTTTGGGGCAACAATTGTTGCATGGTAGTGAGTCGTTTCTTTGATATAAGTTGGATGCCCGATTTTATCTTCGGTCTACTTTTTTTTTAGACAAAGCTAACTCAACTTGACTTACTCTTTGTTGTTTTTTGTGTTGGCTTATTCTAATAAATGTGGTACTAATTTCATACATGTGTTTGCGCATCATCCCGAATATGTTACGCGAGGGTAACATAATGTCTCGAGAATCCAATCGATTTTGTTTCGTACGATTTCGTGCCTATGCTTTTCTATTCTTGTTTTCTACTTGGTTTGGCCGAGTTTTTTTTTCTGCTCAGCAAACAACATCTAGCTTAGTTACTGAGTAAACAATGACCTGTTTCACACTGTCAGAGTTATCTTTTCTTTGATACCAAGATCAAAATCATTCTAAAATAATCTTCAACAAAACATAATGGAGTAGAAAGTGCTATCATCTGCCATTTTGCATCGATGAGTGACATAGACAGTAGTAGGATGCACTATTTTACTGTCATAGGCATCACATTCAGGTTCCTATCTTAATATAATGAATGATTTTGCCTTTCTGATTTTCCTTGAATAGTTTGTTACTCGTTTGTAATTTCATGAGTTTGTAAGACCTTATTTCCAAACTCTTGTGAGATTTAGGCTCTATTTGTTTGAGCGTTTTGATACTCCGTTTTGGGCAAACGCCGCCGGAAGGAGGGTAAACAAATGAACCTCCGGCGGCGTTTGCTCCGTTTCCACCCGCCTGCCTTGAGAAACGCCCCAAAAAGCTCCGTTTGGAGCAGCCACCTCCCCCCTCCGGTTCGAACACTCCGTTTCTACCCGCCGGATCGATCCGCCACCGCCGAACCAAATGAAGCCTTATTAGGTTCATCTATATATTTTGTTATGAACAATTTGTTTCTGCCAGTCTTTTGTTCACTTCTTCTTACACAACGATGTTCAGATTGTTTGCTATTCCTTATAATTGAACATTCTATTTAAGTTGATGTTAATTGTTGGCTGTACAGTTATCTAAGCATATGTTTATTCATGTTTATTAAGCTTAAACAAAAAAGTTACTTTCTGAAGACAACTCTTTTTTACCTCTGAAGCAATCACAAAGCTGATTTTCCCCCCTTCATCTTCCAATTTTTAATTTTCACCATCCTGGTTCATTGTTGTTGTGCTTGTTCTCCAATCACTTACTCTACAGCATTGACCCTAGTCCTAGTTTTGCAACAACATCAGCATCTACTCCCCAAATATTCTCCTAGTTTCGCAAGTTCACAACTACATGCCCACATATCGAGACATCCATCCCTAATTTCGCACAATATCTAGAATCCCAATTCAAAATGTCTGATTTTTGTTTTGCTGCTGGAGTTAATTTGTGAATTTCCTTCCTTGATTTAGTATATATGTGCATATCCATCGAGTCGCCCGATCCCACTTTTCTATTATATTGCAGCCGCCATCAGACAACCTTGCTCCTCTTCTTCTCTTTCTCCACCCCTACCGTCATCCGCCTCCTCAACCCAAATTGTTAGGGGCCTCTTCCAGTCCTCCAGTTAGGTGTTTAATGGAAGTGATGCACCATGGTTTAACCTAATTATGGTGAAAATTGTAAAATAGACAAGTGTTGATAGGACTTCCCCACTAAGTGACATCCCACAAATTGAGCTGATTGTAGTGAAAAGTAAACAACCTGCATTTAAGTCCATTATTAAGATTAGATTTTCTACCTAATGTTTTGGTCCATTTTAATGAATAAACAATAGATGGTGGATATGATGTTCAGAAGACAGAATAAATATTGCTTGTTTACAAGAGATTAGGTTGAAAGGAGAAGATAATTGATAGGCTAAATAGTAGGATGGTTGCTATTAAGATCATTATCAGTGAGAATATTATTCATGTGATTTGCTTATGTTTCTCAGGTTGGATTAATAGGCAAATTAGAAGATCAATTTTGGGATGAGTTTGATGCCTTACTACAACTTACATCTGGGGAACAATAGATAATTATGCCAGCACACGAGGAGATTGAACGAAGGGCACCTGCATTAAAGAAAATCGAGATACATGTTCCCGCCAAGGTACACTTGAGGGATGGTTCCTTTGTCAAGGCAAATCGCGGTTTCAAATCTTAGATCTAAATGTGATAAAGAAACACAAACACCCTCCGTTATTGGAGATACAATTCACACAGATTGCCAAAATTTTCCTATTACTTCATAGTGGTCCAACAGACCCATGCACCGACTATTCGGGTTACGCCATACATATGCATGACACTCGTCTACGTAACAATACACCTCTCCAAAAAAATTGGCATTGCGCACAAGGTCGTGCGAGAGAGAACAAGTCAAGACTCTCAAGGACCATTGGTTGGCACCAATGTATCAAAGTCACACATGGTGATTCTTCATCTTCATCATTGAGTATCATGCACAACCTTTGCGACAAAGGTCAAGGTACTTTTGGTGAGACAATTGTTGTTGTTGGTTCAATTTTATGGCATGCGTGTCTGGAGGGCACAAAGGAGTAGCATAGGTTGAGGAGATGCTTGTGGGTTTTCAAATGGCAGGTGGTGGAAGATTCACAATATATTTCTAGGTGAATATCAAGGGAACGATGTTTGAAAAGCATAGAATTTGATTGGATGAAGCAAGGGTCAATTGTTACAGGGAATTTAGCTTCCATAAAAGGAGATTGTTGCATTGCGAGGGAGAGAGCGTGTTATGGGCCCTTTGTTATTCCCATAACAGGACTGCAACCCGCACACCCCAACCAATTCTCCACGCTCATATTTCACATGGTAGGTTGCTGGGTCTCAAATCTTTACTTTTTTGATGAGAAGTCCTTCCTTTGAATCTCATTGCCGCTTGAGCGTATTATCAGATAGTTGGGTGTCATAAAAGAGGATGAGTTTACCCTTAAACATTGCATGTCATAGCGCGGTTCGTTTGTCTAAATCAACAAAATTATTGGAGGGCCGGCCTTTCCATATATATCATGGAGAGTGGTACCTTGTGGTCGTCTTGTGTGGATTACAATTTGAAGAAAAACTCAACACCTGCAAGCCCAACCATGAGAATATGTGCCCTTGAATATCAGAATATCCAATCAGTGCAAATATTTGTAAGGATAAGATGTGGAAGTGGCGGGGTTAGTAAGGGATGAATTGCTCAGTTTGATGTTGATTGAATTAGAGTGGGGTGATATTGTAGTGTGTTGGTGTTTGCAACTTAAGATGTGTAAAATGTCAACCATTGCCTCCACGTTATCCATATGGGTTGAAATGGTTGTGACATTGCGGTCAAGATCATCAAATTTGTTGGACATGTCGCGGCAAGGATCGTCCACTAAAACAACATAGGAAGATATGAGGGAAGGAGGATCTGGCATCTGGAGCTCTCAATTGGTTGAATCAAATGCTCGCTGCAAACCTAGAGTGGTGGTTGGGAACCAGTAGTTGAAGTGGAAGAGAGATGAGTGCAACATCCATTATGTTGACGACAATGAGGCGTGCCTTGGAGGTGAACAAAGCTTGTGTCAGATGATGTTCAAGAGGCTCAACGGATCGTGTGGTGAATCGACGCTTCGCGAAATGCAGAGCCGATGACATGGTTGAACTCTAGCTGTTGATGGCAACGTTGACAGTGAACAACAAGAAGAGTAGATGCGAGGGACGTCGACCCATTACTCAAAGATTGACACATGAGTTTCGTGCAGGTCTATGTCGAAGTTGATCAGTTCTCTGGATGCTGGTCACAGGTGGGACTATGGATAGCTGAGTCCATGCATGAAAAAAGGAACTTGAGGCCAGAGCTGGGTGATAGACTCAGCTAGCAAACCTGCAGCCAGCATCGACAGTGGGCAGCCTGACTTATTGTACCAAGTTGTCAGCTCATGATGAGATTGAATAAAGGACACTTGCAAAGCCTGTTTCCAATCGATCCCACCGTGATACAATCGATCGCTGGTTCTATTCCTTAAAGCCTGATTCCAAACCTTTGAATAAAAAATAATAAATAAACACAAATGCTTCTTTTACTTATATAGGCAATAAACTTACAAATTATCAGAACACTCCTTTTAGTCCAAATGGGCTCAACTAGACTAATGCACCCGCTATTTGGGTTATATGATTGAAACACAATGAGAGAAGCTATACTTGATTTCAAACTTAACATATGATTTTGTAATATAGAGCACCCATTTTAGGAAACCAGGAGAGCAAATTACTCTAGGCATAAGTGCGCATGAAGAGCTACTATGATAAAACATGCCTTAATTAATCTGCGCATTTCAATTAATGTGTTTGAGATTGGCCAAAATTATGTACTTATAGACCGTTAACAACACAATGCAATACGACCCACAAACTCTCCCACGCTTCAATGTGCCCTTTCAAGTATCCGACAAGATAGGCGTTGTGGATTACCGTCTGCATCTCCCCTTCGAACTGTTACGCCCCCGCTACGCTTTGCGGGTCGTCAATATGTTCGGAGGAGCAAAGACGTGCTATACAACGGGGCTGAACCTTCCGGTTCAGCCCCCTTGGGAGGGGCCGGCCGGCCCCTCCATGCCCGGATATATTTATATCCGGGCAGCCCCCCTTTGGGGATTATGCAGAGTATTATCAGGTTAGCTTCTTCCTCCCTCCTCAAATCCTAATTCTCTCCTTTAGCCTTCTAGATCTCTCTTAGTTGCTTTCTCTCCTAGTTTTCTCCTAACATTTGGTATCAGAGGTGTTCGTCTCTCCGAAATGGTGACCACTCGCACTCAAGAGGAGTCCTCGCGGATTGAAACCCTAGAGGAGAACGTTGTTGGGTTAACCGATTCGATGGCGGCTTTGGAAGGGCGGTTGGACGCTCGGATGGAGGAGTTGAAGACGCTGTTGAAAGGTAAGGCACCGACGAGCGAAGATTCGGCCGAATCGGGGGCCGATCCAGCTGCTACGGGCGTGCGGCTTGCGGAGGGCGTCAGCGTGCGGGTTCCGGAAACAGAGCGGATGCGCGTATCGGGCGGGATCGCGCCTGGCACGGCGTGGCCGGGGACGGGCGGAGTTGGCTCGACGGCCTTCGGTCTTCCCGGAGGATCGGCGGCGGCGTACGGGGGTGCGGCGGGCTCGTTTCTGCTGGGATCTGCAGCAGCGGGGCTCGGCGAGCCTGGATTCGGCCAAGGACAGTGGCGCCGGGGCGGTGACGACCCGTTTGGGTTCCAGCGGCCACCGGACACGATGGGACAGCAAAGAGGGGGGCTCCTCCCTCCTCCCCGCGGGTTTGGGCCTCCTGGGGTGGCCGGTTTTGGCCCAGGATGGGGCGGCCAGCCGCAACCCCCGCCTTGGGGAGCGGGTCAGCATCATGGCTACGGCGTTTTCGAGCAAGGGGAGCCTGCAAGACGGGAAGGAGGCCAGGGAACACAACGCTTGACTCCCGGATTAACTCGTATGTACTTTCCGGAGTTCGAGGGCGGTGACGCCTTGGAATGGATTCAAAAGGCGGAACTTTTTTTCCAGTACCAGGAGGTGCCTGACGGACAGTGGGTGCAGTTGGCGTCCTTTCACTTGAAGGACGACGCATTTCAGTGGACGCAGTGGTTCCTGCGGGGACGGGAGTACGTGCCTTGGGGGGAGTTTGTGGATGGATTTACGGCCAGATTTGGTCCACTGGAGTACGACAACTTTGAGGCCCTCCTTCAGAAGCTTCGTCAAAAAGGATCAGTGCTGGAGTACCGCACTGAGTTCTAGAAGTTGGCAAATAGGGTTCAGTGGCCGGAGATGACACTCTACAGCTGTTTCATCTCGGGTCTCAAGGAGCACATTCGTGACGAAGTGCAGGCACTCATGCCTCGTTCCTTGAACCACGCCATTACTTTGGCACGTATCCAGGAGGAGAAGTTCAACAGACAGCGAGCCCGCATCACGAGTCGGACAGCCTTGGCCCCGACCACAGCAGCACGACGGGAGCAGCACACGGATACCAAACCAACGGTGACTCGGTTGTCTTGGAGTGAGTTGGCCGCTCGGAAGGAGAAGGGCATGTGCTTTAATTGCGACGAGAAGTTTGTGTCAGGTCATAAATGCCAAAAGCTGCAGGTTTTCATGTTGCATCAGGATGAGGACGGGCCGGCTCCGGACGAGGAATTGGGAGAGGAATTGGGGGAGACCGAGTTTGGAGTTTCTCTACATGCTCTCGAGGGTTGCGCTCCCCCGCTTACAATGCGGCTGGCGGGCCGGATTGCCCAAGAGAGGGTTACTATTCTGGTGGACAGTGGGAGCACCCACAACTTCATACATCCTGACGTAGCACGGCGCGTGGGACACGTGGTTGACAAGGGGGCTGCCTTTCATGTTATGGTGGCGGATGGCAGCAAGCTGCAGTGCGAGGGGGTGCTGAAGGGAGTGGAAATGCGGATACACGGTTATGTGGGACGGACTGACGTCTACTTATTGCCTATTCGGGGTTCAGACATGGTGCTGGGAGTTCAGTGGTTGCGCCAGTTACAGCGGGTGACTTTTGATTGGAAGCACATGACTATGGAGTTTGTGCACGGGGAAAAACAGTTTTGCCTAAAGGGTATCATGTCCTCTCCTGTTAAGGAGGTTTCTCTTCGCAGCTTGCAGCGGTTGAGCGGGGATGGGCAGATCATGGCCGTCCTTCGGGAGGTCCAGACCGGCGATTCCACACTTTATGAGGTACCGGTTCAGTTACAGTTACTTTTGACTGATTATGCTGACATTTTTCAGGAGCCACACACTTTGCCACCGCCGAGGTTTCGGGATCACCGTATCCCGCTCAAGGCGGGAGCTGAGCCTACGAATGTTCGTCCTTACCGCTACCCACACGTTCAGAAGGCAGAGATCGAACGCAGTGTCCGGGAGATGCTGGAGGCCGGCATCATTCGGCCGAGTACGAGTTCCTTCTCGGCTCCTATTATTTTGGTCAAGAAAAAGGATGGGTCCTGGAGATTCTGTGTGGACTACCGGGCCTTGAACGGCGCTACTGTCAAAGATAATTTCCCGATTCCTCACATAGAAGAGTTACTGGATGAGCTGCATGGAGCGCAGCATTTCACCAAGCTGGATCTTCGTTCCGGATATTATCAGATATTGATGGCACCGGAGGACGTCCATAAGACGGCTTTTCGGACACATGACGACCATTATGAGTTTTTGGTTATGGCCAATGGGCTGACTGGAGGGCCCGCTACATTCCAGGCCAACATGAATGAGATATTCCGAGACTTCCTGCGGGTGTTTGTCCTGATATTCTTTGATGATATCCTCATCTACAGCGCGACCTGGGAGGACCACGTGCACCACGTGGAACAGGTTCTTGCCAGACTTCGTCAGCACCATCTTTATGCCAACTGTTCCAAATGCTCCTTCGGGCAGGCAGAGGTGGAGTACTTGGGCCATTTGGTCTCTGGTCAGGGCGTTCGGGCCGACCCGCGGAAGATTCAGAGTATGCAGTCCTGGCCGCGACCGCTTACAGTTCGTGCCTTGCGGGGTTTTTTGGGCCTTACAGGGTATTACCGGCGGTTTGTACAGGACTATGGGAAGATAGCCCGACCATTGACCCAGCTGCTGCAGAAGGGTTCTTTTTCTTGGACTGAGGAGACGGAGGAAGCATTTCAGGCTCTCAAACGGGCAATGACCACCACACCAGTGCTTGCACTACCAGATTTTTCGAAGGAGTTCGTTCTGGAGACCGATGCGTCGGGGGTCGGCATCGGGGCGGTTTTGATGCAGGCGGGACGGCCAATAGCCTTTTACAGCAAGGCCTTGGCTCCTCGTACCTTGGGTCTCTCGGCTTACGAGAAGGAGATGTTGGCGATCATTCACGCAGTGGCTGTGTGGAGGCCCTATTTGTTGGGCCGGCACTTTAAGATCCGAACAGACCACCAGAGCTTGAAGCATTTTCTGGACCAACGGGTTTCTTCACCTCTGCAGCAGAAATGGGTTACCAAGCTTCTGGGCTACGACTATGAGATTGTTTATCGGCGCGACAAAGAGAATGTGGTCGCCGACGCTCTTTCTCGTCTTCCAGAGGCTGCTCTCTCTCATATTTCGGGGCCGTTGGTCGATTCCTTGGAGGACATTCAGGAGGAGGTACTTCGTTCCGCAAAGTTACGGCCGTTGGTGGACACTTTACAACGGGGCGAGACAGGGCCGACTAGCTATCACTTGTGTAATGGCCGGCTTTATTATCGGGGCCGGGTGGTCGTACCCGCCGATTCAGCTTGGAAGACGGTATTGATGCACGAGTTCCATTCGTCGCCCACAGGAGGGCATGCGGGGGTCCTCCGGACTCTCCAGAGGGCGAGAGCAAACGTTTTTTGGGCAGGCATGCGCCGGGACATTCAGCAGTTTGTTCGCCACTGCGACATCTGCCAGCGACAAAAATATGAGACTTCTTCTCCTGCCGGGCTACTCGTGCCATTAGACATTCCGCAGCTTATTTGGGACACGGTGTCTATGGACTTTATTGATGGGCTGCCTAAGTCCAAAGGAAAGTCAGTTATTCTGGTTGTGGTGGATAAGCTCTCCAAGTATGGCCATTTTCTGGGCCTTAGCCATCCGTATATTGGGGAGTCCGTGGCCGCTCTCTTTGCTCGGGAAATCGTTCGACTACATGGCCTTCCTCGTGCCATTATTTCTGATCGCGACCCCACCTTCGTCAGTGGGTTCTGGAGGGAGTTGTTCCGGTTACAGGGTACTCGCTTACACTTCAGCACGGCACATCACCCGCAGACGGATGGCCAGACGGAGGTGCTCAATCGGGGTGTCGAGACGTATCTTCGATGCTTTGTTATGGATGAGCCTCGGAGTTGGCCGGATTGGTTACACTGGGCCGAGTACTGTTACAACACGACATATCACTCAGCCAGCAGGATGACGCCGTTTGAGGTGGTTTACGGCCGTCCGCCTCCGACTTTGGCCAGCTATGAGCCGGGCAGCACCGCTCTTCCGGCCGTGGATCGTGCTCTTCTGGATCGTGATCGCATGTTGGTGACTCTTCGGGAGAATCTCTGCCTAGCCCAGGAGCGCATGAAGTCCCAGACGGATAAGCACCGCACGGAGCGGGAGTTCGCCGTGGGTGACGAAGTTTTCCTCAAGCTCCAACCGTACCGACAGCTGTCGGTGGCTCATCGTGGCAACCAGAAGCTGTCCCCGCGCTATTACGGCCCCTTTCAGATCATCAGCAGGGTGGGACCGGTGGCTTATACTTTGGCTTTGCCGAAAGGTTCCCGCATTCATCCTACATTCCATGTTTCCTTGCTCAAACGGAAATTGGGTCCGCATATCCAGCCCAGTACCTTGTTGCCTGCAGTTACTCCTACGGGTGAGCTGCGGCCGCTTCCAGAGGATATTTTGGGGCACAGGTGGAAGAACCGGGGCACGGAATACCGGCCCGAGCTCTTGGTCAAATGGAAGAACCTGTCGCCAGCACACAACTCTTGAGTAGACTTCTTCGATTTCAAGGAGCTCTATCCGGAATACCACCTTGGGGACAA
Organism: Platanthera zijinensis; assembly: GCA_039513925.1. Classification (NCBI taxonomy): domain Eukaryota; kingdom Viridiplantae; phylum Streptophyta; class Magnoliopsida; order Asparagales; family Orchidaceae; genus Platanthera; species Platanthera zijinensis. The sequence goes on from CM077083.1 coordinate 189,293,972, forward strand.
GTTGGTTCTTGATGGGGCGGGGAATGTTACGCCCCCGCTATGCTTTGCGGGTCGTCAATATGTTCGGAGGAGCAAGGACGTGCTAAACAACGGGGCTGAACCTTCCGGTTCAGCCCCCACTCAATGAACCGCCGGCCTGGGGCTGAACCAGGCGGGTTCAGCCCCCTTGGGAGGGGCCGGCCGGCCCCTCCATGCCCGGATATATTTATATCCGGGCAGCCCCCCTTTGGGGATTATGCAGAGTATTATCAGGTTAGCTTCTTCCTCCCTCCTCAAACCCTAATTCTCTCCTTTAGCCTTCTAGATCTCTCTTAGTTGCTTTCTCTCCTAGTTTTCTCCTAACACGAACCCTTCGAAGCAAAGAACCGCAACACTTTCCATCTATCCAAACTTATGTCTTATATTTGGAACGCCTCCCGATCTCCTGACCTTGCCATCAATTAGCGAGGGTCACATACTTCTGTTATGGGCTTTGAGTTGAGTTATTTTATTATGCACGAGTCCGTTGAGTCTTGTTGTATGTTGTGTTATGTGCATGGAGTAGTCGTTCTTTTAATGTATCATCTTATGTATGTGTCTTGAATGAGGTTACGAGTCGATGTGGTCGTCGCAATTAGTTCAAGTGTTGGAACTTGTTACTCTTATGTCATTATGTATTTCTATTTAAGTGACCTCTTGGGTCATGAAGGAGGTATGCACAAAAATAATATATTTCCCTTGTCCCCTATATGAGATTTTAGTAGCTCACTCTTTTGAGCACAGTCCGCTTAGGTAGCCGCCGTTCCGACTCCATAGTATCTATGCATCTCCACCTCTAGCCACCCTTCGGCCAAATGACAAAAGTTCTACGGGTTGACCTGTAACAACTTCCTCAACCATTTTGAATCCTTCACTACCATCAAAATCAGCTGGCAATTAAAGTTCCTAGTCCACTAAGCTGATCAAACTGAAGTCAAAGCCTCATAAGAACCATAGTCCATATTCACTACAAAATACCCTCTTTAATGGTCTAAGATAATCTCAATGTAATGAAGGAGAGCGGTGTTATAGATCCACTATGGGAGAGCACGTGAGAGGAAATCAAGACAACTTATATCGGATGATGACATTTATGTACCTATCAGGAAGCTGATAGATTTATCCCGCCCCTGTGAGAGTTTTCTGAATAGGAGCTGATCTTTTTATCTTTATCTGGAATTTGATAGAGTTCAATCAGTTCCCCAGTAAATTTACTTCGTTTCAGAACTGTCTTGGGTTGTATCAGGAGCCTGATAAGTCCTATTGGGCCCCCGACATGAAATTAGGTATTTTATAAATGACTTTTGCGCTGGCCATTTTTACACTTTGAACTTGCAATACTTAAAGTTTGGTGATGAGTGAAAGTTGGACATCCAGAATTCGACTTCATTCATTGTCCATTTTGCTTGTTGCTCCCATGAACTAGGGCACCCCACTCCCTCCCTGCCTCCCTGCTACTTCTAGTCATCCTCTTCTGGCGTTTTTTTGAGATTGGGAACCCTAGAGACCGTAGGGGCAAGGGAGAAGTTCCCTAGGAATCATTCAATCCCATCTTTCAACATTATTGGAGTCACTCGAGACACCTACAGATACCAACCCCAAATAAGTATAATTAGAAAAGTAATGGCGATTGCAGTGATGAGTGTGCTTGTTGAATGAAAAAGCCAGTGGGTTAGACCACTTTTTTCCTTAAGAAAAGTTAGTTTTGAACGCACTGATAAATTATGTGTAGAAAATACCCACACGTTAGTATTATACTTTAATTCAATAAATATCATCATTCATATTGCTATAGTGTTACAACATAGTTAATAATACTCCTAAGATTGATCATTTATTCTCAGGTATAAGTTCAAGATATTCACAGCCTATTTTAGCTTTATATTCAGTTCATTGACCTTCCTCTACACTTCAATTTGGAGTCGCGTATAGAGTAGAAATGATTTAGGCTCTATTTGTTTGGGCGTTTCGCTGCTCCGTTTTGGGCAAATGCCGCCGAAAGGAGGGTAAACAAATGAATCTCCGGTGGCGTTTGCTCCGTTTCCACCCGCCCGCCTTGAGAAATGCCCCAAAAGCTCCGTTTGGAGCAGCCACCTCCCCCCTCCGATTCGAACACTCCGTTTCCACCCACTGGATCGACCCGCCACCGCTAAACCAAATGAAGCCTTAGATGGGGAGAAAAAGGGGAAAAAGGTTGTAGAATTTTGTTTAGCCAGTTCTGACTTCTGAGTTTAGAAAACAAATCATTCATCTCATTCTTGATTGAGAATTGAAAAAGAAAAAAAACTTGAAAATTAATGTTCTATTTAATTTGTGACATATATGCCTTCTAAGTTCAAATGCTTTAAATGATATTAGTTGTCAATTAGTGTGTTATTATTTGCTATTATAGTTAATAAAATATAAATTTTATTAACTATAAAGCAGGGGAGCCTTGGTGCACCAGTTGTTACCGTGTGACCATGAGGTTATGGGTTCGAGTCCTAGAAGCAGCCTCTTGCAAAAATGAAGGGTAAGGTTTGCTTGCATTTCAACCTTGTGGTGGCACCTTTCCCAGACCCTCGCTGCGCGGGGATGCTTTGTGCACCGGGCTGCCCTTTTTTATAGTTAATAAAATATAAAATAAGTTGTTCGCAATCTATCCTCCCTTCCTCTATGCCTCCTCATCCCACTGTTTTTTAATTTATTTATTTTAAATTTTGTAACGGTCTAAGGGTGGTTTGCTTTTAACACCAATGTCTGTAAATAGTTGGAATATGGTTTAACAATATGCTGATAGTCACTCTTTAGAAGTTTGATTACATGTTTCCTTGATTTGAATTCTTTGAATGCAAATTTAGACTTCATCTTGCTGCGTGGTCCGGGTATCCCGAGATAGTAAGTTATCTATGCCAGCACAAGGCCGATGCCAGAGCCTCGGCGGCGGACGATACGTCTGCCATCCATTTTGCGTCTCAAAAAGGCCACGTCGAAGTAGTCAAAGTCCTGATTTCTTTGGGAGTGTCCGCTAAATCTGCTACTCGGAAAGGCATGACCCCTCTTCATTTTGCTGTTCAAGGTTCGCATTTCGAGTTGGTAAAGTATCTGATCAGGAAAGGAGCCAACCTCGATACGAAGAACAAAAGCGGCGATACTCCTCTTGATCTTGTAAAAAGCGAGGAAATGCGACTGTTCATTGCCAAATGCACGGATTCTCCTAAGAGCGGAGATCAAGTGGGGGCGAACAAAGCTGACGAGCCCCCGTCGAAGTTGCTTGAGAGAGAGAGCAATAAGAACACTGATGGTATAGATGGAAGCGAAAAGAGGAAAGGCGAAGATGTGTTGGATCAAAATCCAACAGATGCTAAGAAGATGAAAGTTCCTCTTGCGCACCTCGTAGCAGAAGATGACCTCGAGGAAGAAGTGCTTTGAGAGGGCATACATGAATTTCTCGCAGGGACATTTAGAAAGGTTTTATTTTTATGGGGTTTGATGTCATATTTTTGGTTATGAAAATGAAAAATTATCAATTTAGAACTGAACTGAACCACAACAAGAGAGTAAGCTGCTGAAAAAAATATGAATCAATTTGATCCGGTGTAATTAATGTTTGGTGTTGGGGTATAGGATGATGCTTTGATTTTGATTGGTTCACTTTGGTTTAATTTGGAAAACTATTTAGGCTCCGTTTGTGGGGACTTATTTTCACCGGTCAAGCGGTTACGACCGCATGAATCAGAGCTTAATTATGATCCGAGTCATGCGGTCGTAACTGTAAATGCTGGTGCTCGAAACATCCGGAGAAGGGTCTAAGTGGAACCCTCTCCCCGTTGCCCCCAGGTAGGTATTAATAGAGAAAACCTAGGGTTAAGACCCGCAAGGCCCCCGAACCCGATATTCGTCTGAATATACACTTACAATCTCCTCCTATATTCGTGAAAAATAACGGTGACGTTTCGGGGTGCTGGAGTGTAGCCAAAATAATAATCTAAACTAAGCAGAATAATCAGGACAGATCATACTAATAAATCAAAATAAAGGTTTTGCCTATACGGTAAACCACCACACAGATGCTATCCCAAACATAGTCTGAATTATTACAACACAAAACAAAGACATGAATCAAACGTTTGATGATTCTACTCATCTAGTAGATCATCGTCATCCATGTCCAGGTCTACAGCTCTTCCAAAATCTCCATCGTAGCCTGCAAGGAATTTCATGAGTCAGACTCAATGAATTCATAAACATATGCAGTAACATTTAAAGTAAACTAGCTCTTACTAAATGAGCTTAGCACTTCTAGCAACGGTGAAGTAACTCTGTCAGCATCTCATCCAGTCTAACTAGGACTAGTCACGTTACCTTACTCATTACGGATCACTATGTGCCTCACCAACACATGTGGACACACATCACATGCAACATTATCAAATGTGGAATAATGTGCTGTGACCAATAATGTTAGATTAACATTTACAACGACTTTCAATTCCCAGTTGAATAACTCTTGAATCAACTTACAATGAGAGGACGTTAGGTTATCAAATGTGGAATAACCCGCATCCAACCATCTTGGGTTTTCATCAAAAAATTATTTGGGGTTTTCAGTCTGTCACTTATTAGATGCTTGAATGTTGGCAGTTATAGGCTCGTGCATATCAAAACATAAACGTTGGAGGAAAGTTTCATATTTCTATGAACTTTAATCTCATTTCTCCCGATGTTTTGATTGTGAGAGCTCTATTTAATCCTTTAGTAAGGGCGTCTGCAACATTATCTTGCATTCTCACATCAACCAGGGTCATAATCCCTTGACTTGTGAGAGAGGTCAACTAGGCCTGTTTCATCTTGAGTTGCCTTCTTTTGCCATTGAACAAAGTGTTCGTGGCAACCGTTTTAGTAGCCTGATTATCGCAGTAAACTGCAATAGAACTCAGTTTCAGGCCCGACAATGGAATGTCCATCACCAAATCTCTTAACCATTCTGCTTCTTCACGAGCCGAAGCTAGAGCATAGAGTTCAGATTCCATAGATGAGAGTGCAATGCACGACTGTCTCTTGGACTTCCAGGCTACAGCTGCTCCTCTTAGTGTAAAGAGGAATCTACTAGTGGACTTGCTGTCGTTTATTTCTGAGCACCATGATGCATCAGAATATCCTTCCAGAACTGGAGTATGATCACTATAACATAAAGCATACTTTCGGGTGTGCTTTAAGTAACGCATCAGCCTATCGAGGGCATCTCAGTGGTCTTGGCCAGGATTGCTAGTGAATCTACTTAACATGCCGACCGTGAAGGCTATGTCAGGTCTCGTACAGACCATAACGTACATGAGGCTACCAAGCAGTTTAGAATAATCTAACTGTCGAACCGCAGCCCCTTCGTTGGGTTTTAAGCGGTTAAAATAGTCGTATGGTGTCTCAGCCGCTTTACGTTCACTGTATCCCCACGTGTCTAACAAGGACTGGATGTAGTGGCTTTGACTTAGGGAAATGTCATGTTTCTCAAAGCTCACTTGCATACCTAGTATAGTGTCAGCTACACCTAGGTCCGTCACGCTAAATTCTTTAATTAGACCTGACTTTACGTCATCCACTTCGGATTGATCAGATCCAAGAATAAGCATATCATCCACATACAATCATATTATGACGACGTGGTCTGATCTATGACGTATGTAAAGACATTTATCCGAGAGACTCGACATGAATCTCATGTTCTTTACAGTATAGTCAAACTTCTCATGCCATAATTTTGGTGTTTGGTTCAATCCGTATAGCGACTTTAAAAGCTTATAGACATTGTTTTCGTGACCGTCTACAATGAAACCTTCAGGTTGACTCATGCAGGTCTCTTCGGTCAGATCTCCGTTCAAGAACGCAGTCTTAACATCCATTTGATGAACAATAAAGTTCTCAATGGCCGAAATAGCAAGAACTCTAATGGTTGCTAAGTGACACACGGGTGAGTATACGTCAAAATAGTCTACTCCGCTTACTTGTGTGAAACCTTTAGTCACCAGGCGTGCTTTATACTTAGCTATGCTACCATCGGGATTTAACTTCTTTTTCAGAACCCACTTGCACCCTACAGTTTTAGCCCTTATTGACTTATCAACTAACGTCCAGGTGTCATTCTGAAGGAGAGAGTTCATCTCATCCTCAATTGCTTCTTTCCAGAGTAGGGAATCCCTTGATCTCATCGCTTCCTTAAAGTTAGATGGATCGGTCTCGACGTGGTAAGTGACAAAGTCACTACCGAAGGGTATAGGGGTTCGCTCTCTCACTAAAGTCCTCCTAGACTCTAGGCCAGAATTATCTACCGGAACGGAATAGGAGGTGCTCGGTACTGATTCAGGATCTTCCTCGGTAATAGTTACTTGCATACCTGGGATCGTTAAGTTCTTATCTTTGAGGAACTTGTCCTCGAAGAACACTGTATCCCTAGATTCTATTATGATATTATTAGAAATATCAAGGAACCTATCTGCAGCACTATCTTCAGCACAACCTAAGTAGACACACGTATTGGTCCTAGGTCCAACCTTAGACCGTCTAGGGTCAGGAACCCTGACATAGGCTATACAGCCTCAGGTCTTGAGTCGAGTTAAAGATGGCGATCGCTTAAACCAGAGTTCATAGGGTGTAACCTCTAACTTAGTATGGGGAACTCTATTCAGAATGTGATTCGCAGTCAAGATTGCTTCTCCCCAATAAGCGGAAGGCATGCCTGCAGTGAGCAACATAGAGTTCAACATCTCTGTTAACGTTCTATTCTTGCGCTCGGCTATGCCGTTAGATTGGGGGGAGTAAGGAGTAGTGGTTTCTGCTATGATGCCCTGTGAAGCAAAGAAGCATCTGAATTCACTGGACATATATTCTTCTCCTCTATCACTTCTAAACCTCTTAATTTTCATGCTTAACTGGTTTTCTACCCTGGTTTTGAAAAGGCAAAACTTTTCAAACGCTTCATCTTTAGTTTTAAGCAACGAAATGTGACAATATCTAGTGCAGTCATCTATGAACGTGATCATATACTTCCTCCCACCTCTGGTGACAAAACTCTTAAAGTCACAGATATCGGAATGTATAAGCTCAAGAGGTGTTGTGCTCCTAGTAACCGTACAAAAAGGTTTCCTAGTGATCTTGGTCTGAGCACACACTTCACATTTTTCAAAAGGAGACTTGATGTAGGCCACTCCCTAACAAAATTAAATACGAGAAAACAAAAGGAAGTCCTAAGGGGAATTTAAGCAAACACGTGGTGTGCGTGCAAAACTCGAAATTTCGGCAGAGTTTCGTTTGTAATTGCGCGATCTCACAAATGGGAAATTTCCACCCAAACCTGCACGAACATACACATTCACTAATAGCATATCCTAACCATACATCTAACATCACAACACATCATTTCCATCCACATGGAGAGTGATCCGGACTAAAGCTTCGATTCGGAAAATAGTCCAAATGCAACCCTCAAAACAAAACCATACGAGGATATACCAAATCCTCTTGATCCGTTTGAAACCAAAGGCTACACAAACCCCGATTTGCAAACGTCCAAGGGGATCTACCCTTGCAAAATCTTCGCAAAAATCGGATATAAAATGCAATAACAATTTCAGATTAATATATGCAGAACTTGAATCAATTTCTAGGATAAAATTAGAAATCAAAGTCTCCAATAACTCACAGATGAAGAAGAATATCACACCAAGTTTAGAGATAGAAATTCGTTACCAAGAACCCAGAAATTTGAGGGGAGGTGAGGAGGAGGAGAAGCATGTTAGCGGTGGAAGAGTCGCACTTCCACGGGTCACCGGAGTTGCATCAGATGAGGAAGAACCGAGCCGCCTTCTTCGGAGTCACACCGGAAGAGGAAGGAGTCGCCGGAGCCGCAAGGAACAACCCAAAGGGGGGGGGGGGCGGCAGCAGCTGGGCTGCGGGCTTCTGGGCGTCGGGTTCAGCCAGGCCGAATAGATCGGGGAGGGGGGCGACTGAGGGCCGAATGCTTCTTAGGTTTTCTTTTTTTCTTCTTCTTCAATTCTCTTCTCCATCTCCTCTTACATATATACAATAGATTACAACCTCCATCCAACCCTTCATCCAAAACAAAAGCAAATCCTAGCCTCTAAAGTTTTTTTTTTAACAAAAATTAAAATAAGAAGACAACATAAAAATAAGCTTATAAATTTATAACCTCTAAATTATAAATCTATAAATTTATAAAATTATAATTAGAGAATTAGGATTATAATATTATTTCAAAAATGAAATAACATTATAATCATAATGAAGTGACGTAACGCTGAAAGGAGGCGACGGTTGCGGCGACGGTTGCGATGACGGTTGCGGCGACGGTTGCGATGACGGTTGCGGCGACGGTTGCGGCAACGCCATCAATGTCCACGAACATGTAGTGGCGGCGATCAAAATAGAGGTCCATGTGATGGAGGCGACGACGGTTACGGCAACGACCGTCAATATCCACGAACATGTAGCAGCGGCGATCAAACGAGAGGTCCATGTCGGCACGATCAAATGGCGGAGCATCCTCGCCATCAATCCTCCCCCGCTTAAAATCACTCATCACCGATGAGTGACCATGGAGGGAATAACAGGAGACAGCAACATCCACAAGTAGCATAGCAGGAGCGGACATCCACGGGGCAGGACAAGCAGTGCGGGCATCCGCAATAGAACATAACCTGTCAAGGGCAAGCACAGCAGAAAACCTCATAGATGTGTCAGCATAAAGAAAAGCAGTGCAGATCTTACCATCCAATGCGAGAACCAGTAAACCCAAATGGAAGAGCGACACGGAAACAATCTCACCTCTCAACCCACGAGAATTTGAAGTGGAAGAGAGAAACATCGGAGAAAATCGCTCATATGGAGACCAGATTTGCAAAATTAAATCCGAAAAATTGAAATGCGGTGAAAAACCGATTGCATCGTAAAAATCCAAAGAAATTGCATTAAACCCAAAATTCTCGAAAATCATGAAAGGGTCGGCGCTCTCATGTAATACTTTTGTTACGGAACCCGAAGGTATCCACTCGGGGGCTAACCAGACTAAATTAGAATCATCAATTCTGCAGTCAGAAGCTCTCAAAGGTGAACGAACGTGAAAGTGATGCAACTTATAGACACTGGCATAAGGCAACGATATGTGTACATGCAGTTCGTTCCAGGATGGACGAAAGATATGTGCAATATGATTTGGCGGGTAACAATGTCGTGAGGACACCAAATCGATAGGCACAGTCGCCGTGAAATCATACGCAGTCGCAAATGTAAACATGCACGCCGACGGATACTCGCTAATACATAGCCCACTAGTCATATCAAACGGAGGTGCTAGTAATGACGGTTTAACTAAGTGGGTCGGACTACGTAAAATCAATTCTTGTTGTTAACAAGTCCGCTAATCGATCCAAGGGAATAAGAGGGAGGGGCAGTGAAATAGAACCCGAAAGGGAATCTAACTCAAGGTGAACGTCTCGCATCGGTGCTAACGATATAGAGAAATCATCTGGGTTAGCACTACACAAATCACCCAAAAGTACGGCTCCCTCGCAAGGTAAATCTTCCAACTCAGTAGGTACATCAGCTAACTCTGGGCCATCGTACAGTTCCTCAACTATCATAGGAGACGGGCCTGAAATATGATCGAGGGGAGGTGGGTTAATCCCAGGGAGGGATACCTCAGAGGAGACATCATCATCCAGGTCACTAGGATAACCAATCTCCTCATCGCCACTACAGTCGTCAGAACAATCGGCATCGCCCTCAGTGGCAGGCTCAGAGGTCAAAGCTAAAAGAGCTAAAGCCCTAGGCTTTGTGGGGCACTCCACGGCATAGTGGCCAATCAACCCACAAGCATAGCATGTAGCGTTCTCTTTGCAACTCTTAACTAATTGCCTAGGCTTATCCCGCAATTTTATAACATCCCTAGTAGTGACAAGGACAGGTGGCGGGACAGAGGACCTAACCTTTTCTTTCTCCCTAACGGTAGGTGTACATGTGCTCGAAATAGTCAGATCATGGCGAGGCAGAGATCTAGCGTGGGGCATATAGTCACTCCGATGATCAGAAACGGGTCTAGTGTCCTGGCGGGGAGAAATAAACTCATGAGACGTCCTCATACGGGAGTACGAGGGAACATGCTGGTTCGATGTAGGCAAAATCTTAGGCGGCGATTCACTCAGATAATCGGAAGACTGAGAGCGGCAGTATGGAGGGTAATACTCATCCATTAAATAATTCTTCATAATTTGCCAACCTATACGTAAGTCGTCGAGGGGCGCCCCAAAGCGTCTCTCCACATTGAGCCAGAACGTCTGGGCTCGACCAAATAACTGAAGTCGCGCAACGGGAATCCTGTGGGGGTCCACAAGATGATATTGCTCAAAATAACGCTCTATATCCTTCACCCAACATAAAAACACTCGCAGTTCTCCTAGCCCATCATAGGTCGGAGCAAGAATTCTAACACGCCTAGAGGTGCGCGGTGGAGGTGTCATAATTGCCTGACTAACCATACTGGTAGGAACACTCTCACCCCGCGGGCTCATGGCATTCCTAGCAATCTCATCTATCGAACTAGGAACAAGGGTCCTAAGCTTCTCCTTTCCGCCATTGGTAGGCACGGGTATCCCATGGGTAGCTCTACCAGCCTGGGGTCGCCTAAGGGCATCAAGATGAGGCGTCAGAAGCTGACCTCTAAGTTGTGCTAATAAACCCTTAAGGTCTTCACATTGGTGGTTCATCTCCTTGCGAAATGCACCAACTGAGGAAAGTGAGGGAAGGGGACTCCCAACGTGCGTCATGACAGACCAACGAAAAAAAACTCAAAATAAATAAACACGCAAAAAAGACTTTTTTTTTTTGTTTTTATATAGCAAAAATAAAATTTTAAAACCAACAAAACGCGCCTAAGTGCAAATGGGGGGGGGTGGCTCGGAAAGAGCGGATCGTTGCCAAGTTGAGAAATTGGCAAACTTCCCTCTGATACCAAATTGATGTAGGCCACTCCCTAACGAAATTAAATACGAGAAAACAAAAGGAAGTCCTAAGGGGAATTTAAGCAAACACGTGGTGTGCGTGCAAAACTCGAAATTTCGGCAGAGTTTCGTTTGTAATTGCGCGATCTCACAAATGGGAAATTTCCACCCAAACCTGCACGAACATACACATTCACTAATAGCATATCCTAACCATACATCTAACATCACAACACATCATTTCCATCCACATGGAGAGTGATCCGGACTAAAGCTTCGATTCGGAAAATAGTCCAAATGCAACCCTCAAAACAAAATCATACGAGGATATACCAAATCCTCTTGATCCGTTCGAAACTAAAGGCTACACAAACCCCGGTTTGCAAACGTCCAAGGGGACCTACCCTTGCAAAATCTTCGCGAAAATCGGATATAAAATGCAATAACAATTTCAGATTAATATATGCAGAACTTGAATCAATTTCTAGGATAAAATTAGAAATCAAAGTCTCCAACAACTCACAAATGAAGAAGAATATCACACCAAGTTTAGAGATAGAAATTCGTTACCAAGAACCCAGAAATTTGAGGCGAGGTGAGGAGAAGCAAGTTAGCGGTGGAAGAGTCGCACTTCCACGGGTCACAAGAGTCGCACCGGATGAGGAAGAACCGAGCCGCCTTCTTCGGAGTCACACCGGAAGAGGAAGGAGTCGCCGGAGCCGCAAGGAACAGCCCAAAGGGGGGCGGCGGCAGCTGGGTGGCGGGCTTCTGGGCATCTGGTTCGGCCAGGCCGAATAGATCGGGGAGGGGGGGGGCGGCTGAGGGTCGAATGCTTCTTAAGTTTTCTTTTTTTTCTTCTTCTTCAATTCTCTTCTCCATCTCCTCTTACATATATATAATAGATTACAACCTCCATCCAACCCTTCATCCAAAACAAAAGCAAATCCTAGCCTCTAAAGTTTTTTTTTAACAAAAATTAAAATAAGAAGACAACATAAAAATAAGCTTATAAATTTGTAACCTCTAAATTATAAATCTATAAACTTATAAAATTATAATTAGAGAATTAGGATTATAATATTATTTCAAAAATGAAATAACATTATAATCATAATGAAGTGACGTAACGCTGGAAGCGGCGGAGACGGTTGCGGCGACGGTTGCGGCGACTGTTGCGGCGACGGTTGCGGCGACGGTTGCGGCAACGGCCATCAATGTCCACGAACATGTAGTGGCGGCGATCAAAATAGAGGTCCATGTGATGGAGGCGACGACGGTTACGGCAACGACCGTCAATATTCACGAACATGTAGCAGCGGCGATCAAACGAGAGGTCCATGTCGGCACGATCAAATGGCGGAGCATCCTCGCCATCAAGACTTAGTGTCTAGTGTGATCTTATGAGTTCTAGCTACTTGGAACGTTTTCTTATAGTTTCTGTGTCCTAGTCTCTCATGTAGAGTCCTAGGGCTAACTAAGTTCAATTGAACTTGTTGCACTATCTCATTTGCTAGACTCAAACGGTACATCCTATTCTGGACGTAAGCACATCCAAAATAATGTGAGTTGACTGACAGAGTCACTCTACCGCTACAAAAGTTAATGGACATACCAGCATCACACAATAAACTAATAGACACTAAGTTAGCAGATAACGAGGGAATAAATTTTACGTTCTTTAAAATTAAAGACTCACCTGAGGAGAGCATCAGAGTTGCGTTCCCCACCTTCAGTACGTCAGCTGTGCCGCCATCTGCTACAGTCACTGATTCTTTTGTATCCTTCAGCCTTGTCAGAAGATTAGCATTGTTGCAAACATGACACGTTGCCCCAGAATCTAGGAACCACTCCGTGCTGGCCTGCGCGTGTCCGACCATGACAACAAATTCGGATGGCTCAGCGTGGCTAACCAGATGAGCCTGGTTGCCTTCTTGCGGTGCTCTAGTTCGTTCTTTTCTCGGCAGCTTGCAGTCAGATGCACAGTGTCCCCACTTGTTGCAGTTAAAACATTTACCCTTAAACTTTTTAGAGGGTCTACTCGGTCCTGCAACCTGAGGGCTACTGCGAGACGTTTTGGTCTTATAAGGGAGAGAAGCGCGCTTGGAGCTTGTAATCATGTTGGCAGCAGCCTTCTGCTTGTCAACAGCTTCCAAATCATGCTTCGTCTGGTTCTCGTCCTCAATGCGTATAAAGCGCTTGAGGTCGTTCAGACCAACTTGCATCTTCTTGCGATACATTTCCGTTTTGAAATTGTACCACGAGGAAGGCAACTTATACACAATTGTGTCAGCAACAAAACTTTCGGGCAGGCTAATGGACTCACAATGCAGAGAATCAACCAAATTTTCAAAATCTGATACCTGAGGGAGAATTTCTTTCTCCTCGTCGAAGCTGAAGGAATGGAACTTGTCCACCAGATGAGCTTTGGAGAGGTCCTCCTCCTGTCTAAAGTGTTCCTCGTGGGCCTCCCAGATCTCCTTCGCAGACTGCATCTTGATGTAGTTCTTGGTCAGACTTGAGGAGGGACAATTCAGCAGGTAGTCCCTGCAAAAATCCTCATCTTCAACCCACTGTGCCTCGTCTTCTGTCCCAGCAACATCAGCACGAACAGATTTGATAGTGTAGAAGACATTCAGGTATTTCATCCCAAATTGCGTGTTCAACTTCCAATCGTTGAACTCAGAGGCCGTGAATTTTTCAAGCTTGATCATGGGAACCGGAGAGGACAAGGAAGAGTTCCTCATAGCTCCTCTTGCTGCAAGCCCTAACACAGGAACAGAGGCTTGGATCGGCTGAGGCAGCAGCTGGATCGGCTCCTAGGAAAACGTCGAACAGAGAAGTTGACAAACGTCGATCGGGAAAAAGTCGACCGGAAAACGTCGATCGTCGAGCGGGAAAAGCGTCGACCGAAAGACGTCGATCGTCGAGCTGATCGATCGTCGACCGGAAACGACGGAGCAGATCGTCGAGCGCTACAGGATGATCGTCGATCGTCGAACGTCGAACGAAGGAGCCGCCCGGATCGTCGAACGTCGAACGAAGGAGAACGACGAACAGAAGCCCTAGATCTGCGAACAGGAGGGCTCCAGCGACGGGTCGGGCGCCGTGAGGCGGGGCTCCACTGGTTCTAGGTCGGCCTGGAACGAGCGGCGGGAGGCGGAGGTCGAGCTCCTTCACCTCTTGATCGGCGAGAAAGAACGACGCAACAGACCGATGGAACTCCGCCTCTAGCGGCGACAGCGACCGGGAAGAAGGGATCGACGAGTCCTAACTTGGCAAGCGAAAGACCCCGACGTCGAAGGCTCTGGGGAAGGCGCGATCGGCGAGAAGACTGGAGCGTAGTCGAGCGGCGACTAGCTCTAAAAACACGCAGCAGAGACGAGCACCGGGGAAGGGAAAGGCTTTTTCGAGAATGTAAACGCTGGTGCTCGAAACATCCGGAGGAGGGTCTAAGTGGAACCCTCTCCCCGTTGCCCCCAGGTAGGTATTAATAGAGAAAACCTAGGGTTAAGACCCGCAAGGCCCCCGAACCCGATATTCGTCTGAATATACACTTACAGTAACCGCTTGACCGGTGAAAATAAGTCCCCACAAACGGAGCCTTAGTTTGGCTATTTCCAGTTTTACATGGACTGAAATTAAAATTTTATGTATTTATTATAGAAATAATTACCCAATGTATTGTGGCGTCCTTACAACCACTACTATAGGTACATCTATTGTAGCAGTTATGGTTTTCAAAGGTAGCGATTATTCCATTTTACAGCAATGGTTACGATATTCTATGGTAGCGTTTATGCATGTATTTGACAACATTTATGATTTTCTATGGTAGTGATTATCCTCATATATAGCAACGGTTTTTATTCTCAATGACAACGATTATGAAAATCAATACAAGCAGTCCGAGAATGGACACAAAATTCAATAATATTCAATTTGAAGGCAAGAGTGGACCCAAAATTCAATTACAAACGTGATTTCACAACCAAGAGTTAAAATTTTCAGTGTGATTACAAATGTGATTATCAATGTCATTCCCAAGCCAAAATTCAATTACATCTCGAACAGTCAAATGTCATTCCCAAGCCAAGAGTTAAAATTTCAAATGAAAAATAATCCAATTAGCTATATATTATCATCAACTAGATGACAAAAAAAATTAAAACTTTCCTCCTCAACTCTTACATCTCGAACACTCAAATTGGTAACAGAATCAATAGAATAAGAAATTTCATGCTCCTCCGTCAATTTTTCCACAAAGTTTGTGGCTGGAGACCTCAATGCGCGTGACAACTCCAAGTTCTTCTTTTGAATACTTCCGGTAGTTCACGGTCAGCTTGCCATCTTGCGCAGAAGAATGAAATCCTACTATAAGCTCAGCGCACTCCCTGCACCATAATAAGGATTATCAATTACAAACTTGTCGTCTTACCGCCAAAAAATTCAACAATAAATACCACCAAGCACAAGAGTTTCATACCTCAGCTGCGGCTCCGAAAAACCAGTGTGATACTGCAAAGTTTTGGTCCACGACGGAGTGTTATTCAGAGTGCAGTGTATATACCAAAGGTACTGGCTGCAAACAACAACACCAATAATGCATGTCAAAGGTACTGGCTGCTCCTGCACATGAATTCCAGACTAATTAAGATCTAATGAACTAATTTAGTTTTGGAAAAACAACATACTCTTTTTCAACTATTTTGTGCAATATGATGCTAATGACATAGACGATATAAGACATTACTGAAAATTTTGACTAACTAAGCTAGTCTGTAATTTGGAAGAGAACTTCCAGAAACGAGAATGTGATTTACCAGCATGACAACTTGCTTAGATACTAAAAAGTTAGCAAGTTTAATGGTGCTTTTATTATCAACATGAATTTGAAAATTGCAGAATTGGAAAGTTATTTATGAATGGTATTAAGGTTAAAAAGTAGCAATAGAGAAATACTAGGACTTATGAAATATTAAGGATGAACTGTGGTGCTGGCAACTGTGGGGCAAATAATTAGGTTGTATAAAAGTCATTTTATGCTCTGCGCACCAGCTAGGGGCAATTTAACTGTAAATGTTTTGGCACTTCTAGCAAGTCTAAGCAATGCCACAAAAAGAGAAGCAACTCACATGATTTCAGACCTCTCAAGCTTAGTGATTCCTGAATGGACTCGTGCGCCGCTTTCTGCAAACAAGTTGATTAAAAATATTGTCAAACATGTGAGCATTTGCCGCATCTTGCCATGAGGAAATCAGATAGAATACTCGTTCAATAATGTAGAACAAAATTTGAAAATTTCAAATATACAATAAAAAATGAGAAATCTACATTACAACCAAGTTCTTATGCTTTTCTTTACTAAAAGTCTAAAACCAACTCTGTTAGCAGCATAATACTATAGAAGACATGTTTTGATTAAGTTTTGGAGAGTTACTTAACCAAGGCGAAGGAAGTTTTTGCTGTAAACATTATAAGTATTTCCTCCAAACAGGAGGCAAGAAAAATGAACAGTAAGCCTTCATACAATACCTGTTTAGATCATCAATGTGCTTCAGTCAAATGAGAACCATTAACTTTGACTATTTCCCTTGTTCTACCTCTAAATTAACTAGTAATAAAAGAAAAAGCTAAAAGAAAAGGAAAAAAAGGAACGACTGGGAGATAAATGAGTAAAATATAAAAGCATGACTAATGTCCCTCCTAGGAAAAAGAAAAATTTATATGCTGCATTTTTATAAGAGATAATTACCATAGAAAAATGAGTCCATGAGTATTGTCACCTTTGATTAGGCATCTAATAGGAAATGCATGAACACACGGAAATAAGTAAATGTATTCGTGAAGAGATCTCATGCGGACTCAATTCATGTGTTTAAGATAATCTATATCAGATAAAATGTATAGAGTTTGCAAACATGGCTTTTGAATTACTTCATTTACATAGCAACAATTTTTTCTATTATACTGAGTTATATCTTTTAGAACTCCAGCTGCGCGGAGAATCAGAATCACATTAATCTGCAAAGCATTTGAACATTTAGACAAACACCTTTTGGGCATATCATGGGTGTTTGTCTGTTGAATTCTAAAGACATTAATCCATGACATTAAACTGTTGAATTCTCAAGACATTAATCTCTTGAATTCTCAAGACATTCTAAATTAATCTGTTGAATTCTCAAGAAGTGGGAAATATATACCAATTCTAAAAGTGTGAACTCACCAGCATTTTGATGAACAATAACAATCGCGATCAAGAGACATGAGGGATGTTGTAATTTCTGACAACTGAGGCGCAAGAGAGCAGAGAAAAATGAGAGGAAAATTATAAAACATTCCAATAAAGATTCCAAATTGAAGCACACATTTGGTCGGTTCCTGCATATCCAAAGTAATAAATACATTGATTGAAGTAGTCCAAACCCAAAAGATTTTATGAAGCCGCATAATTCATATTGAAAATGAAAATGCAGCAAATGTTGACAGCATCCTGTAGCCTGTGAGAATGCAGCAAATGTTGAAAATGCAGAGGAAACGAAGGAGAAAACCTTTTCTGATTGTGATTTTTGACAGCATCCTGCAGGCGGTGAAAATGAAAATGCAGCAAATGTTGAAAATGCAGAGGAAACGTAGGAGAAAAACTTTTTTGATTGTCGACAACATCCTGCAGCCGGTGAGCCCAAACAGAGAGCCGGGAGAGCTTTCATGATCTTTTTTTTCTGCAGGGTTTGGTGCTGGAGAGAGTGCGTAAGCGGCGGTTGATTTTGTAATTCCTTGATCGGAGAGGTTTGCCGGCGTCGAAATGGCGAGAGGCACATAATGGGAGGAGCGGGGGAGCAGCGACGGATGCCGAGGTTTTTTTTCGTGAGATCGTGAATGAGGGTTGCAGCGGGAGGAAGAGGCAGTGGGAATTTTAGATTGGTGCTGGAGAGAGTGCATAAGCGGCTGTTGATTTTGTAATTCCTTAATCAGAGAGGTTTGTCGGCGTCGAAATGGCGAGTGGCACAGAATGGGGGGAGCGGGGGAGCGACGACTGGATGTCGAGGTTTTTTTTCGTGAGGTCGTGAATGAGGGTTGCAGCGGGAGGAAGAAGTAGCAGGAATTTTAGATCGAGGAGAGCCCTTGCGGCGAGATCGTGACTGAGGAGAGTAGGGTTTGAAATCCGCGGGATTGTTTTTGGCTTTTGCAAACCGCGCAAGGGCTGTGATTTTTCTGTGAGATCGTTAATGACAATTTTTTCTGCCGGAGGAAAAGTATGGAGGGCTGTCTTGCCATGTGTGTCTTATTTGCCTAGGCATAAAAGCCTTATTTTTGTTGTCATGATATACTATATTTTTTTTAATGTAGTATAGATATACAGATAAGAACATTAAAAAGTCACCTATGACTTCATACTCAATCAAAATGATATATTATTTATTTATTATACTTATTTAAAATTTTAAATAAATTTGTATGAAGATTTTATCAACAAAAAAATCATTTATTTATTCAAATTTTAGAAAATAACATTTCATAGTTATTCATTTTACGTGCTAGTTGTTACTAATCGCATCATCAAAAAAGTAACGCAATGTATCGTGAGAAAGGCCAAGTTTCAACTACATCTTGCCTGACATCACTAAAAAGCTTCTACGATTATGTATTTCTTTTTATAATATAGATTAGGAAATCTAAATGAGGAAAGTGTGAGAGAAAATTTTGGGGAAAAATTAGTGTGTGGTAACGTTTATAATATATAGCAGCAGTTATAAACGCGACCATAAATTGATATTGGTAGCGTTTTTGTAATCGCGACAAAATAATTGATACTATTGATATGATTGGTTATACTAGCGGTTATCTATCTACAGTTGCGGTTCTAAATGCTACCATATATATCTTTTGGTAGCGTTTACTTAACCGCTACAAATTAAGCGCTACCAGGGGCGGATCTAAGGGGGGGCCGACGGGGGCCCGGGCCCCCCCCCAAGGATTTTGGTAAAATAGATGATGAATTTGTATTCCTCTCGTCGAGCTAATGGATTTTAACTACTTATACGTAAAAAACGGTATCCGAATAAGGGAGAAAAGAGCCCAGAAAGATGAAGACATTTAAATTTTTTTTTCGTTGAAAGATGAGAAAGTTGACATGAGATGTAACTGGTGAAATTAATTTTTATGGAGATAACATATATAAATTTAGTTAAGATAGCTGCAAACAATTTTTATCACGCGAAGTCCACCTTTTTCTTTACTCATAACTTTTTTGAAATCTCTGAAAAAATACTATCGTCATCTTCAACACGATATAACACGACGTATTCTTTACTTAACTCTTGTAATCTTATTTTATTTCTCAGTGTCTCCTTTATTACACCCTAAGAATACACGAGTTCAAAGCCAATGAATTTTGACTACGTGTTTCTTTAACTTTTTGAATAGTTTGGGCCCCCCCCCGTGTTAAAATTCTCATTCTCTACAGGAGCATGCGTCCACACTTTTACTTTGAGATCGTTTTAATATGAACTTCTCTTACTTTAAAGAGGAACTTTCATGAGTTCTTAGGGGTGTTGACGAATGATGACGACAATGTGGCCAGTCGAATGTTTAAATAATAATAATAATACTTTATACTTTTATTGCAACTCATACTTTATAGCAATGAAGTCATCTTAAATATTTTCATTGTAATCAACATATTTTTTTTTGGGATTTATTTACTTCATCACACAAATATTTCACCCGAACACCTGAATAAACAATTCAAATTTAAATTGTTAATATTTTTTAAATTACCACATCTTAAATTATTGAAAAGTTATTTTATGTATACTGCAACAAAGATCAGACCAGCATCACACAATATTCTAATTTTCTAATAACTGATAAAAGACTGAGCTCAGATGTCTCTAAATAGATAAGTTACAATAAAAAAATAATTCTTTTTTATGACCCAATTGTGATATCTCGACATGTGCAAATTTAGGTATAGACATCGATCATAAAAAAAATTCTTCGTCTTTTGATTGGGCCCCTCCTAATCAAATTTCTTGGATCCGCCCCTGAGCGCTACCATATGCATGATATGGTGTAGTGAATCTAAAATAAGCTGGACGGTTTGGCATTGGACTATGCACATGTCAATATTCGTGTGAAAAGTAGATGAGTTGCTCTGATTTCTCCCGTGTGCACGTAATTCTTGTGTGTCGAGTGCACAATTTTTTTTCCCTCCGCCACACGCTGCAATGTAGCTCCGCTGAAGCCCCAAACGAGGCTTAATTGCTCTCCCGGATCTCTCAGAGTGTGCCTATTATTCTAGTGATGCAATGCCGTTAAAGATTATTGTTGGGATAATTTTCAGCCGAAATAAATGTTTGAGACCTGGTTCAAAATAAGAAGTTGAACTATAGGGATACTGTCACCGAGGGCACAATGAATTTTTCGTAATTAAATCAAACTTAACAATGATACATTTTGGGCAATTGTGAGACAGTAATAGGTATTTCCTCGAGCATGCCGACAACATCTCTCATGTCGTCGACTTGTCAACTCCTATGCCTGCGGCACCACGAAGGTAGGCCAATAGCTTCAATTGCAATTAGTTATTTTGACGTCGGATCTAGTCGAAGTTTATAGACGGTGTATCATGAGTATCACTAGGTGGGCAGCGTCCAGGTGTCGCAAGATCTGGAAGTTTATGGGATGACAGTGTTGGAAATCTATGAATGCTAGTGGTTGTAGTCTTGTAGACATTGTTTGGAGAAGGGGAGGGATAACATCCTTCACTGGTGTTTTCCTTCCATGAAAGTCAAGGCCGTGAATGGAAATGGGCAAAAAATGTGTGACACTTGTCCCCTCCTAATTGATTCCAAACGAAAAATTTGAAAGTGGAACCCGATTGAAAAAATTCCTCACACCCAGGGTCTAATCCTCGATGTAGCAACAAGGACGAACCCCCGCGAGCCTCTCACTCTCACGGATTAGAGGCATGTCCCTCTCCCATTCAGTGGGTCGAAACAAACACCCAGTTTCTCCCTTCACCACCTCTTCGGGACCACGTCCCAGCGGCCTCCCACTGCCGACGATCGAAGGTCCTCCCTTCTCTCCGCAGTAGGTCGCGACGTTGTCAGAGCCTGCCCCCCTCGCTCGCCACCGGTTCGAAGATCCACTCTTCACCGCCTCTTCGAGACCATGCCCCTGCGACATCTCATTGTCGGCGATCAAAGGTCTTCTCTTCTCCTGCAGTAGGTCGCGGCACCGTCAGGGCCTGCCCCTTCGCGACTGCCTAGGTTCGAAGGTCTGCCCTTCACCACCAACCACTAAGCGACATCCCCAGGACTGGTTAAACCAGATCTCCCACTATCCGATTAAAAGCTTGCTCCCTTCACCCTGGTAGTAGGTCGTGGAACCATCCGGATCCGTCCTTCAACAGTCAACCTCAAAGAGTTGCCATCAAATCACCCGCATAAAGGTATCAGAGCCAACACAACATGTCTCACAAGAAGAGCTCAAAACAACATCAAAACAATACCGTCAAAAGAAAGACAAAACATAAAGCTTCTACAACAAAATAAGGGCACAAGAACCAATCAAAAATACACATCAAGCATAATACAAGTACAACGAAAGCAAAATAAAACAAAGATGAAGTCCACTCCTCCTCAACAAACTCGACGCACTCGTCCTCTGAAAGGTCATCAAAACCAAGATGAGAGACATCGCACTAACGCCTACGAGATATGATCTGAAAGGTCTTCTCCATCCCGTGACGAAACGCCACCTCCCGGATGTAGCAAAGATCGGGCTCTATCTCCCTCGTCCAGACCTCTTCACAAATCTCTGCAGCCAACAAACAACAGTCCTGTTTAAAGGTGATCGAGTTCTTGTACTCTGTCACCCCCGCCGCCTTCAACTCAGAAAGTTGTTCCTCTGAAGAAAGACGTGTTGGAAATTTTCCCGTGAGTGGACCTGATCCATCGTGACGTCCCGATATAGTCATGTGTGAATATTTAGTCTATTCGGACTCTCACGAGCATGAGTTAATTCAGTCGCGCGAACAGTCGAAGTCTGTGATAGGTGTGCTAGATCGTCTCGTAAATTAAGGGGCGGATTTGGTCTCACCCTAGGCACAAATTTTGTTGTTATGAAAATTCAATTAGTTAGAGGTGTTATTTTTAGGTTTGAGGAATTAATCAGGATTAATTTCTCAAATGGTAACTCCTTATATGGGTTATCCCTATTAATAGCTTTGGTGAATTTTCATTCTTCTATGTGGTGTGAATTGAGGCCGAATAGAAATCCCGATTTTTTGAGAAACGGTCATCCTCTTCATTCTCTCGGGAAACCGTCAGCCTTAGTCCTGTGAAAACAAAAAGGTGAAACGGCCACACTCCATTGGAAAACCGTCAGGCAACTCCGTCTTCATCCTTGAGTTTCCCGGCGACCTGCTTTGGATTTTTCTTTTTCATCAAACCTCCCGCAGGGATTTGGATTTGTCTCTTCGCGTTCAGCCTTCATCAGATGCGATCATCCAACAACGTTCATTGATGGGCTTTAACGTCGCTGCAGGGAATCACATCATTCATCTTGTTTCAAATCTCGAGAGGAAAAGCAAAGAAAATCGCTGAAACTTCTCCGCGGCACATGAGATCAGTCACCGACTTCACTTTATCTAATCATCATGCGTCTACAGGAAGCTCTAAACTACAGGAAGCTTCTCGGAGCATGTACGTCTTCTTCTATTTGGTCTAAAGAATAAGTCATGCCTATTAGATCTGGAACCTCTCCTGCTTTTCGATTTCTCCTATTCGGTTTAACGGAGAAGAGCTTTTGGTTTGTTTTGGATTTTATCGTACTCCACTTCTCAGGTATTACATAACACCCTTAATTTTATTACAAGATTTTTGATTTATATGTAATCTGAGTTCTCATTAGGAGATATCATCTCATATGGAACTTTCTGATATATATACGCATAGCTAACAGTTATTCAGTTGAAGAGGTCTATTGTTTAGACACTGTTATATGTTGTCGGGATCTTCAAACGTGTTGGTTTTCACAGAGAGCCACATATAACAGTTGTTGTGAATATCCGTCATCATGAAGAACGAACAAGAATCCAAGAACGGTATAAATTGATTATCCGCACTTCATTTACTGTTCGTTCTAGCTCGCTTAATTTAGTGTTCTTAATCAGAAAAATAAATTATGTACCAAACTCCAATTAGAGACTAGTAATGTTTGGTTAAAACGATTCTATAGGTTTACACGTCGCTGCATTCAGTAGATTCTTCAGTAATATTAATTCACCGTAGCAACGCATATCCCTGAATTTTGACAACAGTTGGTATCAGAGCTAGGTTAACCTAAACCTAGTAGTGTCCTTCATAATTTGGAGTAGATTATATTTCTACTTAATTCAATTAAAGAACATTATATTCAAAAAAAGTCTCATTAAGTATTTTGAGAGAAACAAAATTTTGGATTGAAATTCAAAATGTCTTCATTATTCAATCTTTGGCAAAAGCCTCGTGTTTTCTTCAGATGATTAAGAGCTCATACGTCATTAAAAAAACACAATATTAATCTTGAGCAATATTCAGATATCCCGGTGTGAAAGTGTCTCGTGGATTGATAAGAATTGCAGTCGTCAAAGTAGTCTTTTCGAGTCAGTTTGTCAGATTATGGTTTCACATGTTTTAGGGAGTTCTCTGAGACTATTGCGCAATCATTCACCAGAAGATAGTGCTTGTGCAATAGGTTCAGAGGGATACACATAGACATTTGGATGGTAATGCAGGGCTCTAGTAATCTATTCGCCCAAATATGGTAGATCTGCAAAAAGCTAAAATATAACTGTTGCTCATCCTTGTGTGTAGAATCACTAATTGTGTGGCGCGTAGTCTGCATAAAGGTGTTGCGCGTTGACGCGTCTGGATTCTCTACCTATTGTGCTTTTTAGAGTTTTATAGTCACTATTGTCTTATTTGTCTCTAATTTTTCTTTTCTTTCTTTTCAGTCACCTTTACAGCGCAAAATAATATGGCGACAATTGAGAAACTCACTGGATCTAACTCTAAGAAGTGAAAATCTGACATTATGTTTGCTCTTGGGATGACGGATATTGAGATGACCATGAGTACCGACCAGCCTGCGGTTCTCACAGCAACCAGCACTCAAGCTGAGATGGATTCATATGGTGCATGGAACAAGTCTAACAAGATCTACTTGTTGACTATAAAGCGTTCCATTTTGGAGCACCTGCTGAGTGGTCTTCCAGACACGACCATCACTAGGGATTTTCTGACCACCGTTGGGCAGAGATATAAGGTGTCTTCCAATGCTGAGATTGGGACTCTAATTCAGGACCTCTTATCCATGAGGTATTCGGGAGGAGGCGGAGTTCATGATTATATACTGAAGATAGTCTATTACTAGACCAAGCTACAGGAGATGAAGAATACTCTCCTAGAAGCCTTGATAATGCATCAGACACTAAATACTCTTCCTGTAGAGTTCGGCATTCTAAAAACTACCTACAGTTCTCAGGATGAGGCGTGGAAGATAAATGATCTCATCACTTGCTGCATTGCTAGGGAGGAGAAACTAAAGAAAGAGAAGACGAACGCTGCTTTGCTCGTAGTCAAATCCTCATTTAAGAAGAAGAAGAAGTTCAAAGCTTAAAGCCCAGGATTGACAAGCTTCACGGAGCAAGGACACTACTGGAAAGAAGCCTCTTAGTTAATTCTTTTGCAAGAAGAAGGGGAATGTGAAGCATGAGTGCCTGAAGTTTAAGTATTGGATGGAGAAGCATGGATTCACACCTAAAGGTAACCCCTTAACTTTAGTCCTTTGTGAATCGAATTTAATTGAATCCCCATCAAGTTCTCGATGGCTCGATAGTGGAGCAACTAATCATGTTGCTTACACACTGCATGAGTTCATCAAAAGGAGAAGACCAAGCAAGGGTGAGTGAAGACTCACGGTTGGCAACAATGTTGAGGTGGATGTGGAGTTCATCAGGGACATTTGTTTAGTCTTTGATTCTGGATATGAGTTTTTATTAAAAGAAATTTTATATTCCTTCGTTTAGAAGGAACTTGATTTCAGTTTCTGCATTGGATAGACTTAATTATGGTTTTAATATTTCTGGTGATTTGATTAAGTTATTTTACGAATCAGGATTTATTGACCAATGTTCTCTATTTAATGGTTTATATAGAATGTTTTGCACCTATTAATTGTTATGTTACCTCATATAATGTAGAAAACGTTGCTAGTAAAAGACCTCTCATTAAGGAACAGTCTTTCATGCTATGACATAAAAAGTTAGGTCATATCTCTAGGGAAAGAGTAGAAAGATTAATTAAGGAAAATATTCTTCCTGCTTTAGAATTCAGTGACCTAGAAACATGTGTAGACTATTGTAGAGGTAAGATGACCAAGATTAAAAAGAAAGGCTCAACTCGTAGTTCAAGCTTATTATAGGTTATTCATACAGACATCAATGGTACTTATTCCACTACCTTTATAGGAACACCTATTTTATTACTTTCATTGATGACTACTCCTGTTTTGGTTATTTATACTTAATTAAGGAGAAGTCTAAATTTCTTGAAAAGTTAAGATTTTTAAGACTGGAGTTGAGAAACAAATAGGGAAAGACATCAAAATTATTAGGTCTGACAGAGGTGACGAGTATTTTGATAGACATGATGCCTCCGGGCAACATAAAGGTTCCTTTGCCAGATACTTGGAGAGATGCGACATTGTTGCCCAATACTCCATGCCGGGTAGTCCTGAGAAAAATGGTGTTGCTAAAAGACATAATTGCACCCTTAAGGAAATGATGAGGAGCATGATGAGTAAGACAAATCTTCCTGAATTTTTGTGGGGTGAGGCGATTAAGACTGCAGAATACATCTTTAATAGAGTCCCGTCTAAGTCAATACGTAAAACACATTTTGAGTTATGGACTGGTAGACGACCCAGTCTTAATCATTTGTATGTCTGGGGTTGTCCTACAGAAGTCCATTTATATAACCCATCAGAGAGTAAGATAGCCCCCAGGTCTTATTGTTGTTAATTTATAGGCTACTCAGATCACTCAAAGGGATTTAAGTTATGTTCCCCTTTAGGAGGAACCAAAATTGTGGAGACACAAATAACTAAATTTTTAGAATGAGATGCCGCTGATGAACCTAATTGCTCTTTCCTTATTAGTGAAAACAAGGAAGTTGTGACCATTAATTTATCTGTGCTCTCGGTAGGAGATCATGCGATGTCTGAACCTATGACGGAACAAATGGAGGAAGTGGAAGCGGTCTTACCACCAATTTCAGTTGAGGTTCCTCCTCATGTTTAGGAGGTTCCTCCTTATGTTTAGGAGATTCATCCACTCGCTAGGAGATCCATTAGGCAAAGAAGACCTGCAATTTCCTCAGACTATGAAGTCTATTTAGAGAAGAGTGATTATGACATTGGTCAAGTGGTTGACCCAGTGACATTTAATGAAGTTGTGTCTGGACCTCAAGTTGATATGTGGTGGGATGCGATGAGAGACGAGATGGAGTCTATGAAGCTGAATAAGGTTTGGGAGTTGGTTGAGTTACCTGAAGGTTGTAAGCCCATTGGTTCTAAATGGATGTTTAAGACTAAAAAGACTCTAAGAGAAAGGTCGAGCGGTTTAATGCAAGAATGGTAGCCAAGGGATTTACGCAGAGAGAAGGAATCGATTATCACAAGACATTTTCTCCCGTTTCCTCTAAAGACTCTTTCAGAGTAATAATGACATTAGTAGCTCATTATGATTTGGAGCTACGCCAGATGGATATAAAGACTGCATTCCTGAATGACGATTTGCCGAGGAGTTCTTTATAGTGCAGCCTGAGGGATTCAAGTCTGGTCATTCCGACCAACTTGTATGTAAACTTAACAAATCAATATATGATATGAAGCAAGCTTCTAGACAGTGGTATTTGAATTTGATGAGATGGTTACTTCTTTTTGTTTTATAGAAAATAAGGTAGACTATTGTATATATCTCAAGATCAGTGGGAGCAGATTCATCTTCTTAATTCTTTATGTAGATGATATCTTGCTTGCGAGCAGTGATTTGACACTATTGCATGAATCCAAGCAATTTCTGTCAAAACATTTCGATATGAAAGATCTTGGAGAAGCATCCTTCGTTCTAGGAATTGAAATCATTAGGGACCGATCTCACCATACATTGACACTCTCTTAGAAAGCCTACATTGAGCATATACTTGAGAGATTTGGCATGCTTGGTTGTAAGCCTAATGACGTACCTGTGCTTAAGGGTGATAAGCTCAGCTTATCATAATGCCCCAGGAACGATATAGAGAGAGAGTGCATGAAGGATATCCCTTACGCTAGTGCGGTGGGGAGTTTAATGTATGCCCAAGTCTGTACCAGACCGGACATTGCCTTCACGGTAGGACTTTTAGGCAGATATTAGTCGAACCCAGGATCTGATCATTGGGTGGTTGCCAAAAAAGTCTTAAGGTATTTGAAGGGAACTAAGGATGTTAAGTTGGTCTAGCATAGAGTTCAAAACCTTGAGTTAGTGAGGTATACAGATTCTGATTTTGCCGGGTGTGATGATGATAAGAAGTTTGCTTCAGGTTATATCTTTAAGTTTGTTGGTGGTGCCGTTTCATGGAAGAGTGTCAAACAGACACTCATCACTTCATTCACAATGCATGCGGAGTTCGTCCCTTTTTTGGAGCTTCCACTCACACAGTATGACTTAAGAATTTCATTACAGAGTTGAAGGTTGTCGATTCTATAGCTGGACACATCCGGATGTACTGTGGTAATGTCTCTGCAGTCATGTTCCCAATGAATAATAAAAGTATCACAGAGTTCAAACATATGGAATTAAATTTTTGACCGTTAAGGAATTGGTCAAGAAGGGTGACATTTTAGTGAAGCATTTAGGGACAGATGACATGTTGGCCGATCCACTTACTAAGAGAGTTCGCTCTAACGTGTTTCAAAAATATGTTATTAATATAGGGCTTAAAGAGTCGATCGATGTACTTGATTAGTAGGAGACTACATGAAGCTCCAATTCAGTTTTCTGTCATTTATATTGCACTTTATTTAATTCATTAATAATTAAAAGAATATTCATTCAGGAATATCAGTAAGTTTCGATATTCGTTGAATTTATTGACACACCACAACTCATACAAAGTCTCATGACTTGTGTCAGTCGGAGAATAATGCCTAGGACACTTCATTTATATTATGACCCGTGGTATGTCTTTTGACACATGAATTTTGGAACATTAAGGTTAGACATACTTGTTCTTTTGAAAACTCAAGAACTTCTCACAACATGGTCTAGTGCATTCATTTGAGAAGTTAGGTTGACCACCAAATTAGAAAAACTTTCATGTGCACCTTTTTAACATGTTGTTCTATGTTTTATTTAACCACGTTTTATCCATGTCGATTGAGTTCGTAAGCTGCTGTGACCATGGAAGGTCCCGTATTGCTCAATGATGCGGTTGCCACCATGATTCAGAGTGAAAGAATTGATTGGACCGGATTGACGTGAAAGTAGACTCAATACCGCGTTCGTTAATTGGTACCCTTAAGTTTAGTGAAGATTTTATCGGAATGTCATAAATTGCGATGAATACAAGTCTAAATGGGAGAATGTTGGAAATTTTCCCGTGAGGTGGACCTGATCCATCGTGATGTCTCGATATAGTCGTGCACGAATATTTAGTCTATCCGGACTCTCACGAGCACGAGTTAATTCAGTCGTGTGAACGGTCGAAGTCTGTGATAGGTGGGCTAAATCGTCTTGTAAATTAAGGGCGCAGATTTGGTCTCACCCTAGACACAAAATTTGATATTATGAGAATTAAAATAATTAGAGGAGTTATTTTTGGGGTTGAGGAATTAATCACGATTAATTTCTCAATTGGTAACTTCTTATATGGGCTATCCCGATTAATAGCTTTGGTGAATTTTCATTCTTCTATGTGGTGTGAACTAGGGCTGAATAGAAATCCTGATTTTTTTGAGAAACTGACATCCTCTTCATTCTCTCGGGAAACCGTCGGCCCTAGTCCTGAGAAAAAAGAGGTGAAACAACCGCACTCCATTGGAAAACCCCCCGACAACTCCGTCTTCATCCTTGAGTTTCTCGGCGACCTGCTTTGGATTTTTCTTTTCCATCAAACCTCCTGCAGGGATTTGGATTTGTCTCTTCGCGTTCAGCCTTCATCAGATGCGATCATCCACCATCGTTCATTGATGGTCTTTAACGCCGCTGCAGGGCATCACATCATTCATCTTGTTTCAGATCTCGAGAGGAAAAGCAAAGAAAACCACTGAAGCTTCTCGACGGCACATGAGATCAGTCGCTGACTTCAATATATCTAATCACCAGGTCTACAGGAAGCTCTAATCTACAGGAAGCTTCTCGGAGAAGACACGTCTTCTTCTATTTGGTCTAAAGAGGAAGTCACGCCTATTAGATCTGGAACCTCTCCTGCTTTTCGATTTCTCCTATTCAGTTTAACGGAGAAGAAGAGCTTTTGGTTTGTTTGGATTTTATCGTACTCCACTTCTCAGGTATTATAAAACATCCTTAATTTTATTGCAAGATTTTGGATTTATATGTAATATTAGTTCTCATTAGAAGATATCATCTCATATGGAACTTTCTTGTATATATACATTGAGCTAACAGTTATTCAGTTGAAGAGGTCTATTGTTTAGACACTGTTATATGTTGTCGGGATCTTCAAATGTTTTGGTTTTCACAAGGAGCCACATATAACAGTTGTTGCGAATATCTGTCATCATGAAGAACGAGCAAGAATCCAAGAACTACATAAATTGATTATCCGCACTTCATTTACCGTTCGTTCTAGCTCAATTAATTTAGTGTTCTTGATCTAGAAAAATAAATTCTGTACCAAACTCCAATTAGAGACTAGTAATGTTTGGTTAAAACGATCTTATATGTTTACGCGTCGCTGCATTCAGTAGATTCTTCGGTAATATTAATTCATCGTAGCGACGCATAACCCTAAATTTTGACAACAAAACGTCCCACCTCGGACTCTAAGCGGGCAACATCCCCCAGCTCACTCTCTGCCAAAATATTTTTGACAAGAAGCTCCTCCTGAAGCCGCGTTGTCTCAGCCTTCAAGTCCAACTCAACCTGTCGAAAGCGAGATAGGTCGCACTCACGCCTCCCCCTCAAATCGAAAAGGGAGCTCTATGCATTTCTGAGCTTCTCTTGAAGGGAGAGGTATGCGTCCTTCAGACCAACATAGCAATCGTTCCAAGTAATAACAATCTAAGCTTGCACACCAATTCCCAAGAGAAAGTAAGGCACGGTGAGTTGGGCACAACAAGCAAAAAACCAAAGCAAAAGGATAGGCCCGATCTAATGAGAGCACCACGCGATTCCTCAACAATTGTAGATCTCAAAATTACATTCATATCCAAACACATTGTTCATAGAATAATGAATGAGTTTTTTTAACAAGTATAAAATGAGTACTTGAAAATACGGGCTAACGAGCTCCGTGACATCTCCTACTCGATTATGGAACTCTGGCCAGACATTCAGTTCATATGTTCCACGAGGCAAAAAAATTTTCTCCCATCTGAATGCATTCCCCAACATGGTGGAGGCCTGATGGTCTGCGATTATTATGTTTTCAGACCTCTAAAATGGAATAAGTATACAAATAGTCCACAATCAATTCCCATCTTTAACAAAATGCTTGAGGCTCCGTTTGGGGGGACTTATTTTCACCGGTCAAGCGATTACGACTGCGTGAATCGTACGGTCTTTTCCTCTGTGTTCCTTAGCTTGTATGTTCTTGGCTTCACAATTGTGGTGACGACGAACGGTCCTTTCCATGAAGGAGAGAGCATGTCTCCCCGCGGTCTCTTGTCAGCAGCTTCTACACTTCACAGTACCAAATCCCTGACGTTGATGGGTCTGGATTTCACCTTTCGATTGTAATGTCGTGCTACACATTGTTGATAGGCTGCAAAGAGCTACGACATCTCGAAGTTTGTTGATCAGATCCAGATTCTCCCGGAGAGCTTCATCATTCTTTTCTTGGTTGAAGTTGGAGACTCGTGGACTTGGGATGCTAATGTCAACTAGGATGATCGCTTCTGTTTCATAGTAGAGGTTGTATGGTGTTTCTCCGATCGGGGTTCTCTCTGTGGTTCAGTATGCCCATACAACGTTGGGGAGTGCGTCAACCCATTGCCCCCCGGCTTCTTGTCGTCGGGTTTTTAATCCTTTCAAGATTGTTCGATTGGTCACCTCAATCTGCTTGTTGGTTTGGGGGTGCGCCACAACAGTGTGTCGTAGATTAAACTTCAAGTACTCGCACATTTTCGTGAAGGATTTTCCTGTGAATTGAGTCTCGTTGTCTGCGATAATGATCGCAGGGATGCCAAAACGACAAATAATATTCTTCCACACGAATTGTCTAGCATTCTCTTCAGTGATCTTAGTTAAGGTTCCGCCTCTACCCACTTTGTGAAATAATCAATGACCCTTATGATGAACTTTCTTTACCCCGAAGCTTGGGGTAGGGGACCAAGAAGGTCGAATCCCCGCCGCGCAAACAACCATGCTCCTTACAGCACGGTGAGGGCAACTGGAGGTTGCTGAGTAATGTTTGCATGCAACTGGCAGCTTTTGCACTTTTGGAAAAATTCAGTTGCATTCTTCTTCATCGTGGGTCAGTAGAAGCCTTGGCGTAATATTTTTCGTGTCAGGACCTTTCCGCCTAGATGTTCTTTGCAGACACCTTCGTGAACTTTTCACAAGGCGAACTCTGCATTAGGTTCTGACAAACATTTCAAGTATGGCCCAGAAAAGGACCGTTTGTACAACTCCCCGTTGATTAGGGTGAAGGTGGCTGCCCACATCCTCAGGCGTCGCGCCTCTACCTAGTCTTCTGGCAGTAATTGAAGTTCCAGGTAAGCTAATAGCGAATCCATCCAAGATCATTTTGGCTCTTCAACCTCCGTGATTTCCCAAGGTCCTTTGATCTTGAGAATAACGATCTCTTCTACTTGGCGCCTCCTTGATTGATATTGAATAGGTGACATAGCCAGCTTTAAAAGGGCATCCGCCCTGGAATTCTGCTCTCTTAGGATGTGAAGAATTTGGAACCGCGGTACCTTAAATAGCAGATACTTCACTAGTGAAAGATATCAAACTAGTTGCTCATTCTTTGTTTCACAGTCACCTTCTATTTGTGAGACGACGAGCTGGAAGTCTGAATAGATGGTCAAGTTTCTGACATGGCAGTTGATGGCGAGCCTAAGTCCTGCAATCAGGTGCTCGTACTCAGCTGCATTGTTGGTTGCCGCGAATTTTAGCCTAAGCCCATACTCTAGAGTGACCGACTCTGGACTTATCAGAAGTAATCATGCACCCATGCCTTCGATTCCCGATGCTCCATCAACATTAGAGGCGTAAGCTGAAACCAACAGAACCGCCAATCCGAACCAAACCGAACAAAACCGCACGATTCGGTTCAGTTTTAGTAGCCTACGGTTTGATCACGATTTCATTTTTTGAGAAACTGTATGGTTAGGTTCGGTTCATAGTTCGGAATATCCAACCGAACCGAGTCGAACCGAACCGAACCATATTAGCTTTAGTAATATTCTATTCTATTATGGATAATTTATTTCATAAGCTCAGCTAAGACTAAGTTGATTAAAAATAAATAATATTTTAATTATTAAGACTAAGTGTTATTACTTATGAGTTATGACTGAGCGCCGAGCGGGACCGAGATTCTGGGAGAGAGGACTAAAAACTTAGCAACTCTTTTAGTTTTTAACATTTACCTTTTTAATTTTTTTTCTAACTTTTATGTTTTTCATTATAAAAGAATGAGCACCAACAGTCCACGGGAACTGGAAGCTTCTGCGAAGGAATTGCTATTTTTTCAAAAGAGCTTATATCTGTCCAAGAGTGAATGTTATTTATGATAATTTTAATCTTTGACTTTGTTATTTCAGTTTTACATATCAACGTTTCATGTTATTTAAAACTCAATTACTCTTCAATTTATGTTATTTTAAATTGGTCTCTTCAATTGAAAGACAAACATCTTGTTTGATTTTCCTTTATAAGTATAACAATTATTGATCTGTCATTTTCATTTCATACTTGTAAGCTAAACAGTGCACACAAAAAGACTAACATTGTCAGTCTAGTGATAGTTATATTAACAAGCAATTTTTTTTTTATGAATTAAGCTGCTCAAACCGAACCGAATGGTTCGGTTCTGTTCCAATGATGTCCACGATTCGGTTTGGTTACAGTTTTTTTGAACTACACGCGGGTGGTTTGGTTAGGGTTTTGATAAAAAAACCGAACTGTTACGGCCCTAATCGACATATAAGGTCCATTGAAGGTTACTGGTAGTTTGTGTGGTGGTAGTTTCTGGTGGAATGATGTTCACTACAATGAAATCGGCTAGCACCTGCAACTTGATGACTGACCGAGGTAAAAAATGGATATCGAACTCACCTAATTCGACTGCCCACTTAACCAATCTGTCGGAGACCTATAACTTCTGGAGGATTTTGCGGAGGGGGAGTTCGGTCAACACTTTGACTGTATGAGCTTGGAAATAAGGTCAGAGTTTTTTGGCTGAGAAGACGAGTGCTAAAGCTGTTTTGTCTGCCGCAGGATATCGGGTTTCTGTGTCTGAGAGAATCTTGTTGAGGTAGTAGATCGGACGTTGAACTCCTCCCTCATCTTTAACCAATACTGAACTCAACGCAGTGGGCGTGACCGCCAGGTATAAATAGAGTGTCTCTCCAGGGATTGGCTTTGAAAGGAATGACAGGGAGGCCAGATATTGCTTTAGGGATTCGAAAGCAGCCTGACACTCGTTCGTCCACTAGAATCCTGCGCTCCTTGCTCCCCTGAGGATCTTAAAAAACAGTATATACTTATCTCCGGTTCGTATCGGGAATCGCGAGAGCGTAGTATTTCTTCTATTTAGACGTTGTACTTCCTTTACGAGAGGGTGCCTTATCCTCGATGGCTTTAATCTTCTCTAAGTTCGCCTCTATCCCTCGCTGCATCACCATGAATCCTATAATTTTTCCCGACGTTACTCCAAACACGCACTTACTCGGGTTGAGTCTCATGTTGTGTTGGCAAAGAATTCTGAAACATTTTTCCAGGTCCTCTAGATGATCTTCCCGCCTGATGCTTTTGACTAACATGTCATCTGCATATACTTCCAAGGACTTTCCGATGTGATCTTTGAACACCTTGTTCATTAATCTCTAGTAGGTGGCTCTGGCGTTCTTAAGACCAAAAGGCATTACCTTGTAGTAGTAGATCCCCCTGTTTGTTCGAAACGTTGTATGCTATTCATCTGCAGGATTAATTCTGATTTGGTTATAACCGGAGTAAGCATCCATGAAACTGAGAAGTTGGTGTCCAGCAGTTGAGTCGACAAGCTGGTCGATTCTAGGTAGGGGGAATTTGTCTTTCAGATAAGTTTGATTAAGGTTCGTGTAATCTATACACATTCTCCACTTCCCGGAGGATTTCTTAACCATGACCATGCTTGCCAGCCAAATGAGGTATTCTATTTCTTGTATGAATTTTGCTTTAAAGAGCTTTCCCACTTCCTCTTCGATTTCTTTATGTCGTTCAAGGGAAAAGTTCCTTTTCTTCTGGATGACCGACCTACATACCAGGTTGATGTTCAGGGAATGTTGAATGACTCGCAGATCTATACCAGACATACCTTCAGGGATCCAAGCGTATTCGCCTGAAGGTAGGCCGTCAATTCTTCCCTTTCTTGTTACGGGAGGAGTGATTCTAGTTTGACGGTGCGGTTTGGGATTGCCTGAGAAAGAGGAAATTCAAATAATTCTTCAATTGATGCTCCTCGCTGTAAGATTGCCTCATCTCGTAGGTCAAAGTCATCAATATTCAAGGCTGTGGCTTTTACTAGCTGGGCTTGCTTAGAATAACAAGTTTTAGCGGCTTCTTGGTTTACCCTCACAACCCCTACCCCTCCGGCAGTGGGGAACTTCATGGCGAGGTGCGGGATTGAAAGAATGACTTTAAAGATAGACTGAATGGGTCTTCCGAAGATCGCATTATAGGTTGAGTTTGAATCTACCACAACGAACTGGATTTCGTGCGTGGCTTGCCTTGGAAACTCTCACATGGAGACCGTTAGAGTTATCATCCCCTGTACTTGGACCGGATGGTTTTCGAAGCCAAACATAGGTCCTGCTGCTGGCGTGAGATGTTGACTAGTAAGCTTCATGTTCTGAAGAGCGGAGAATAATAAGACATCGACCGAACTGTCATTGTCGACGAGTATCCACTTGATATTGTATCAAGGATTGTCGATCCCCGCACTGATAATGAGAGGGTCTTGGTGGGGTGTCTGAATCCCCTCAAGATCCTCATCCCCGAAGGCTATGATGGAATCTTGCTTGCATCTTTTCTCT
This sequence comes from Platanthera zijinensis, assembly GCA_039513925.1. NCBI lineage: Eukaryota > Viridiplantae > Streptophyta > Magnoliopsida > Asparagales > Orchidaceae > Platanthera > Platanthera zijinensis. The sequence goes on from CM077083.1 coordinate 189,329,494, forward strand.
TCGTGAATGTATCCCTGCGCGCTTACCGAGAGTACCTGGGTAGAGAGAATCAGTGATCTGGCGATAGTTTTGATGTTCCCGACCGTTTGCCTGTCGCCGGCTCCTCCTTGCTGGGCATTTTGCTGATCCCTTGCCTGCCTAGGAGGAGCTTGTTGATCCTGTATGTGTCCTTGTAAGAACTTGCCAAGGAGTCCTTGGCGAATTAAGCGCTCAATCTTATCCTTCAGTCGTGCACACTCCTCAGTAGTGTGCATGATTGGTCGATGGAATTCACAATATTTTAACGAATCATTTCTGAGATTAGGGGCAGGCTGCTTGGGGAGGTGCAGAGCCGGGTCAATCTGGATAACGTAAAGCACGTTTGTACGGGTGGTATTCAACATAGTGTATTCTCGGGGTAACTGATCCCTCTGAAAGTCGCGTCGTCGCTAGCCGCGCTCTTCCTAGAATCTTCCTTCCTGACTCTTTGAAGCCTTCTCTCTGCCCCTCTTGCGCTCTTGGTTCCCATCGAATTGCTGACGATGTGCTTCAATGACTCCTCTGCTTCTATTTGCGCCTCTACACGATGTATGAGGTCCGGGTAGCTAGGGACAGTTTCCCTCATCAGCGCTGAATTGAAGCCACTAGGGAAAAGCCCTCCAAGAAATACTCCCCTCAAGAGTCCAGGGTCAACTCCTGGAATCCGACGAGCTTCTGCGGTAAATCGACGGAAAAAGTCTTTCAAGGTTTCTCCTTCATTTTGTCGAATTCCTGACAAATGTGAAAGGTCACAAACAATTCTCCGGTTGGCAATGAACTTGTCAGCAAATTGTCTTGTCAACTCTACGAAGTTTGCGATAGTTCCCTCTCTTAGGGAATGAAACCAGGTATGAGCTTGGCCTTCAAGGGTAGCTGGGAAGACTTGGCAGAAGAGTTGGTTTGGCGCATTATAAATCCTCATGATTGTAATGAAGTGGTTGATGTGTTCTAACGGGTCGTCCGTTCCGTTGAACGTTTCGATACTTGACAGTTTGAAGCCATGCAGGATTGGATGGGCTAAAATCGGAGGTGCAAGCGGAGAGTCTCGGTGAAGTGGTCGATGGGTGAGAATATCTCGTCGGCCAGCCTGTCTGCATTCCTCAACGATCATTTCTCGTATTTCTTCCTGAGTGAATCTTTCGCACGGCGGCAGTCGAGGCCCTTCTTCCAGATTGTGGCGATGACAGCCTATCTCACCTCCCCTATGAATCCAGTGAGTAGAGCTAGCGACGTCTGAGGGTTCTTCGGATACTTCCTCTCTTGGCACAGCGCCTTGTGCCAATCTACGATTTAGCGAAGGTGGGGGTATGGCTTGTGCTAGTGGCATAGGAGGAGCGAGAGGTGCTCCTAAATTCCTGAGCAGGACAAGCATCTCTATCTGCTGCTCTTACATCTGGCAAACCCGTCCCTCCAAGGCCGTTATGGGTGCGAAAATGGTTTTCGCTTCAAGCGGTACGTTCACAAGTGAATGGGACCGAGCCGGCTCAGTGCGTCCTCCTGGAACGGATCCTTCGATTGTTCGGGCGCTTCTCTTCGCCATTGAAGTTGATATCGAATGCTTCAGGGTTGAAGAAACTATTTCTTGTATGATGTCAGGAATTGTTTCCCACAGACATCGCCAAACTATTGCGGTCTAACTCGACGTCCCGGTCGGACCGGAATAACCTGGACCGCCTTAGCTCTCTGAACGGTCGAGCACGCACACAGTCAATGAGATGAGTTGATCGTACTCACGAAGTTTTAACGTGGAAAAACCCCTCAACCGGGTAAAAAATCACGTGACCAGATCTGCGTCGGTCAAAGTCCACTATTTCCTTGTTGTTATAGCTTGTTGTTGAATCAAGGGCGACATGCCGCTCCTCGTTACACTTTTGGGATGAGAGAACACTAAGCACACGACAGACGACAGATGGCGGGGATGGGCTCCCATGGGCGGCCGACAAACTTGCTGTCGAACTCGTCGGCGAGGAGGAAGACCGCCGACGACGTCCGGGAGAGTGCACGACGACCAAGCCTACGGCGGAGAGGGGACGACCGACCGCCTCCTCATCTGCACGCCGACGGCCGAGGTGGAGCAGCCGGCCCAGCCGCTCCCCTGGCCGCGCGCCAGCGGCCGAGGAAGTGCGGCCGGCTTGGCTACTCCCCCGGCCGCGCGTTGGCGGCCTAGGACGAGCGGTCGGCCCCACCATCTTCTCGGCTGCGTGCCAGCTGCCGAGGAAGGGGGCGGCCGGTGGTGGTGAGAGGAGGGGGCAGCCGGCGTCCGGGGATGACGCCGGACACTCGACGCCGGCGAGGCGACGCCCGCGGTGGTTCTGACGTCATGCGTGATGGGATCGGCGCACTGGGGGATCCCACTAATTTTGGGTGAAGATCATGAGAATTGTGGTCATGTGCACTCCCATCCTTTTTTAAGAGGATCTCATCCCATCAATGATGATGAATTTTTATATGATAAATTTTTAAATAATGTCGCACTGTATTTGTGTATTTTATATGATAAATTCTTGTATGATACGTTTTTTTTTGGGTGGTGTTAAAGGCACACCATTTTCGGCTATGTGCACACCCATCAAAAATATAATCTTTAATAATTTAGGTTTTCTAAACCCCACCCAACTAAAGCCGAAGCAGCCCGCCTCCCCCTTTCCGATACGTGCATTTTAGAACTGCGTCTTCTACGTGCATTTTTATGAAACGTGTTCAACATGAAAGTTGTAGATCTCGATGATATCTACAACTTTCATGTTGAATACTTTTTGATTTAAAGCCGTTTAGGCCCCCGATTTGGCCCCCGAAAAAAAATCACGCGGAACACTTTGATTTGAAAAATCACGCGTGATTTTTTTCGGGGGCCTAAACGGCTTTAAATCAAAAAGTGTTCAACATGAAAGTTGTAGATATCGTCGAGATCTACAACTTTCATGTTGAACACGTTACATAAAAATGCACGTAGAAGACGCGGTTCAAAAAGGCGCGTATTTCATTTTAAAAAAAACTATGCAATCACGGCAACGTCATCCTCCCTACAGCTCTTGTGGACATGTACTGCAGATGCGAGTGCGTTGAAGCATCTTTGGAGGTGTTCCGCCGGGTTTCGAGCAAAGACGTCGTGCTTTGGAACGTGATGATCGGAGGGCTCGCGATGCACGGCCATGACCGTCTTACCGCCGATCTGTTTGCTCTGATGAAGGAGACGACAACGACGCCCAACGAGTTCACATACATTGCAGCTATGCTTGCTCAGACTGTGCACATAGTATTGGTGTGCACAAAGCCGAAGATGGTGTACACATAAAATTTCAATGGGTACACATAGTATTGATGTGCACAAAGCCGAAGATGGTGTGCCTTTAACACCACCCTTTTTTTTTGAGTATTTTTCTACCCTCGCTGCCAACCACAACACCAAATGCGATATCACTGGCCACTACTCCAGCAAATTGTATTAACATGCCTGTGCAAAACTAGTGCATATAAACATTAGTGAAAATATGAGCATGTAAACACCAAATCTGTGACAAATTTTGAATATAACAAATTGGATAATTCAGTTACTTTCTACGACTGAGTTTCGATTTTCACTGAAGTTGGTACTAATTTTAAGCTTTAAAAATTTAAGGTTTAATTGGAATTATAGAATTGAAATTCATTCAATTTCAATTTCTGTGAAAATTGAAATTGGTCTGAATTGCAGTGTATTTATTTGACTATAAGATAAATTTTTAGAATTGGAATTGGTCTAAATTTTTTTTTCTCATGCCTGTAGGATCAGACGACAACGACAATTTGAAGTTGAGGTCTTGTATCACTCGAGGCAAAGTTATTGCAACAAAACCATGTGATACAAAAAATTATTCTTTTACGATCTCTCAGAAAACGTAGAGGTTGACAAAAATAAGAACACAATACCAGAGAAATCAACTTTAGGCAATGTACCAACAATTAATTATGATCAGGCAACGACGGCGAGATCGGGCAGCGGCGGCAAGATCGGACGACGATGATGAGATCGGGCGACCACAACCATAATAAAAAAAACTGAATTTCATGAAATATCTGAATTTATCCCTTTGATCATACTACAAAATTAAATTCTATAAAATTGGAACAATTCCAATTCCGAAAAAATTCTTAAACAAATTAGAATTCTACTGCACAATTTGAATTCCAAATTCCAAATCTAATTGGAAAGATCGAAACAGTCGACTGATTCAAGTGTTTTGCTGTTGTATATTTCTCATTTTTGCGAAGCTGCTGGCGTTTTCCCTCTGATTTTTTCGTCACATCCCGAGCGAAACACGTTATCCTGCGGCCATTTCACGGCGTGGACGTTGCCTGCGGTCTTCTCCCTTGCATTCACCTTCCCCGGTCTGGTTCTCCGCCGACTTCCTTCACTGCAGGAACTGCTTCATACTTCTTCCTCGGCGATTTCCTTCCCGGCGATCTCCTTCCCCTGCATCTACTTCCCGGACTTGGGCTTGCTGCATCGAGTAGAGGTATTCCAGATGTTATAGGATCAATCCGTTGCCGCTCTCCATACTCCGAGCCTCCCTGTCGTTTTCAAGTTTTTAGTCCACCTGAATGTGGAGGAGAGCAGCCTCGAATTCTGGTAAGCACTCGTCTCCTTTTTCAGAACCCTAGGACGTTGAGCCTGCACGGTGTAGCTACGTTTGAGTGATCGCGTTCTGAATCATGCGTATCGGTTGGTTCATGCTCTCTTTTGTTTGGATTTTTTATACTTAATCTGAAGTTTTGAGAGCCTTTCTTAGGAAGAGTAAATCAAAGGCCAATAAATAGCTTAGCTATCTCTCTACCCATGGCCGATTGACCTTTGGAAGCAAGGAGGAAGATCACCTGAGTCAGAAGGTGACTGAAAATGTGGAGGACGTGTTTACTTAATTATCGGGGATTCAAGAACTCTATTAACATCCACTTTCATCGTCCCCATCACCAGGTCAGTGTTTACATCTACCCTTTATTTCATATTTAGCGGAACTGTTTTGAGCTTCTCCTGCAGATAACTTCTGATTATGGATTGAGGTAATTATGTATCAGCTTTTCCTGTGAATCCACTCTAATAGTTTATTATATTCTTATGGGCATCGGGGCTTAGTTTGGCGGGGCGGCGGGGCTTCAACGGAAATCACCGCACCGCCCAACCGCCACCGCGGTTCTCGCGGTGCGGCGGATTTCCGCAGAAATCCCGCGGCGGGGCAAAGCCCCACCGCCCCACCGCCCCACCGCCCGCATTCTTGGAATGCACAGAGGCGGCGGGGCAGTGAGGTATGCGCGACCGACGCGTATCCACCCCGCCAAACAAAGCCTAGATCTTCGAATCAGCTATAGTTCCTTTGAAATCTCCGAGTTCACTCTGATATTTCATGATCTGAAAAGTCTAAGGCTCCATTCGTTTGCACTGTTTTGATAGTGTTGTTTTCTCTTTGGGTTTTTGAAAACCAAATTTTTGTGTTCGTTAAGCCATATTTTAGGTTGTTTTGGTTTTGGGATGAAAACAGACCATTTTCAATTCCTTTGAAAATCCCCCTGGCCCAATACAGATCTAGCAAGGACTGCATGGCGTGTTTTCGCTTGTTTTGAGATAGACGAGCTCTATGTTGTTAAAGGGACGTCTCGGGCGTGCCTAAGGTTCCAGACTCACTAGGATTAGAGGTTTGCGCCTTCGTGCGACTTTTTTGCATTTTTGAACATTAAATGTGCAACCTATGTTGTCAAAGGCGCAAGGCGCACCGAGGCACAAAGGGCCCTGGAGCCTAAGCGCGTGCCTGGGGCACGTGAGGCGCAAAAATGAGGGAAAAAGAAATTGAGCGAATTGAGCGCTCAATTCGCTGAAATTGAGCGGTCTGGGCGCCCAATTCGCTGAAATTGAGCGGTCTGGGCGCCCAATTCGTTGAAATTGAGCGGACTGGACGCCCAATTTGCTGAAATTGAGCGGACTGGGCGCCCAATTCGCTGAAATTTAGCGAATTCACTCAATTTCAGCGAATTGGGCGCCCAAGTGCGTTTAGGGGTGCCTCGGGTGCATCTGAGATCATGTTTTTTCCCATCTCAAATTCTCAATATTTTTTTTAAAAAAAAACACCTTGAAAGGCCCAGACGCGCCTTTGGTGCGCCTGGGAGCCTGTAAGGCGCGCGCCTAGGGCACATCGCCCGCCTCAGCCGTGCTGAGGCGTGGCGACTGCGCCCGACACCTCAAGCGCGCGCCTTGACAACAAAGGGTGCAACTGGGTGTGATTTTTGTTGTTAATCTTTTTTTTTAAAATAATGAAAAAATAATGAAAGATCTCAATAATATATATATGATTTAGTGTTTTTGAAACATAATCGTTCGTTGAGATTTAGATATGATGAAAGCGATCATATTGATTTTATTTTTTAAGAAATATAAATGATGCTAATGAATGTTTAATGAGTAGAATATATGAAAAATTTGTTCAAGAGAATGAGCTGATGTTTGATGCTGATTATTTAAAATGAATGTGGTTGCGCCTTGCCTTCTTCGGGCGCGCGCCTGCGCCTTGAGCCTTGTGCCTAGTCTCCAAGACTACTTTGCACCTTGGTGCGCCTTTAATAACTAAAGACGAGCTCCCCTCTTCTGTGATTTCGCGGTGGTAAGCGGTGTTTCCACCGGAGCTATCCCTGGAGAGGAAGACACAGAGGTTGACATCCTTTCCGCTATGCTTACATGATTGTAGATGTCGTCGGGGAAAGAGGCGTCGAATCCGACGACGGCTAAGGCTAATTCCTGCGAAGGAAGTAAGTGACCGACAACTTCTGCGGGAATGGATGAGGATGAGGAAGAAGGGAAGATGTCATGGTTGGTGAAGTCGAGCAGGTCATCGACTTTTGCCGTTTATGTAGCTTCCGTCATATCCCAGTGGTTCACCCATGTCAAAGGTTTCTGTAGCTTCCGTCATATCCTTGCGGTTCATTATGTTTTCTCATGAAAACCTTCAAATGAAAACGGAGCAAATGAACGCAGCCTAGTCATATTCATACCTAAGCTGTAAAAGTTCATTTGGTGCTGTGCGGATCTGCCCCTGCCAAGCCTCTTGACTTCCTTGTGTGGGTCATGCATGCCGGGAAATTACGGAGAACAAATCACTGACATCAAAGTCGGGCAGCCAAGTATAACTCAATATGGAAAGTGATCTTCGTTACTATAGAACCACCATGGACAAATAAGTTATTCCTACCCTTGGAAAAGGAATTCAATTGATCACATAATGAGTGTAAATACTTAAATCAATGACTGAACATTACAATTTGATGAAATGTAAATGCATATTATTTTTAGATTTATTTTCATGTCGTGCGTTTGCAGCCATCCTTAAAAGTGCACATACATTTGTTTGGATAAAATCATCGCGCTTGATGATAAATTAGGCATTCAACAATCATAATCTCATCTTCTAGAAACAAAACTCAAATACGATTAATCAGGTTATAAAATTCATGTTTATGAATTTCAAGAAGAGAATAGTTAATTTTCTGTTATGTTCTCATACGACTAATTATCTATTTCGTTAATTAGTTATCATATCTTTATGTTGTGTCATTTATTAATCGAGTCTATGCACGAGTCCTACTGTATTCTATTGTTTTTAAGCATTTCTCTTTATGTTGAGTTATTTAGACTTATGCCATTATATAATGCTATATGTAGAATACCTTGGGTCATGAGACCATTATGAAAGAAATTATGCAAGTCTTTTCCTCTCTTCCTTCTTGGGTTAGTGACATGGTTGAGCCCCGGTCCCCCTTTTTTCTATTCCTCGCATTTTTCGAAGGTTGGGCTCGACGCCATTGTATATCTTCTACCACCCACAACGAGATATCGACACCTTACAGGACAAACCCGTATCAACTTTGACACCAAAGCATTTTGGTTATATTTTCCATAAACGACCACATGATCTTCAACCTCCATATGCGACCAACGACGTCAAGCTCTCGTTGTTTTCCCTCTGTCGACAACGAGATAGAAAGCCACACCATAGCCTCACCCTGTAGTCATGCACGATGGTTGCACACTGCAGAGGCTTTACGAGATTCTCACATCAATGTAGAAGACCATGTCGATCACTTATAGGGGCATTCATGTCGACTACACCGCCTCGTCGTCGTCGATCGTTTGAAGCAGTCCCACAACACCGACGCCTACACCGACCAGTCCTTCGAAGCAGTCATCCAGTCACAACAGTTGTTCCTTGTCTCTTCATCGTTGTCCTCTCCCTCATGCGCTAGAACAACGCCTCTCTTCGTCAAAAAAGAATGAGTTCGACTCCACGCTCAAACCTCACGTTACATACAAAACTTGTCATTACTTGTTTTCCTCCATCGAGCCCCTCAAAGCTAACTCCCCCATTTATCCACTAGCAACTCCTTCCCGTTGTCGGCAGGCGTTCATTAAGTGTAGACAACTGGAGGGAATATGTGGAGTCGGGGAAAGGGTACCTAGTGTTGGCAGGCAGTCGCGGGTGACAAAGGAACTTGCAGAATGTGACCCACTATGATAGGTGGTGGTGGTTTTGGCTGGTGAACAAGCGTAAAAGGAGTGTTTGGGATTGGAGGCTCAAGACAGATTTGATGTCGTAGTGGTGAGAGAGATAATGGAGGCTACAAGAGTTATTGAGTTGGAGAGTGATACGATGACTTGGTTTTGGGTTTGAGTTTCTTGGTGTCCCATGCCAGTGATGGCTTGTGTCGCCATGAAAGTGGTCGTAAGTTCTATAAGCTTGCTCATTTGGTCCGTGGAATTGTCCATGTTGATGAAAGTTTTTTAAAATTATTAATTAATCAATAAATCAATTAATATGAGGCATGTCGTTGGTGGCACTGAGCTCGATGTGGAGACGAGAAAGACTTGCAGAGACTCATTGGCAGAACCGGCTCTGGGCTCGAGAAGTCTGCTCAATGATGATGGAGATGAGACGACGATCATGTCGATGCTGAACAGGGAAGAGGGCTGTGAAAAAGTGCTCAATGGAGGTCGAATGTGCGTGTGAGGTGCTGGAAGAGCTCTGGATGATCCTTTACTGAAGAGAGGAGGTGATTAGGTGGCGACGATTTGGACAAATGACCTACTGAAGGGGACAATCCGACGACTCACTGATCGTTAGGAACCTCGTTGACTGACTTAAAGGTTGAGTGTGGCTCCCCAAAAGAAGGGGTTCTAATATCAAGTTGTTATTGGTCGACCTGTAGAACGTTAGTTGCTTCGGCGGAGAGTGGATTTCGGCAGAGATGACAAATGAGGAGGTTACTATGGAGTTGGAACTGCGGCTGCCTACGTGGGGTGCGCTCGAGAGAGAGAGAGTTAGCAAAATCTCTTACAAAGGGACAATGGAATCGATTAATTTTCGTATACACCATTTGATAGCCCTTAGGGCATTTAAATAATATTACATGACTCCACTCTCTTAATGACTTCTACCATTCAACGACCTCCTAACAAAGGACAATTAAAAGGTAAATACAATATTTAATGACTCATCAATGAAAGGCAATGAATAAAAGAAACTTGATATTCAGGCCTAAGGCCCGTAACATTTGTGGGTCCACAATAGAAACTAAAAGGGAGGAATCGTTTTAGCTAGGCCTTTGCAGCCTAAGAAGCTAAAGTGAACTAGAAAAATGAATTTGGATTCCAATGAGCTTGAAAGACATGGAAGCTATGTCGAGGCATGGAAGCTATGTCACCCTCCAAGGAGAAGGGGCAAATTAGGGCTGAAGACTACTGTCATAGTTCTTCCAATAGCTGTTTAGAAGGATCACATGTTTGCTTTTAGCAGGCAAAGCAAACATGGTTTATTGATGGAGGTAAGATTTACTATAGTATTTATGCAAAACTAATACTTAATGTTTTGCATACAAGTCCTTTGTTGTCTCATAATACTGATTCTTTCTAATCCAAATTGGTCAACCTTGAGATTGCGTTTGCAAACCTGAATGAAGTGGTCTAACCCACATATCATGTCTAACCCACATACCAAAATGACTCATATTTGCGAGGAGTTCACTGTGATCAAATTGACATGAACAGTTGATCAAGTCGATTGGATTGGTATTGTTCAGTTTTATACGAATATCTCTTATTTGAATTTGTTAGAAAAGCCTACTTTAGGGCCCATCTAGGGGCCCATCCTTCTCTCTTCTCTCTCTATTTGTATTAGTCCCACATCTTGGTTTGGGATTTCTCTCTTTCTTCTTCCCCTATATAAATGTATTCATACTTGTAATTATCATTTCAAGAAGTATATACAAGGTTTGGAGCTTTCTCTACATGGTATCAGAGGGAGGTTCATACAATACTTCTGTTGGGATAACACAAGACCATCAGGGCGTCGTGCAACCTCCAGCCCAAGGAAATACCCAAGGTTGCCAAGATCTTTGGTCTGAAAAGTGGAATTTAACTGCTTGATATGTTGTATCCCTGTAATATCGTCGCCAGTAATGAGGATATCGTCAACATAGACAAGTAGGATCACAGTTCCGGTTGACCGGTGTCGAGTGAAGAGGGAAAAATCAGCCGAGCTTCGAATAAAGCCAATATCACGGACAACCTTGTTAAATTTTTCAAACCAAGCGCACGGGGACTGTTTGAGATCATAAATAGATTTCCGAAGATGACAGACTCGAGACTCCCCCGTGGTCTCAAACCCGGGAGGTTGGTGCATGTAAACAGTCTCCTGCAGATCTCCGTTGAGAAACGCGTTCTTAATATCCAGCTGATAAAGTGACCAATGACGATGAACAGCCAGGGAGAGAAGAACGCGGACCGTGTTCAATTTGGCCACCGGAGAAAAGGTTTCCTCATAATCAAGGCCATGTTGCTGAGTAAAACCCCGGGCCACGAGGCGGGCCTTTAGACGCTCAACGGTGTCATCCGCCGCATGTTAATAACAAAGATCCACTTGCAACTAACACATGATTGACCTGCAGGAAGAGGAACTAGATCCCAAGTTCGATTAGCCCAGAGAGCCCACATTTCATCTTCCATGACCGCCCGCCATCCGGGGTGGTGAAGAGCCTCTTGTACAGAATTAGGGGTGGATATAGAGGATAAAGAGAGAGCACTCTGACGAAGTTCCGAAGAGAGGCGGTGAAGAGAGACAAAGTTGGCCATCGAGTGGGCAGTGGAAGCAGTTGTCGGAGCCGCAGGTTGCAAAGCATCATTAGAGCGGGGCAGCTCTCGTAGGGTAGTAGACGAGGGAGGACGTCGAGTGTACACACGAATGACTGGTGGTGTAGGTGGTTTAGGTGGGATGGGTGTGGGAAGTAGAGGTGGAATGGTGGAATTTACGGGAATAACAGGGCGCAGGAGAGGTGGCGGAGGAGGGGGGTCAATAGGTTGAGAGTAATACGGCTGATCTTCGAGGAAGGTGACATCAGCAGAAGTAACCACCTTGCGATCCGTGGGAGAAAAACAAACGTAGCCCTTCTGAGTTCGAGAATAGCCCACAAACATATATTTAGTGGCACGGGGGGCAAGCTTGTCAGTGGACGGGCCAAGATGATGAACAAAACATACGCACCCAAACACGCGTGGGGTGATGAAGAATGGAGGTTGGGAGGGAAAAAGGAGATTAAAGGGAACCGCAAAATTGATGATAGATGAAGACATGCGGTTAATAAGAGTGAAAGCGGTTGAAACCGCAAAATTCCAATATTATTTTGGGACATTCATCTGAATCATAAGGGAACGGGTGACCTCGAGCAGGTGGCGATTCTTGCGTTCAGCAACGCCATTTTGTTGGGGGATATAAACACAGGAGGTCTGATGGATGATCCCAAACTTCGCACAGAGGTGAGAGAAGGTATGACTAGTGTATTCACGGGCATTATCGGTGTGGAGGGTTTTAATGGTTGTGGAGAACTGGTTGCGAGTTTCAAGGAAAAAGGTACGGAATACACCGGGCAATTCAGAGCGGTCACGAATGAGATACAGCCAGGTCACCCGTGAGTAGTCATCGATAAATGTGACAAAGTAACGGTATCCAAAAACACTTGTAATTTTGTAAGGGCCCCAAATATCGGAGTGAACAAGATCAAAGGGAGCAGGACGCTGAGAAGGATGTGGTGAGAACGTAGAGCGATGATGTTTCCCATAGATACAAGACTCACACGTGAACTCGTGGTCGTGGAAGGACACGTCTGGGAGAAATTTTTTGAGGATGTGTAGAGGAGCATGACCCAGACGTCGATGCCAGTCAACTGAGCTAATAGACGACAACACCGTTGGGGGAGACGGATTAAGGATACAGAGATCATTCGACAGATGCCCTTTTCCAATGATGGTTTGCGTCTTGCGATCCTGCACAACACACGAGTTAGAAGAAAAAATAACAGCACAATCGAGATCAGCAGTGAGGCGACCAATAGAGAGAAAGTTGAACGGAGAGACCGGAACATGAAGAGCAGAGCGAAGAGTAATGGAGGGAGTGAGGTTAATATCTGCCGCACCAGAGACGGGAAGTGTGTCCCCACTAGCAACAGTAATGAACTGGGGATGCACGTCGTTCAAATATTGTGGTGGTTTCCGTGATGTAATGTGGTGAGAGGTCCCGGAATTCAAAATCCAGGATGAGCTATGAGCAAGGCAGGAGGTACCATCATCGGAAACAGACACCACAGAGCCCGGAGGACGGCGAATCATTTTGCTAGGAATAATCCGCAGCGGTCAGGGTGACAACGCACAAGCGGCAAGAAACGGCCACGACCAGCGCGGTAAGAACAGTCCGCAGCGGCGAGATACACGCAGGCTGCGCGGTTAGGAGAAAACCGCAACAAAAGCAAACACCTGGCGAAAAGGAACCAGACCGGGCGGATAAAGACAGACTGGGCCAAGGATACCACAGCCTTAGCGAGCCGAGAAGCTGCAACGGGGAAAAACCCCGGGGAAGGAAGTCGCCACGAGAAGGACCAGGCCGCAGCGGGAAGGATCAGACCGCAGCGAGAAGAAGCAGGTCGCACCAAGAAGATGCAGGGCGGGAGGCCGCAGCGAGAAGGGGATCAGTCCGCGCGGTCACACCAGCGATTAGGCAGATCGCGACCAAAATGCGAAAAGGGAAGCCCGCACGGTCAGGTGGACAGCCGCAGATAGAGGCAGAGAGGAGAACTCGCATCGGTAAGGAAAGGTCACAGCGGGAAGCAAGATACTGCGAGCTAGGAACTCGAGCGATCAGCAGACGAGACCGCGAGTAAACAACTCAAAGCAGTAAGAGGAAGGGCCCGCGGCGGACAGGAAGAGAGACCGCAGCGGGTAGACAGAAAGGGTGTCCGCGCGGGTAGAGCAAGCGACGAGACGAGGCCGTGAGAAGAAGAGGCAGGCCGCGAGAAGAGGAGGCAGACCGCGACAAGAGTCCAAAAACAACCACGCGAGCAGGCGAGAGGAGAGGAACTCGCGGCGGACAAGAGAAGAGCCCGCTGTGGGGAAGGAGAAGTCCGCGAGTAGAGAAGCTCGAGCGGACAGAAGAAGAGATGGCGCGGTAAAAAGGAGAGTCCGCAGCGGATAAGGAGAGGAGCTCGCAGCGGAGAAGAGGATACCGCGAGGTTGAAGAACTCAAGCAGCAAGGAGACCGCGGGCAAGAGGAGAGGAGCTCGCCGCGGATAAGAAGTGAGCTCGCAGCGGAGAAGAAGAGCGCGTGGCAACAAGGAGAAGAGCTCGCAGCGGACAGGATGAGAGTCCGCAGCGGATAAGGAGGTGGTCCCCACGGGTCAGAGGAGAAGATGGCTATAAGAAGCCAGAGGAGGGTGGAACCACAGAGGAGAAGAAGAGAAGCGAAAACAAAGAGGGCAGTCCGCAGAAGCTATGCGGATAAGAGAAGGAAGTCCGCAACCGGAGCGGATAGAGCAGCAAACGGGAATGAGGCGGGTAGGCGGGAATGAGGCAAGCAGTCCGCAGAAGCTAGGCGTGCTGGCGGGTAGAAAGGCAAAACCGCAGGCTGAGGACCGGTGGCTCTGATACCATGTAGAGAAAGCCAAGTTCCTGCTGCAAGCCAAGTTGCTGACATCCTGACTAAAGCTCTCTCCCGGCCACTATACTACCAGTTTTTATCCAAGCTTGGTGCCTACGACTTGTACGCTCCAGTTTGCGGGGGAGTGTTAGAAAAGCCTACTTTAGGGCCCATCTAGGGGCCCATCCTTCTCTCTTCTCTCTCTATTTGTATTAGTCCCACATCTTGGTTTGGGATTTCTCTCTTTCTTCTTCCCCTATATAAATGTATTCATATTTGTAATTATCATTTGAAGAAGTATATACAAGGTTTGGAGCTTTCTCTACAGAATTATATCAATCATTTTCAATAGCGATCATGGGCCAAATTACTTCACTTAGCTTAAGGGTAGCATGTGAAACTCGTGTCATAACTCATAAGACAATTCTAAATGTCAACCCAATTTAATCGAGCCCTTTACTTTGAATCTGCGGCAACACATCATTATACCACAAGTACCCTTCATGGTTATGAGAGTTTACAAACTCAATTGACATTGTCACTGTATGATCATTGATAATTTAAAAAACATACAAAAATATGACCTCAATTTGTTGTTCAACTCAACAGTTAATGATTTTCTTATTGAATGCACTAAAACATATTTGAGAAATTCATAATACTTTACGAAAGAGTCGGCATGTCTTAATTAAAATAAACATCGTAAGATAACTTAATGTGTTAGGAAAAACATACTTTCAAAGCTTCATGAATTAATTAGTGCCTTATATCTTATGCTTTAACATATATATCTCGAGATTTTACTAAAGTGACACGTCACAAAAAGTAATTATAAATATCAAAGCCAAACAATATTTCATATAAATAAAAGTGCATGTTTGAATTCAAACTTTATTATATTGCTTATGTTCAATATATCATAATATGTGTTTAATGAAATGACAAATAAGTTTTTTTTTTACTTGGAGCAATATATAGTCCAGAAGTCAAGTACATAAGTTGGCTCCACAAGAATCATATTAGAAGCATACCTATTAAAAGCATTAGGGCGAAGTTTCTTGTCAAGTGATCAACTATGATGTAGGCCTAGGGGGCCATATAGAATGTTGCACCCAAAATCACACTCCTGACATTTAAACTTCAGAAGGCTATTAATAGTTATTTGAGAAAGTGTTCTTTGAGTGTTTTATGAGTTAGAACCGTATCGTTCTGTTCACAAGAAAATCACAGATAATAATTTATGGATAATTAGCAATTAAAAGTAGTAGGAACGTCCGAGACAAGCTTAAACTAATTATTTGAGTTGCATAAAATTTATGCCAATAAATGAAGCAAGAGAGATGACGGATTTACCCCCAAACATACACAACTACGGTAAGGAGTAGGTTGTTTCACAGACGGGAGCACGTTGGAGGCAGAAGGGCACTCGACAGAAGAACTGGACGGGTAGACGTTGTTGCTGGCAACTAGTTTAATGAATGGAATAGAAATTTTGACCACCGATAGTGTTGGCTAGAGTCGACGACGCTAAGATACCCGACCACCAAATCGCTGGAGTAGGGTGAGCCGAGGTCAACAACGATCGGGCAAAGGATATGACTCGTTGGCGTGAATCGACGTTAGACTACAGGCGGGCGACAGACCCCCTGGAGGAGAGGTGGGGTCGCCAGGGACGTTGAAATGTTGGCACTGGAGTTGTCTTGGATCGTCGAGGTCGAACAATTGATGTTACTGGTTCTTCGGCGGCTGGAGGTTACCCGACAATACAGAGAAACGAAACTGTGGTTTCGTCCTCTGTTCTATTCCGTTTTTATTCCTCTTCTGCACGGGCTTGCTTTAATATAGGGCAAACATTGCCTTTACTTTTTAATATTTTCAAAATATTTTCACAATTGTCACTTCTCGGGCTTGCTTTATTACATGACAAATATTGTCTTTACTTTTTAATACTTTTCAAATCCTTTCTTCCAATAAAGAAATCTTTCCCCAAATCTAATCTTACGGGCCTTGAATTTGTATAACTTTCAAATAGTCCTCTTTTGGTTGATTGTCTTAAAATTTCTTTTTCTAGATATCTCTCATTAACTTGAATATATAAATTTTATATGCATTCTGAAAATCTCTCTTTTAAATCCTTTTCTTTCTCCGAATAATTTTTATGCATCTTTAAATAATTTAAACTTGTCCCTTTCTTCCTAACTACTGCGAATTGTCGCATCATTTATTCAGGGTCCCACCGGATTGTCAAACCGATGAGCCGGAACTCAACATAACTTGAATGCGCGGAAAAAAATGATAGTAAAATAACAAACAAAAAGATGACAGGCGCATGATGATATCACGCGCCCTCAGATGCGGCGATGGATGCATCAAACTATCATATTGTCTACCCTTGTATGCTCTACCACAATAACATTTCTTTGCCAATTTTTTTTACACCCAAGAACTTAATTTTTATATGTTTAGACCACGTGATACTTATTTTGGTTATAGTGAACATCACAACTGAAATATTATCACAGTGCATCCAAATGAGTCTAAAAATGGAATCAACGATTATTAACTATGAAATGAAGTTCGTGAGCTAAACCGTGTGAGTAACAACTCCAAAAACAAGCTAGAACCATACTTGCATATTGGAAGAAGTATCGAGCGCATGGTTGCCACTTTTCATAGTGATTAGTGTGTATTTGGAACTTTCCCCTACAAATAAGGTCGTCAATGTTGCACGACCTTTGCTAGCCTAATTAGCTCTTGTTTGTACGTCGAGAGTTTGGGTGATGTGAGGCAAGTTGATGACTGATAAACACTATGAGTATCTCCTTTGATGTAACACTGTCCCAATACCCTATCCTGAAGTGTCATAATTGATCTAGAGTTCTTGTGTGAAATCTGATAGCTGTAGTACCAATACAGTTGATAATAACCCATGGAGTGGTCAGAAGGCTGAGGCCCTGTTGCCCACTAGAAGACATTTCTTTAGTAGGATTTTCAAGGGGACAAATATGTCGCCATAGTTACGAATAAACCATCTATAGTGTCATGTGATCCTAAGGAGTCCATGTAGAGCTCGCAGAGTCCTGGGTTCAAAGTTCAAACACAAATGATAAACACACTTTTCTAGGGTCATTTTACACTCAGTCCCTGCAGACAGTGTGACCCATGTAATGAACTTGATTTGTAGCGAACTCACATCTATCAGCCTGAGTACATGACAATGAGTTATGATAAGACTCAACATAGTAAAATATTGGAGATGTTCCACCCTCGTCTTGGTGTAATTTAGGATATCTTCCAAGAAAACTAACACGCATTAAGGAGTAGGGAGCTAAGCACCTTATTCATTACTGACTGGAATGTGGACAACACATTGGTCAATCTGAATCGCATGACTAAAAATTCAAAGTAGTTGTGATGTGTTCAAAATGATGTTTTAGCCACATCGTCTGCTGCCATCTGATATGGTGGTACCTGTATCAGAGATCCAACTTGGAGAAGTTCTTGTCCCCATGAAGCTCAACCAACAACAGTTCCATCACAAGTATGTGGAACTTGTCTTTCACTATCTTGATGTTCAGTTCTCAAAAATTCATACATAACCACACCGTCCTTCTTTGCTAGTAGAAAGACTGGAGAGTAGAAATGAGATTGGCTAAGCCAGATAATCTCTTGTTGCAACATGACCTTGCATTGCCACTTGGTTTAATCTTTATGTAGAAATGGGTATTGATATGGTCACACCACAATTGGAGCTATATCTGGCAATAGATATATGTGATTTTGGACTCTCTTCAGTAATAGCCTAGTCCGTTCCTTGGAACACTCCTTAAATGTCCTCATATAGTGTGTCCAACATCGTGATGTTTCTAAACGTCCCTCATGCACAGTGGGCTAGGGATGCATGTTTGCCTTTGAGCCCCTGCTCCCTGCTATATGATCAGTTTCTCCCTTGTGAAACGCCATCATCAGTGTTGTGAGGTTTCATATGATGTCTCCTACTGTGTGCTCAACCACTTGACTCCCAATAATACATTGAACCTTGCCAAAGGAATTACATAAAGGTCCGTCAATAAGTACTCCTTGTCCACTTGTAAGGTTGTAACAGAATCCTCGGGCTCAGTACTTTTCTCCATTCACCACCGCTACCTGCATCCTTGTACGCAATCTCATAGGATGACCCAATTGATTCGTGGCACCCCCTAAAAAAATTGTGAGTGCTCCTTGTATTGATCAAAGCCTTCACATACACCCACAAATTATTGCTTGAAGTTGCATGGTATGCAATGTTTGGATACCAGTGACCGTGTTCAATGAAATTTTCGGGTTTGACCTATCACCTTCCTCCCATTCTTCTTCACCACTATATTTTAATTCTAGTCATAATAATTCTTTTACATTTATGCCGTGACACATAAGATTCATCACAGTTGAAAGTTGAAACACATCTCTCTGGCTCCACGGTCGATCATATTTTCTTGATTGAGCTTCTTTATGAATGTTGGTTTTGTCATCTCTCACTCCCTATCATCCCCACTCCCTATTATGGGTGGTGGTCCCTTGGAATTTATAGCTCTACGCTGTAGTGTCCATCGATGGTTCTCTATTGCTTTATCCAATTGTAGGTTCCTATCACAACTGCGAGTAAGATTCATGATCATAATTAAATCCCATGGATTCTCAAATTCCACATACTGGCAAAGCCTTTCCCGTGGTACGACAGTAAACACATGTACTTGTTTCAGTCGGACTTTAGTTGTTCACGCTAAGAGCCCTTACAAATTTTCTAAGTATTCATCCACACTTTTGGTTTTTCGCAAGAATATTAATTCGCAAAGTGGATTACTACAGAGAGGATGGCAAAGGCGCGGGTTGAAATATTGCTTAAAAGCCTCTCATGCCATGTTGGGGTGCTCTCGCTCCAACTGCATGAACCATTGTTGAGCCGATCACACCAAATGGTAGGAGGCCACCCCAATATTGCACGCCACAGAGTGAGTTGGTTTGCAAGAAGTTGTTTTGTGTGACAACCAATTGAGCGGATTCTCCTTGCCGTCAAAGATGGGGCAGTCCATTCTTGTGGAATCCTCGCTCGATCATTTTGAGGTGCCAGTGTCTCCATATTCCCCTTTTCATATTTCCCATAATGCCTGTTCCATTCCCCTCTAACAGCCCCCTTGGTCTTTCGGGTGGCGAAAATTCATTCTCCAGCTGGGCCATCGAGGTGCATTTCTCATTAATGGTTTGTTCTTGCATGAGTGGCGAAGGGGCGTGTCGTGCGGGGCATGCTCCTAAAATTTCTGCACGCATCAGATGAGGCTGCGTTGGCCCACTATGTGTCGTTCCAATCGGCGCATGTGTGATACCTGGCGACCAATTTAGTCCCAAGACGAACAGATCATCGATCCTGACATGCATCTACGTAATCTCAACCCGGGTGGCAAATTAATTCCCGCAACAACTTGCGTAACATCTTCCGGATGCCCCATGCTCATTGTTGTTGTCTCCATTATGATGGAAGGATCCGCTACCGATTTGGTATGTGCTCGCATATAAGATCTCGTGACCAACCGAGAGAGGGCGTTCAAATCTATGGGAGGAGAATTTCTTCTCATGATTCCCTCGGTGTCCCCCATTGGTGTTGTAGGAAGAGACCATCAACGATATTGGAGAATATAGGTAGCTTGCCCCACATAGGAGGTCTCGACCTTGTTGCCACCATGAGTTTCTGAGAAGAGAGAACAATTAGAAGAATTATTACCAGAGTTCATGGGAGGGTCAAAAAATACATGATAGCCCTATTTTACAATTTTTAATTAAAAAATTGCGAAAAAGAAAGATATTTCAAAAACCGAAAGTGCCTGGGAAATGTAAAATTGGTAACATGATCCCCTAACTTGCCGTCTTGACCTGAGGTCACGTTTCCATTACTTCACCGTATATGTGCGCCTCCTCAACATGTCCGTAACACTCTTTGTGCATTCCATCTCGTGTGTGTGAGAAGACTAACTCTGTAGCTTATGTTTTGTAAGGTCACGAGGGCTCGATTGCATGGTAGTCATCAGCATCAGCATCTATTTTCTATAATTTTCTTTTCCACTATGCCACTTCCACTGTTATTTAATACATATTTTCCATAATATTTTTCTGTTTTAAACCCATCTATTTTGAAATTTTCAAATTTACTGCGATCACTATGATTATCATTACATTTTTTTCTTGTCTAAGTTCTGATCCATTACATCATAGCTAGGCTTTGTGCGATTCTATATCATTCACCTTCAATTTTCTTCAATTTTAACTTCTTTCGTAGTACTCTTGAAGCAGATGTTAATGCTAGCGTTGACCAGTCAACATATATTTCAGAAATATTAGTCATATATTAATTACTTAAAAAATCTTGGGTGATTACACTTAAACATTCAACAGTAATGAAGGAAAAATAATGAGAGTTCATACAGGTGAGCACAAATTGTTAAAGCTTGTGATGATGAAGATGATAAAATCTTGAATGAATAGCTTTTTTGTCTCTGTTATCTGTATATATTTTAATACGTCTGCGTCATGATATTCCAACGAAGGAACCCACAAAAAAACATTGAAGTTATAATTAGAGGAACCATCACTAGTCTTCCTTTGAGAATTTTTTTTAGTCGTTTTTCCTTAAAAAATATGACTTCTTAATTTTAAAATATAAAAGCACAGATTGTATTATCCATTCATGGCTTCACGTGCCTAGCCAACACACTTGCGGTCCAAGAGCAGTTATCCATCTCTAGTAGAAATTTATTTATTTTGTTTACAACAATACAATTTTAACAAAGCCTTGGGATTATGATTTTACACATCCTTTTAAATGTCCTGCATTGTACTTTTTCTAGTTGAGATTTTTTGATATTTAATCAGCAGCTTGGAATTTGGTTTCAGGTACCTACTAGGCTGAAGTTTATTGAACTTTTCATGACAGAATCTGCTATGCTGGTATGCTTTCTTTCATCATTTTAGATTATTTCTTTATTTAATGGATTATAGTATTTGTTAAACTATTTAATGGACACTGCTCTGCTTGCTTAAAAGGACACGGCCCACATCAGCACATACCCTGTATTGCAAGGAAGTTTAAAACATCAAAAATTAATTGTACATCTTTATTTATGTTGAAGTTTCGCATAAGTTGGAGAGATTAAAGAAATTAAATTCTATGAAACATATGATCGTTATATATAGCTCCACGTGTTATTAACTGTTAAAAATAAAATTTAGAGCATTGTATCTGTGGAGAAAACTCAAACTTGTAAATACTTTCTCTATATTCAAATACAAAGTATGAATACATATTTATAGGAGGAAGAAAGAGAGAAGAGAGTCCTATACATGATGTGGGACTAAAGAAGAGAGAAAAATAAACAAATACATGGGCTCTATGGGCCCCTTTACATGGGCTTATCTAACACTCCCCCGCAAGCTGGAGCGTACAAGTCGTATGCACCAAGCTTGGACAAAAACTGATAGAATAGGGTATTTGGTAGAGCCTTTGTGAGGATATCAGCAACTTGTTCGGTGCCCGAAACATGCTTTAATTCTATCTTCTTCATTCGAACTTTTTCCCGGATAAAATGACAGTCTACTTCAATATCCTTCGTTCTCTCATGGAAGACTGGATTCCTTGCAATGTGTATGGCTGCTTGGCTGTCACATAGCAGGAGGGCAAGTGAGGGAAGTTTTACCCCGAGGTCGACCAGAAGGCTTTCAAGCCAAGTTAGCTCAGAGACAACCGACACCATTGATCGGTATTCTTCTTCTGCTGAGGATCGAGCCACAACTGCTTGCTTCTTACTTCGCCAAGTAATGAGATGACCTCCAAAGTAGGTACAGAAACCACTGGTTGATCGACGATCATCCAAGGAACCAACATAATCAGCATCAGAATATGCAACTAATCTTGGAGTAGAAGATGAGGTCTTGTAGACCAATCCTTGACCCAGAGCTGTTTTAAGGTATCTGAGGATGCGCTCAACGGCTTGAAGGTGAGACATTCGTGGGGCATGCATAAATCTGCCGACCACTCCGACAATGAAGGATATATCCGGTCTTGTAACTGTTAGGTAGATCAATTTCCCAACAAGTCATCGATAGTATTCCGAATTTTGAAGAAGATCTGCGTCGGAAGCGTGAGCACACAGTTTATGATTTGCATCCATTGGAGTAGTAGTAGGCTTGCATCCAGAGTAACCAACATCTTGAAGGAGGTCAAGACAGTATTTTCTCTGGGACAGGATAAGACCATCTGATCGCCTTGCGATCTCAAGTCCAAGGAAGTACTGAAGGTGACCCAGATCTTTTGTTTGGAAGACCGAGCTAAGGTGTTGTTTAACCGCATGGATGCCCTTTGAATCGTCTCCAGTGATCAGTATGTCATCAATATATACTAGCAGAAGAACCGTTCCCGTTGCTCGGTGCCGCGTAAAGAGGGAAAAATCTGCTGAACTTCGAGTAAAACCGACTTCCCGAACAGCCTTATAGAACTTGTCAAACCATGTCCGAGGAGATTGTTTGAGACCATAGATGGACTTCTTCAGATGACAAACTCGAGACTCCCCCGTGATCTCAAACCCGGGAGGTTGTTGTATGTATACTGTTTTCTGGAGGTCGCCGTTCAGAAAAGCATTTTTGATGCCCAGTTGGTGTAATGTCCATTGACGATGAACCGCCACTGAGAGAAGGACACGAACGGTGTTAAGCTTTGCTACCAGAGAGAAAGTTTCCTCGTAATCAAGACCGTGCTGTTGGGTGAAGCCACGAGCCACCAGACGGGCCTTTAGATGATCAATCGTCCCATCCTGAGCATGTTTGATTACAAAGACCCACTTACACCCAACGGGTTTCTGATCGGGGGGAAGAGGTATCAAGTGCCAGGTCTGGTTCGCCCAAAGAGCTGTCATTTCTTCTTCCATGGCCGCCCGCCAGCCAAGATGTTGGAGAGCCTCCTGCACAGTGTTAGGGACAAAAATAGAGGATAATGAAGTGTCAAAAGTGTGGAGTGGTGGAGATATGCGATGTAAGGATACATAGTTCGCCATGGGATGAGCGATAGAGTCTGGTGCCGGATCAGCAGAACGCAAAGCGTCAGAGGTCGAAGCCGACTGCAGTGGGGCAACGGAGGCAGGAGGACAATGAGTGTAAACACGTATAACAGGTGGCTTGGAAACAGAGGGAGCCTTGTCAGGAACTCGTGGTAGTGAAGGAGTGGTAACGGGAATGGCAGGATGTACGACCGTTGGTGGTAGAGGTGTAGGATCTGAGGCAGAGAAGAAAGGGAGATCCTCTCGAAAGGTCACATCAGCAGATACAATCACTTTTTGGGTGGCCGGAGAGTAACAATCGTAGCCTTTTTGGGTCCGGGAATAGCCAACAAAGATATGCTTGGTCGCCCGGGGATCCAACTTGTCCATGGAGGGACCAAGAGTGTGGACATAGCAGACACATCCAAAGATGCGGGGGGGTAAGGGAGAATGGCAGAGTAGAAGGGAACATGAGGCTGAATGGAGTGACATTGTGGATTACAGGGGAAGAAAGACGGTTGATCAAGTAACAGGCCGTGGAGAGAGCGAAGTTCTAATAAGATTTGGGGACTTGCATCTGAAACATGATAGAGCTAGCCATATCGAGGAGATGTCGATTCTTACGTTCAGCGGTTCCGTTTTGTTGCGGGGTATATGCACATGAAGTTTGGTGAATAACCCCGAATTCCGAGCAGAGATTTGCAAATTCGTGGCCAATATATTCGTGGGAATTGTCCGTTCGAATAGTTTTGATATTTGTGGAGAATTGCGTGCGGGTCTCAAGGAGGAAAGCCCGAAAGACCCGGGGAAGCTCGGAGCGATCACGAAGTAAATATAGTCATGTCATTCGGGAGTAATCATCAATAAAAGTAAGGAAATAACGATAACCAGAAATGCTAGTAACTTTGTACGGTCCCCAAATATCAGAGTGTACTAAAATAAAAGGAGCAGCGCTTCGGGTACAATGAGACGGAAAAGATGAATGCGGTTGCTTGCCGTAAATACATGCTTCAGACTGAAAATAAGGTAAAGATACATCGGGAAGAGCCTTTTGGAGGACAGGTAAAGGGACATGCCCAAGACGGCGATGCCAATCGACGGAGGAGACGGAAGACATGATAGCTGGAGGGTCATCAAGGAGGTAGAGCCCGTTTTGCAGTCTCCCTTTACCAATGATAGTCCGTGTCCATTGATCCTGTATCAGAAAAGAAGAAGTAAAGGTTACTGAGTAGTTTAAATCAGTAGTAAGGCGACCAACGGAAAGCAAATTAAATGGGGAGCCCGGAACGTGAAGAGCCGATCGAAGAGAAAGAGGAAGTGAGAGGGATGTCAGCCGAGCCGAAGACAGGAACAGTGTCCCCATTCGCCACTGTAATACACTTGGGATGAGGAGAAGTCAGGTACTGTTGTGGTCGCATAGAGGTGATGTGATGAGTAGCACCAGAATCCACTATCCAACGTGGACTAGTGGAGAGATAAGCGATACCTTCATGGGAGATGGAGGAAGCAGAAGCAACCGAGGCAGGTGGGCGACTGAGCAGGCCATGGAGTTATTGCAGCTGAAGGCGGACCTCTTCAAGGTCAGTACGAGCGGAGGTGTCTGTGGTAGCAACAGTGGCCTGCAGGCGAGGAGGAAACCCATGCTTTCGAAAGCAAACCGACTCAAGGTGGCCGTCCTTCCTGCAGAAGGAACACTTTGGTCGAGGCCGAGCTCCCCGACCTCGGCCCCGGGAGCCAGAACGTCCCCCACGAGCTGGAGGGGGGAGAGGTAGTAAGGGCGCAGAAGCCTGTTGGAGGAGAGCCGGTGACGGAGGAGCAGAACAATCAGGAGGAGGCAAAATCTTGAGTAACATGGCACATACATCAGATAGGGATGGGGTAGCCGCAAAGGAGAGAATCTGTGCCCGAACGCTCTGAAGATGATGTGGTACACGAGCCATCATCATGGCCACACCGACACCCTCTTTCTGAGCACGTTGTGTAGCGAGATCCAGTGTGGGAGGTTGATGCTAAATCCATGCTTCGACCAGAGTCTTGACGCGAGCAACAAACGACGTGAGGTCGGAGGCCCCGCCAACCTCGAGATTCTGAAGATCAGTGATGATGTCGTAGAGGTGTTGGAGGCTATCTTTGTCAGAATAGAGGGCTTGGAGCTCATCCCACATGGCTTTGGCGGTTTCATGATACATGACCATGCGGTATGGTTCACTGTCCAGAGAGTTGAGGAGCCATGTCTGAACCCGACCGTCGTTGCGTAGACAATCATCAGTGGGAGGAACAGGAGAGGCCTGGGTCAGATGATGAAGAAAGCCTTTCGATTGAAGCACACGGCGAACCGAGTGCACCCACTCCGTAAAGTTCTTCTTCCCGGTCAAAGAGATAGTAGTAATCCGCAATTCATCACGGATTTCGGGGGCAAGAATTGGGCGGTCAGCCGAAGAAGCCGCCGGTTCGGCAGAGTTAACAGAGGACCCCATGACCGGGCGGGCAGAGGACTAAACCGCCAAGAGGTCAAGCAACGGATAGATGGGGAGACCGCACGGGAAGACCAGAAGCGAGCAGCAGGCAGGCCGTACGAGAAGACGTACAGGACCAAGGCAGCGGCTAGAACGGAAGAGGCAACGACCAGGAGAGGTCGAGTGGACAGAAAGCGAACTCACCGAGGCCGCACGGTCTCGGTGATAAGTCACCAGCGGCAAGAAGCCGCGACCACGATGCTAAGCCCGGAGCGGTTAGGGAGACCGCGACGACCAACCGATCCGAAGGACACACGAGAAATAGAAGCCGGACACACGAAGTCCGCACGGTCAAGGTGAGTACACCAACGACAGGGTAAGATGCCACGACCAAGTGCAGAGATCGCCGCAGATAGATCAGAAGCCGCGCGGTTAGGGAGGAAGCTGTCCGGGAGAAGAAGAACAAAAGACAGGGAGAAGCCGCGAGCGAAGAGAGGAGCTCGCTGCGGGAAGAGAAAGGCAAGCCGCGCGGGGAGAGAAAGTGGAGGAGGGGGGCACAAGCAAGAGAAACTCCTATAAAAGGAGAGAGAGGAGAGGGAAACGAAGGTGGAGGCCACGGGATAGGAGGGGAAGAGAGAAGCGGGTAGAGAAACTCTAGCCGCGGGAAAGGAGAGGGAAGAGAGAGGCGGGTAGAGAGACCCTAGCCGCGGGAAAGGAGAGGAAAGAGAAGGTCGGGCGGTTAGCAAAAAACTAGTTGCAAGGAGAGACCGAGTCGCTCTGATACCATTTGGAGAAAACTCAAACTTGTAAATACTTTCTCTATATTCAAATACAAAATATGAATACATATTTATAGGAGGAAGAAAGAGAGAAGAGAGTCCTATACATGATGTGGGACTAAAGAAGAGAGAAAAATAAACAAATACATGGGCTCTATGGGCCCCTTTACATGGGCTTATCTAACAGTATCATTCAATTCAAATTATGAAGGTCATTCTTAGTTAGGCAATGATGGAAGAAAAACTTAACAGTGTCATCGCTAGCATGATGCTCCGTGTTGATGCTTGACATAATTTTCAATCCATTAGAAGATTTTAAAATTTGAGATTACTGAAATTAATATGATTTAAAAAATAGTCATTCGAAAAATCCATATATTTTGGACTTGGCCAGTCTTTGGTAAGAATAAGGTTAACCACTCTATTTGTTCTGTCGGTCACATTGGTATCATCCTTTAAGCTTTCCAACTCTTCTTGGGTTATATTCTTACCTGCTTTGCTCATCTCCTTAGCCTCTCATTTGGTCTTCAGTACTGCATTCTTCTATCTCTAGAATTTGGATCAAAATCTATTATACAAATCTTTAAGATATTCAAACCTTCCTTGCATTGCTGTTGATCAGCCATTGTATCTTTTGTACCATCCAAACTTTTCTTCCTTCCCTTAGCTATAGATTTTCTCATACTCCTCACAAAGCAAATGCTAAAAGGCAAGCTACCTTAGGCTCATCGGGAGGCCACTACAACTCAAAAAGTGGCTAGGGCTTCTTTTATTTTCTTGGGGTGGCTATGCGGAAGGGTAACAAAAACGATAGAACCTAAAGGTATGTTCTATCCAACATGGTATCAAAGCGGTGAATCCTTCGATCGACATTGTTTTTTTTTTCTGGATCAGCTCTCTCGGTTTTGACGACCTCGACCTAAAGGTTCGTACATCTTCGACGTATTGTCTAGCTCCTCTGTCTGTACATCGATCCAGATACTTGTCCGCTTGTCATTCTTGCAGCTTATTTTCTCTAATGGTTCTTGACCACCAATGATGACTTCTGCTCCTAGATAGGTTGATCTGCCCATATTGATCGACCTCCTGTTCCTGTAGCCATCGATCGCCGCTGTCTCATTATCGTCCGCTTCCTGTGGTTTTTTTTTTTGATGCTGCTACTCCCAACATCTGTTGTTGTTCCGGTTTCTGCCACGATGCATGTGCTGCCCCAGATCCATCCTCTTCAAGTGAAGAATATTGCTCATCATCTTTCTGGATTGCTGCTTCTCAACTTCCAACAACAATTGTGATCTCCTTCAAACTCTTTCAAAAAACTTAGGATATTGGGCCATCTCTTTCTGAAATTTGGAGGTATATCTTAGCCACCTACAATATCCTAAAGGGGGTGCTTCTTCATGTGTGCTCTTTCTCTCTAGATGGGGGACAAATTGAAGAGTGTGGTTGCCCCTGAAGAGGCAGTTGATCAAGCTAAATACTGTGGTGGAGGAAATTCAAATACAAATTTTTCTCATGACATGGCTCACATCAAATTTAATGGTAGGAACTACCTCCTATAGGGTCAATCTATGCAGATATTTATTGGGAGCCGTCAAAGACTTGGATGTATCACTGGATCCAAACCTGCTCTCATCAAGACTAACCCTTATGAGTAATAGGAAGGTGAGAACCTTATCGTGGTTAATTGGCCTATCAACTCCATGGAACTCTAGATTGCAAGTTAATTCTTTTTCTATCAAACTGCTAAAGAAATGTGGGAGTTAAATGAATGAGATTATTCAAAAAAAGAAAAGGATTGACAAGGATCTACCAACTTCTAACAGAGCTGATACATAAGATGAGTATGAATGACTTCGAGTAGTATTATATTAAACTGACCCATAATTGAGCATAAATTGACCAATACTTAACTATTCAAACTATTGAGGAATACAAAACCGAACTTATGCAACAAAGAGTCTTTGAAATACTTTATGGTCTTCTTTCAGAGCTTGAATTTCAAAGAGTTCAGATATTGGAAAGGGATTTTGTTCCTGATTTGGAGAAATATTTGTGGAGAAGTTAGCAGTGTAAACTCTCAGCACACTGATGTCAATGTAGGGTATGATAAATTTGACCTTGTAGCTTAACAAAGATTGTGGAACACTAGAAACGTGAAACAAGAAGATGAGTAAAATGAAGTGCACCCATTGTAGGAAGAAGGGACATGAGAAGGATAAGTGCTGGGGATATGTTAGATCCCAAACTGGTTCCACCTGGATGGATCCGTGGTTCTGATGGGAGATATGTTAGATCCCAAACTGCTCTGTATTGTACCTTGGACAATAAATGTCACCTTATGGCGAAAAATGATAGCTTAGGCTCCGTTTGGGGGGACTTATTTTCACCGGTCAAGCGGTTACGACCGCATGAACCGGACCTTAATTAAGGTCCGGTTCATGCGATCGTAACCGCTTGACCGGTGAAAATAAGTCCCCCCAAACGAAGCCTTAATTAAAGAGCTAAATGCCCCGGAGGCCAATGTTAGAAGACTTGTTAAAGACACGCCTAGTACCATTGCTTATGCTCAAACAACCTCTCTATCGACTATGAAGCCACACCCATCCTGGATCATTGACTCTGGAGCTTCTGATCATATGACAGGATCTACTAGCGGGATTACTTCTGCCTCTCCTTCATCTGTCAGTGTTAGATTTGCTGATAAATCTTTTGCATTGATGACTGGTAAAGGGATTATTCAAATCTCGCTTAATATCTCCCTTAAATCTGTTCTAATTGTTCCTTCATTTCCTATCAACTTACTTTCTGTGAGCAGTTTTACTCAACAACTGAATTGCTCTATTACCATCTTTTCTTCTCATTATGTCTTCCAGGATCTGGCGAGTGGGAGGATGATTGGTTGTGGATATGAGTTAATTGGTGTTTATGGCATGGACGCTGAACTTGCATTTGGTGCTCAAAAATTCTCAAGTTTTGATATGTTAATGCTGTGGCATAAGATATTTGAACATGCGAGTTTGAAGACTTTAAAATCTATTTTCCTAGTTCCTTTGATGTTGCTCCAACTAGAATTGAATGCCAATCTTGTGAATTTGCGTGATTGAATGCCACTCTTGTGAATTTCAATTATTTTATCACTATGTGAAGACTCAATTTGATACCCAAATTAAAATTCTCAGGAGTGGCAATAAAGGCGAATTGATTGGTGGGAAACTTCTGAGGTTCTTTGGTGAACATGACATTGTTTTTCAAACTTCATGCCCTCAGACTCCTCAACAAAATGAAGTAGAAAAAATGAAAAAATAGTCATATTTTTGAAACTACTCATTTATTACAAGAGATCCATGTCCCTAAGGAACTGTGATGAAGGTGTTCTCACTTCTATCTACCTAATTAATCAGATAACATCTGACACTTTGGAGGAGAACTATTCTCTAAAACTCCTATGCCCAAATCTTCCTTTATTTTATCTTCCTCATAAAGTTTCTGGATGTGTTGCCTTTGCGCATATTGTCAGACCACATAAGAATAAATTGGGTCCTCAAGCTATAAAATGTAATTTCGTTTGATATGCTCATATGCTGCTAACCAAAAGACGGAGGTATTGATAAAGATGTGACACACATAGAATCTGGTTGAAGTGGAGAGGCGCGTCAGGGATCTTGTGTGATTGTAAAGTACCATTAAAACTTAAGGGCAAGTTCTACCGTGCCGTGATTAGACCAACAATGCTCTATGGTTCTGAGTGTTGGGCAGTGAATTGTTTACATGAGCAAAAAATGGGAGTTGCGGAGATGAGAATGCTTAGGTGGATGTGTGGACACACGAGACTTGATAGAATTAAGAATGAATGTATCAGGAATAAGACAAGAGTAGCACCAATTGCAGAGAAGATGCGAGAAGTTCGACTAAGATGGTTTGGACACGTGCAAAGGAGACCATTAGAGGCACCTGGTAGGCGTTGTGGGAGTCTAGTCACTATGCATGTTAAACGAGGGAGTGGTAGACCAATAAAGACTTGGAATGAAACTATAAGGAAAAACTTGATGTACTTAGGCATTAGTGAAATTATGACACAAGATAGGGCACAATGGCGACAAAGGATTCGTATATCCGATTCCACTATAGTGGGATAAAGGCTTATGTTGCTAACCAAAAAAAGTACAAGTGTTACTCTCCTTTATTGCATATAAGGATTATATCTAAAGATACCACCTTCTGTGAGCATACTCCATTTTACTCAGAAGAAGGGAAAATATCATTGCCAAGCTAATAATGAAGATGATGGTAGTATGATGCCGCTGCTTCTTGCATTTGTGAATGTTCTAATTCCTGGAATGTTCTCTTTGAGAATGAAATTTCTACGAATAACCTTTGTGTCTACAAAAGGAGAATGAATCTCCAACTCTACCGAAGGAAGTAAATCAGAGGTACTTAACTAGACAATAATACTCATGATCCACCATCCACCTTTACTCCTCTAGATCTGAACACTGAGACCACTCAAGGAGATACATCTTCTCCTATCCAGATCACTCTATCTTCATTTATAGGAAAGGGTGATATACCACTGTTCTTATTGTCTATGCGGATGATATTATGATAAACGCATTGCTCTTGTTAAAAGAGAATTGGAGTGAAACCCGTGGATAACCTCGTTGATCCTGATTATGATATTTATAAGGATGATTCTCCAGAAATGAAATTGGATTTCCAACGCATTGTGAAAAAATTAATTTACTTGGCTATCACTAGGCCAAACATCTCGCTTCTTGTTGGGTTGGTTAGCCAATTTGTGCACAATCCTAAAGTTCATTATTATAAAGCTGCTCTTCGGATCCTTAAGGCTCTGTTTGGCGCAGCTTTGGCGGCTGGAAAAGCTCTATTCCAGCCGCCAGAGTTGATTTTAGGTTGTTTGGGCCGACAACTTTTTGAAAATCACGGACGCAAAAAAGCCAATTTAGCGGATTTTTGGAGCGCTGGCCACCCCCCTGTGTCTAGCTCCCGTAAAAGTGATTTTGGACTTCGCATCCCGTCCTCTTCCCCGTTCGAGATTGACTTCCGATTGGAATTCGAGATTGCCCGTTCTACAAAAAATTACATAGCGATTCTCCAGTTACTCCTAGCCTTCTTTGTCAGCAAAGAGAGTCGCTTTCAGCAGTTTGTCACCTTCATTTTCGAGGCATCCAAACAGAGCCTTAAAAAGAAGGGCCTCCACTTCACCCCATGGAGGAATGCTGAGTGCATGCGCGCAAAGTGGCTATCCCCCTACGACTGCCACACCTCCACCGCAGTGGATCAATCTCTCTCCCTCGCCCCCGCAAAAGCAGGAGGCGACAAGAGCCTCTCTGCCGACAACAACAACAATTTCTCAGGTGAGTTCCAGATTGATTCCAACGCCGGAGATGAAAAAGAAGGGTAGAAAACTCCCGTGATTGCATCTCTGTGGCAGCCACCTGCAGTGAAGCTGAAGGCAGCGGCTCCTGTTGTTGGCTTGAAGCCGACTTGGCCTCCGTCTTCTAGGAGACGCCACCGTCTCCAGTTTTTTTATTTCCATCAGTTGTTTTTTTTTCTTTTATGACTTTTTCTCCCAAACAACAACAACTTATTTAAAATAGCTTCTAAAATAATTCTATTCAAAAAATTCTACTCAATCATCAGCTCTTCCATCTGGCAGAGTTGTCCCAAACATAGCCTAAGTATTTATAAATCCCCCAAAAGGTATTATTTATCATAATCATGATCACCTTTTCACGACTACTGTGATGTTGCCTCTGATTGAAGATTTGCAAGTGGATATGTTCTTCGTGGGTGGAAATCTTACTTATTGGAAGAAGTGTTGCTCGATCATGTAATGAAATAGAATATTGAGCCATTACCATTACGACATGAGTTAATACAGGTTAAATTGATCTTGTGTGACATGTGGTTTCCTGTCCAGGAGGCCATAAACTTACACTGTGATAATCAAGTAGCTATCCACATCGCTAACAATCATGTCTTTCATTAGAGGACTAAATATATAGAGATCGATTATCATTTTATGCGAGAAAAAATTCAGAACCAAACCATTACTACTGTGTTTGTTCTACTGGGGCTCAACTGGTTGATATGTTTACCAAAGCTATTTCTAGTAAAAATATTCACATGTATTCTCTCAGACTTGGAATGATGGATGCTTATGGTGTTAGTTTGAGGGGTGGGGGTGGGGTTGTTATAAGGCAGACTACCTTAGGCTCACCGAGAGGTGACCACAACTGAAGAGGTGGCTAGGAATTCTTTTTATTTTCTTCAGGTGGCTATGCGGGAGGGTAACAGAGACGACAGCACCTAAAGGTGCATTCTCTCGAACAGTAAACTCGATGGTAACTTGGCTTAAGAGGTTGGGGCTACCTCTTAGGTCATTCAGGAATTCAGACAGGATGATATGGATGTTGCATTATTTGCTCTTTCTATCTATGACAAAGATGGACACCTACATTTGAAATGTCGACTATTCTATTTCCTAGCTTGCTGCGGCCTCTTCAGTTTTCCCCTCTCAGCATGTTTCTTTTCTTTTGATGTTGACCCAGATTTTGGCTAAACCTCGGGAGGTTTTGTGACATTCTCCTCTAAGTTTCGTGCACTGACACAAACTACTATTGGTTTGATCTCACATGAAAGCTTACTAGGAGGTCACCTGTGGGTATGTATGTAACTCAACATAAGAGCTTAGTATATATATCACATCGCTGTCATATATCACCTGATATCTTAAAGGATGTTAATAGTGGATTATGGAATTTTGTGCATCTCTTTCATTCAATTGTAACTCATGGAGATCATTTTGAGTTTGGTAGTTCAAGTGTCATTGGGTGATTAAGCATTACTTTAATAAATAGATTTGATGCCCACTCCCTTATCTTGACTCCCATTGCATCAAAATTTTAGTAAACTCTTATCAGTGTAATGCTCAGAGACATGCATGAGACTAATCTTGATCATCGTTGGTGTTGTTGAATCTCCGAGTTAAAATTCTGGATCTATCTACCTCTTGATATTCCACTTTCCTTAGCATTACTTCCTTGCATATTATTCTAGAATGTTATCGATGGGGGCAGACCAACACTTACCGGAGCTCGCTCGAATCTACACATGCAAGAGGCAGAGATAGGATCATCGTATAGACGATCCAACCCTTATTGCACTCAGGGTGACGACATATTTTTTTAAATATTTGTTGTAATTATGTATTTTTATTTCATGTACTATTATGGTTTCATGATCCAGATGATATAGATCGTCCGCTAGTGGTCACTCTGTTTATGAACAGGGGTCTAAGGGAATTATTCCAATTATTGCAAATTTGAATAGATTGTGGGGTTCTTTCATTCTCTCTACGGTGTCGATTCCGTAGACTCCCGTTGTCGAAGCCTAGACTTCCGTCCTCCTCATTATCCTCTCTTTCAGCTGTCGCCTCCTCCCATCCAGTCCATTCAACATATATACCCAATTACGACCAAGTATCCACTACCCTTCACCTATAACCGTCTTTCAGTATGCTAACTCTTACCAAAAATCCATCCAGCCCCTCGATACTCAGTCAACTTCACCTCCCTGCCAGTCGACCAATCCTACCGGTCCAACAACTTTTCATCTCCAGCCCCTGTTACCTAAATCCAGACCCAACCGACCATCCAAATGTTACATACCGACTGTCCCAGACCCGTTCTAGATTGAGACAACCTGACCTTCCTTCCTACAAAGTTTTTGTTCCGGTGCAATATTTCGCCAGCAACAGCCCAACCGTCACTCCACAGTGAACATACTCACCTAATTTGTCAACCCATAAGTTTATATTACATTGACAATTACACTAATCCTTTGGTCGTCTTATAGGTCATAGACTCGAACATATTCTACATAGTCCCTGAAATTGAAGAATACCCGCCGCAGGAATTGTTGTCCAGTCCCAAAAACTAGCAACGCACATATCCTTGGACTTTTATCTCGTGTAAGTTCATACTTGAAGTTAACTTTACTCCTTTTTATTTATTTGATGAACGACATATGATTGTGTATATTAATTCATATGCATTTGCCCATCAATTGGTATGCTCGCCGGTTCTATATATTTAATTAAAACACTTTTAACCGTAATTCAACATGAAATTAATATTTTTAGTGTTCTAATCTTGATTGTGTGTGAGTGTGGACTTATTTATTAATTTCAACATTTATTATAAACTATTCGTCGGATATCTGCGTGTGCATTATATCATTCTTAAATCCCTCACAACACATCACTGACACTCATTCATTAGTGTCCTTAGGGCACACTTATGTTATCACATCACCTTATCCTACGTCGAGGCCAAGGGGAGGTCCATTTGCATGATGCATAGTGGTATGGTGTTTAGAAGCAGCATGATAGGACCCACTCTCTTGGGATGGTCACACCACTAGTTCTAGTACCGATATGTCGACAGTCGGTTGCCAAAGTTTTGTTTGGCCACTTTGATCAATTAGATGCACAATTTGATGACCTTAAAGAACAACTTGGCGACCTTAGAGGACAAGTTAGAGTTCACCAATAAACTTGATGTCTAGATCGCCTTAGAAATCTCGATCGTGCTATGCCCCGTCCATGAGAATTTGTAAGGCCACGAGTAATTCATCATGAAGGCCTTCGTGACAAAGATTGACAACCCGAGCATATGTTCACATACCCTCTTGCCCAAGCGCCCCTCTCATCCCTACAAGGAGAACCGAAGCAAGTTTATGATCGTCGTAAGAGTCCCACCCTTTACTGATCCTTCCATTCTCAGGAAGATCGACCTCAACCCCAATATCCCTACCACAGAGATCGTGTTATCCCACAAACATGATTCGATTACAGTAGAGCCGTCAATTATGGAGATTATCATGTACTCAGTACAGGTCACATTGGAGATGATATCACTCGACACATCTATATCGACGTTTTGTCCTTTGATGGTCATTTTGACCCGAAAGCTTTTAGCGATTGGTTATAAGATATGCATAATTATTTTGATTGGTACGAGATGACCAATAATCACCGAATGGGGTTTGCTATAATGAAATTGCATGGGTAAGCCAAGATCTATTGGACGAATCTTGAGCTTTCCTTAGGTAATTAGGGTTATTATCCTATCGTCCGATGGGATGATATGGAGCGAAAACATAAAGAAAAATATTTACACGCTTCATATAGGAGTCAACTCCCAAATTAGCTATATACCTTATGACAAGGAACCCTTTTTTGTGGCTTAGTATATGACTCGTTTTGATGAGCTCGTTGTCGGGAGTGATAACACTGAGGAGCATATAGCGATCGCTTCCTGATTTCGGGCCTGAGAGTAGTGATTTAGAGGGAACTGATTCCCTTTCACCTCGAGTTGGTTTAGCTGATTTTCCAACTCGCCTTAGAATATGAGAAATATCTATGCACTCTAGGTCTAGGGAGACTT
The DNA here is from genome assembly GCA_039513925.1 of Platanthera zijinensis. Taxonomy (NCBI): domain Eukaryota; kingdom Viridiplantae; phylum Streptophyta; class Magnoliopsida; order Asparagales; family Orchidaceae; genus Platanthera; species Platanthera zijinensis. Next base: position 189,365,252 of record CM077083.1, read on the forward strand.
AATTCCCCGTTTGATAACTCTACATCTTGGTGACCCTTACTGTCGGGACCTATACACCACTGCCTAGTCATTTCCTTACAAACATGAAGGGAAAAACTATCATTGGTCGACGACATTCAGTGCTTCTGATGTTAGGGTAGGTGACAGGTAGTGATCTAGTTCTTTACATGAAATCTACATATAGATGAGGAGTCTGACCTCAACATAACCATAATTAAATTCCCTGAGGAAGGGATTATCGTTACAACTGAGTAAGGGTGGGTTAGGGATGTAGATAGAGCTCTAAGAGACTATTGGAGATGTACCCCTATCTTATGCACATATTTTCCTTGCACGAGAGGTCCCTGCAAGTAGCCATTGTACCGGTGTTGTTGCAACAAATGACAATGAGCATTTGAAATCAACGACTGAACCTCCCCCACATCCTTATCAAGTGGATTGGGTTTACAAGATGACATTGCATGCCACCCAACAATGTCTTGTAATGATTAGCCTCACAGACTTTGAGGATCAAGTTCGGTACACCATTCTCCTCATCAACATCATCCACATATTATTAAGATGACCTTGGTTATGCGATCACGACTTCAACAATTTTGGGTGATCGAACACTTCTGTATTTTTTGGTGGTGCAAAATTACTGTCCTAACCCCTCTCAAAGGTAATAATAAGAATAAGCGTCAGAAGGAGAACATGTCTTTTGGAATATGAATCCCAAAGCTACTACATCTTATATGTCCTGAGTCCTTGGCAAATTATCTTATGCATACCCCACCATTAAATGAGTACACCACTACACCCTCAATGACACTCAAGAGGGACAACCCATTTTTGATTCATTCCATTGGAAATCACCACTTCCCAGGAATGTACCTATTGATAGTGAGTCACCAGCTAGTGATCCCATAGAGTTCGACACGCCATAATGCTTTAGGAGTTCATTGTGTCATTCCTCACATCCCCCAAGACACTTTGCTTGCCATAGAGCCGCATCTTATTGTCAATGTTTCAGTGGATCCTTTGAGTGATCATAGCACTAGTGATTAAATTTTCTACTCCCCATCAACACAGCCTTATGAGCATGTACGGATATACCCCTCTTAGGAGTCCCTCGTAACACCATAGAGTCTCAATGTGAGGAGTTTGTCAGATTTATTGTTCATCATTTACATTGGTTGTATGACCATTTGCATATTACTTTGCTCGCCCGTGTTGTATGACTCTCATTTTCTAAATGCCTTCCATCATTTGCATGAACATAAAATTGCAATAAACAATACAAATTATAAAGCTTACACTGACATTCACAGAAGAGCATAGCGTTAGAGAAGACGAGTAAATGACTGTTAGAGTTTGAACTGAGAGGTGTCCTTAGGGAGCAACGTCAAAATTCAATGCTAGACGAATAAACCCTATACAATAGTACAGAGATTTGAGACGAATGTCTAAGAACTAAACATCCATAAGAGTAAGAGAATTCATTCGATACTCAATGTTGAGCATTTCACTCCATACTATTAGTCTATCCCTTGATATCACATTTGAGCCTTAGTCACCACCTACCTATACTAGATATTTATCCACAACCTCAATCTCAACCTACAACTCAGTCACCAACAGTTCCTCCTTTGGCACTTCAGTGCATACACCCTTTTTCAATGAGAATAACAAACATAGTGAGTCGTGAGATTTTAGTGATACAAGATGGATTCACATTGAGATACTTTGTTCATTGGAGAGAGCAACCTACTATTAGCAATACTTGGATGGCGCCTGAGGAGCTCGACTTACCCTACAGTTCATAGAGAGTATGATTGTCTTCATTCAACGAAGGGGGGGGGGATTGATGTTGTTCATGGGTTGAGGGTGGGCTGAGATAGGATTGTCGTGTAAACGATTCGAGTCGGTAATCACGTTCATAGAAACGATAACATAATTTTATGTGTTCTTAGTTCATGTACTTTATGGTTTTATGTTCTGAATCTAGAGCATCCAAAGCGGTCTTTATGTCTATAAATATGGGTCTAGTGGGCTGATTTCCATTAATACAAAATCTGGACAAATTTTCAGGTTCTTAAGATCTCTCAATGGTGCTGAAGACTTGACTTCTTCCCCTCTTCATTTAGCTGACCATCTCCTTCTCCCCATCTTTAGCTGTTCACCTCCTCCCATCAAGCTACTGACCCGCTTCTCTCTACACCGCCAACCACCCCATAGCTCCATATAACCACCCTAACTACCATTATAACAAACTCCATTCCACATAACTAAACGATTGTAGAAGAGAACACATGTGAGTGAAAGCCCCAAGTGCAGGTATGTTTATTTTCATGGGGGACCTTCATATTTTTTCATGAGTAGAATGCAACCTTATATATCAAGCCTTAGCTCCAATTAGTTAGTCCATCGAGTTATTTAGAGTGTTGTGGTCACCCCGTAATATTCTCATCTCATTATTATGAGTTTGAATTTTAACACCCTCGCTTAAGAGAATTATGTAAAGCATTTAACATCACCAAGTGTAAAGTGTTTCTATGAAAATTCTGGCAAATATTACTTTAGTTAACATGTCAGCCAGTTGTGCATTTGAAGGAACAAAATGGATGTAGATAACTTTAGCTTGAATTTTCTCTCTGATAAAATGACAATCAATTTCAATGTCATTGTTCCTCTCATGAAATATAAAATTAGATGTTATGTGAATAGTTACATGATTTTCACAATAAAGTGACATAGATCCTTGGATGAGAAAATTCGATTCTCTTAGAATTGCTTTTAGTCACATGAGCTCACAAGTAGCCAAGGCCATGCCTATATTCAGCCTTATAGTGGATTTGACAACCACGTTTTGTTTCTTCATTTTAAAGAAACAATATTGCCTCCACAAACATAGTATAGCCACTAGTATGTCTTCTGTTAGCAACAGATCCAACCCAATCAACATTACGAATCCATGTACATTCAGATGTTGAGTGCGTACAGAGAATCCTCTTTTCACGAGCTTTCTTACAATACTTGAGGATTCTTAGAACAACTTCATAATGACCGACTTTAGGGTTATGCATGATTGATTCACAAGATTACTACAAAGGATATACTTGAGTCAACATCACGAATCCATGCACATCTAGATGTTGAGTGTTCTTATAGAGTATCTCCTTTTAAGGAGTTTTCTTATGATAGTTGAGGATTCTTAGAACAATGCCATAATGACATACTTTAGAGTCATGCATGATTGGTCACAAGATTAACTACAAAGGATATATTATGTTGGATGATGTTTAAGTAATTCAACTTCCCCACCGATAGTTGAAACTTCAATTTCCTGTCCAAGTCAGGATAGTTATCCTTATTAATTTTCTAGTTTGTATTAATGAGACTATCCATAGGTTTGACACTAAGATACCCAATTATTGAAGAAGGTAGAACACATACTTTCTCTGCTAAATAAATTTTTGAAAGTAGATCTAGCCACAATCCCAAAAAAACACTGGTAATCTGAGATCTTTAATTTGAGACATGGAGGTCATTTACCTCTTAACATCAACAATGTTGTTCATCATTTCCTATGATAATAATGTCATCTACATACACGATAAGGACAATAATATGCTTGACGGTTTGATAAATGAATGTAAAGTGATAACAATTACTCCCGAATAATTACTATCAAGAAGTTTAGAGTTTATATTTTCTAACCAAGCATGATGAGACTGTTTGAGATCATAAATGGACTTCTTCAATCAATATGCATGTCATTAGGGAGCATTTAATCCATGAGGCAGTGTCATATAAATCTCTTCACGAAAGTCCCCAGGAAGAAATACATTCTTCACATATATTTGATGAAGTATCCACGGCTTGTGAGCGGTAATAGATGAGAGTATTCTCACAAAGGTAAGCTTAGTAATAAGAACAAATGTCTTATGAAGATCCACCTCATCAATCTGAGTAAACTTCTTAGCAATAAGTATGATCTTGTATCGATCAAGGGCTGCAGTCACACGATTTGAGCCCCTCCTTGTCGACGTTGCGACCAAAGGTGTCAAAGAGGAAGAAGCCAACCTCCAAATACTCAAGATTAAGTGAAAACTCGAGCAGATGATTGTCTGATCTTTAAAAATTGAAGATAATCTGGAGTCACCACTCATTTTTGGTTGGCCATTTTTAGAAGGGAGTCTAAATTGAGGGGAGTTAAGTAATAAGATTTGTAACAATTACCTTCCTCCCAAGATGTCAGAATTCGTGCAAGTAATCATGATCCTTGTGAGAACTCCTTCACCCCACATCACCTTTGGAACCTACATTTCTTGTAGCGAATACCTAGCACTATCTAATATATGTCTACTTTTTTTTCCCTTTCATCAACTCCATTCTGTTGAGGAGTTGTGAGATAAGTTGTTTGAAACACAATCTCATTTTGTCCTAATTTTTTTTGAAGTTCCCCAAATGTGAATGTTCTTCCATTATTACCATGAGCACGTTTATCATGGCATCAAACTGGATTTTTACATAATTGTAAAACAATTTAAATATTTTCCAGACTTTTTTTCATTAGATATATCCAAGTAAAGTGAGAGAAATCATCAAAGAAAGATACAAAATAATGAAAATCATTGACAAATTCAAGCGGTGTAGTCCACATATCTGAATGTATCATATCAAAGCAATTAGTTCTCATACTAGTGCTTGAAGGATAAGTAATATTATTTTCCAAGATCACAAATTTGACATTGAATATCTTTATTACCATATAAGGATAAATGTGGGAAAACATATATCAAGGACTTAAAACTGGCCAAAGTTCCGACTGATTATCCTTACAAACTTTCCCTACTTAATAAGCCTGCCCAATGTCCATAATGTAGACCCCATCAAACTCATCTACCACTAATTGCCCTCCTCACCATGTTCTGAAAGACACAATAAGAAGAAAAAAGATAACAGAACAACTAAGTTGTTTTGTAAGGGAATTCACAAATAATAAATTAATGGAAAAGGTGGGAACACAACACAAATTTGAGAGAATGCTTAGGAGTGTAAGACTTTTTTTTGCATTTTTAAATGCACATTGACACAAATACTAGTTTACTCTACTCCCAACATTGTTTCCCAATCCATAGTAGTATTATATCTTGGTTGAGAATTGATATACTTGGACATTCACACGTCCAAATATTTCTCTTTGTAGTGAGTGTTGTCAGTCAGTTTATGCATCTTCCTTGAGCATCCCATATTCAAACCTTTGAGTGCAATTTTCAGTATTTGAAGTGTGCTTCTGGACTTGGATTGATTATCTACGTTTTCTACTCTTTTCTTACTCGGACGTTGGACTATGCTAGTTTTGTTAATTATTGTCCCTCTACCTGTGGGTTTGTACTTACATCGACAAGAACCTGATGGCGATCGACGACCCACATACGCTTATTCCTGCAGGAGGCGGTGATCGGCGACCCATTTGGGCGATCCGAGTCCGCGGATGTCACCGGATGGCCGCTCCGAATCTTTTTACTATATTACTTCAGTTATTCTATGTTGTATTTGGCTCCCGATCGGCCCGATCATTATGAGCCGTCCATTAGGATGCCCTAGCCTTTTTTTCTCTATTTATACTCATGCTTGTGGACTTATTTGGGATCGATGGTTGCTCCTTTGCAGCCGACTAGTCTAATCGTGGATTTCGACCCGTGTTTCGCTCCGCCCGCCACCCTCTCTTTTCCCGGCCTCCGGTAACTCTTTCTCGTCCTCCTCTCCGCGTCCTATCGAGATCAGCTTCTCGACCAACTCTATTCTTTACGACATGGATCACTTTCCGTTGCTGAGTATATGACTTGATTCGACGAGTTAGTAGTGAGGAGTGACATTCTGGAGGAACCTATTGCGACCGCGTCTAGATTTAGAGTCGGACTGAAGGCTGAGATACGACGAGAGCTCATCCCACACCGCATGGAGGCAATCAAGCAGGCGCTCCAACCCGCATTGGAGTATGAGAATTACCTACGCCTCGCATGGCCGAGGATGACTACACACCGATCCGATGCCCCACCTCACACTCCATCTGATGCGAAGGGCAAGGCTATTGTCCCAGGAGTCCCTAGACCCTGGTCAGGGTAGTGCTTTCGATGCTCGGGCAGAGGGCACACTGCTGCTCATTGCCCTACGAGGAACTTACTGATTGGGGACGAGGGTGAGGCAAGTACTGAGTTAGATGACACGGCGGTAGAGGAGATTACCGCCGAGGTTGAGGATGGTTGGGAGAGCGATGCTTAGAGATCGTTAGAGTTGGGATTCATCCGTCGCCTCCTACACACCCCACGTGCCGAAGAGGATTGGCGCTGAACATCAATCTTTTACACGTATTTTCAGAGTGCAGGCGGCCCCTACAAGCTCGCCATCGATAGTGGCAGTTGCGCGAATGTTGTGGCGAAGAGAGGTTTAGAGAGGATGCAGTTGTCTGTCGAGCCTCATCCACATCCTTATCACGTCCTCTGGGTGGATAAGTTGGCCATTCAAGTTACGCAGAGGTGTCTTGTGCCGATCCGACCAACGTTCGTTGAGGACAAGGTTTGGTGCGACGTCATCCCGATGGACGTTGCACATGTTCTTCTGGGTCGTCCCTGGCTTTATGATCGCGACGCCACGTGTTATGGCCGTTCCAACACGTGTGTCTTCTTTGATAAAGGAAGGAAGATCACCCCGACCCATCCCCGGGATCCCCCAAGGGCCAGGTGAGTCATCCATTAGTGTCGGGTCAGCTAGTCCTCTGCATATCCCGAGGAAGGGTGATTTCCTGCGAGAGAGCTTAGAGTCGGGAGTTATGTACGTGGTGGCCGCCGCCTTGGCTTCTGACACCACCACTGAGTTGGAAAGTGTGGATCCTGACATTCGACGCTTGCTGGCCGAGTTTACTGACATCATGTCTGAGGAGCTCCCCGATGAGCTCCCTCCTATGAGGGATATCCAGCACGCCATCGATTTAATTCCAGGGGCATCTTTTCCCAACCTTCCCCACTATCTCTTGAACCGGACGGAGCATGCCGAGCTGAAGCGGCAGATTGACGATCTTCTTTGGAAGAACTTTATTGGGGAGAGCTTGAGTCCGTGTGTCGTTCCTGCCTTTCTTACCACGAGGAAGGATGTATGTTGACGCATGTGTATAGATAGTCGTGTCATCAACAAAATTACGGTGAGTATCGTTTTCCGATTCCCCGTCTCGACGACCTCCTCGATGCGATGGCGAGTGCACAGATCTTCCCGGAGATCGACTTGCGGAGCGGGTACCATCAGATTAGGGTTCGAGAAGGTGAGGAATGGACGACGGCTTTCAAAACAAAAGATGGCCTGCATGAGTGGTTGGTTATGCCGTTCGGGCTATCGAACGCCCCAACCACATTCATGAGAATGATGACGCAGATTCTTTCGCCCTACATGGGAAAGTTCCTAGTGGTGTATTTTGACGATATCCTGATTTATAGCCGAGATCGCGCATAGCACTTAGGCGATATTCGACTGGTATTCGACCTCCTTCGGAAGGAGCATTTTTACATCAACTTGAAGAAGTGCTCATTCTTGACTTCGTCAGTGCATTTCTTAGGGTATATCATTTCGCAGTCCGGTATTTCAGTTGACCCAGATAAGGTCAAATCGATTCGTGAGTGGCCCATCCCAGCCAATATCCACGAGACCTGGAGCTTTCACGGACTCGCCATCTTTTACAGGAGCTTTGTTCGAGGGTTTAGTTTGATCATGACCCCTAATACGAGCTGCATCCGCAAGAGGGATTTTGCCTGGAACACAACGGCTACCCGAGCGTTTGAGGAAATAAAGGAGAGGCTATCGATTGCTCCCGTATTGCGCCTTTCAGATTTCTCGAAGGCTTTCAAGGTAGCTTGTGACGCGTCTGGAGTGGGCATCAGAGGAGTATTGAGCCAGGAGGGTCATCCAGTTGCTTACTTCAGTGAGAAACTGAATGAAGCCCGACAGAAGTACTTTAATTATGATCGAGAGTTCTACGTCGTCGTACAGGCACTCCGATACTTGCGTCACTATCTCCTACACAAGGAGTATGTCCTGCATTCTGATCATCAGGCCCTGCGATATCAGGACTCGAAGAACAAGTTAGATCACCGACACGCGAAATGGGTGGAGTTCCTGCAGGAGAATCACTACTTTCTCAAGCACCGAGCTGATGTTGAGAACAAGCCGGCTAATGCGTAGAGTCGTCGGGTCACCATTCACCATACCATGAGCGCGCGAGTGGAGAGATTCGAGCGTGTTCGATATGACTACCCTGAGTGCCCAGATTTTAGCGATATCTACTCTGCCTTATCGAGGGATCCTCCGGATCCCCGCGAGGGTTTCATCATTTCGGGGGGCTATCTATTCTATGGGTCTCGCCTCTATATACCACAGACCTCCCTTCGGGACTTCCTCGCCTGGGAGCTGCATGTTGGCGCGTCCGCAGGACATTTTGGGCCCGATAAGACGATTGCATTAGTGGAAGATCGTTTCTTCTGGCCTGGTTTGAAGAGGGATGTTATTCGGGTCGTTCGTCGTTGTCGTGTCTGCCAGACGACAAAGGGATCCCGACAGCCCACAGGCCTATACACTCCTTTGCCCATTCCCCATAGTCCCTTGGCAGATATTAGCTTCGATTTTGTACTAGGGCTCCCCCGCACGCTGAGGAAGTTCGACTCGATTTTCGTTGTCGTGGACCGCTTCTCGAAGATGACCCACTTTATCCCATGTCACAAGACGTATAATGCCCCCCACGTGGCAGCTCTATTTTTCAGGGAAGTATTCAAGTATCATGGGCTACCTACTACTATTGTCTCTGACCGCGACGTTCGTTTTATGAGTTATTTTTGGAAGACGTTGTGAAAGAAGACCGGTACGACACTAAAGTTCTTCACCGCCTATCACCCACAGACGGATGGACAGACGAAATTTGTCAACCGTTGTCTTGGGACACTGTTGCGTTGTCTCGTTCGAGATAGCCCATCCATTTGGGATTCCGTCCTACTTGTTGTGGAATTTGCATACAATAGCTCGGTCAATAGGACCACCAGTCTTAGTCCATTTCATGTCATTTTAGGTTACGAGCCTAGGAAAACCGTCAACCTAGTTGATGTCCCGCTGGAGTCCCGACCTAGTGAGTCCGCCGAGTCATTCATTCAGCATATACACGCACTCCATGAGACAGTCCGAAGAAAGATCGCCACCGGTAATGAAATTTATAAAGCTCAGGCTAACCTGCACAGGAGGGAACTAGTCTTTGACGTTGGGGACCAAGTTATGATCTGCCTTTGACCTGAGAGGCTCCCATAGGGGGCAACAAAGAAGTTAAGTGCCCGTCGAATGGGCCCCTATACAGTTACTCGATGATTTGGTCCAAATGCTTATGAGGTTGATATCCCACCAGCAATGAGGATTCACCAGGTGTTCAATGTGGATGATTTAACTCCTTAGTACGAGGAGCGAGTATATGTGGACCCATTGTCCCCAGCTACCTTTGAGCCACAGCTTGCCCCACCCCCCTCTAGCACCTTGGTACCCACCTTGTCCAGGCAGGCGCGGATGGTTGAGCACCGCTCGAGGGACCACACTACCCAGCTGGTAGCACCCCCAACACCAATCCTAGACAGAGATACATCGCTTCGACGGTCGCCTACGCTCACCGGCGATGCTTTACAGATCATTGGTCACGACTTCATGATGATGGACGGTCAGATGGTTCTGCGCTACCTGATTTATTGGCTCGCTCGCCCGGTTTCTGACGAAACTTGGATTGCTGTCGAGGAGCTCGAGAGACTTGCCCCGGACTTACACCGAGAGTACGATCATCTTCACTCACCGGAGATGAGTGCTTTCAAGTCGTGGGGAGTTGATGGCGATCGACGGCCCACACACATTTATTCCCTCAAGAGGCGGTGATCTGCGACCCATTTGGGCGATCCGAGTCCGTGGATGCGCCCGGATGGTCGCTCCGAATCTTTTTACCATATTACTTTAGTTATTCTATGTTGTATTTGGCTCCCGATCGGCCCGCTCATTATAAGCCATCCATCGGGATGCTCGAGCCTTTTTTCCCTTATTTATACTCATGCTTGTGGACTTATTAGGGATCAGTTGTTGCTCCTTTGCAGTCGACTGGTCTAATCGTGGAATTCGACCCGTGCTCTGCTCCGTCCGCCACCCTCTCTCTTCCCGGCCTCCGGTAACTCTTTCTCCCCATCCTCCTCCCCTCCTCCGGCCTCCTGCAAACACCCACAACCTTCTCCAGCCTCCCGCAACCCAACCCGTCCACTACCTGCAACCCGACACCTACCCAGCCCTCCCGCCTCCCCACCTCCTTCCCGTCCACTGACCGGTGACCCAATACCCCGCCCATATCCACTCCGAAAATTCCCCCAGCACCCCCTCCCCTCACCCCCGACCTCTAGTAAATGGCCGTGCACCCTCCCCCTATCACTTTGTACCTGCACTCCTTCCCAAAAATCAGATCCGTGCCCGATCCAGTCATCCCCAACCCTAAACCCCTCTAATCTCCTTACCTCGTCCCCCATCCAGCCCCGTCGTGGAGCCACTAGCGTGCCACTGTCAAGTTCCGGCGCCTCTCCTCATCCATACACTAGCCGCCACAAGCACGGGTAAATCTAGGTATGGATGTTGCATTTTCTCATTGAATGTTTTGGTTTTGAACTCATGCTCTAGGATTTGATTATTATAAGTATTTGTTTCCATTAATCATTGTGTAATTTGCGGAGCTCATTCGACGCACTTGAGCGGAATTGCGCCTCACTTCGTTGGTTGAATATAAATGTTCTTTATACTTCAGGGCTTGTTAACAATTGTGCAATTAGTATTTTGATGCTTTATAATTTTAAGTACTCGTTTGAAGATCTTAATTTGGGACGGTTTTCTTATGTTCGCACGTGCATTACATTTAGACTACATTTTCATTTAGTGTAATTTCTATTCGGCTACCACTGCATCAGAACCCCATGGAAGAGTAAAAAGAAATTGTAGTGTATCATTACTTCGGAGAAGCCAAAGATAGCCCTTGCATTTTCCGAGCTTACTTATCGTAAGACCCTTCAATCGATCTCTACGTGCTATTATCTATACCGGCGGTTCAATTCTATGTCAATCAAAGTTCCATATGTATTGCTAAGAATCCCATCTTTCATGAGGGCTTAAAGCACGTTGGCTTTAACTACTAGTTCATCTCGGACAAGGTCGAGTTATGTGAGGTCCAACTTCATCATGTTTTGTTACTCTACAAATAGCAGATATTATTACAAAAGCTTTACCTCAATCGTTGTATATTTGTTTTCTCTTCAATTCTTGTGCATGGGACATGTATTCTCTTGCTTACAGTAGAATGTAGAGAGTTATTATATATTTATTTATTTCCAATTCATTATTTAGTCCCACATTGCATGTGCCCATGGGTCACTCCTCTTATATAAATATGTACTTTCTTGATTCAATAATTTAATTTGAAAAGTATCCCAATCCAGCTGTTCTAAGTTAACTTTGAGCGATCATGGATTTACAAACACCATTCAAGAAATTGCAATATTGGGTGAAGCATTGGAGCTAAATTATATATTGATTTTGCAGGAGAACTAAATTGTAGTTTGCTCCAATTATATTATTTCGTATTCATTGTGGAATAATTACGTCGCCTCATTTTTTGCAGGTTAAAGAAGGCGATTCTTCTAATCGAGTCAGACCATTACTAACTTTTGTGCTAGGTATATTCCGTCGAACAACAAAACCCTTTTGGCTGTGTAAGGCATACTTTTTTAATGCTGAAGAAATGACCTTACCATGTTAATTTTGTTTGATCCTGCATTTTACTCAACAGTTTTTTTACTTACTTTTCTTAGATTATTTTTGACCTTCGCTTTGCATATTCCCTTGTAAGAGCTTGCTTTAATGAGTAAGTTTATATCTTATGAATATTTTCTTGAAGCACAGCGAGCACCTTCGATCTCTACAATTGTAAAGCAGATCTTACTCCTGGGGTAGTTAAGCAGTATTACTTTACTATGACGATTGATGCTAAATTTCCTCTTTCGTTGCAGTGCCAATTTTTCTTGCTTCATGTTGTGCTGAGTGAGCTTCTAATTGTGTTTTTAGGATTTTGATTATCGTTTCCTTGATTTCTTGTCAAATACTTGACTTCAGCAGAGCTGGACACATACTGGATATATGCTCTAAAGAATGCTCAGTCACGATGGTTTGGTCAAGTTTGTGATTCAAGATGAATCTACAGGTGATCGATGGTGAATTCCCTAACCCTAAATGAAAGCAAGCACACGATGAATGCAATGGACTACGATAAACCTGCGGATGAATGCACACACACAATCTGATGAACTTCTGACAGCTAACTCTAAACTCTAATGCGATGCCCGTGAATGATTGAATCATACAATGATTTCTGACTCGCAAGTAATTAAACAATATATATTTTAACATGTTGTGTGGACGTCACAATTGATCACAAATATTGTAATTTGAGTAAGCAGTTAATAATTGCAATTAAATGAGAGTACAATAAAATTACAATGCAGGGCGAATAAATGGTACATGTCTAAATTGATGCAGAACATAAACGAGGACTTGCAGTGGATGACGAGTTTTGGGTCCGTTCTGGACCAATTGACGGCTTTTCATATATGGCATGCCTGGATCGACGATCAGACTCCGCAGATGTGTCCGGATTTGCGTTGCGAATCGATTTGATATATTACTTCATTAGTTTGCAGTGTATTTTGATGTATTTGGGTGACCCCATCTCTGACCAATCATAGTCGTTGAAAGTGGGATGTCCTAGCACTATTTCATTATAAATAGGTTTGTAGTGGGCTGATTTGAGTCATTGGAGAAGGTTTTTTCCGGATTCCCGCGATCACCCCACGGTGCCGACTCCGTGGAACCTTAGGTGACGACTCCTAGGTGCGTATCTCTCTCCCCAAAGTTTGCCCTAACCCTAAGCCATTTTCCCCCCTCCCAAACCCTCTCCCACAACCACCCAATTCCTCCCAAATGCAGTCGCCAGGTGCTGTCCAAAATTCCTGTTTTTTCTTGAATTTCACTATTTGGTGAAATTCACTATTCTTTCCCTATAGTTTCCACCACAGCTTCCACCGCCAGCCCTCCATCACTTCGTCCTCCTCCTCCTAAAGCCACTGCCACCCTGTCTTCCTCCATACAACAACCACTGCTGTCCCATCACAGCCACAGTTCCTATTGCTGAATACAGCCACCGCACAACTCTTGTTCCCTACAACCAGCCCTTATTCCTGTGACTTCTACTGGTGCAGGTTGGACAAACCTTCCTGTTTCACCACCACCCCCCTGCTTCAGCCTCCCCCCTCCAATCCAACGCCTCCAAATTGCCGCCAGCCCCCCTATGCTGCCACAGCCCTTCCCTTCATCCCTGCTGCCATCAGTCATCTTCAGCCGCCGTCCCTACCCTTTGGAGTCATCCTCACAGCCCTCCCTTGCAAAACAGTCCAGATTTGGACTGTCTAGCTCCGATCCACCAATTCCCTCACCCGTTCCTCGTTCCCTTGCATGGATCTGCTCTCAAATCATCGAATCAATCCTCACTCGTCCGGATCCACCCCTACGTCGCCGGATCTACTCATTTCCGGCCCATTTCCACCGTCCACTGCCGAGGACAGCCACCTACATTGTTTTCCACGCCTTTGGTTCCACCTTGGATCGCCGTCCAAGCATCTCTGGCTCCAGATTCTTCAGTGCCTCGGTCAGCCCACTATTTGGTGAGATTTCGTTGTATTGGTTTATCATTTCAGCTTTTATTTATTGGGTTGGACATTTTATATTTGCTTGGAGAAACATTATTGTAGGATTTTGTTTGGATAATTATCATGATTTGCAGGGTTTATTCGCCGCGTGTTTTTGCTTTGTCCCTCAACGTGGAGTAAAGCCTAATCTTGTTTCACCCTAATTAATTAGTTTGCCTTGCTGTGAATTTATTTGTGTGAGATGTTAATGTTTATTATCCAATTTGTGATTAATCCGTCGGGCTTTGATTCATATGTAGGGTTAGGTCGTCGTTTCATCTGTCACCTATAGATTCGCCCTGTGTCAATTGGTATCAGAGCAGGGTTACACGCTCTTTTGATACGCAATCGTAAATTCTATAGGTTTTTTCATTATTTATAGGTGTCACAAATTCCTCTTCTCACTTTAGAGGTCTCGAGTCCACTTGCTCCCGCCCTTATAGATCACCTTCAAAGAGACCCTCACGACACTACGACGATTGTTTGCGATTGCTGCACACCATTTTCAGAGATCGTGTTGACCCACCAACACAACCACACTATGCTAGAGACGATCGGTATAATGATTGTTGTCGTTCTTATCCGTACAATGAGCGGATCGTGTTGATTCTTCGACACGACTCGGTTACATTAAGGATGATTATTATGAGGATCTTCGTTACGAGAGAGATCTTGAGAGCCAGTTTCGTATTGATGTCCCTTCCTTTGACTGCTCATCGAGTCCCGAGCCTTTTAGTTATTGGCTCGTAGATATGGAGTATTATCTTGATCTTTTTGAGGTATTCAGTGAGCGTCGCGTCAAGTTTGTGAAACCTAGACTTTTAGATTAGACAATGACATATTGGTCTAGCGTTGAGAGGACCCGCAAGTGAGACCGTTTGCATCGCATCACCAGTTGGGTGGACATGAAGCGTACATTGTGTCAAAGGTATTTGCCTTCTTCGTATCAGAGCCGCTTACTCGATCAATTATTTTGCTTTCAACAATGATCTATGTCTGTCGCTGAGTAGAAGGATTATTATGATGAGTTAGTGGTGAGGAGTGATATCCGCGAGGACCCAACCTTGACCATTTCCCTATTTCGGTCTGGACTTTGGTCTGACATACGTACTAAGGTAGTTTATCATACCTCGAAGTCTCTCGGGCAGACATATTAGGCCGCCCTTCATTATAATCAGTCTTTGAGATCCACAAGAGCTGGTCGATGAGATTCTCACCTTGACCTCCGCAGTATGAGTCCCTCCCATACTAAGGTCATCACGATGTCTACCACTGCCCTGTCAGCCACGATAGAAGTGATACCTGATGCGAATTGCTCTCACCCCAGTGAGGTGCTTAGCTCAGTGAGTGACCTATCTCTTGTTTCTGACCCGTCTCTTTTGACCCCTACTGAGAGTGAGCCTGAGAGACCTATTAAGTCTGCAGTGTTGTGTCCCTCACCCACACCTCTTCTTCTGCCATACACTGGGTTAGTTAGCACCCCAACCACAGACCCATTTCTTCACGTCGCACCCACAGACCCATTCTTGAGTGTAGTCCTACATCGCTCTCCCATTGTCAGTACCCTGAGTCACATCACGACCGAGAGCCCAGAACCTAGTGTTGGTGTCCTAATGGCTGTCACCCATTCACAAGGACACTGCTCCTTGCGGTGGTACTCATATGGAGGACCTTGACCCTAGTGATGAGTTTTATGACGAGCTTCTGTTGAACCTCCTGATGATCCGCCACATCCTGGTGAGGATGAGATTCAGTTGAGCCACTCATGTATGAGTATCGATTTATAGACGTCTCTTCTATTATCGTCCCTGACCCCTCCCAAAGGATGGATATTGTGAGGAGCATCCAATATTTAGGGCACCACCTGCTGACACATCGCACTCTCACTGAGTTTTGGGAGGCACCACCCGCTGACCTACCTGACGAGTTCTTTATTTTCAGGGATGATCACCACACTATAGAGTCACACCTTCTAGTATGTGTACACGATTTTCACCCAGGAGGTCGTCTCATCCGCGATGACTTCTCGTATACCTCCGGGTGAGCCCCCTGATGTGTTACGTTCCTCGAGAGACATTTGGCTCTTTACGAGCTCGTATTTGAGTATAATTGCCTCTCACGGTTATCTGAGGACTCGTCTCACACCGGATGAGTTTTTCTACACTCCACCGAGAGATCCCCTGATGGGCCACCATATTTTAGAGATGTCCCAGTCATTATTAGGTTTTCCCGTAGCAGACATGTGGTGTATGTTGTGTTTCATTTGTAGGAGTCTGTTGAGTCATTTCGTCATCATTTGGATGAGTCTTTTGTGTTGTTTGTTCATCGTTTATATGTGTGTCATGAGTTGGTCCGACGAAAAATCCATAATGATAATACATTTTGTAAGTAACATGCGGATGTTCACTGACAAGAGTAGGTACTTCATGAAGGAGAGCAAGTGATGACGAGAATCTGCGTTGTGAGGCTCCGTGCGAGGCTTGCTTAAAGCTTGAGCGTTAGGCGAATAGATTCCTATATAATCATGAGACGGACCGAAGCAAACATTTACGATCTTGATATCCTTGCAAGTATGGGTATCCACCCGGTATTTAATGTTGAAAATCTGACGTCATACTACGAGCCTCGCGAGTATGTGGATCCAAGCAGTGAGGACTTCCAGCCGCCCACACCTCCACTCCTGCTACCTTACCACCCTTATAGCCAACCCACGTCTGATGGCCACCACTACTCACTCACTTCTGACACCCACACACTCGGGGACTCGTCTTCTTTGGTTCTACCTACGACGCCGCCGATCGCACTGGGATCCACATCCACCACTCGCGAGTTGAGCGCTGAGAGCATCACGGAGACTAGACTCCGCCAGTACATTCCTACCACAGACGTTGATAACACTTGAGTACTTGTAGCAGAGCTTGATCGATTCGCCCATGGACTTCGACTTCAGTACGTCCGTCTCCATTCACCGGAGATGACAACTTTTCAGTCAGGGGGAGTTGATTGGCGAGGACACTTTTCCAGCGACGACACTTGGGAGACCTCTGGTGGACCTATTCGAGTTTTACCTGCATACAACGAGAGAATTCCGATCCCTATTCATCGAAAGATGAATTCTTTCAAGCCGGGGAGATTGATGCGGAGCATAGACGAGGACTTGTAGCGGATGACGAGTTTTGAGCCCATTCGGGACCAATTGACGACTTTCCATATACGACGTGCCCGGATCGACGATCAGACTCCACAAATGTGTCCGTATTCGCGTTGCGAATCGATTTGATATATTACTTCATTAGTTTGCATTGTATTTTGATGTATTTGGGTTGCCCCATCTCCGACCAATCATAGTCGTTGAAGGTGGGATGTCCTAGCTTTTATTTCATTATAAGTAGGCTTGTAGTTGGCTGATTTGAATCATTGCAGAATTTTGAGAAAGTTTTTCCCGGATTCCCGCGATCACTCCACGGTGCCGACTCCGTGGAACCTTAGGTGATGACTCCACGGTGCCGACTCCGTGGAACCTTAGGTGATGACTCCTAGGTGCCGACTCCGTGGAACCTTAGGTGATGACTCCTAGGTGCGTATCTCTCTTCCCAAGATTTGCTCTAACCCTAAGCTATTTTCCCCCTCCCAAACCCTCTCCCACAGCCGCCCAATTCCTCCCAAACGCAGCCGCCGGGTGCTGTCCAGAATTCCCATTTTTCCTTGAATTTCACTATTTGATGAAATTCATTATTCTTTCTCTATAGTTTCCACCACAGCTTCCACCGCCAGCCCTCCACCTCCTCCTCTTAACGCCACTGCCACCCTGTCTTCCTCCATACAACAGATATTGTTGTCCCATCCCAGCCACAACTCCTATTGCTGAATATAACCACCGCACAGCTCTTGTTCCCCACATCCAACCCCTATTTCGGTGACTTCTACTGGTGCAGGTTGGCCAAACCTTCCTGTTTCACCCCCCTCACTTCAGCCCCCCTCCAATCCAGCTCCTCCAAATTGCCGCCAGCCCCTATTGCAGCCACAACCCTTCCCTTCATCCATGCTGCCACTAGTCATCTTCAGCCGCCGTCTCCACCCTTTGGAGTAACCCTCACAGCCCTTCCTTCCAAAACAGTCCAGATCTGGACTGTCCAGCCCCGATCGACCAATTCCTTCACTCGTCCCTCATTCCATCACACAGATTCGCTCTCAAATCATCGGATCAATCCTCCCTTGCCCGGATCCACCCCTACGTCGCCAGATCTACTCATTACCGACTCATTTCCACCGTCCACTGCCGAGGACAACCACCTACATCATTTTCCACGCCTTCAGTTCCACCTCGGATCGCCGTTCACGCATCTCCGGCTCCGGATTCTTCAGTGCCTTAGCCAGCTCACTATTTGGTGAGATTCATTGTATTGGTTTATCATTTTTTGCATTTATTTATTGGGTTGGACATTTTATACTTGCTTGGAGAAACATTATCGTAGAATTTTTTTGAATAATTATCATGATTTGTAGGGTTTATTTGTCGCGCGCTCTTGCTTTGACCCTCCACGCGGAGTAAAGCCTAAACTTGTTTCACCCTAATTAATTATTTTGTCTTGCTGTGAATTTATTTGTGTGAGATGTTAATGTTTATTATCTAATTTGTGATTAATCTGTCGGGCTTTGCATCACATGTAGGGTTAGGTCACCGTTTTATCCGTCACATATAGATTCGACCTGCGTCATAAATAAATACCCCCAACAAATCTAATGAGAGACAAATGTTACTAGCAATAAAATGTATCCATACAAATGTAAAAGCACAAAAGCAAATGTGGATCTCACCAAATAGAGGAGTCTCCGGTGTAAGCCCTGGAATTCAGTGGCTGTAAGTGCATCGATGGCATTCCAAAGAAGTAATGGTGGCTTTCCCAGACTATATTAGAGCGTTGTTGTGCTGTGGAATGCTGGAAGGACTATGTCGTAGGGAGAAGCGATGGGGGACTGCAAGGTGGCAGTCAGTGGGCTGTGGGGTGGCTGACTCATGGGTGGGGGTGTAGAAGTGGCTTGAGGTGGTTTTCCAAGGAGGGATGGTCTGGAAGACAAGGGGAAAGTGGTGGTGGGTGGGGGGATGTGGAGTTAGTGGTTGTGTTGGTGTTGAAGCTAGGGAAGACAACGACTGGGGTGCTGGAAGCCTGAGGTGGCAATGGCAGGGGAGCTGTGAGCCTGGGGTGGCGACAGCTGGGCGCTGGAAGCTAGGAAAGACTGCGGCGGTGGACACTAAAAGTCCGGAGTGGCGGCAGTGAGAGCACTGGGAGCCAGGGATGGCGACGGTGGGAGTGTTGGGAGCCAAGGATGGAGAAGGAAAGGTGTTGGGAGTCGCCCGACGTCGCCCCAAGCGAGAGAGAGGCGGAAGCCTTTGGCGTCACACCCAGAGCGTGGATCGAGCAAGCAACTGTTTGCATAAAACTCTCGATACCTCGTTGTCGGATGGAGTATAAAAGGGAAGGGGGTGGGGAAATTTATGTTATGTCATTCGACGGTCCTTTAAACGCATGATCAGTTAACTTAGCGTAAATCTCAAAATGCAAGTCAAAAAATAAAAAAAATTTACGCGATGACGGTCTCTGATCGCCCATCTGACGATCCAAACATTGTCAACCCAGTTGACTCCTCCAATGTCGCGCGAATGGTGTTCATCAATTTGTCTAGATATATTCATGTTTAATATAGTTTAAACAGGACATTGTATGCATACTCGTGTGCGCACACACACACACACACGAATGAGTGACGAGGGCTTCCCGTGTGGCCAAAGGCAGTACCCCAGCGCTACGACACTCCCGCCACTCGCAATCCCCCAAGCACACGATTACAATCTCAAGAGAATCTTGAGGATGGAGGAATTTTTATTTACTGAAATAAAAAATAGAGGGGAAGATGATCGAATGAAGGGTTATTATTACTTTGAAGGTTCACACCATTACTCCATAGGGGGATATTTTTATATAACTCTTCATTTTTTACCAAAGAAAAAAGAAGAGGAAGTGAGAGGAGAGAGGAGAAAGTGAAACTAGATTGGCGCTACCTTGCAATGTACTAGTGTGTGCATATGTTACGGTTCCCGATGGAGCAGACGAGGGCGAAGGGCGACCGCTAGTGTGGCGGGTGTATCAACGTTGCGAGCGTGGTGCGCGTAACTTGCTTGCCTAGCCGACATGGTCGAGGGGCGTTATTTTATCCTTTATATTATTGTCATCTTATTTTTCGGTACCGTTATTTTATGTTGTCACCAGACTACTATATAAGTCGGAGACTCTTATATTTTGGGCATGCTTGAATGAATTTGGAACTTCTGGTTTTCCCTCCCCCTCTTCTCCTCTAATTTCTCTACACTTCCTCTCTCTTTTTTAACCCTAACATTTGGTCTGACCTTCCGCCTTCCGTCCATCGTTTCCGTTGCCCGAAGTACCCGCGCCTACTCTGTCTGGCATCCACACTTCCGTTCTGCCTCCTCGGTTCGTCGCCTGTCATTGTTTCCCATGCAGGCCGTCGCCGTTGTCCTCAACGCGCATCCCCAAACCGTTGTGCCAACGAGGTTTCGCTTCTCCGCCCTAGGATTTGTGTCCGTTTCCAGATCTACTCCCTTCCAACCGGTCGAGTGCATGTTCCTCAAGCTGCGATCAATGGTCAACACCGACGCAACACTGCCTCCCTCACCCACAGATCCAACCATCCTTCGTCATTTGGATGAACACGACAGTTTGATCGCGTCGCTGCAGACCCGCATACTACGCATGGACGCTAAGATCGACTCCCTCTTGGCCGACCGCCCTACCACATCTGTGACGTCTGCGGCGAATTCGCCTTCCCTCCTCGGATCCCCACAGAACCGTTCCATGCAACAACTCCACTGCCCAGAGCTCTCTCACCGGACCCTCGTTCCTTTGATGTGCCTTCTTTCAACGACATCGATCCCATGAGATAGATTGCCCGGGCCGAACAGTTTTTTGAGATACAACAGATCTTGGAGCCATAGAAGGTCAACACGACCTTGATCGACATGGAGGGCTCCGTCCTCCACTGGGTGTGTTGGCTTCAACAATCTAAACCGACTATGTCTTGGTTGGACCTTCGGCAGGAGCTCATTCGTCGTTATGACACCCGCTACTCAGGCTCCGCAGTGGAGCGATTTTGCGGCGTTCGCCAGACGGGCTCCCTTGACGAGTACATCAATGAGTTTATCGGCCTCCGGCCAGGACTTGCCAAGAATTCCGTAGAACCACTACCTTAGCTTCTTCATGCATGGGCTCCTTCCTTACATTCGTGCCAACCCACCATCCGCCGTCCATTTCTGAAGCCATGGATCTCGCTCGCTTGGTGGAAGCGGAATTTCAGGTTCACCCTCTGGACCTGGGCAAACCGCCCCTATCTCTGGCGCGTCCGGTCCACCAGCCAGCAGCGGCCTACCGGCCACCACAACCGGAGATACCCTCGGCCTCCGGCCGGGCTGCACCCCGCCCACCTCGGCCTATGGACCGACCTCGACTCTCTAATCAGGAATACCATGATCTGCGCACCAAGGGGTGTGCTTCCGCTGCAAGCAACCTTACTCCCCTACGCACGAGCGTTTCTTCGTCTGCTTAGCAGATGGGAGGCAGCAGGCTACGGGTGGCCTGTGTGCGTCCCTCACTCTCACCATCGCCAGCAACCCATTTCAGGCCGACTTCTACGCGTTATATTTGGGTGAGGTGGATGTTATTCTCTGGGTGGCTTGGCTTCATACCCTTGGACGCCAACATGAACTGGGATCACATGACTATGCGCTTCTTCCACGGGGGCACGCCCTGCCTGCTGGAGGGCGATTCGGCTTTATTTCTTCAGTCCGTCTCCTTACGGTCGCTCTAGAAATCCACCGACGTGGATTGGGCGGCCTTCTTGTGGCACGTGGAGGGGCAGTCCGCCTAATGCTTTTTGATCACTCCGGTGCTGCAGGCTTTCTTGGACCTCTTTCCAGACGTCTTCGCCGACACGACCCGTTTTCCCCCGGCCAGGCCGACGGATCACCGCATCCTTCTGCAAGGAGGTGTGTCTTCCATCTCGGTTCGACCATACCGCTACAACCACACTCAAAAGGGCAAGTTCGATACGCTGGTGGGCAACATGCTCGCGGCAGGCATCATTTGCCCCAACGCTATCCCCTTCTCAAGCCCGGTCCTCCTGGTCCGCAAGAAGGACGGTAGTTGGCGCTTTTGCGTAGACTAACAGGAACTCAACAAAGTCACCTTCCCGGATAAGTACCCTATTTCGGTCATTTAGGAGCTCCTGGACGAGCTACATGGAGCAGTCTAGTTCTCTAAGTTGGACCACGTGCATGCTACCTTCAAATACGGGTTCGAGAGGAGGATGTTCCCATGACGGCATTTCACATGCATGATGGTCATTATGAGTTTCTTGCCATGCCTTTTAGCCTGACCAATGCTCCAGCCACCTTTCAGGCTATCATGAATGATCTATTTTGTCCACTCTTATGCTGATATATATTGGTTTTCTTCGATGACATTCTAGTTTACAGTTCATCTTGGCAGGACTATTTGGATCATGTTCGGGCCACTCTCACCACTCTCCTGGAGCACTCTTTTTGTGTGAACCCCAAGAAATTCGTCTTCGATATGCATGTAAGCGGTTCGGTTTTGGGTAAAACCGAAACTGAACCGAATACCCTCGATTTTCACACACCCCGAACCAAAACCGAACCGAGTCGATACGGTTCGGTTCGGTTTGATTCGATTTTAAGACCTCGGTTCGGTTTTCTGACATAACTAACTCATGTTAAAATTTGCCTAAAATATTTTCTTAGGTTCTCACTAATTTCTTTTTGACTTAAATAATAAATTGATTTTGATTTATAATTAACTTAAAAATAATTACTCTTAGATTTATGTATTTAAAAGTAATTTTGTGTCATATGCTATATAATATGTGTGAATTTTAGTTCAGTTTAAATTAATTATGAATATAATTAGTGTCTTTTTATATTTAATCAAGCAAAAAACAATTGATATAAGCATGCATATTACGATAACTTAGGGATTATTATAATCGATCTAGTCAAGTTGATGCATAAATTAAGCGTCTATAATTTTCTAGATTATTAGTTTACTTATTTTATCGTAAAATTCAATTATCATAGGTAAAATGTGCTCTAAAAAAGATGGAAAATGGAAATGCGGTTTGACCAGATGATATACCCATCGAAGTATGAAAATGTCTAGTAAATGAAGGAATTTTGTGGCTTATATATTTTTTCAATAAAATACTGAAGTCAAAGAGAATGTCAGACCAATGAAGAGAAAGTATCTTGGTACCCTTGTATAAGAATAAATGAGTTATACAAAATTGTGTTAATTATAGATGAATTAAATTGATGAGTCATACCATGAAATTATGGGAACGAGTAATAGAAAGAAGATTAAGACGAGAAAATAACATCTCAGAAAATCAATTTAGATTCATGCCAGGGAGGTCGACCATGGAAGCTATACATCTCTTGAGGAGACTCATTAACAACTATTGAGAAAGAAAACAAGATTTGCATATGCTGTTTATTGATCTTGAGAAAGCTTATGATAGAGTTCCAAGAGAGATCTTTTGGAGAATCTTAAAAAAGAAAGGTGTAAATGTATCATATATTGACATAATCAAAGATATGTATACAAATTCAGTGACAAGGTGATAACGGGGAGGCCGCCGGAGGATCAACGGAGGGGTGGGGCCGACGAATGACCCCCGTCGTTCGCTCCTTATCGCAAGCGGAAGGGTGCGACGCGAAGAAGAGAGGGGGGAATCGCGTTAGGGCAAAGGGGAGACCGCTGGGTCGGTTCTCCTCTCCTATTCAAAATCACGATAAATCCAAAACATAACTCCAAACCGGATACAACCTCTCCTATATGTAGGAAGAGGCACACTAGGCCATACGGCCGCACACAAGTGTTCGAGCTACGAAAATAAACATACAAAATACAACAATGATAAAATAATTAAAACCATGCCTCGCTGTTGCCTCGCGCGCGCCTCGTGTAAACGCGCGCGAATCGCCTTCCTTCGACCGGGTCCGCCATGTCCGTATCAACTACCCCGGGGTTCTCAACGACCTTGTCCTCAAGGTCGAAATCTGGATACTGGGTCTTCACTTCTTCCGCCAATGTCCAAGTCGCCTCATCCTTGGATTGTCCCTTCCACTGAATGAGGACCTGTCTCACCGGTTGGCCTTGCACCTGCTCCGTGCAATCGCCTAGCACTGCCTCGGGTTCGTAGCGGGGAACGATATCGCTACTCAGATCCTCGGGCATGGCCTCCTGGAGGGGATGGTTCCCCAGTGCTCGCTTCAGCTGTGACACGTGAAACACCGGATGGATGCGGCTGTCGGGAGGAAGCTGTAGGCGGTATGCCACCTCGCCTATCCTTTCCACTATCTGAAAGGGTCCATAGTACCAGACCGAGAGCTTGGGGTGAAGGCGGCCGGCCAGCGAGCTCTGGCGATGTGGCCTCAGCTTGACGAACACGTGTTCGCTCGGGGAGAACAGAACGTCACGGCGGTGGCGGTTTGCTTGCTGGGTCATCCTCACTTGGGCGCGCTGGAGGTGATGCTTCAACTGTCTCAGGGCCTCATCCCTATCCTGAAGTTCCTCTGCTAGCGTTTGAACTTGGCATTCCCCGGCAAGGTCGGTTGTTAAAGTTGGGGGTGCCCGCCCATAAACCGTCTGGAAGGGTGTAACGCCCGCCGCCGATTGGTAAGAGGTGTTGTACCACAGTTCCGCCCATGCCACCCACTGAATCCATCGCCGTGGCTGCTCGGTCGCAAAGCAGCGGAGGTAGGTGCCCACGCAGCGGTTGAGGACCTCCGTCTGCCCATCCGTCTGGGGATGGTATGCCGTGCTGAAACGGAGCTTCATGCCCTGCAAGCGGAACAACTCCTGCCAGAATGTACTCATGAAGACCGGGTCGCGGTCGCTAACGTTTGAGCGGGGAAATCCGTGCAAGCGGACAATCTCGCCAATGAAGACGCGGGCCACCGAGCTCGCCGTGTAGGGGTGCTTGACGGGGATGAAGTGCCCGTACTTGGAGAGGCGGTCTACCACCACCAACAAACAATCGTACCCCTGAGAGCGTGGCAGGCAAGTGATGAAGTCCATTCTGATGTCCTCCCATACCCGATTCGGCACCGACAGGGGCTGCAACAATCCAGCAGGTGCGAGGGTCTGATATTTGGCCCGTTGGTATACCAAACAGGCCGCCACGTACTCCTGTACCATCTTCATCATACCCTTCCAGTAAAGGGTCGTTGCCAACCTCCGATAAGTCGGATAAGCTCCCGAGTGCCCCGCCGATGGCGTGGAATGAAACTCCTGAAGTAGGTGCGGTATCCAAGGAGAGGATGCCGTGAGGACCAGTCGACCGTTGTAGTAGAGTCTGCCGCCCGCTAGTCGAAATGGCAGATGCGCATCCGGCGCACTCCGAAGCTCCTCTATCATGCGACCATAATTGGGATCCGCCCGTACCTCCTCTTGGACAGCCGCCGCGTCCCGCCATTGACAAAGGGAGATGGCCGCCAAGGTGCCACCCCGCTCGCGGCGGGATAGGGCGTCTGCGGCCGAATTCGTGCGCCCGGTCTTGTACTCGATCGAGAACTGATAGCCCAGAAGCTTGGCTACCCAAAGTTGTTGCGCCGACGTGGAGACCTTTTGACTCCATAAGTGTTTCAAACTGCGATGATCGGTACGGACGGTGAAGGGTCGCCCAAGTAAGTACGGGCACCAATGTTGGACGGCAAGAACCAAGGCACGTAACTCGCTGTCGTAGGCGGAGGCTACCTTCCGCCGGTCGGTGAAGGCTTTGCTGTAATATGCAATGGGGCGGCCCTCCTGCATGAGAACGGCCCCTACCCCCTTCCCGGAAGCGTCGCACTCCACGACGAATGGCTGGGAAAAATCTGGCATGCTCAGGACCGGTGCCGCCACAAGGGCGCGCTGCAGGCTGTAGAAGGCTTCCTGGGTAGATGCGTCCCACCGGAAGGGCACCTCCTTCTTCAAGAGATCCGTCAAAGGCCGAGCTAAGGTCCCATAGCCGCGGATGAAGCGGCGGTAGTAGCCCGTGAGGCCTAAGAATCCCCGCACTGCTCGCCGGCTGGTTGGTGTTGGCCAGTTCAAGACCGCCTCGACCTTGTGCGGGTCCATGGCAAGGCCTTCAGCGGAGATGATGTGACCGAGGTACTCGACCTGAGATTGGCCGAAAGTACACTTCTTCCGGTGGGCGACGAGCTGATGCGCGGCCAGAAGTCCGAGGACGATGTCGAGATGGTCCAGGTGGAGCTGCCAGGAAGCACTGTAAACCAAGATGTCATCAAAAAAACCCAGAACGAACCTTCTTAAGTGTGGCCGGAACACGTCGTTAATGGTGGACTGGAAGGTGGCCGGAGTGTTCGTAAGGCCGAATGGCATCACGAGAAACTCGTAGTGTCCGTCGTGCGTCCTGAAGGCTGTCTTGGGCACGTCCTCTGCTCGCACACGGATCTGATGATAGTTTGAGCGTAAGTCCAGCTTGGAAAAGAAACGGGCACCCCGCAGTTCATCCAATAGCTCCTTGATGATGGGTATGGGGTACTTGTCAGGCACTGTGAGCTTGTTCAGCTCCCTGTAGTCGACGCAAAAGCGCCAGCTGCCATCCTTCTTCCGGACGAGGAGCACCGGGCTGGCACTCGGCTGAATGATCCCAACGCGCAGCATCTCGGCGACCATGACCTCCATGGCGTTCTTCTGCTCATGTCCGTAGCGGTAGGGGCGTACCGAAACCGACGCCACGCCAGGCTGCAAAGTGATGATGTGGTCGGACGCCCGCGGGGGAGGAAGCCCTTGCATCATAGAAAAGACGGTCGGGTAGCCATCGAGGAGGCGCTGTACGTCGGGGTGGACGGGTGGCGGGGAGGGCTCAGATCCCAACTCCACCTGCCAAAGAAGAACACTGAAATCCGGGTCAGAAGTACGTAGTATGGAGCGGAGGCCGGCTGGGGAGCATGCCAGGGAGAGGTCCCCCTGGAGGTGATGCGTCTCGCCCGCTGCTTCAAAGTCCATTGTCAGTTGGCCCCAGTTGTGCTTGCAATCCCCAAGTGTGCGTCACCAGGAAATGCCGAGGATTGCATCGAGGCCGCCCAGGCTGAAGACGTAGAAATCGGCGGAGCCCGAGTAGGTGCCGATGGAGAACGGAAGGGCGACGCACCGTACGGCAGTGCGGCTGCGGTGACCGTCGCCAAGAGAGACATGGAAGCTAGGCGCCGGAATCACTCGCAGGCGGAGTGCCTGCACCAAGGCCTGCGAAATGAAGTTGTGACTGGCGCCGCTATCGATCATCAGAACCACCGATGTCTGTTGCAGGGTGGCAGCCAACTTCATGGTGCACGACCCGGTGATGCCGCGGACCGAGTAGCAAGACACCTCCAGGCGCTTGAAAGTAGAGTCGGGCTCGGCTGAAGCGGGATCGTCATCCTCGAGCTCGAGAGCCTCAAAATCGGCCATGACAATCTCATCTTCCTCCGCCCGAGGAGCAGGCGCAGGTCCCGGTTGGGGCACTCGTGGGTCGGCGAGTAAGGCCCCTTGCAACGGAAACAGAGGCCCTTGCTGCGAAGGTCCAAGTACTCTTGATGGGAAATGCGGTTGGGTGGCGGCAGACGGGGACGAGGCGGTGGTGGCTGGGGCTGTGGTGGAGGACGGCCCGTGGCGACCAGGGGCTCAGGGAGTGGCCGGGCAGGTGGCGGCGCTCGAGCGGCGGGTGCCCGGAAGGGGGGCGAATGAGAAGCAGGCGCCCGTGCGGGGGCGGTCACAGCAACGGTTGCGAAACCGGCCTCCACAAAGCGCGCTTGCTCCATTGCGCGGGATAATGTAGTGGGGTCGTGGATCCGAAGACGGTTGTGGATGTGGGGACGCAACCCGGCAAGGAACGTCCCCAAGTAGTGGTCCGGCGAGAGGCCGGGAACGTGCGTGGCCACTTCGACGAAGTCGTTGATGTAGGCGTCCACGGAGTCGGCTTGGCGAACATTGCTCAAGCGCTCATATGGATTGCCGGCGTGACGGGTGTCGTAGCGGCGGATCAACTCGTCCTTCAGAAGAGTCTAGGAGAGTCCCGGTGAGGACTGACGCAGCCAACGCACCCAATGAAGGGCAGAGCCCTCCATGTATATCGTGGCGAGAGGGACCATTTGTGCTGGCGGCGTGCCTTGAATGTCGAAGTAGTGTTCCGCCCGTGCGAGCCAACCCAAAGGATCGGTCCCGTCGAAGACCGGAAGTTCGAGGCGACAGAGGGCGCTGGAGGAGAGTTCCGGAAACGGGGTGTTGCCGACTGGAAGATTGTCGGGGCTGCTGGCCGAGGCGGTTGCGGCCACGGGCTGGGAGGGTTGGGCTGCCGGAGATGGGGGGCGGGCTGCGAGGAGGGCGTGGATGTCGCGGACTGCTACCTGGAGGTCGGAGAGAGTTGTGTCGACGCGATCCAAGCGGTCCGAGAGGGCGGCAGTGGCCGCTGCCGGGTCGTCGTCGCGAGCCATGCTGCGGGTATGGGGCATAGGCTGGTCGGCGGGAAGACCTGCGGAGCGGAAGACGGCGGCGCGCTGTTCGTGAGTAGTCGCTGCGATGGGGCGGGCCGAGCGGAAGACGGCTGTGCATGGCACAGCGGGGTGCGCGCGGGAAGCGGCGCGAGCGGACCAGGCTGGACCAGGTGATAGCGGGGAGGCCGCCGGAGGATCAACGGAGGGGTGGCGCCGACGAATGACCCCCGTCGTTCGCTCCTTGTCGCAGGCGGAAGGGTGCGGCGCGAAGAAGAGAGGGGGGAATCGCGTTAGGGCAAAGGGGAGACCGCTGGGTCGGTTCTCCTCTCCTATTCAAAATCACGATAAATCCAAAACATAACTCCAAACCGGATACAACCTCTCCTATATGTAGGAAGAGGCACACTAGGCCATACGGCCGCACACAAGTGTTCGAGCTACGAAAATAAACATACAAAATACAGTAATGATAAAATAATTAAAACTATGCCTCGCTGTTGCCTCGCGCGCGCCTCGTGTAAACGCGCACGAATCGCCTTCCTTCGTCCGGGTCCGCCATGTCCGTATCACAAGGGTGAGGACATCTGGAGGATTAACGCAGGAATTCCCTATTACCGTTGGTTTACAACAAGGTTCAGTTTTAAGCCATTATCTTTTAGCCTTATCTTAGATGAGCTCACCAGACATATCCAACAAACAATACCTTGGTGTTTATTGTTTGCGGATGATATCGTTTTGGTTGATGAGACGCGCGAGAGTGTAAACCCAAAAATACTTTAGAAAAGAAGGGTTTTAGGTTGAGCAGGGCAGATACGGAGTATATGGAGCTTAAATTTAGCAGTACAAGAAGGACAGATGACTTCGTTATTAAGTTGGGTGATCAAGATATTTCCCGTAGTAATGTTTTAAATATCTTTGATCGATAGTTCAAAAAGATGGAGGTATTGATAAAGATGTGACACAGAATCCAAGCGGGTTGGTTGAAGTGGAGAGGCGCATCAGAGATCTTATGTGATCGTAAAGTACCACTAAAACTTAAGGGCGAGTTTTACCGTACTGCAATTAGACCCGCAATGCTCTATGGTTTTTAGTGTTCGGCAGTGAATTGTGTACATGAGCAAAAAATGGGAGTTGCGGAGATGAGAATGCATAGGTGGATGCGTGGACACACGAGATTGGATAAAATTAGGAATGAAAGTATCAGGGATAAGACAAGAGTAGAACCAATTTCAGAGAAGATGCGAGAAGCTTGTCTAAGATGGTTTGGACACATACAAAGGAGATCATTAGAAGCACCTGTTAGGCGTTGTGAGAGTATAGTCACTAGGCATGTTAAACGAGGGAGGGGTAGACCAATAAAGACTTGGAATGAAATTATAAAGAAAGACATGATGTACTTAGACATTAGTGAGATTATGACAAAAATAGGGCTCAATGGCGACAAAAGATCCATATAACTGACCCCACTATAGTGGATAAAGGCTTGAGTGTTGTTGTTGTTGATTAATTTACTTATTTTAGTGTTGGTTGCCACATAGAACAAAAAAGTTGGATGAATTGATCCAAACAAAATTACAATACATAAGTCATGTTAATAGTTTTTATTCTCTGACAATTAAGGCTCTATTTGTTTGGGCGTTTCGCTGCTCCGTTTTGGGCAAACGCCGCTGGAAGGAGGGTAAACAAATGAACCTCCGGCGGCGTTTGCTCCGTTTCCACCCGCCCGCCTTGAGAAACGCCCCAAAAAGCTCCGTTTGGAGCACCTATCTCCCCCCTCCGGTTCGAACACTCCGTTTCCACCCGCTGGATCGACCTGCCATCGCCGAACCAAATGGAGCCTAAGTTCAGTTCGATTCGGTTTTTTCGGTTTAGCCAACCAACAAACCGAACTAGACCAAAATTATGTTGGTTTTCTGCCCCCCTAAATCGAAACAAAACCTAACTGATCGGTTCGATTCAAAAATCGGTTCGGCCCGGTTCAGTCGATTTTGGTTTTTTATGCACACACCTAGTCTTCGTCCTGACAAAAATTAGTTACTTGGGGCACACCATATTCGCAAACAGCATAGCTATCGATCCGGACATGGTTCCAACCGTCCTTCAGTGGCCCACACCCTGATCACTCCGCGACGTTCGAGGATTCTTGGGTCTCACCGGATACTATTGTCGGTTCATCCGGGACTATAACAAGATCGCCAAACTGCTCTCCTGCCTGCTGAAGAAGTTATAGACCGACATTTTTCAGTGGCCACCAATGACGCCCGCAACATTCCAGACCCTTCAGCAGGCCCTCAACACCTCCCCCGTGTTAGCTATGCCAGATTTTCACAACCCTTTGTGGTGGAGTGTGACGCCTTCGACTCGGGAGTCAGTGCGGTTTTGATGCAGGTGGGACAACCCTTCGCTTATTTCAGCCATTCGTTTGTGGCCACTGTGCGTCCTCGCTTCGCATATGAGTCCTAGTTGATGACGTTGGTTCTAGCAGTACAACATTGACTACCCTACTTGCTTGGCTGCCACTTTACGGTTCAGACAGATCATCACAGCCCGCGCTATCTCCTTCATCAGAAAATTGTGACCCCGACACAACAGGTTTGGGTGGCCAAACTCTTGGCGCGCAGCAGGTTTGGGTGGCCAACAATTTGGAAGGAACCCGGAAAGACAGAAACACTAGGAGTAATTATCGCCGCCAGTTAATAAGAAGAACGACGCGCGCCGCACCAAACCCCCCGAGACCGAGGCCCTCATCAACACCAGGATTACACTCCCCTCAACAAAACTCGAACCATTGTACTTCTCGCCATCTGTGATAACGAAGCCCTCCGCAGACCTGAGACGCTCGCGCCAAATAGGGGAAACCAGTCGCAATACTATGTGATGCATTCCAGATTCTGAAATTGATTTGTTTTAAAAAAAAGCTAAATTTGTTGGACATCTTTCAAAATAAGGCGGTGCCGGCAGACGGCCACGAATACTCTCAATTGATAACCGACCTAGGGTTCATATACACGCAAAGAGAATTATCGTTCGTACGTATTCAACCTTTTGATTATTTCTTCCACAAGCGTCACAAAAAGGAAATAAAAACAAGATGGAAATTAACGACAAACAAGAAAATATTGAACTAGGCAAACAAACTCTGATTTTGTAATGACCGAATACAACTAAGCTTAATATTATGCTAGCATGCAGGAGAAAGAGATGGGGAGAATACCTTCAGTTTTCTGCAAGAAACAACTCTAGGTATTTGTTGGCAGAGTCTGAAGGAATCGACTCTGGGGGGGGGGGGGGGGCTAACGGGATCTGCACAGCCGTCTAACGGACTTGCTGCACATAAGCTGGCCCTCGGCACCGCCAGAGGCTGCTAGAGGAAAGCTCGTCGGGAGTAGTCGAGCCCACAGAAAACTCCGTCGGTGGCGGTCAAGTTGAAATCAGTCAGAAGGCGCGGAACCGGCTTACTCATCGGAGCGGAAAGTGCCCGATGTCGGACTCCCGGTTGGCAGTTTCCCGAGAAGAGGTCGTCGGAGCCTTGGTAGGGCTCTGACGTGGACGACGTTGGCTGGCGAGGGTCGGACGAGTGACGCCGAGTGAAAACGGGAGAGGGAGAGGGAGCTGGTTGGGAGTTACGGAAAGAACAAAGCTATTTCTGTCTTTCCGTACTTTTCTCAAGCTACCTCTGACGGGAAAAACAAGGGATTATAAAGAAAGATTTTTAATGATATTCAGTATGGGGGTTTCACAAGCTGGCATGGGAAATAAGGGGGTTTCACAAGCCGGCAGGGGAAATAAGGGGGTTTCAAACTTCAACTAATTACTTATTAAACATTGATTGGGGGGTAAGTGGAGATAAATGAGGTGTTATTTGAGGCTCTTGATGACAAAACTAAATGATGAAATGACTTTAGATATTTCTTATCAAAATAGTTTTAAAAGAGAATATAATTTCAGATTATATTTATAATAATAGCTTAGCTTGTTTGATATCTCACTTGCTTGCCTAAGCCAATACTACTACAAATTCGACGAACGTTTTTTATTTAGGGACTTATTGACCGGTCACACCAATAATCGAAACGATAGTCACGATCGTGCGCGATACAATATATACAAAAACTAAAATGCGCGAAGACATGCACTACAAATCATGCTATACAAAAACTAAAATGCGCGAAGACGCCCAGTAGTGCGAAAAATCTTGTGTTTCTAAAAATCATGCTCAGTGGCCTCACTAGGGGAAATCAAGCTATAACAAAGGAGACAAACTAAGTGCTCGGTTTGTTCTCCGTCGACCTCAATAACGCTATCATACTCGGGCTTAGGCTTGGAGTCACTAAGGAAGACTCTATATTCTGGCTCATGCCCATCAGAGGAGTCAGTAATTGCAACGAAGTGGCGTCGTGGGCACTCAAAATATATGTGCCCAGACTCCATACACTTGAAGTATCAGAATACTCCAGTGTTGGGCTTGGATCCCATGTGCTCCTTACCTCGGGTGAGGCCAGTGGGAGGAGCTGGGGTCCCAGTAGTGACATGAGGAGGGGAATCAGAATTATCTGAGGTCGGTGCAGTGTGGTGGTGCTCAAGGAAGACCTTTCAGTAGATCTATGCCCAGATGTCCTCTTCTGAAGTGAGGCCTCCACTCTACGTGCTCTAGTAGACACTTCACCCAAATTTCTAAAATCGTGCAACTCTAGCTCATCCCTAATAATATAACAGAGCATGTTCTGATAGCGGGACACTGTCATATCATCCTACTCGTGTAGGTCTAGTCTAGACTGCAACACTAAAAACTCGTGGGTGTACTCATCCACGAAAAGCTTGTCCTGTCGAAGGCTGTGGAACCTTCGATAACGAGTTTGCAGATAGTTTGGGGGGGGCATATCACTTCCGCAGTTGTAACTTAAACTCTACCCACGTGGTGATAGGTGTTAGGCCTAAGGTGAATCAGGTGCGCTTTAGTTGAACCCACCAGACTAGTGCGGGTCCCTTAAGCTGAAGTATGGCATATTCAACCTGACGGTTTATAGGCATTTGCTTCCACGCCATGAATCTTTCCACGTGCTCACACCAATCGAGGCATTTCTCGGACTCCACGTGACCCTCAAAATCACCTACATCAAGCTTAACTCCATCGTCCCAATGGGGTTGGTGATGAGTCCGATTTATATAGGGTTTTTCGGACTCATCTGTGTTTGTTTTCTTGCATTTGCGCTTCACTTTTAGTATGTTACTGCTTATATTTCACTTATACACCATTATCACATGAAGTGCACATTTTGGCTCATTGTGGTGTGCAATTACACACTATTCTGTTGGGGGTAAGCACATGGTGCTCCCCAAGTCTCTCTTTTAGTTTTTTCTTTCTGTTCTGTATGTTGGTGGCTTGTGCCCCCATTGTGAGGTTTGTTGTGCAGGTGGTCAGAAAGCCCAGCCTACAAATTGTTTCCTGTGTAAAACGCACGACCGTGCGTTTTCTTCGCGCATTGTTTCTGTGTGATCGTGCATTTTACTCAGTATTTTCCTGGGATTTCTGATCCGCCCGTGCGTTTGGTTCCCGCACGGTTTGTTCCAAACCGTGCGAGAAGGAATCACACGTCCTGCATGTTTTGGCCTTGTTCTGGGTGCTCTGTGGTTACCCGTGCGTTTTGGCCTCGCACGGTTGATTCCTACCGTGCGTGACCATTTTCGCACGCTTTTATTACTTTTTCCTGATCGCACGGTCGTGCGTTTCCTTCACGCACGTGTCGGGTCGGTCGTGTGCGATCATTTCACAAAATACTCAGTTCTGTTATTGCTCGTGCGTTTTCCTTCACGCACGGTCTGCGCCCGTGCGTTTTGCTTGTTTGTTAAGAAAATTCTGCGCGATTTCTATTTAAACCGCTATTTTTCAGGGTTTCGTGGAGGGGATTTGGCGGCCGTTTTCTTCCGCCGGAAGGGGGTTTTGCCCCGTTCTTCATCCTCAAAGCTAGGGCTTTGCTCCCTATGAAGTTCCCTTGCATCCATGGCGTAAAGAAGTGAGTTTCCCCGACCCCGGACGCAACCGATGAGTGGCTCGTTGGACACGGATTGACAACCCGGTGCTTCCTCCCACGTCTACGACAAAGACTCGTTCGTTGTTTGTATCTCTACCTTTCTCTTCCACATTTCTAGGTTTTTGTATTGGATTTTCATTATTATTTGATGCAAGAACTTTGATGAACCTTGGGCTTAATGCTATTTACTATTGTTCATGCTTGTGAGTGATGCGGTGGTTTGTTGGCTTAAGTTACTTGTGGTGTGAATGTTTGTGTTTGCTACACTAGCAAGTGCTAGGTGTGAGCGTAGTGATGAGGTGATTACGACCCTCAATTCCGCAAGCCTTCTCGGCCATCCATGTTGCGAAGCGGTGCATAGCGGCCCGTATAATCCACTCACCTTGAGAAGCGGTGTCGGCGACACGCATTGGTTAAGTTAGATTGTTTTATTTTCTTTTACGCAAGTCATAACCATTCTCCCATCGTAACCTCGACCTTAGGACTTTAATCTCAAGTCCTCTTCAAAAGTTAACTCCACCTTGCCGCGTTTCTTGAGAGATCGATACTAGGGGATAACTCCCATATTTTATTACTTGGCTACAATCGGTGCACTTGCCGAGATTGCATCAGTTGGCGACGGAGTCCAAGTTTAGGTTGTGCAGGATCTGCGGGTCTATGATTTTGTTCCTCTTGCCTAGGATTTTGGCGAGGAGATTGATTTAGTCCTAGGTGACGCTCTGCTTCTAAGTTATTAACCGAGCTTCTCAAGTTATTTACTACGTGATTCATGTCTCTCACGTTGGCAGTGAGTGCTTCTACCGTCTTCATCAGTTCACCCATTCGGTTGGCTAGGTTGTCTATGCTGACGTCTATGCGACTATCCATTTTGTTAATAAAAACTTTTTTTAAAACGGATTTTTTAATTTTTTTTAACTTTTAAGAATATCAAGTGACAAGTTTTTTAAGTGCGTTTTTTCCCCTTAAAAATGACGGATTTTTAAATATTTTTCTTTTGTTTTTAAAAAACACAACTTAAATAAGATCAGGATCGTCTGATTCATGATAGGAGTGAATCGAACCTGTTTTGATATCAAACTGATGCATTTCAGATTCTGAAATTGATTTGTTTTTTTAAAAAGACTAAATTCGTTGGACGTCTTTCAAAATAAGGCGGTGCCGGCAGATGGTCACAAATATTCTCAATTGATAACCAACCTAGGGTTCATATACGCGCAAAAAGAATTAACGCTCATACATATTCAGCCTTTTGATTATTTCTTCCACAAGCGTCACGAAGAGGAAATAAAAACAAGGAGATGGAAATTAACAAAAAATAGGGAAATATTGAACTAGGCAAGCAAACTCTGATTTT
The DNA here is from genome assembly GCA_039513925.1 of Platanthera zijinensis. Taxonomy (NCBI): domain Eukaryota; kingdom Viridiplantae; phylum Streptophyta; class Magnoliopsida; order Asparagales; family Orchidaceae; genus Platanthera; species Platanthera zijinensis. The sequence goes on from CM077083.1 coordinate 189,401,027, forward strand.
GTAATGACCGAATACAACTAAGCTTAATATTATGCTAGCATGCAGGAGCAAGAGATGGGGAGAAGGGTTATACCTTCAATTTTATGCAAGAAACATCTCTAGGTATTGGTTGGCAAAGTCTGAAGTATTCGGCTTTGGGGGGGGGGGGGGGACTGACGGGATCCGCACAGGCGTCTGATGGCCTTGTCACACAGAAGCTGGAGGAAAGCTCGTCGGGGATAGTTGAGCCCACAAAAAACTCTGTCCGTGTCGGGTGAGTTGAAATCAGTCAGAAGGGACGGAACCAACGTCCTCAACGGGGCAGAAAGGGCCCAATGTCGGACTGCCGGTTGGTAGTCGCTCCAGAAGAGGGCGTCAGAGCCTTGGTCGGGCTTCTCCGTGGGCGGCATTGGCTGGCGAGGGTCGAACGAGCGGCGCCAATGAAAACGGGAGAGGGAGGTGGCTTGGAGTTATGGAAAGAACAGAGCTATTTTGTCTTTACGTACTTTTCCCAAGCTACCTCTGACGGGAAAAACATGGGATTATAAAGAAAGGTTTTTAATGATAGTCAATATGGGGGTTTCACAAGCCGACGAGGGAAATAAGGGGATTTCAAGTTTCAACTAATAACTTATTAAACATTGATTGGGGGGTAAGTGGAGATAAATGGGATGTTATTTGAGGCTCTTGATGACAAAACTAAATGATGAAATGACTTTAGATATTCCCTATCAAAATAGTTTTAAAAGCGAATATAATTTCAGATTATATTTATAATAATAGCTTAGCTTGTTTGATATCTCACTTGCTTGCCTAAAGCAATACTACTAATTTGACGGACTTTGTTTATTTAGGGACTTATTGGCCGGTCGCACCAATAATCCAAATGAGTACGTGAACGTGTGCGATACAACATATACGAAAACTAAACTGCACGAAGGCATGCGCTACAAAAATAAATATACTGCAAATAAAATAAAGATGCAAACTCGGGTTGCATCACTATGAATTCATCGCGGACACGATCATAGAACGGAAGGCTGCCACATGTTGAAGATGGAGATCGAGAGCCTCGTCCAACAAGGACTCCTCGAAAGATTCTTGCTGAACCAGGGCCTGAACCAGCGCTCGCCCTAGAATGACGCCACAACAGTGGACATCGTTGTACCCCAGCTTGTAAAAATCAAAGACACTGGGAAAGGGGACTCCCCTTAGTAGAGCGGGTAAAGCTTGCCTCTCATTTGCTAGCAACCTCATCTTTTTTTGTATCATTACTTTTTTGCTTTTGCATAACAAACTATTGACGTACGCATGTACGCTTTGGTTTTTCATAATGCTGCAATTACTTTTTGGCTGTGTTAAAAATTCAGATCTTCTCAAACCAAACTCTGATGGCTAATACCCCATACCTGGTTCCCAACGCCAAGCAGCAGGCTCTTCAACTTCAGAAAGTACGACTTGTCTGAAAATCTGAACACCTGCTCCCGCGCTGCAGGGCATCAAGCCCCCCGCTGCAGAGCACCCGCTCCCGCGCTGCAGGGCATCAAGCCCTATCCGCTCCCGCGCTGCAGAGCATCCGCTCCCGCGCTGCAGCCTGCAGGGGATCAAGCCTCTGCGCTGCAGGGCATCAAACCCCCGCGCTGCAAAGCATCCGCTCCCGCTCTACAGGGCATCATGCCATCGCGTTGCAGAGCACCCGCTCCTGCGTTGCAGAGCGCCTCGCTCCCACGCTGCTTGGGCACCATGACGTCGCCAAGGCATGCCCCCCTCGCGTTTGTTAAACGGATGATACGGTTTACCCCTTACCGTCTCTGAGGCCTTGCCCCAGTGACCTCTCACTGCCACGGATCGAAGGTTCTCCTTCTCCCCTGCAGTAGGTCACGTCGTCGCCAGGGCAAGTCACCCCTCACGTTCGCCAAACGGCTGGTAGGGTCTACCCCTTGCCGTCTTCGGGGTCTTGTCCCAGCAACCTCTCACTGCCCCAGATTGAAGGTTTTCCCTTCTCCCCCGCGGTAGGTCACGGCGTTGCCAGGGCAATCCCCCTTCGCGTTTGCCAAACGGCTGGTAGGGTCCACCCCTCGTCGTCTCCAGGGTCTTGCCCCTGTGAGCTCTGACTACATGGCTAGAAGTGTTCGCCCTGGTAGTAGGTTGGGACGCCGTTTGGGTCGCGTCCTTCAATCTTCAACCAATCAACGACACCCCCCAAATCGGCTGTCCCGACCTCTTACTACCTGGCTGGAAGTGCTCGCCCTTCGCCCTGGTAGTAGGTTGAGACATCGTCTGAGTCTTGTCCTCCAAACACAAACATCCAGAAAGGATACCATAATCAAGCGCAATGCGACTGTGTTAACACCACACAAGCTCAAAACAAGGCTCTATGCCAGAAAAATCTGCAAACAAAGATGCGATGCAAGAGGGAATCTGAAGCGCCTCTAACAAAAGCTATCACAAAGTATGAGTTCATAAACTTAAATACAGATACAAGTCCGCTACACAACGACAGAAACATACAAGTACAACTAACATGAAGTACATGAGCAAAGATACAAAAGCGAGACCACTACTCGCCCACTACTTCAACAATCAGAAGCGGAGCCCGAACCCACGCCCTCAGATAGAGGCCGACTACATTGCAACGATGCGTCTGCACCATCACGCAGGGGATCTTCACCTCCAGTCCTGCAGTTATCCCATATCGTTTCCTCCAAACATTGACATTGCTCCACAGTCAGCAAGGAGCACTGCCTCATCAGCCGCCCCTGCGTGCAACGCCTCATCACCTAATAAGCAAAGTTTGCACAAGTCTTTGCGAATATAAGGTCGCGGATACGCGCGATGCACTTCGCACAACCATGCGCACACTACACCTTGCACATGCCTTGCACGCACATCGCACACATTGGACTCACTGTGCACACCATTTCAACGCACAGAACGCCCTATGCGCGTCCCGCGCGACACATGTTCCACTCTGCGCACCTTTCATCTCGCGCACATCTCGCTACACGCTCCACGCACAAGCTAGCCCTCTGCTCGGTGACAAACCTTCCGCGTCTTTGTCGTGCCACCCATCTTCGGCTTGATCACTGCAAATCGTCACACACGCAATTCAGCAAAAAGTCCCTGCCCTCCTTTCGCTTCGGCTTTGGACTCCGGGGACTTCGGGGGCATTTGATGGGGTTCCCCCAACACGGTTCGGTCAAACTAAAGGTTCACTGAGCACGACCCCGAGACCATCCCAAAACTGCCCGCAACTGCCAGTGGCGCGCATAAATGGGCAGGTGTCCCCAGTCGCCTCACGAGCAAGGCCCCTCCTAGTCGTGCGCAGGACTGCATGCAACCCCAGTTACATGTGCCTGCACGCCCCCCGACCATGCGTAGGCAAGCGCGCGGCCCCCTACGCGCGTCGCCGCCGCCTAGGGAGGGCGGCTTCTTGGAGGCCCAGGCCTCCAGCCGCCCGGATCAGGCGGCTCTTTCGCCGCCTAGGGCAGGGGGCCCCATGGCCGCCCCGCTCTCTGGCCTCTAGAATCGGGAGACCTCTTGGCCGCCCAGATCGGGCGACTGTTTCGCCGCCTAGGGCGGGCGGCCCCATGGCCTCCCCACCCTCTGGCCACCCGAATCGGGCAACCTCTTGGCCGCCCAGATCGGACGGCCATTTTGCTGCCCAGGGCGGGCTTCCCCAAGGCCGACCCACCCTCCGACCCCACGAATCAAGCGACCTCTTGGCCGCCCAAATCGGGCGCCCTTTCGCCGCCTAGAGCGTGCGGCTTCATGGCCGACCCACCCTTCGGCAGCCCCACCCTCCGACCGCCCCACCCTCCGACCGCCCCACCCTCCGGCCGCCCCACCCTCCGGCCGCCCGAGCTTTCTCCAGCTACCGCCCAAGGCTGTCCTCCTCGGCCTTCGACCGGTCTTTCTACTGGTCGGTCTTCGCCGGCCGGTCGCAACTATCGGCCGACCCTCCTCGACTTTTCGATCGCCACCGCGCAATTTCTATCGTCCAACGTGCAGGTAACCACCTGCGTAACCACTTATTAAGGGTGGGTGCAAATATCCGAAATTTTATCGGTTTGTGTCTAATAAAATTATTAAAATAATGCGCGTCTTAAACTATATTAAAAATGATCTGCAATTAGTAATTTGGGTGGTTACGGTTTGCGAATAACTGTGTAACCACCATGACCACCCCTGGGGCCTATAAATATGACCGCATACCCCCTCTCATTCTAACTTTTCTCCTCACAGTCTTCTCCTACATGCCAGAGCTCTGCTGGAATCCTTCTACGAGCCGTCTCCCTTGAAGATCTTCAAGTGCTTTGAAGATTCGCCAAAGTCCCCGACGCTTCTACGTGCAAGACATTCTGCCAGCCCTCCTCGGTAATTCTCCTGCGTGCTTCCCGTCAACGCTTAGGGTCCGGACAACGACCGCGAGCGTTCTGTACCACCAGAGAAGACCAGTATTAAGCTTCGCGAGCGGTGGCCTGTCACCCTCCGAGCGAGTCTCATTCTCTCTCGCCCCCAAGTTGTAACGAGCAGCGGTCTGTTGCCCTCGATTTCTCCAAATCTTTGTAACAGCAGCGAATAGTGAAGTTTGACCAGCCCCGAACTGGTCATGTGGTTTTTTACCCTATTCACGGGTTTTCCATGTTAAAAATCTTCTCGTCCTTTTCTCTATTTTTAGTGACTGATTGCGCGCTCTACCGCTTCGCGGGCTAAGGCGACCAAGTTTAGTCCGATCTACCGAGAGGCTTGAGCGACCCGCAACATTTATAGTAAAAACCGAAGTATAATTAACCCGTCATTTTACACATCTCAAGAGGAATTTTGAAAGATTATAGTCAAGCCTGAAGAACTCAAGTGCTTGAGAGTCTTATCTAGCCATTGCCTGATCACAAGAGAATGACGTTATCTTTGTTCATGCTCCTCACACACTTTTTGAGTCCACTCACAAGTCACAACCATCTCCTAATATTTAGGGTGCAACTATTTCTACATAAGTTGACCATTGCTCCATTTTGGTAATGATGTCAGACTTTGCTTGCTTTTTCTGTGCTATATTCAAATCTTATCTCAGCAAAATAAAATCTCATGTCTCAGTAAATGTGTGTGATAGTGTTGCGGCTACATTGGGGAATGCGTTCAACCCTCGCAACAATGGCAGTGCCGCATCATGAGCGAAAATAACGGAGATTTTTAAATTTTATTTTTGTGCACACATTTACTTTTGAATTAGTTATCTTTTAATTCCAGAAATTTGTATTAAATAATATCTTTTAATTTCTGTGCAGAAACTATTAATAGAGGATGAAGGGAAGGCCATTGCATGTTTTACCATAATTTCTCATCCGTCTTTCATTTTGTATTCCTCTCATACCTCTAGGGAGGAGACTCCCTTAAGGGGGAAGAGATCCCCATACTGTCATTCTCTACTAGATCTCAGCCCAAAGGCACCGTTGGGGGGCATCGAGACAATCACCAGAAGTTTACTTCCACTCGCTTCGATCATTCTTTTTCGCTGCCGTTGACTCGATCCATCTCTAGAGAACACAAGAAATTGGTATCAGATCCACTCACCTGCATGGAGGAAGCTAGTACTGAGCAAGGGGATATTCCAAAGATACTTCACAAACTCATTGATGATTCAACGGAGACTCAAGTGGCGATTACGCTCATATATACGATGATCAATGGACTCTCAGTGTCAAGCTCATCTCCGCAACCAGTTGGCACTCTTGACTTAAATCCAACGCTGAAATGGGATCTGAGCATCTCAACTAGCTATTGTCCAAGCACCTAGAAAATGATTTAACCTTTGTTTGTTGCCTGGACAAATTTTCTCATTAGTCAATGCCATAGATGCTCTTGTGAGATTTACGATGCAACTATTTTGAGATTTACAATGCAACTACTTCCAGTGACAACTATTTTTAAATACGCCGACACGACTCACAATCCACTTTGATGATAACCTCAGTCTTTGCTTTTTTTTGTCTTACTATCAAACTCATTTTCGTGCATACTGCAAAGCTATTGTTTGGTTTTACGTATTCTTGTAAAGCTATTTATTTTTTATAGTTTCTAAGAGTTAAACCTACAGGCGGTCCTGGCAGTGGCAAAGGTACACAATGTGCAAAAATTGCAGAAACGTTTGGATTTTTGCATCTAAGTGCTGGGGAGCTGTTGCGGAAAGAAATCTTATCTGGTGGTGAAAATGGGTATTTCCTCATTAAGTTTATCCAAATTCTAGCTTCTTCAGAAAAAAGTGCAACTCTATAATGATCCATACCTGAAATGTAATTTGTGAAATATCATTTATCTTTCATTTGATGTGGGAATCTAGGTCATTGATCCTTGATATCATTAAGGAAGGGAAGATTGTTCCATCAGAAATTACTGTCAACTTGATACTCAGGGAAATTGAGTTGACTGAGAACAGGAAAGTTTTAATAGATGGTTTTCCACGAACTGATGAAAATCGTATTGCTTTTGAAAGGATAGTAAGTTATCTCTTCAATGCCTCTTTTTATGCTGAAAGTTCTTTTTTTTGTTTTACAGATTTTAGTCTTATTTTTTTCCCTTATATTACTTATATTGTGGCGATGTCTTTTTACTGATAAGTTGCTAGATCAAGGTCACTATCCATTTGAAGCCAGTCATGCGGAAACATTTCAACTTTATGGGAATTATTGATTTGAGAAATGTGAACAGAACAGCTCAACTGTGAGAATGAAAAAGCTTTTATAAATATTGATGCATAGAAAAAAAATAATAAAGGGAATGCAATGAAGAAAGCCGCCGAAGTTTAGTATGAAACAAATAGGTAGACATGGATGCTTTAACGTGAGGAAAGCAAGCCGCTGGAGCTCGCAAACGGAGTTCTTGCTACATCTGCCATCGGAAAATGAGAAGAGAGGATAATGCGTAGTCTTTTTTATGACGACAAAGGTCAAAACTGGAAATTAAAATTCCTCGCATGGTTGGCCAACACGAAACATTGTTCATCCCATAATTTGTTTATTAGTAGTGCAGTTAAAGTATAAGAAAAATCTTATTGTACAGTAAGATTTTTTTAACATAGAATGACAGTAATAACAAGCAAGTTGAATGACAAAATAATATTAAATATAACAAGAAACCATACCTATTGACATAATTATTTTTAATATATTAATATTTAATTACTAAGATTTTTTAACATAGATTTGTATAGCAAAATTTTTATGGGAGAACTTTATTGTAAAGTAGGCAATTATTTTGGTAGACATGTTTTGTTTCTTGTTCTTATTGATTAATTTGTATAATTTATAATTTAGCTTCATTTACAGTTAAGCTTGTTTTTCTTATAATTTAAGTTAATAGGTATAAAAAATTTCTAGCATGATTCATTAAGTCATAGAATTATTAAATTGTTAAAACTAATCTAATTTATCAACATACTATCCTATATTCAAAGGAAAAACAAAGAGGAATTAAATGATATGCGTGTTAATCATAATTTCTACATTATTTGATAGTCATGACTTATGCAAGAATATCTCTCAGTACTTGTCAATATTGAGAGTGCTGGATTTTCGGTGTTCATGAAAATAGAAGATATGAAGTTGAGAAATTTCAAGAAGTAGGAAGGAAATATTTTTTATAAATATACAATTGAATTAATAGAAGATGATTTCTTATATAAATATCATTGTTGAAGAAAACCTGTTTTATTACATATGTAAACTTCTATATGTAATAGAAGCATGATTTGTGGGTATAGTAATGAGTGGCTAGGATTAAAATCCTTGTGAATAAGATCAAGATGAATAATGAAGCCCAATGATAATTCTAATACTTCCCCTCAAATTGGAATATTATACATATATATATATATATATATGTTAGCTCTTATTTTTACAAAATTTTGAGAAACTTGAGGTCCCTAAGGGAAGAGAAAATAATTGCGACTTTGATCTAGAATTGTGAGTAGTGATTGTTTTAAGAGAACGTGAGTAGTGATTTTTTGAGAGAATGTCTCCAAAAAAAGATAGTCTACGTTGTTATATTTTGTCCTTTCATGAAAAATAAGATATTACCGTTGTAGATTTCAGCTTTATTGTTATTGTAGAGTAAAAACAATGTAAACTTTATATATCCAAAAAATTATTTATACTTGGAGAAAATATACATATATATTGGAAGAGAGAGTGGAGAAGAATCCCAAACAAAAGATGTAGGATAAATCTAAATCTAAGTGGGCTCCAACATGGGCCAAATTAATAGGCCTAAATACATGGATTTTCCAACACTCTCCCGCAAGCTGGAGCATACAAGTCGTAGGCACCAAGCTTGAATAGAAACTGATAATATAATGGTCGTGGTAGAGCCTTGGTAAGAATATTAGCAACTTGCCCAGAAGTAGGAACATGCTTCAATTCTAGTTTCTTCAACCGAACCTTCTCTTGAACAAAGTGACAGTCAACTTCAATGTGTTTTGTTTGCTCATGGAACACTGGATTCTTAGCAATATGAATGACAACCTGACTGTCACAGAACATAGTTGTTGGTGAGGATAATTTAACTCCCAAATCCCCAAGAAGACTCTCAAGCAAGGTAAGTTCTGACACAACATCCGTCATTGCACGGTACTCAGCCTCAGCAGATGAGCGAGCAACCACAGACTACTTCTTATTGAGCCAAGTAATAAGATTTCCTCCAAAGTAGGTACAAAAACCAATAGTGGACCGTCGATCATCCAACGAGTCCGCATAATCCGTATCTGATTATGCAATAAGAGATAGAGTAGAGGATGACTTATACACGTGTCCTTGTCCAGGAGCAGTTTTCAAATACCTGGGAATGCATTTGAATGTTTGAAGATGAGAGATCCGTGGAGTATGTATAAATCGACTGACCACTCCAACCGCAAATGAGATATCAGGTCTTGTAACTGCCAGATATATCCGTTTTCCTACAAGACGCCAACAGTACTCTGGATTTGGAAGCAGAAAATCGGATTCAGATTCATGAACACACAACTTGTGGTTGACCTCCATCGGGGTTTCCGCAGGTTTGCACCCTGAGAGGCCAGCATCTTGCAGAAGGTCAATGTAATACTTTTGTTGGGATAAGACAAGTCCATCTGGTCGTCTTGCTTCCTCAAGTCCAAGAAAATACCGAAGATTTCTCATATCCTTGATTTGAAAGATAAAGTTTAAGTGTTGTTTAACTTGTTGTATCCTTGTGGAGTCATTACCAGTAATCAAAATGTCATCCACATTGACCAGGAGAATGACAGTCCTGGTTGATTGATGATGAGTGAAAAAGGAGAAGTCTGTCGAGCTTCTCTTGAAGTCAACCTCACGAACGGCCTTACTAAACTTCTCAAATCAATCTCGGCGAGACTGTTTGAGACCATAGATAGTTTTTCGGAGCAAACACACACGAGACTCCCACATGATCTCAAACCCGTGCGGTTGATACATGTAAGCAGTCTCAAGAAGGTCACCATTTAGAAAAGCATTTTGATATCCAGCTGATGTAAGAGCCACTGACGATGAACAACTAAGAGGAGCAGAACCCGAACAGAGTTTAACTCGGCGACTGGGGAGAAAGTTTCATCGTAATCAAGTCTGTGTTGTTGAGTAAACCCCCGGGCCACAATCCGAGCTTTCAGACGATCAACTGTCCCATCCACCGCATGTTTGATTGTAAAGATTTACTTGCAATCAACACAACTATGTCCAGGAGGGAGAGAGACAAGATCCCAAGTCCGATTGGCCCAGAGAGCACATTGGTAGAGGGAAGCTGCTGCAGGACATCGGATTGTGGAGGACGACGAGTGTAAACCTGAATGATAGGTGGTTTGGAGTGGACTGGCGGTGGAGTAGGTGTGGGAAGAAGAGGTAGAAGCGGAGACATAACTGGAACTGTGGGCCGAGGTAGAGGAGGAAGAAGAGGATCAGTAGGGATGATGTGATATGGTTAGTCTTCACGAAAAGTGACATCAGCAGACACAACCATCTTACTGTCGGTAGGAGAATATCAGACATACCCCTTCTGGGTGCGAGAGTCTCCGACAAATATAGCTTTTGTAGCATGTGTGACAAACTTGTCATTTGGTGGACCAAGGTTATGGACATAACAAGTACATCCAAACACATAAGGTGTGAGGGAGAAGAGAGCCTTGGATGGGTAAAGGAGAGTGACTGGGGCCACAAAGTTGAGGATAGACGATGGCATGCGATCGATGAAATGACAGACAGTAGAAACATCAAAGTTCCAATAGAGAGGATGAACCTGCATTTGAAACATGAGAAATTTGACAACATCAAGGAGGTGGCGATTTTTTCGTTCTGACACGTCATTCTGTTGAGGGGGTATAAACACACGAAGTCTGATGGATAATACCAAACTCGGTACACAGATTTGAGAAGGTTCGACTGGTATACTCACGTGTGTTATCAGTACGGATAATTTTTAAGCAAGTGGAAAATTGAGCGTGAGTTTCCGTAAGAAATGTATGGAAGGTCGATGGGAGTTCGACACGATCACGAAATAAGTAAAACCAAGTAACACGCGAGTAATCATCAATAAATGTCACAAAGTAACAATAACAAAAAACACGGGATCTTATATGATCCCCAAATATCAGAATGCACTAATGAAAAAGGAGCATCTCTCCGAGTACAGGTAGAAGTAAAAGACACGACGTTGTTTGCCAAAGACACAAGATTCAGAAGAAAACTCTTGAAGAGCTACATCGGGAGGAGCTTTCTTGAGAATCTGGAGTGAAACATGCCCAAGACGACGATGTCAATCAGCTGAGGAGATAATGGAGAGAGCAGCAGGAGGAACATCCGGAAGATACAACCTCGTTGGACAGCCGCCCCCTACCAAGTATATTTTGCGTTAGTCGATCCTGCACAACAAAAGAAGAGCGTGAGAAGGTTACACAACAATCAAGGTCCTGAGTAAGAAGGATAACAGAGAGTAGGTTAAAGGGGGATCTCGGAACATGAAGAACCGAGGATAGCGTGAGGGATGAAGTAAGAGGCATATGAGCAGCACCAGAAACCGAGGTTGTGTCACCATTGGCCACAGTAATGAACTTGGGATAAGCAGAATTTAAGTATTGAGGTGGCTTTTGTGGAGAGAGATAATGCGTGACACCCGATTCCACAATCCAGTGAGTGTTGTGTAAGAGGCAGGATATACCTTCATTGGAGATCGAGGCCACTGAACCAGAGCGACTAACCACCTCTTGTAACTGTTGGAGTTGAGCACGCATAACAACAATGTCTTCACTGGTGGTGGAGGGAGATGCGGTAGTTACGGAAGCAGTAAGGTGAGGAGGCAGACTATGCTTGCAGTAGCAGGTGGCCTCGAGATGATCGTCCCGGCTACAGTGAGAACATTTAAAGAGGGTACGACCACCACGGCCCCGTCCCTGAGATTGGCGACCTCTACGAGTCGGTGGACCACGAGCAGGAGTAAGAGTAGCCACAGGCTGCTAGAGGAGAGCCGGAGATAGATTTGGAGCATCCAAGGAGGAGTAACTTCAGAATCATTGAGCAAACGTTCGAGAGGGACGGAGTAACAGCGAAAGATGGGATCTGAGCTTGAACACTATGAATATGTGGTGGAACACGAGCCATCATCATTGCAATCCAACTGCTTCTTTCTGCACACGTTGTGTAACCAAATTCGTGGTGGGAGGCTGATGTTGTATCCATGCCTCTGCAAGAGTTTTAACTCGAGGAACAAAAAAAGTCAAATCACCAGTAGCCCCATGGTCAAGGGATTGAAATCGGTAAGTATGTCGAATAAGTGTTGAAGACTGTCCTTGCCAAAATAGAGGGAGTGAAGATCCTCCCACATTGCGTGAGCCGTCTCGTGATACGTGGTCATTCAATACGGCTCAGTGTCCATGGAATTGAGAATCCATGATTAGACTCGCCCATCGCCACGGATCCACTCCCCAGTGGGTGCAGCGGGAGGAGTTCTTCACAGGTGATGAAGGAGTCCTTTAGTTTGCAGAACACGGCGAACTGAGTGAACATATTCAACAAAATTCGGTTTCCCACGGAGAGCGACAGTAGTGATATGTAGTTCATCACGAAGCTCAAGGGGAGCAACAGTAGCACGTCCAGGAAGAGAGGAAGCAGTAGTTGAATCTGAAGCCATGCAGACTAAAGACCAAGCCTGACGACTAGGCGAACTGCCCGAGCGGTAAACAAGAGACCAACAAGTCGCAGCAGCCCGCGGGAAGCAGCAACAGACCGAAAGAGCGAACAGAAACCAGTCCGCGACTAGAGATCACAAGAGCGAACAACAACAAGACCGTGACTAGAGAGCAAGAGCGAACAATAGCCAGACCGCGGCTAGAGAGCAAGAGCGAACAACAGCCAGACCGCGGCTAGAGAGCAAGAGCGAACAGCAGCCAGACCGCGGAAAGCAGCAACCGTGGCTAGAGAGCAAGAGCGACCAACAGCCAGACCGCGGAAAGCAGCAACAGACCGCGTCAACAAAAAAACGCGGCAAACAGCAGCCCGGGAAAGGAAACAAGAACCAGGGCGACTTCAAGGAACAAACCGGCCGAGCAGAGAAGACAGGCAGTCTCAGCGAGCAACGAGAAAGAACAGAGGCAGCGGCAAGGGGCTAGCCGCAAATAAGAAAGAAAGGAGAACCAGAGGGAAGACCGCAGAGAGGACTAGCGATCTAAGGGCAGCGAGTAGGGAATAACAGACTGGCGAGCAGAGATCACGACAGCCAGAGGGCTGCGAACAACGAACATCAGACAAGTGAGCTGAGCAGAGAAAGGACAAAAAGATGCAGCACAAACCGCAACGGACAAGCACAGACCGCAACGGGCAAAGACCAAAAAGACGCGCGGCTAGAGCAGAACGCATCAGACTAAGAACAGACCACAACGGTCATAGAGAGGCAGTTCGCGCGAAGAAAGAACCGACCTCCACGGGCAATGAGAAAGCTGACAGCAGCGGACAGAGGAAAGCAGACCGCACAGAGTCAAGACGGTGGGACCCAGTAGCAAAGGCTATAAAAAACACGAGGGGAGGCAAAGCGGAAGAGGGAACAAGCTCACCAAGAACCCTGTGGACGGAGATAGAGCTATCCGACAGAGATAGGAGAGGAGATCGGCGGAAAGGGTGCGGTTAGAATAACGCAGATCGCCTAGATGGAGAGAAGGAGATCGGCGGAAAGGGTGCGGTTAGAGAAACGCAGACCACCCAAATGGATCAGTTTGACGCTCTAATACCATGTAGAGAGTGAAAAAATGTAAACTTTATATATCCAAAAACTTATTTACACTTGGAGAGAATACACATGTATATATAGGAAGAGAGAGGAGAAAAATCTCAAACAAAAGATGTGGGATATATCTAAATCTAAGTGGGCTCCAACATGGGCCAAATTAATGGGTCTAAATACATGGCTTTTCCAACAGTTATAATACATATTCATAATTGAACAATTAGGAAGCAGAGCTCATCTAAAGGTGTGTTTACCTAACATAGTCTCACAGATAGTGTTACATAACTCTATACCCTGCCTTTGTAGTAGATCGAGCTACAATGTTTTACTTCTTACTTTTCCATGTGATCAAATTTCCTCCAACAAAAAAACATCCATAAGTGGATTTCTATCATAGCAGCACACATAGTTGGCATCTGAGAAGGATTATACCTCCAACTGCGTAGCATGACATATAATATATAGTCCTTGCCCATGAGCCTTTTTGATGTATTTAAAAATCAAAGAACAAAGTACCTGTGTTATTGCGAGGGTTTGCTTTAGTTCATCGCAACTCCTGCCACAAAGGAGATATTGAGCCTAGTGGTAGTTAAATAAATCAAATTTCCTATTAACCATCAATAACAAGAATGGCTCATCATTGTTGAATGTTATATATGTCTCCTTAGGAGTATTTTGTTAGAGTTAAGGTAGTGGAATGCAAGAGAAAAATTAAGGTAAACTCGAGACACTCTTGTGTGCAACCCTTGGCTGGAAATGTTTATCAAAAGGATGCATGTAGTGTTATTACATCATCTCTTAAATAAAAATACTCATCCCATTGCATCTAGTAAATAATTCTTTTCCAAGATATCACCTTTATTCCCTCTAGTGAATTATTCTGATTTCTATTGTATTTGTTTCTTTCCCGAAAAGTCTCCCCCACATTTGATGTAGGGTAGGCTACTTGGGTTTGCGACTATAATGCAATCCTGATGTAAAGTCCGACAAAAGATAATTCTATTTTTCCTAACCCCAAGTGCGACACATGCAATGACCGGCGGTGATTTCACAATATTATAAAAAAATCGCACGCATATATTCTAAAGAAAGACAAAATAAGTTCTTTGAGCATGCAAACTTTGACTTCCCTCCTTGTGGAGGGCCAAAGGGAGAGCATGCGGCGAATTGTTCTTGCAGATCACGGGTTTATCCAAACAAAATTCCACAAATGCAAGAGATCCGAAAGGCCAGAGTTCACAACACCATATTATAACAAAGAAAACAAAGATTCACACAACAAAATAATACTCACGAAGCAAGGGAAGGCCGTAGAGTGGAGATCTGATGATTCCAGGTGAGCGAGTGGCTGTCCGGAGGTGGCGATGACAGCGAAATGCTGAGAAAGACTTGGTGGGGGGAAGCATTTGTGAGGAGGTGGTGGATCTGGAGGTTTAGGGATTTCTGGAGGGTAACAGGCTATGGATCAGATAGCAAGAACTGGGGATTTTACTAGGAAAGGAGGGTTGTTGTTGAGGAGGTCTTCGTGAGTTACCTAGGAGGCGGATTTGGTCGCCAGGGAAGGACGTGGGGTTCGTTTGGAGGAGGTGAAGGTAGGGCTTGCTAGGGGTGTGTGGGGCTTTGGGTGGAGGTGAGACGAGCGCTTCCTGGGAGAGCCGCGACTGTTGATCAGTTATAGGTGAAGGATTTTTGTAGGCGCAGTGAGGATCTTGCACATGGATTATTGTGAGTTAACCGAGAGGGGAATAAAGGGCTTGGTAGGCTTAGGTGTGAGTTTCGGGGGGGGGGGGGGGCGGTGGTTCGCATGGATGGCAACGTGTTGTTTTCCTGGGAGGAAAAACTGAGGTGTTTCAGCAGAGGTGGGGGGACGGATATAAGAACTAACCTAAGAGTCATCACCAGGGTCTCATAGAGTCGTCACCATGAGGGGATCACCAGATTCTGGGAATTCTTCTCTGAAATCAGCAATGAGAATGGTGGCTGCCCCTACTCATATTTATAATAAACTATCATAGGGCATCTCTTACATCAACTGCTATGATTGACCTAATAAATACAAAATACAATGTAATATATGAAAATGCAAGTAAGGGAAAATTTGGACGCATCTGTAGAGTCAGATTGCCAATTTGGTCCAGCCCTTCCGCGCGAACACACGATCGTCAGTCCCCCTTGCGGCGAGCCATTTCCGGTGGGTGATCCCCATCAACATTACTCCATCATTACCCACCAATTTTTAGTCTCTATTAATCTCTCTTCCTATGATTTTAGATTCTTGATAACCCTCCTTTAGTGGTAGGTTGTAGGTTTCTTCGTCTATAGCCTGCTCTTTGGTTGCGTGAATGAGCTCTTGTCTCATGCATATGAATTTTGCCTCCATGAAGACTTGCCTTGTCCGTAAGAATTAGGAAGGAAATTGGTGTGAAAAACCCTCCTTGCCTATCTAAATAGAGTGTTACATGGGATATCCATGCCATTGTATTAATATTTGGGTTATTTCAATGTCGCTCTTCGCGATAGAGCAATAGGCGAGTAGAGTAGCCGACTCATAAATGTTGTTAACATCAATTGCTAAGTCAAGAAACAATATTCCCTCAATCAGGTGGTCACTTGCTACTTTTTTAATGGGGATACTTAATTTTTTTGGTGAATACAACTTTACTGGGGCAGTTGCAAATAGTATGCTACTTCCCTGCGCTCCAACATGGGAAAATGACCATACTAGTGATGAAAAAGTTTTGGGCATCCCACATAGGCAACAAATAGTTGTTGACGAGGGCCGAGTTTGATAAAGACCATACCCCTACCACAAAGGTGATGTTTCAGTGATGCCTGTTAACATGAAAATCATTTGTTGTTGTGCTTGCTAAAGGTTGTATTTTAATTCACCAGGGACCTGTTCATGGTTAAGGAGATTATTAGTCTGGGCCTCACAGCCATATTAACCTGGCAAAAGATACTGGTGTTTGGGGTAAGTCAATCATACACTATCTGAAATATAGTGGTTTTTGTGGCAGATCGGTAGGAGTGAGACCTAAATTTTGCCCGCCCAACTAGATTGCCCAACTCTGTGGTTTTTCAAACGAGAAGCATAACAAGTCTTTAAATAACAGTTTAATACCTTTGTTTGCCCACCACTTTGAAGGTCATATGCCCAACTCATTTTGGGATTGATGTCGCTGAGTTTTAGGAGCTTGTGCTAGAAGTATTTCATGAAAATTGGGTCTTGACCATCAACAATGGACCATTAAAAAACTATATGCGGACTTTTTTCTAAATAAGTAGGTGCACATAGAGCTTCTCGTGTTAGATGCTTCGTTGATAAAAACTTGTCATGTTTGGATAAGCTATCAACCACATCCAAGTGACAAATAAATCCTTTTGACTTAGGTAGTCGAGTGATGAAGTCAATGCCAATATCCTCCCCAATGTGGTTTAGATTTGGTAATGGTTGGAGCCTTGGAGGAAGTCAATATGAGAGACTTCCTTGTACACCATACAATGATAGGTCAAATTTGTTGCAACTTGTATTTATAGTATCATGTTTTGCTAATAGATAGTAGAGGCTAGTTGGATATATGTGTGAAGCTCACCAGAGTGACCAATTGTGGTTATAGGATGGAATTCATGTTGCAACTAGGGAATCTATTTTGAGGCTTTGATGGGGACAACCAGAGTATAATCTACCGCCGACTAGACAAATTCAGGATGCGAACTAGAGTCACAATGCATATGCTTCATGGTGGTGGAGAAATTTGAGCCTCACACAACCTCTACTTGAAAGTTTGCGATATCTAGCCAATAAGGTGAAGAAATTTCCAAGAGAGTGTCGCCCTCCATTTGGGGAGAGAGGGAGTCGTGCTGGATTGTTGGACCTTGAAATGTTTGGTGAAGTAGTTACTGATGTAGAGGTAGGCTACTTGGTGCGCAAAAGCTTGGACTCTAGATGGGAATGCGAGTGCGACACGCTAATCCAACTCTACATGCAATGTAATGATCGACATTTTGATGAATAAATTAGAGCAATGATAACTTATATTTAACACCACACAAATATTTAGAATTGAAAAACAACTAATTAATTTGGCAAATGATAATGGCTTCCTCCGTGCGGAGGGCCAAAGCGAAGCGTGCGGCGAATGTCTCTTCCTGCAAATTATTAGTGTACCAAAACAAATTCTACGAGCAAAAATCACAGCACATACGTTTATTCACCAAATGAAAATGTCAAATCAAATAACACAATACTACAAAAGCTCACAAAGTAGAGGTTGAACCGAGGCACTGAAGAATTTGAGGTCCGGATGTGTAGATCGGCGATCGGAGGTGGAACCGGCGGCGGGAAAACAAAGGCGGTGGCTGTCCTCAACAGTAAACGGTGAGATCGGGTGAGAAAAGGGTAGATCCGGCCACGTACAAGTAGATCCGGGCCGGGGAGGGATGGATCCGCTATTTTAGGTTGGATCTAGACAAAATGGAAGGTACGGGTGGTGGGAATAACGGATCGGGGCTGAAATTCCTAGATCTGAATTGATCCAAGAAATTAGGGCTAACAGAGGGTGGATCCACGGGAGGGAAGAAGTGGAGGGTACACTTATAACGCACAAGTAGGGGCTGCGGATGAGGGTTTCAGAGGGGGAAGAAGAAGGCTATGAATGGGTAGTACCTTGGGGGGAAGTTTGAGCACCTAGGAGTCGTCACCTAGGGTTCCACAGCGTCGGCACCGGGGAGTGATCGCTGGAATCCGGGAATAGAAGTCTCCAAATTCTGCAATGACTTGATTGAGCCTCTTGGACCAATATTTATAATAAAAAAAACACCAGGGCATCCCAATCAATGACTATGATTGGTCGGCGGGAGATGCCTCAAAATACATGAAATATAGTCCAAAAAAAAGTAATATAAGATTTTGACTTGCGGCGTCGCTCCAGACGCAATCGCGGAGTCCAATCGTCGATCCGGGCACGCCATATACGGAAAGTTGTCAAATCAGCCCCGAACGGGCCCAAAGCGCGTCCACATCTCTGCTCTGCATCAGTTACGCATTAGCTCCTCCTCCCATAACTTCTGTTTTGGGGTGGATCTTCTATTCAAGAATGTTCTTCAGGTTTGACGGTTTATGTGAAGCACGAAGTGCTAACCGAAGAGGTATGGTCATGAATACTAAATTGTGGGGATCAAGGCTATCAACTTGATTCCATAAGTTAAGTTGGCATAAATGTAATTGAACAAAGATTTATTGAAGTAGATCACCGTTTTTTTTTTGCGTCAAGATTGCCCCAATATCTGATCTGGATGCATCACTTTTAGATGAATGGCTTGTAGGATTGTGCATGGTGCGACTAGCGATGTTCCCAACGTCTGTTGTAGGGTCAGAATCTGCAACTTTAGTCATACATTGGAAGGAAAACATTGAATCTTTCTTTAAGAGTGCGGTGAAAGGGCATTAAGTTTGTCATAGAATAGCAGGATCACATCAAGAGGTCGGTACGATCTCTAGAAGTGGTGTGTTGCGATCGAGAATAATCATCGTAGTAATATGAGGATCTCTCTGAAGGGGCTCTATGGGAGCGGGTGTAAATGGACTCGAGTTCCCCGAATAGAGAAAATGAATAATGATGATACATAGTCATGAAGGAATTTAGTGACTCAATGACCGCGCATCAAAAGAGTGCTCGCAAACTCCCCCTGATACCATTTGACGCAGGACGAATCTATAGGTGGGCGCGACGACGCAAAGTCCTAAACCTAGATGCCATGCAAACAATCACAATCAAGTACAATCGACCAACAATGATCCTAACAATGTGAGAAAAGATGCAAGCGCACACAACCCTACGATATAAACCTTAGACCTAATGAGAATGTGAGTGATTCAATCATGCGATGAGTTCCGTTGTGCAAATCATTAAACAATTAATTTTTACAGGTCAGTAAAGAAATAGACATTGCACAGAAATTGAAATATGAAGTAAATAAATTTGTAGGTCAGTAAAGAAATACAACAGTTAAATTAATTCAAGTCAAGCATTACTAAAAATACGTAATATCCATATAATGTGAAGAAACGAACAGTAGAAGTAAAAAATGATCACAAAGTATTTGATGTTGGTGGTGGTGGGGAAGCTCTGATGGTGTCGTTGGTTGTCCTGGAGTGACGATACTGCTCTGTGGGGGCTGTTGGAGAGGGATGGTGTCTGTTTGGTGGGTTGGAATGAGTTGGGAAGACTATAGGAGGAAGGAAAAGGCAGGTATGGTGATGGGGAAGCGCTGGAGTGGACATATGGAGGGGTATTACCGTGTAAATGGAGGGTTGTAGAGGCTTCAGGAAGGTCTTTGGGACTGGATTTGGCAGTGGAAAGGAGCTGGACAGGAGGGTTTAATAACATGGAGGTGTTGAATGGTGTGATTTTGCAGTGGGGAGGGGCTGGAATACTGAAATTGGAGGAGAGGAGGGTCGGGCCTGCTGTGGGGGATTGTTAGAAGATGTATTTTGGAATATAGACATGTGGGAAAGCTTGAATATGCAGTGGGATGGAAGGGGGTACGAATCTGGGTTGTAGAGGGATGGAGAATCGGTGGGATGGAGGTTTGTGCAGTGTCTTGGAGTGGGAAGGGAAGAGGAGGCTCGAAATACCTGACGGGGGATGGTAGGAGGACGGGGCAATCGACACCCCCAGAGGCGGTAGAGGCTCCCGACATTGGCACCTGGAGGGGGGGGGGGGGGAGCCGTCAGTACCTGGTGGGCTATGGCGGTCTCCGATCATCCGTGTCATGATCCAAAAGTCGTCAATTCCTATCACAACATAAACTCGTGAAGCTCATGAGAGCAATAGTTTCAAAGATGATGTTTAAGCAATGCACGTGGCACTTAACATGCACAAAAAATTAAGATCAATTGGGAAGCATATGCTTGACATAAACAGTTATTGAGAAGCAATGATTAACGAGCATGAATGCATAAAGCGCCGACACGCACGGTTCTTGGTCCTCTTGTAAATCTTCCCCACTTTCTTTTTCTTTATCAATATGATTTACGAGAATGAAGCATATCGTATATAAGAGCTTGAAATAAATATAAGAGCTTAAATGTTCTATATGATTGGTAAAGTTGTTGGTTATAAAATTTGCTAAGTTCATTTAGATTTAGTTTGATCACGGAACTTTTTTTATCACACCATACTGTAGAAAAAAAGTGTATATGATGATAGGAATTAAGAATGTGGTATTTAGTCAGGCTCAGCCTATATCTTGGATGCAAATCAAAACCTCTTCAATGATTTTGATGATAAATCCTCTTTGTTACTCCTTGTAATATGGCTCTATTTTCATTGGAAATATTTTAGGAGGCATGCCTCATTGGTGGGGGTGGAGTTTTAGTTCAGGCAATAAAATCAAGTTTGGTAGATGTGGGCTAGGGCTTTGATTCTTGCGCTGGTTTGAATGGTTATCAAATGGATGGAAAGATGGGTCTTCTATTATTCCAACTGTCTTTTTGATTAAAATTTATGGGGATTAAGTTATACTTCCCCAGCATGAAAGAAATTATGTCTCTCCATGGGAGAAATTGAATCGCATGAACCGCCGGAGTGCCAAGCGAGAACCCTACCACCACCGGAGTGAGGAAATAAAAATCCCAAACGAATGGATTCTGAAATTGAGTAGGTTGGAGCGTTGAAGGATGCTCTGAATGGCCTGGAGTATAATCTGAAATGAAAATCATAGCCAGTTGCCTAGAGCCCTACCGTAGGATATTGCAGCATGTGATAAACAGAGTAAGAGGAAGAAGTAGATCGGTGAACGCAAAGATCCTTCTACATTCTGCTGTGAAGATGGAATTGAAGGAGTGCACGATGGTGCAGAGGGAGAAACCGAGATCGAGAATCGAAGGAGCGGGAGAGGAAGAAGAAGCGTTGCAGACATTTTGCAATCCTTGTAATATCGAATATAGACCGATGTAGGGGCATATTTGGGAAACCATAAAAAGCTGAGGATATCATTGGTACTGTTCACACAAGATTAGGCTGTTATATAAGTATAGATAGATATCCAAGATGTTTCATAACAGATTCATACATGGTATTTTTAGGCTCCTACCATTTGCCCTAATCAGGCCAGTAAACATGAAAAAGACTGATCTCATTGTGCGTGCAGTTGCAAGAACAATTCTCAACTGTTGGATCTTCACTGTGTGCCACCACCATCACCATCATCATTTATTCATATTGGATTGGATTTTTTAAACACAAAAAATATGGTACTTGTGTAGGACTGGTACGATATGGCCGTCACACGCTTATTAGTCTATGTAGCTCATGGGGATTATTGCACTTTGTATTTCCCCACTGGCCTATATATGAGAGTGGTAGTATCCTTAGATGAGCATCCTTTTTGGAGTCTTAAGTTTTGGCTCTCTTGGAGAGTGGAGTGTCAAAGAGGACCCAACCTCCGGATGCTTGGCGAGAACTTGTTTCTTGATTGTATCTTTGTTGTTTAATGCAATGCAATTTTATTCTTTCATCTTGATACTACTGTAGTGTATCAATTGGTCCGACCTGCCAGAGATTAGGATTCTATCGAGCCCTAATTTTGCCACCTTGCCTCCTTCTGTTTCCGGGAGTGCGGCTTCCGCCTCTATCGATTCCGCGATCCAACCGCATCTGCTCCAACGAGGCCTGTTTCGCACGCCGCGCACGCATCACCTCCGCTCCTGCTCGATCCGCCTGCTCCTTTGTTCGCCTGCATCGCCTCCGCTCCGGACCCGCCTCATTGTTCTGCACGCCGTGCACGCCACATCGTCTCTACGGCCCAATCCTCATTCATGCTGACTGCTCCAGTCATTCCAGCGTCGCTGAGTGCTTCCAGCAGCGTTTCCGTCGAGTCCAGTGTTGTCAACCTCCGCCAACGCCTCCTCCACCCTGCCACGCCTCCGGCCTGCTCCTTCAAACAGCTCTGGGTATTTACATCAGCTTCCAGCGGCCCACCAGCTTCTTCATCGTTTTTTTGGAGGCCTTCCTGCGGCTTCGACGACTTTCCAGTGGACGCTTCTCCTTCTCGTTGCCTTCCGCCGTGTTGGGTCGCCCTCCTACAACTATTGTAGCCTTCAGGCGCTCCTCACCGCTACATCTAGCCGATGTTTCATGCCCACGACTCGGGCAATGACCCTCCTTGCCGACGAGAACACCTCCACCACTGTCATCTTGGACTCTCAACACACGAATCACATCGAAGCTCAACTAGTGGATCTCACACTCCTTCGAGGACTTACCGTAGTAGTTAATCGCCCTCCAGCCCCTCCTCCACCGCCACCAATTCAAACCTCTCCCGACAACGTAGGGCTTTTGCACCCCGCGTCGGACAGTGCCCTGACCCATCTCCGCCGGATTGAGATTCCTGTGTTCGATGGCACCGACGCTCTCGGGGGATCGCTCGCGCCGAGCAGTTATTCGACTTGCAGTCCACCTCCGCCAACCAGATGGTTCCTCTCGCCAATATCTATATGGTGGACTCGACGCTCCAATTGGGTGTGTTGGATGCTCCCGTAGGTACCTGACATTCCCTGGCCCACATTGAAGGAGGAACTACTCTGACACTACGACAACAACCAGGTGTGTAATGCCTTTGAGCGCCTCAGCTCCGTCCGCCAGTCTGACTTTGTGGCCACCTACATCGACAAATTCATCGCGGTCGCTACGCATGTTCCCGGCCTGGCCCCCGACCACTATTTGGGCTATTTCCCGGCGGTTCTACATCCTCGCCTCCATGCGCACCTTCGGGTTCACAACCCAACTACTCTTTCCCGCGCAATGGAGCAGACTAGGTATCTCGACGAGGAACTCTACCCAGCTCCACCATCCTCCTCGACCCGGCCGCCCTAACCGTCGCGACCATTACCACGACCTCTTCCGCACGTGGACCCTCTACCCCTACTTAGGCCCTAGCTACTGATTCTGCCTCCGCAGTTGCCAGCTCCACGTCCACAGGCCGCCCGACGACCCCATCATTTGTCTTATCAACAACAAGTCGAGCTTTGTCGCAAGGGCCTCTGCTTTCGTTGCAAGCAACCCTTCTCGCCTACCCACGCCTGCCCTCTCAGGAATCTATATGTATTACTGGGATCTGAAGATATTGATCTGAACTCCGGGAAATTGGATCCGCTGATGCTTTCTGACGACCCGCCCTCGACCTTAAGGACACGATTGTTTTTTCGTGCGGGGCGTGTTGATACAGTGCGGCTTCCACACGCTAATATTAGTATTTGTAGTCCATGGGCATTATTGCACTTCGTATTTCCCCACTTGCCTATATATAGGAGTGGTAGTATCCTTAGATGAGCACCCTTTTTGGAGTCTTAGGTTTTGACTCTCTTGGAGAGTGGAGTGTCAAGGAGGACCCAACTTCCGGATGCTTGTCGAGAACTTATTTCTCGATTGTATCTTTGTTGTTTAATGCAGTGCGATACGACTATAGTGTATCAAGGACCGTGACATACTTTTCAAGAATTAGCCGTCTTCCAGGAGGGAAGAAGATAACGTGGTAGATTCTGTTTCTAGTTTGCTTGATTTTGAGTTGAATCAAGGCTCTTTTGAATAATTCCATATTTTGAACTGACTTGATTTGATTTTTAATTGGTTTGAAATCTTGAAATTTACAGTCGAATCGGCTCAGTTCAAAATTATCTTCAAACCGAGCTAAATTCAAGAATTTTTTCTTTCTAACCTGGTCCAAATTTGCTTGAACTCGACTTGATATTAGCCCTAGGTTGGGATTGGGGGTGGGTGGGCTACACAATATATGAGGCTCCTGCCTATCTGAGGTTCAAGGAGTATTATGTACACAATCTTAGAATTGCAAATTAGAGAAGCCACCTTGAGGTGACAATAGAGGTAAACTTATCCTGATCAAGGACTGACCTCTAACCATGCATATTAGTACATTAAAATTGCTTGTTGGGAATCCAGAAGTCATGTGCAAAATTATTAGCTAAGTTTTCTATAAGCTATTTTTGAAGACTGGCTGGTAGCTCTTAGTTCACCTTATTCTATAAAAATAGTTTTTCATTCTTTTGCACTTTTTATGGGCTCATTCATTAATGCAGGTTGGAGTAGGACCAGATTTGGTTATTTTCTTTGATTGCCCAGAAGAGGAAATGGTGAAGCGTCTTCTAAGTCGTAATCAGGTTGACTGATTGCGATCTATCTGAAAGTTATAGTAAAAATGTAAAATAAATTGTCATAAAAGGTCCTCTATTCTTTTGACTCCCTGTGATAGCTTACCTTCTGTGATGTCGTTTTTTGATGTAGGGCAGAATTGATGATAATATTGAGACAATAAAGAAACGCCTTGAAATATTTGATAAGTTGAATCTTCCTGTTATTAACTACTACTCTAGCAAGGGCAAAGTTCACAAGGTATTTCAGCATTTATCATAATGCAAACATGCAATGCTACGTTTATTTATTGCTTGTGTTGGTTCTGCTGCACATATCTCTTCTTGAGGTCGCAAAGAAGATGAGAGGAAGATGGAGAAACAATCTCATTCCTTGGACGAAATCTGTTAGATTCAAACTTGGCTTGTTTTTTACTCTCATTACTTCTGCTTAAGTAGTTATTCAACCATAAGTAGATAATAATAGAAATAATTATAGCTTAACCCTTCACATTCCATTAGCATAATTGATGGAAGACCATGGATCAAGGGCATGCTGATACTTATCAAAGCACGCATGAATTTATGTATGCAGGAGGCGGAGATGGGATTGTTGTACGGATGATCCGAGCTAAGTCACTGACAGAGCAACGACGCGATAGTTTTATGTATTTTTTTATTTCATGTAATATAGTGACTTTATGTTTCGGACAATCTAAGCTGTCAATAGTGGTTACTTTTTCTATAAATAAGAGCCTTGGGGGCTGATATCAAGAATCAAAAAATTTGAAAATATTTTTCAAGCTCTCGCGGTCTTCCCATAGTGTCGATTTCGTGGGCTCTAGGTACTGAATCCTAGACCCTTCTCTTCCCTTCAATTGGCCGGCCACCACCATCCTCCCAAGCACCGGCCAGCCTTCAATTCCCCTCCCACCTTCCTATTTTCACATAACTAACCCAACCCCACCCCACCCCTCCACATAACTACCAATAAATACTTCCTCCCCACCAAGTAACAACTCATAACTATAATTCCCTACCCAACGATTATCCTCCGTTTGGCATCCCCCCCCCCCCTCCCACTGTCCAACTGAGAATCTCCCTCCAGCAACCTGCACTCCGCAGCTGAACACCGCACCTTCAGAACCTGAAACCCAAATCCAATTCCTGCAAACCTCTCCCCAGCATCCCCTCCCCCCTTCTCCAGTAAACTGACAGCTCAATACTCCAAATTCCTACTTCCTGGAGCCGATATTCCCCTTTTCCAATCCATCCAGCCTTAGTAGATGGACCCAGCACCCCAGATTTCCCTTTCCTGCAAGCCGGCTGCACCACTATTCCTCCAAGCATACCTTCTACAGCAGCCACAACCTCCTCCACCCACACCATAGTTCCCCTCCTCTTCCCCTAATTCAGGCACTGAAAATTGAGCATCTCCTTTAGAAACTTCAGATCGTCCCCTAAGCCGTCAGTCATAGATATTGGATTGTATGTATTTACCCTTGATTCATTCTACTTGAATAATTTCTTTGCTTGAGATTTAATTGAAACACTTGTGTTTTAACATAACCTGAAATTTATTGCTTATTTGTCGCTCTAATCTCAATTTGATGAGTATCGAAGCCAATAATTTTGTGCAGATTGGTGTTCCATATTTTTTAATTTTTTAATTGTATCTATGAAATCATCATGATCGGAAGATCATGACCGTCCATGATAGCTACGAAATTTATAAATAGTATTAGAGGGTTTCATTCAAAGGGGTCAAAAGTTTGAGTGTGAAATCCTTCCTTTTCGCCACCCGATGCCGAAGCTGAAGCCTTGAACCCCCCCCCCCCCCCTTTCCCATGGTCAACCCCCCCTTCCTCACCATTCCCCACTTCCAGCCACCATCTCTGTAATATCCCAAATTTTCCTTAAAGAATTTGTTGATGGAGTGTGCTTGTATGTGGGAAGGTAGACTTCCGAGGCGAACTCGAGAAGTAAACCAATTTCCCCTTCTTGCATGACCGTGTGTTTGTAGAATTGAAATGGGCAAATTCATGACGTCATGTAGATGGTCGTGCACCATTCACACGATCATGCGAGGACCTCATGCGTGAAGGCTAGCGCAAATAGCGAAATCTGGGCGGCCTGAAGATGCTCGCGCGATATCGTGGATGGGGAGAATCGAAGCTTCATCAACTCGTTTTTACCGTGGAAGAGAAGAGAGAGGAGAAGAGGAAGGGGAAAGGGTTAGGGCTTGGATATTTCGCCATTGGAGAAGACTTCTAGAGCTCCAATCAAAAGAGCAAAAGCCGGATTTTTGACGAACAACTCCTTCCGTCATCCTCCACCCAAACACTTGAGGATTCATGGCGTCAAGGAAGTCTTCGAGGGTAATAATCTCTTCCTCCTGTATTTTGACCGTTTTTTTATGAAGCATGCTTTTATTTTCTTGCATTACGGGAGTCTCCTCACTAATTTGTGTATGTTATGAACTTCTTTGGTTTGTTAGAACCCCGAGCAGTGAGATTGCGTCATCGGTATGATTTTGCATTTGAAATCCGATGTTCATTCCAAATTAGACATGGTGTGTGAAGTCTATTTATGGTTGTCGACCTGAATCGTTAATGTTGATGTGATGATTGCATTAAGGGAGTCATAGTTTGTGCGACCAAAGAATACTCCATATAAATCGTCGTGATGGATGCGTGGATGTGGGCTCATGGGAGATTTAGCCATCCCTTGGTCAACCTTATGTCTGGGTGTAATTGATTGATAGTATAAAATTCCATGGTGCGAAGGCAACTATGAAGTGAACGTCCATCACCCGTGTGAGCAATTGATGATAATTTTATGATTTGAAAGCCGACTGTGTTTTGTATGTTGCGATAATGTGATAGTTGAGCTGACCCTATACCTTCTATCATGATATATGATGGCTGAGATGACCTTAGATTTCCCATAATGAGGCGAGATGTTCATATAGCTCCATTTTATAACTATGGTAGTTGAGATGACCTTATGCTTTCTATCATGATATATGATGGTTGAGGTGATCTTAGGCCTCTCATTGTGAGGTGAGATGATCATATATCTTCCTCTTTGTTTGTACTTGAATCTTAGAATCATGTGACTGAATATCCCAATTCATGTGTTGATGATTGATGTTGTATTGGAAGTATACGCTGATGTGATAGAGTTGTGGTGTATCTTTAGACAAATCCATCCATCATGATTCATGCATTAGGCTCCCTTTTATTACTTGTTCAACCTAGAAAGTGATTGATGTTTGAGCCTTTGCATGTGCAACATAGTTTTTATACCTTTTGTTTTGGTATACATAATGCTTGTCTATGTGACACGTATTTGCAGGCTATGTTATTAAAGACACGCCTCAGGCGCGCCTAAGCCTCCAGGCTCAGAGATTTGTGTCTCTGTGCGCCTGATACAAACTCGAGAGGAATCCGGTGAGAGGAGGGCCGACGAGGGGAGAGGGAGAATGGGATTAGGGTTTGAGAGGAAATAAGGGAGCAACTCTTTTCATAACACCTCCAAGATAATATCACAAGTCCAAACCAACCCCTTTTATAGAGGAGGGGTGCTAATAACAAAAAATACAAAATAATTTAACATAAAACAAAACATAAACTGAAAATTAATTATCCTACGCGCCGACCCCGCCTAGGTCTTCCTCGTCGGTCTAAGTCGCTCCCGACGCGCCTGCTTCATCTTCATCGGTCTGCGTCACGTCCGCCACGAATATCCGTAACAATGTCGCCGCTTGGAAAATATGTCTTGTCCCCAAGGAAGTAGTTGGAGTGGTGGTGGCAAAAGTAATCCTGGGGAAACCTCGTGGCATCAGACTCCGGACAGTAAGACCCCGCAACATGGACCACTTGCGAGTCAGAGTCCCCATGAAGGTGGTAGCAGCGACCAAGTAGTTTGGATGGGTGGTTCGGCGCCAACTGCTGTCTTTCTTTCGGACCAGAGAAAGTTGGGTTGGTGGCAATCTCGTCAGAGGCTGGATGACGTCGACGAGCGCAGTCGGAGGCTCTTGGTGGCCCGTCAGGAAAGGAAGAGGCACATCAGACGGTCCCGAGAGGGCCCACAATCTCGCGTAGAGGCTGACGTCTGTGGTTCGCTGGATCGTGCGGAGGGAGCTCGGAGAGCGTAGGAGGACGGAGGCGCCGTCGAGGCGACATGGCTAGCCCTTATGCAAGAACTGCATGGACATAGTCTGCCAATTAACGCATACATCGCCGAGTGTGCAGAGCCAAGCCACTCCCATAATGGCGTTGAGACCGCCTAAGCCGAATATGTAGAAGTCTGCGGTCACAGAACAGGTCCCCGCGGAGAGAGAGATACGGCAGTGCAACGGCCCTGAGACGGTCGGTGGCGTCCATCGCCCAAATGGACCTCAACATCCATGGAGGGAACAGAGCTGCTGCACTAGATGCTCAGAGATGTGGTTGTGGCTTGCACTACCGTGCACCATAATGATGATCGGGCGATTCTGCAGTGTTCCTAAGAGTTGCATAGTCTGCTGGCCTGAGATCCCACCCGTCAAGGCGCAAGATAGCTCCAACCGGTGGAACGTAGCTGCGGTGGAGTTGACAATTGTATCCCTCGTTGAGAGTTCCAGGGTCTCAAAGTCAGTCAGGGTAACCTCAGGGTCGACGTCGCCGATGATGGCGTGGAACTCCTTCACGGAGCACTCATAGTTGGGGGAGTACGGTTAGCGGCACCGAAAACAGAGACCCTTGCTGCGAAGTTCATTGTACTCAATGTTCGAGAGTCACTGGGGGGCGGTGGGCGGCCCGACCGTTTCCCCAAGGCGGCAGCTGCGGTGGAGGAGCCGTGGTTGGCGGTCGTCAAGGTGGTCGGGGGAGGTGGTGGTTGATCGTAGGAGCCGGTGGTCGGGGGGAGAGGTCGGCTTCCACTAGACGTGTCAAGTCCATGGTATCAGAGACTGTATGAGGTTGATGCATGCAGAGACGAGTACAGATATGTGGCAGCAGACCCTGCATGAAAAAGCCCATGTAATGATCGAGCGGTAGCCCGGGGCGTGGGAGACTAGGGGACAAACTCATAAATATAATCGTCCAGGCCGACGGTCTGGCGGAAGCCACAAAGGCGTTCGATAGTGGAGGAGCTGGAGTAGCGGGTGTCATACCGCCGGATCATCTCTTGCTTGATATCGGGCCACGAGAGGCACATGTTGGTTTGGCGGAGCCACCGAGCCCAGTGGAGTGCCAAGTCGTCTAGGACAACCGCCACCGTAGACACCTTGTTGTGCCCCGGTGTGTATTTGAGGTCACAATATTGCTCCGCATTGGCAATCCAACCCATCGGGTCAATGCCGACGATGGAGGGAATGTCGAGGGAGAGGGCAGACGATCCCAGAATGGGCAGAGGGGTGGTCCTGAAGGAATGGACTACAGTCTTGCACCTAGGAGAGAGCCGTCGGCCGCAGGTGGGCTAGAGCTGGATGCGGCGGAGACGGCGGTGGTGGATGCCTGGAGGGAGTCAATCTTGTAGTGGAGGGCGAGGAATGGGGCGTGCATGGAGGCGACTGCACGCCTCATCCTCCACGCGACGACTGAGAATTTCTGAGGCGGTAGCTGGAGCGGGGTCGGAGGAGGAGCAAGGGGTGGGAGCCATGGAAGAACAAGACGACAGATGGCGGTCGGGAAAAGGAGGATCCGGTGAAGGTTCACCGAAATCGGGACTGCGGAAGGGCGGGACAGCGAGGAAGGTGGATCTGGTGGGGTTTCAGCGGAGCAGGGTCGCAGAAACTCGCGACTACAGCAAAATCATGAAATGGCGTAACCGGCGCGACGCTCTGGATCTGGATGCGAGCGGCGGAGGAAGCGCCAAGCAGGACGATCGGGTTGTAGTGGAGAGAAACAGTTGATTTCACGCGCTGGTCGGCGGATTCGGCACTGCAATAAGTCGGCGGAACATGTGCAGCGCAGGGCGGGATCGGGCGGAAAAACTGGCGGCACTGTAGCTGCGTTGCAGAAAAGAGCGGAACAACCTTGGTGGAATATACCAGGCTTGCATGTCTTGCAGAAAAGAGCTAGATGGCGAGCAGTGAGGCAGGTCAAACCAAATTAATACAAATTCGAGAGGAATCCGACTAGAGGAGGTTCGGCGAGGGGAGAGGAAGAAGAAGGGGATTAGGGTTTGAGAGGAAACAAGGGAGCAGCCCTTTTCGTAACACCTCCAAGATAACATCACAAGTTCAAACCTGCCCCTCTTATAGAGGAGGGGTGCCAATAACAACAAATACAAAATAACATAACATAAAACAAAACATAAACTGAATATTAATTATCCTCCTTGCTGACCCCGTCTAGCTCGTCCTCGTCAGTCCAAGCCGCTCCCGTCGCGCCCGGTTCATCTTCATCGGTCTGCGCCACGCCCGCCACGAATATCTGTAACAACGCCTTATTTGCGCCTTTAGAATATAAAAGTCGCGTCTGAGTTAGATTTTTGTTGTAAAATTTTTTTCAAAAATTAAGAAAAAAATAATTTAAGAACTCAATAATTTTTTATTGATTTGGTGTTCATGAAAGATAATTGTGCATTGAGACTTATATATGATGCAAGTGATCACATTGATTCTATTTTTCTAAGAGATACAAACGATAGTAATGAATGATTAATTAGTGGATTAGATGAAAAATTTAATCGAGAAGCTGAAATGATGTTTGATGTTGATTATTTAAAATGGATGTGGTTGCACCTTGCCTTCGGACACGCGCCTAGGCTCCAAGACCCCTTTGCTCCTTGCGCCTTTAATAACTAAGTTTGCAGGTGTATGATGATTCGCCTCGTAGTACGCTATGATGGTTGGGGGAGAGATCGTTGCATGGTTTGTCGTCAACTCATAGCCGACCCTCGTTTTCTTTGATATATATTTGGTTGCATGGAGTGTTGCTCATGGTGGTGCATAGCGGGCCAAGCCCAAAGCTATGGAATGGCGAAAAGGAAAATATGATGCTTATCTTATTTAATTTTTTTATCATTTCATATACCAGGCTTGCATGTCTTGGACTTTTGTATTTAATGTATGAACATTTCGTGTGATGTTATGTAATGGCTATAAGACCAAGTTGACATTACATGTTTTAGATGTGAACATTCCCATCCTCCTTAAGCAACAAATTTTATTTGCTTCCAATAATATGATATAGACTCTGAGATAGAATGAAGTTAATGCTTTATACTATTTCATAATATTCCTCTTGTAAAGTTTGTATGTTGTGGGACCCGGCCATACCCATATTATACAGTATTTACAGGTGGAGTGTTACAACCTCCACCACCACCTTAGTTGGCCTCACTCCCCCTCTCCATTTCCCTGCCACCTATGGAGCTCAGATACTTACAACGACTTTAGGTATCGTATTTGAAACGTTTCAGAGTTGGGAAATTTTTGGAAGCTCTCGAAAACTTTTTTCTTTTAAGTTTAGATATTAAAAAAATTGGATACTCCCAAATACTTTCAGATACTACTATATTGGGTTATGGGCTATGCCCCTAGTTATTATATTATCTTTAATCGAGTCAACGAGCTTTTATGTTGTCTTTCATTATGTTTTGTTATTGATTGTCATTTATGTCTCATTTTTATGCAAGTCCAAGTGTTAGAACTTATCTACATTTATGTACTTTGTAACTCTATTTGAGGGACCTCTTGGGTCTTGGTTTGGTTTGCAAGTATTAATCACTCTCTCTCTCTCTTTGTCTTCAAGAGGTTTTGGTATCTCTCTCTCTCTTGAACATACATCGCCTAGGAACCCGCGGTTTTGGCTCCACAATATCATCCTCCACCATCCTCCTCTCCTCCGACCATCCTCCAACAACTCTGCCATTGTTCTACGACTTATCACAACAACTTGGTATCAGATCCATTTAGTCTTCCTCTGCTTTTCAACAAACCGCAGATCTGACGTTAGTTCTCTCTCCATCGAGCGATGTCCACGGATTCGCCTACACGGTGCACAGTCTGCATATTTGATCTATCCCCTTGCTGGTGTGATGCACTAGTGAAGCTCGGAACTGAGATCGACAATTGTACAAT
The DNA here is from genome assembly GCA_039513925.1 of Platanthera zijinensis. NCBI lineage: Eukaryota > Viridiplantae > Streptophyta > Magnoliopsida > Asparagales > Orchidaceae > Platanthera > Platanthera zijinensis. Next base: position 189,433,483 of record CM077083.1, read on the forward strand.
GCTCTCTCCCACGTTGAGAATCTTCCTTGGTGGATATTCCTTTGTTGTGGCTCTGGCTCCGTAGATCCAATGCCTTAATGGATCTTCCTTTATGACCATGGACGAATTGAGGTCGTGGATCCAATGCCTGTGTATGTCGTGCCTAGATTCGTCATCTTCCTCCCAGGATAAGCGACCGTGCATCATCGCCTAGCGACTCTCAACAACATGTGTGCTTTGTCGACATCATCCAACATCATCTGACGCCATCACCTTTGTAGAACAACCCTATATTGCTTACTTGCACTTCATGACACCTTCTACGCACCCGCAAGCCACAACTGTCATCATCATGTGGCAAAGCATGCGTCATTCCTTCCTAATTGCAACCTTCATCTTTTTTCCAGTAAGCAATCCTGCTTCAAGAGCCCATAATTGCAACATGGGAGACTCGTCAGATCAGCTGAGTCATCTTATGACCATGGTGCAAGCCCTCATGGAAAATCAAATTGCAACGGACCTATACCGTGGAGGAGCCAAGGCACATCATCTGGAGATCATTTGATGTGGAACGGCGGCGCGAACCCATTGTAGAACACAAGTTTTGTGGCTCGTTTGGATCTAATTGACCATCTTCCATATTTAACTTCTTCAGATCGACGATCGGACTCCACGGATGCTTCCAGATTTTTCTATACATATTTTTTTCATATATAACTTTTGTATTTTCAGTCATTATTTAGTGTAATCGGGCACTTGACACTCTCGGCCATTCACATCCTTTGATGTCAAGGTGCCCTGGTATCCTTTTATTATAAATAAGAGTAGGGGGCTATCATCTTGTTCATTGTAGATTTTGAAGAAGTGTATTCCCAGAATCCAACGATTCCCTCATGGTGATGACTCCGTGAGGCCCTATGTGACGACTCTGTGAGGCCCTATGTGACGACTCCTAGGTGATTTTTTGCATCCATAAGGTATTCCCTATCCATAACCTTCTTTTTCCTCATCCCAAAACTCCAGCCGCAACCCCAAACACCTCCAAAGCCTCGTCTGAAACCCTCCCTCCCTGCTGCCAGCCTTGTCGAACCATTTTTCCCTCCCAATTTTCGTTTCCCTACGTACTACCCTTCAACAATCCGCCTCCAACCTCCTGCTGTCGCTGCAGAGTTGGCTCTCTCTCACATTTCAGCCCCCCCCCCCCCCCCCCCCCCCACTCACAGATTTCATCCAGGAAGCCGACGCCCAACCCCCCTATACCAACCTTTGAATCCAACCCTAAAACCTCTCTGCCAAGGCCCTCCCGGAAAGCATTTGACCCTACCTACTATCCCCACCATACTAGCCTTGATTCCAGCCACCTACACGCCTTGGAACACCGGATCTCTGCGCCATTGCAGCCCCCTTTACTCTGTGAGTGTTTTTTGTGTTATGACGTTTTGTTCTTCAATATTATGATATGGTATTTTGAAATTTTGCTTTTTTGGATCTATTGTACCGTATTATTTGTTCTATGATAGCTTATGATTTGCTTGAGCCATTCACCGCACATTCTAGCTTTGACCCTCCGTGCATAGGAAAGACAAAGCCTACTTGCTTAAAGAAAAACTGTCTTGCTTAAAATATCTATGGGTCTGATTTAATCATTTATTATTATATCTTGAATTCGCAGTCAAGTCTTGCATTTTACATATAGTTGTTTAGGGTTGTCGAGTTGTTTCCCCGATACTTCACCTTGGGTTGCATGTTAGTCGTACATCGACGTATCCTACCATTCATTAGACAGTGTTTAGGTTCATTACTTTCGTTGTATGATTACTTGCATTACATATAGGGTTAGGGCATCCCTTGTTCACTTCTTATAGATTCATCCCGCGTCAAATAGTATCAAAGCTAGATTGTGTGCACTCTTTTGATACACAGTTATTGAGTCTACAGGTTCCGTCCTATGGCGTACTATTATCGCCACCTTTCGCATTCACTTGAGAGACACCCTTATTATTACGATGATTATCCTCCTGCGCGGCATACTACTTCCAAAGATTGTGTCGACCCTTTGACATGATTACATTATGCTAGAGACGACCACTACGATGAAAGGTCATCACTTTATCATTATACCTCTCCACAATTTTATGATGGCAGGGTTGAGTACCCTTCAGGTCATCATCTTTACACCTCGCGGCTATTGAGGAGTCGGAGTATGTGTATACTTAATCCTATAGAGCTTATTCGGAGAGTTCCTCGTACTATCATTTTGATCATCCATTGCCACCGTTTTCCCCTCTCCAAATCCACAACTGCACCTCCTACCATACCTAAATTCTCATGTTTTATTTTGTTTGGCCCAGCTTCACAAATTTGACCCCTGTTTTCACCCTTGCTACTTCCAGCCTTCCACCCTGCCGCCGCCGCTTTGTAGACCTCCAGAAAACTGCATCCTTCTGTTGTTCAACAGACCGCAACCACCCTTCTACTTTCCAGCCACTCCACCATTCAGATTTTTCCCTTGCAGCCCCCACTCCACCATCCAGAGCTCCCCCATCCAGATCCCCCCCCCCCCCCGCCCACCATCCTTGCTGCAGCTTTCTGCATCGAATCTTCCCCATCCTCCCCTTTGGACAGCCACCACATCACCTTGTTTCATCGGATTTCCACTTGACGACAACTTACTTAGTGAGTATTTACTTTGTTGTATGAAACAATTTCTTCAATATCAATATATGATGATGAAACTTCATATTTGTTTGGATCTCTAGTGTCGTGGTTTTTGTTTTAGATTATATTGTGATTTGCAGAATTTATTCGCCGCACATTCCACGCGGAGGAAAACTTAAGCTTGCTTTGCCTAAAAGAAATAATTTTGCTTCTGTTAAAATTAGATTTGTGTGATGTAATCATTTATTATTATGTCTTGAATTCGCCGTCGGATCTTGCATTTTACATATAGTCGTTAAGATGAATAGAGTTATCTTCACGCACGTCACACTAGTGTTGCATTTTAGAATTCATCCATGCGTAGGCTGCCCTACATCAGTCGGTGTTTAGGTTCATCACATCTATTGCATGAATATTCGCATTACGTGTAGGGTTAGGACATTGTGTGTCCGCCACCTATAGATCTGTCTTGCATCACCATTGCTACCATCTCCAAGCTTCTAAATGATCCTACACCCGCTTTTGCCAATCACCACCATTTTTGCACATAGTAAGCTATCAATAGTCATGTGCCCCCACTACTTATTTGGCCTGATCCCCCGATCGTGATACGTCCTGAAATCAATAACTGTGTCGCTTTACACCAAGTTGGTATTCCCAACTTAAGATGGGAAGAGACGATCTCTTGGTATGGCTCACCCAGTGCGAACAAAGTATTAGCCATCAGCAGTCACTGATAGCAGAATGGATAAGTCTGACATCCTACCACCTACTTGATGTCGCTCAGTTATGGTTCTCATGCTTGCATTCCAACAATCTTGGGATGATCTGACACGACTTTAAAAGTGTCTAGAACATGTGACTTGGCCCCTGATTCGCAGCGACCCCTCGGCTCCCGCACGACATTATACCAGACGGGGTCGATTGATGCATATATGAACAGTTTCAAATTCTTTTGGCACACGTTACGATACCCCCAAAGATGTAGATTGTCATCTTTACAGCCGGACTTCGTGAATGATTGTGACTGGACGTCGAATTTAAGGCTCCTATGGATTTGGTGGCTTTCATGAGTTTAGCCAGAGGTAGTATCAACAAAGGAGAATATGAATAGTGCATGCATGGCTGGCAAACTTTTAGGTTTGACTAGTCACGTAATGCGGTGATGCTTTCCTGAAGCTGGAAAAAGGTATATGGAAATGGGCACGTGGCTGCTATATATAGGTTCAAAACACCTATTTATAGGTATAGACTCAAGGCTTTGGAGAAGCTAGCAGGAAGCAAAGCTGAAGCTGGCTGAAAGTTGCAAACCTTATGCGAACTGAAGAGGAGGAACACCTGTGAGTGAGACAAAACATGCAAGGTTTGAAAGAAGCAAGAAAGCCCATGAGAAGGAAGCGTCCACACAAGCTCGACAAGGAACAAGGCAGTGTTGTGGAACTTGACAAGAGAAGTGAAGCAGTCCATTGCTAGCTTGGAAGTACATGCGAGTTGGGAGAAAACCGAAGGCATGCAAGCTTTGTTTTTGAAGTTGAAATTGGGAGGAAACTAAAACAGCGAAATAATCTAGTCGAAGCTAGTTAAAGGAACTTATTGTAATGGTTGGAGTGCTCGAGAGAAGGTCTTGCCGAGAAAAGCAGTGTTTGCGTATTTTTATTTATAAATACAAGTGTCGTAATACGAGTGTGGTGTGGAGAAAATTTGTTTGTGTGTGTCGAGTTGTTGTAAATTTTCTTTATAAAGACAATTTTAGTTTTCTTCGATCATTTTTTGTGCCTATTGTACGCTTCCAACAGATCACCTGTCCCTCGGGGCAGTAAGATGGGGATGCAAACGATAGAAGTCTCCTTAATATGGTCAGAGTGATATGTCTGTGCAGGGCCCAAGCGGCCGCGTTTCTCATCACTTAGAATCATGTTGAATGCTTCCCAAAGAGAGGGAAGAGGCTCACGATGTTAGACGTGTATACGAACAATATCAAACTCCATGTTGAGGTCCATGAGGAACACATGCACCCAAAAAGGTCTTTGCCTTTTTGAAGATTGACGACATCAGCATTGCATAACAGTTCTTGATAGAGATGTTCAAATTCAGAATAGTAGGCCAAGACGTGCAGTTCAAATCACGATGAATGAAATCATATATCTGCGTCGAGTTATCGATCTGTGAGTAAGTGTCGCAGACTCGGGTCCAGATTTCATGGATAGTCCATGAGCATATAACAGTGGTAAAAGAGGGAGGACATGAAATGGAGTAACCATGAGACAACTAACGAATTATTTACAGACCACTTCCTTTATGAGGTATTAGTTTGTTGTGTATTTACCGCAGTCCCATCAATATGCACATATAAATTGTGATTATGGATAACATGTTGAGCTCGTCATGACCATTCAAGGTAATTTGTGTCATCCAATGCCACTGTAGTAATCTTTCGTGGTTCTGTTGCCCGTGAATCTGAGGAGGATCACATACTCGGACAATCTAAGGAGTAGACAAGATATCTAAAGATTCTCCCATGGGAGTGGAATGGACACTTACAGAGATAATCAATGGAAAAAAGTATGAACAGTCATCGTAGAACCCCCTTATATCAAGATCCATCGAAGAGGTCACTATAGGATGTGTCCATGGATATCTCCAGTGGCTTTCAAGTACGAGAAGACAAGAAGAGATTGCGAATTGTTTGGAAACGCCTACGAGGATCTGTGGACACTCTGGAGACGACGACAAGGTTTTATAGACCCTCTATAGCCATCGACGAGGTCTGCGGGACCTCTAGAGTCGCTATGGAGGGGCTGTCGGGCATTAGATACGCTGACGAGGAGGTTGTGGCTCTTCTACGACGTGATTATGTCATGCGGTCCTTTTGTGTCCTAAGAACGAGGGAGAGCCTTTGCGATGCGTGAACGAAGGTGTACAAGGGAGGCCGGGTCGGGATAACGGAATTCTGCTCCACACTCTGATACCAAGTTGAGAGGAGCCAAAAGGCACTGAATGCAAAAATTAGGGTAGAATACAATAGCCTTGGTCCTTATACATACTTATGCGAGGATTACACGAGAGGAACGACATGATGTCAAAAACAGAAATATTTATAAATACACTAGTATTCAACTATTGTTACTAACTTACAATAGAGATTAGCTCGGTCAAGACTCAAGAGGCAGTATAGTGTTACCTTTAATATGTCCTCTGCCTTCTTTTTCCTAACTCCCATGTGAGTAATCTCACGCCTTTGGCCCAAATGCATTGACCCTGATGATTGTTTCTGATAGATGAGAGGTCACACATATATTGATTTTGAGCTCATCTTGTTGTGGAGGCCACCAAATACCTTCGGGATTCTATCTCGAGTTATTTTGGGTTCCGGTTGAGCTGGGTAGGTGTCGGGGTGGTAGATTTTGGGGGTTGGATTCCATTAACTTAGTTTAATACAACAGCTCTACCATTTTATCAATCTGCAATTTGATTTTAAAAGGGAAGATCACCATTTGTTGACGCTTCTTTTCACTCCTAGCTGCCCAAAGGAACCAAAAAACTAGCAGCGGAGTGACTACTTGGATATGGCCGGGCCAACATGTTGGGCCGAATTTATCCATAGTAGTAGTCTTTGTTCTATTGTACTCTCTTGTGTTTGTCGATGTGGTACAATGTCGAAGCCTCTATGGTAGTATTTTCAAATTGCTTTTGCCACTGAGCTTGAAAGGAAGACATGATTGCTTGTTTAATTGGCAGTACAACATTTACATTTGGATGCAAGCTCAAAGCCTTTACTCTACATTTTGGTATCAACCAGTATCAAATTGTTTAGAAGTCTCCACATGAAGAATGAGATTTTATGGGGATATTTTTGCTCCAATACCATCTAATGAGCTGATGGGTTCTCTTGAGTCTCACATTTCCCCAGATTGTCTTGGATCCAAACCGAGAGTTAGGGGAATTTCTAAAAATGATCGAATCCACCTCACCTCCCATAGTCCCATTATAGGTGGCGCTGTGATGTTCTCAGTAATTCCCATATTCCTCAAAATTGAGTGTGATTCTTGGTCTCATTGATTGTTTATAATGAATCTTTTGATCTGCGAGTTGGTAGGATGTATGTGTGGATATAAATTGGACAGTGAATCCATACCTAGCCAATTATCATACGAAAAGATTTTGGTTCCATTTCTGATTTCCCAAGCTGTGAATTTCTCTACTTCAAATCTGATACTCACCATTCTCGTCCAGTTAGTTGAAGATGAACCGTTGTGCCCGGCAATTAATGGGTGAACTCCCCGACAATACTTGTGCCATATAAAGAGACCAAAGACTATTATTTTTTTGCATTTTCCACCAAAGTTTGCAAGAGGCAGCACCTATCTTGTCGTTTAGAACGCAAAAACCCAGGCCCCCTTCCTTGGTTGGGTAACATTGCTTATTCCAAGACGCCCAATATATTTTCTTGTTCGTGCCATTTGTACCTCATAAGAACTTGTTAAAGGTTTTTTCTATCTTGTCAATAACTCCAAAAGGAGGCGAATTTATGTTAAAATTATGATGTAACGTGCTTTGTAGCGTGCTCTTTATTAACATTATTCAACTTCTAAAGGATGACAATTTTGAATGCCAACTTTTAAGCTTTCCTTCTGAAAATATTTGAACTTCCAGGTCAGTCATTGGTTGTATTTGCTTGTTGAAGTCTGTCATGTCATGTTCTGAATATTTTGTATTTGAGCCGCCATCGTGTTTGTTGGTGATGAGGGGCAGCATTAAGGCCTTCTTATCAAGGAGGTCATGGGTTCGAAACCCCGCCTCAACAACCTATTGTTGTTGAGAATAGGCGCAGTGATGGGTTGGGGTGCCGCCTGGCTCTGCAGGCCTGTTGGCGGAGAACCGTCGCGCAGGTGCGAGAGCGGGATTAAGCCCAGAGTCCCAGTTCCCGGGCACGGTCCCTAACATAAAAGGTGCACTTTTATGTTATGGGCCCCACGAGCAGTTACGTGAATCCGAACAGGCCTGCAGACCATACACCCCAACCCACTCTCCACGTGCCCACCTGGGGCTTCCGGGATAAACCCAGCGGTTGGTTGTTGGAACGCGGTTTTTAACTCGCGCCCCCTTAGATAAGATTACTTTGAAGCAGCTCAGTTGGTGATTAGATAAGATTACTTGGATTCTAATTACAATTTCTGATTGATAGGAAGATGTTATCCTCTACTCATCGGCGACGCTTTAGCGGCGTTTTTAAAAACGTCATGGAAGCTTTCGCAGCGCTTAAAAAGCGTAGCCGAAACCCAACAAAAGCGTGGCGGTAGACCTATTTTGTTGTAGTGTATTACTGAGACATAGTTCAGCAGTACATGGCTACATATCAAAGGGTCCTAGACAGTTCCAATGGATTTTGTCTTGTGATGCATATTCTTTCTCTGTAGTTCTTTTAAACATCATCGCTGCAACTCTTTGCATCAGCTCTGAGAGTCACTGGATCATACAGCCTGCCATTGATCCTGATTTCTGTATAATCTACTTTCTGGGTGAATGTATAATGTAAATATCAAGTTGTTTATGTTTATATATTTGCTTAAATGTATCTTTTCTTGCATGGTATATGGCATTTTGTTATGTATGATATGCTCGACCTTTCTGTCATGTGCTTCATTTATGTTGCTTGACTTCTTTATACAGATTAAAGCCGTGGGAACAACTGAAGAAATTTTCGAGAAAGTGAACCCGATATTTGCTTCTCTAAGGTATAAAATTACTTGATTAAGGAGAGTCAATTTTGAACTTTCCCTTTTTATGTTCTTTCCTTTTTTTTCTTTAATCGTTGACACTGGAAGAGAATGTTTGGAACTGTTTTGCAATATTTGATGAATCAAATGATATACACCCTTAGTAGAAAGTCAAAAAGTGAGGTAAACTAATTATTTTTAGGGAAGTCGTACTCAAGTATAGCTCCACTAGTTATTCTCATTATACTGAATGTGGGCAAGGCTTGACTAGGTCTAAAGTTAGGGTTAAATTTTTTTGTGGAGCTGGAATGGGGAGGGGAGATAATGGTGTAGGGATAGTAATATGTAGTTGAAATATTTGAATAAGCTTATTGCTATTAAGTTAATCATCTTGGAAATATTATTGTAGATGAGAAAAAAGGAACCTTGTATATATGTTCACTTGTATCAAATACAAAGAGTGAGTACATATTTATAGGAGAGAGAAAGAGAGAGGAAGGTCCTATACATGATGTGGGACTAAAGAGAAGAGAGAAGAAACAATAAAAATACATAATGGGCCTATGTCAAATGGGCTTTTCTAACACTCCCCCGCAAGCTGGAGCGTATAGGTCATATGCACCCAGCTTGGACAAACACTGGTAAAATAAGGTACTTGACAAAGCCTTCGTGAGAATGTCTGCAACTTGATCAGTGCCCGGAACATGCTTTAATTCAAGTTTCTTTATTTGAACTTTCTCTCGAATAAAATGACAGTCTACCTCGATATGTTTCGTGCGCTCGTGAATCACCGGATTCTTTGCTATGTGTATGGCCGCTTGACTATCACAAAATAGAACTGTAGATGAAGGAAGTTTTACTCCCAGGTCAGCAAGGAGGCTTTCAAGCCATGTGAGTTCTGAGACAACCGATGTCATCGATCGGTATTCAGCTTCCGCGGAGGATCGAGCAACCACAGCTTGTTTCTTACTTTTCCATATAATGAGATGACCGCCAAAATATGTACAGAACCCACTGGTTGACCGCCGATCGTCCAGGGAGCCAGCATAATCGGCATCTGAATAAGCAACCAATGCTGGAATAGAGTTGGAGGTTTTGTAAACCAGCCCTTGACCCGGAGCTGCCTTAAGGTATCGGAGAATCCGTTCAACCGCCTGGAGATGAGAAACCCGGGGAGCATGCATGAACCGACTGACAATCCCAACAGCGAACGATATATCAGGCCTCGTGACCGTTAGGTAGATCAACTTTCCCACAAGGCGTCGATAATATTCTGGGTTCTGGAGAGGGAGATCATCATCAGAGGCATGAGCACATAGCTTGTGATTTGCCTCCATCGGGGTATTAGCTGGCTTGCAACCAGACTGGTCAGCGTCTTTGAGGAGATCAAGGCAATACTTCTGTTGGGAGAGGACAAGCCCATCCGGTCGTCGTGCGACCTCAAAACCGAGGAAGTAGTGAAGATGCCCCAGGTCTTTGGTCTGAAACACGGTGCTCAGATGCTGTTTGACCGCTTGAATCCCCTTTGAGTCATCCCCAGTAAGCAGGATGTCATCAACATAAACCAATAGAATGACTATTCCTATTGCCCGGTGTCGAGTGAATAGGGAGAAGTCTGCGGAACTCTGAGTGAAACCCATGTCCCGAACCACCTTGCTGAACTTGTCAAACCACGCCCGAGGGGATTGTTTGAGACCATAGATGGATTTCTTCAGAAGACGCACACGAGACTCCCCCGTGGTCTCAAACCCGAGCGGTTGACGCATGTAGACAGTTTCCTGAAGATCGTCATTCAAAAACGCATTCTTGATATCCAGCTGATGAAGGGGCCAGTGACGATGCACAGCCACGGAGAGAAGGACACGAACGGTGTTGAGCTTGTCCACCGGAGAGAAAGTTTTCTCATAATCAAGGCCTTGCTGCTGAGTGAAGCCACAGGCCACCAGGCGGGCCTTCAGACGGTCAATAGTGCCATCAGGAGCATGTTTGATGACGAAAATTCATTTACACCCAACAGGGTGCTGACCGGGAGGTAAAGGGACAAGGACCCAGGTCTGGTTGGCCCAAAGGGCCGTCATTTCTTCGTCCATGACAGCCCGCCAGCCTGGATGTTGAAGCGCCTCCTGCAACGAGTTAGGGACAGAAACGGAAGATAATGATGTGGCAAAGTGAAGAAGTGGCGGTGAAAGGCGATGTAGAGAGACATAATTCGCCATAGGATGAGCGGTGGAGGCTGGAGCCGGAGCCGCAGGCTGTGGAGCATCAGAGATCGAAGCCGATTGCAGTGGGGCAACGGGATGAGGAGAGCAACGAGAATAGACCCGGATGACAGGTGGTTGTGGACGGACCGGAGGCTGGTTAGGAAGAAGAGACGGTGGGGAACGGGGAACAGAGACGACAGGGCGCATGAAGGGCTCCGGAAGAGGAGCGAGGTCCAGAGCAGAAAAGAAGAGAAGATCTTCCCGGAAAGTGACATCCGCAGAAACAGTCACCTTGCGGGTAGTAGGCGAATAACACACATAGCCCTTTTGAGTGCGCGAGTAGCCCACAAAGACATATTTGGTTGCACGGGGATCCAACTTATCTGTAGATGGGCCGAGGTGGTGAACATAGCATGTACACCCAAAAATGCGGGGAGTAATAGGAAAAGACGGAGTGGAGGGAAATAGGAGGCCGAATGGAGTAGTATTCTGGAGGACGGAGGATGGTAGACGGTTGATAAGAAAACAGTTCGTGGAGAGCGCAAAGTTCCAGTATAGTTTGGGAACCCGCATTTGAAGCATAAGGGAGCGAGCCACATCAAAAAGGTGACGACTCTTGCGCTCGGCGACACCATTATATTGTGGGGTATATGCACAAGGCGTTTGGTGAATAACTCCAAACTCAGAGCAGAGGGTCGCGAAGTCATGGCCAGTGTACTCGTGCGCATTGTCAGTGCGAATAATTTGAATGGGCGCGGAGAATTGAGTGTGAGTCTCAAGAATGAAGGCCCGGAAGACGCGAGGAAGCTCAGAACGATCACGAAGGAGATACAATCATGTCATGCGAGAATAATCATCGATAAATGTAAGAAAATAACAGTAGTTAGAAATACTAGTAATCTTGTACGGACCCCATATATCGCAGTGTACCAAAACAAAAGGAGCAGAGCTCCGAGTACAATGAGAAGGAAAAGATGAACGCGGCTGCTTGCCAAAAATACAGGTTTCACACTGAAAAGCAGGAAGAGATATATCCGGGAGAGACTTCTGGAGGACTGGGAGAGGAGCATGACCAAGACGCTGATGCCAATCCGACGAGGAGACAGATGCGAGGAGAGTAGGACAATCATCAAGAAGGTAAAGCCTGTTCTGCAGTCGCGCCCTACCAATGATAGTCCGCGTCTGCTGATCCTGTATCATAAAAGAAGAAGAAGTAAATGTTACGGAGCAATGTAAGTCAGTAGTAAGGCGACCAACAGAAAGTAAATTGAAGGGAGAGCCCGGAGCATGAAGAGCCGAGCGTAGGGTAAGGGAGGAGGCGAGAGGAATATCAGCACAGCCAGAGACGGGGACAGCTGCCCCATTGGCCACAGTAATGTACTTCGGGTGAGGAGAAGACAAGTACTGAGGCAGTCGAACAGAGGTGATGTGATGAGTGGCACCCAAATCGATGATCCAGCGCGGTCCAGTGGAGAGGCAGGCGATACCTTCATTGGAGATGGAGGCGGCGTAGGCAACCGAGGCCGGCGGGCGGCTGAGCAGGCCATGAAGATGCTGGAGCTGAAGGCAAACCTCGTCGAGGTCAGTACGAGTGGGAGAGGAGTTGGTGGCAGCAACAGAGGCATGCGGACGAGGAGGACGTCCATGCTTGTGATAGCACGTGGCTTCAAGATGCCTGTCTTTGCCGCAGAAGGAACACTTAGGCCGCGGCCGGCCACCCCGACCACCCCGACCACGTCCCCGAGAATCAGAACGGCCCCCACGACCTGAAGAAGGGAGAGGTAGTAAAGGTGCAGGGGCCTGCTGGATAAGAGCCGGAGAAGGAGGTCCAGAAAAGTCCGGAGGCGGGGAGATCTTGAGAAGCATCGATCACACATCTGAGAAGGACGGAGTAACTGTAGAGGAGAGAATCTGAGTCCGCACACTGTGAAGGTGATGCGGAACCCGAGCTATCATCATGACGATACCAACGGCTTCTTTTTGGGCACGTTGGACAGCAAGATCCACAGTAGGAGGCTGATGTTGGATCCAAGCTTCGACCAGAGACCGAGCCTGGGCCACAAAGGAGGTCAGATCGGCCGCCCCACCACTATCAAGATCCTTAAGAGCAATGATGATGTCATATAAATGATGGAGACTATCTTTGTCGGAGTAGAGGGTATGGAGCTCGTCCCACATACCCTTGGCCGTCTCGTGGTACATGGTCAGACGATAAGGCTCGTCATCAAGAGAGTTGAGGATCCACGTCTTAATCCGACCATCGTTGCGTAGCCAGTCGTCAGTAAGAGTACCGGTAACGACCTGGGTCAAGTGATGAAGAAACCCCTTCGACTGCAGGACCCGACGAACAGAGTGCGCCCATTCCACAAAATTTTTCTTACCAGTCAGAGAGATAGTAGTAATCCGGAGCTCATTACGAACATCCGGAAGGGAGGCCGAGCGGTCTGCAGGAGAAACCGCCGGTCCGGTAGAGTCAGCGGAAGACGTCATGAGGACGAACCGCGGCTATGAGAAGGGAGCTGCAATCAGAGGAGGCCGCACGGGTAGGGAAGTCGCGCGACTAGAGGGGAGACCGCACGGTCACGGTGTGAAGACACCAGCGGCAAGGAGGGGGGGTGCCGCGACCAAGGTGCGGAGGCCGGGAGAAGGAGATCGCAGCGGGCAGAGCTAACCCGCTCGAGGAGACCGAGCGGATAGAAAGAGGTCGCGCGGTCAGACTGCAGCGAAGACAGACGAGTGTTGCAGCGGTCACGGTGATCAAGCACCATCGGCAAGAGATGACACGACCAAGACAACGGAGTCCGCACCAACCAGAAAGAACAACCCTTGAGAAGACTGCGACCCAAATGCGGGACTCCAGCGACAAGAAGGCAGCGGATCGGAGATGCAGATCGCGGTGAGCAGGAACAGTCCGCGGCGAGCAGGAACAGTCCGCGGCGAGCAGGAACGCAGAAGCTGATCGCGGCGAGCAGGAACAGTCCGCGGCGAGCAAAAGCAGGGAGAGACCGCGGCGGACAAGTAGAGCCAGCAGCGGACAGGAAGGTGGAACCCGCAGCGGGCAGAGCCACAGCAGGTGGGAGAAGTGGGCCCCACTGGTCAGAGCGGAAGGAGGCTATAAGAATCCCTTGGATGAGGGTGGAACCACGGAGAGAAGAGGAAGCGAGAATAGAAAGGGAGGCCGCAGGAAGCCGAGCGGCAAGGGAGGGAAGCGGACAGAGGAGGTAGACCGCAGCAGAGGAAGGAGACCGCCCGAGATAGACGGTTAAGAAAGGAGAAGCCGCTCAAGGAGAACCGGTCCCTCTGATACCATGTAGATGAGAAAAAAGGAACCTTGTATATATGTTCACTTGTATCAAATACAAAGAATGAGTACATATTTATAGGAGGGAGAAAGAGAGAGGAAGGTCCTATACATGATGTGGGACTAAAGAGAAGAGAGAAGAAACAATAAAAATATATAATGGGCCTATGTCAAATGAGCTTTTCTAACAATTATCAATGTGGTAAGCGTCTATGCTTCTAGTTGGAATAGAAGTTTGTTTAAAATTTTAATTTTTGAAAGAGAAGAGTTGAACAACTTTAATATACACCTAATGAAAGTTAGATAATTTTTGGAGGTGACTTAAATGCACATGTAGTTATTTAGTAAGATGAGTTATCCGAGGATTTATTTTACTATGCAACATGAGATTTAAATATGATGGAAGTAACTATACTTGATCTCACATTAGCAGTTAACTTTGCTATAGATGAAAGTCATTGTATATGAAGTCCAATGCTAAAGGCCCACTTCTATGACTCATTTGAAGTGTTGTTTATCTTATATAACTTAGTCTCACATTGTGCTTTGGAGCAGTGACAGAACTAGAAATTTTGTTCGACCCGGCACCAACTAAAAAATAAAGATTTTTCGATATTTTTTTAATTCAAATAAAAAACTATTGTAATTGAAAAAAATGGAGATTTTGAGATAAGCAATATCTTCTCAGATGCAAAGATGAGGCCTATGTTTAATAAATGAAGATTTTGGGATGAGCGATATAAGGTTTTTCAATAAGAAAAATAAAAAACATGGCTTCTTTTTGTTAATTCAAATATATGAGAAGAGAAACTTCTTACAGCTTGATGAGAGAGAAGATGTCTAAATAGATTGCTGAAAATACTAAGACATGACTACAGTTGCTTTTTTCCTTCTAGGACCGCTAGATATGATGGCTTGCACTTTTTCCTTCTTCAATTTGTATAACAGAACAGGTTTAGGAAGCTAGGTTTAGTCATTTACCCATTTTATTTAGAATTGGCAGCTAACATAAATGCCTATTCTTGACTTTTTAGTACTGTCTATGTATGTACTAGCCTTTTTTCAGAATTTACACACGGGCATTTTCCCGGGTGTGTTTGTACTTGTGTCCGTTCCTGCTGTTTAGGTGTCACTCCTTACAACTATTAATATGTGTCCATGTGTTTGTATTACATGAAGTAAATAAAAATTTTATGCGCTTTTGTCATTTTTTTTTCAAATAGTATCAAAGCCACACAATTCATGAAGTCCTGCTCTTTCCGGTTGAACTACTAGGCTCGCTGATTTCTCATTTGTGCTCGAAGATATATGTCGACTCCCGCACACACGACTCTCATTGTTCTCGCATTGTTGACATCTGACCCCGTGGTCACCAAGATCTCTCACTAAGAACCCGTTGAAGCTCGTGGGAAGCTTGTTGAAATCCTTAGCTCAATGAATAACCTCATAGAAACCTTTGTCTCCTGCGTCTACTTCAGCTGCTCACTTCAGCCTAACCGATTTCGGCCCATAAAAATCTCTCCAGGATTTTCTACAAGGAACTCGCCGAAGCTTTCCTGAGCTTGCCTGAGCTCATTGTTGCTCCCTTGTAGCTCCCGCGAGGAACTCTCCGAAGTTCTCCTTGGATCATAGCTACTCACAAAAACCCCCAGCACACAGAAGAAGCTCACAATACCCGTTGGTATTTTTTCTTCAGCTCGAGCTCCTCATGAGTTTTTTTAGCTCATGAACCTTGTTAGAAGACGGGAGATTTATTTTTATTTTTTTAAAACGTAGAAATAAAAAGCTCGTGAGCCGACTCGTGAGCTCATGAACAATAATATCCGAGCTCGAGCTCGAGTTGCACAGGCTCGAGCTCGAGTCGAGCTTTTTTCGAGCCGGCTCATCGAGCTTTTGAGCCAGCTCAACTCAACTTGCACCCCTAGTTATTGTTTGATGGATGCTTCCACTCCTCAGGTCTCTTATGCTTCCGCTCTTATATATGAAGTTCAAGATGAGCTACAAATTGCCATTATTTCCCTCACTGGGAAGAAGAATTTTGTTGAGTGGGTCCACTCGGTATGTCAAGTACTTCAGACGAAGGGCCTCCATCATCTAATAGAGACCTCCGACTGAGCCTACTAAGCAATGACTTCACGATGATAGTCGAGTTCAGTCATGGATACTAAACTTCCAATGAAGTTACCTATTATGGTCGGACAAATCACGCTGAGACGTGTTATAAAAAACATGGGTTTCCCGGGCAACAACAAAAATCTCCTCACCAAACTTCTTACGCAGTGGACGCTTTTGCACGCCTCAATCTGAAATTGACATTTTGAGGGGGGAATTTCAGAGCCTTCGAGGGTTGGTTACTCAAACTTTTGGGCACATGCCTTAGCTTCCAATGAAGAGATATCATGTCTCTCTCATAGCTCATCTTGGAAAATTGACTTTGATCCCACAAATCGTATTACTCTGCAGGAACCTTTACGGTGCACAGACATTGGTTGTCTCATTACCACAATTGTCAGTGGAGAAACCACTTCGGTTAATGGATCTGGAGATGTGTCTCTTATCTCCTTTCTTTCTCTATGCTCTGTACTTCATGTTCCTGGTTCACAATTTAATCTTCTCTATGTTAGTGCTCTCAGTCATTGTCATGACTATTCCATTACTTATTATTTCTCTTCTTTTGTGGTGCAGGATTGTCGGACATAGAGTATTATTGGTAGGCAATTGTTGTGGAACAAGCTGTATATTATGAATTTACTTCCCTCAACACTCTCTTCCATCAGTTCAGTTGACTGACCTCGGCTTCTTGGTCTTACACCTCTCCCAATTTTACATAAAACTCCGGTCCGTTCGGCCCCCTGGAATTGGAATTGGGAATTGGAATTGGGGCAACAGAATTCCAATTCCAGTGTTCGGATGTTAGGAATTCTCTCGGAATTGGAATTGGTCCAATTTCATGGAATTCAATTTTGTATTATGACCAATTCTTAGAGGTAAAAACAGATATTTCATGGAATTCAGTGTTTTACTCTGGTCGTTGTTGCCCGATCTCATCGTCGTTGCCTGATCTCATCGTCGTCGCCCGATCTCGCCGCCGCCGCCTGATCTCGCCGTCGCCGTCCGATCTCGCCACCGCCGCCCGATCTCGCCACCGCCGCCCGATCTCACCGCCACCTCCCTATCTCGCCACTGCTCACTACTATACCCCGATACCGCCGCCACCGCCCGATCTCTCCGCCGACGACCGATCTCACCGCCGCCGCCAGATCTCGCCGCAACCGCCGCCTGATCTCGTCGCCGCCCAATCTCGCCGCGACCACCCGATCTCGCCGCAGGCACCCGATCTCGCCGCCACCGCCCGATCTCGCTGCAGCCGCCCGATCTCGCCTCCGCCACTGCACGATCTCGTCGTCGCCGCCTGATCACGCCCCTGATCTCGTCGTCATCGCCCGATCTCGCCATCGCCGACAGATCTCGTCGCCGTCACCCGATCTCGTCATCCCCGCCCGATCTCGCCGTCGTTGCCCGATCATAATTAATTGTTGGTACACTACTTGAAGTTGATTTCTCTGGTGTTGTGTTCCTTTTTTGCCAACTTCTATATTTTCTTAGAGATTGTAAAAGAATAATTTTCTCCACCACTTGGTTTTATTGCAATAACTTCTTCCTGAGTGACACAAGACTCCAATTTCAAATTGTCATGTCGCCCGATCTTGCAGACATGAGAAAAAAAGATATTCTAAAACAATTCCAATTCAAATTCTAGAAATTCATCCTGCAGCCGAACAACTGCATTGGAATTCAAATCAATTCCAATTCTCACGGGAATTGGAATTAGATGAATTTCAATTCTGCAATTCCAATTCTAGGGGGCCGAACGGACCGGACCGGAACGTATTTTCGATTTTTTTGAGTTTACATGTTAACTTTGTATCTATGAGAAACGTCATTCAACCCCCCCCCCCCCCCCCTCCAAAAATTATATTAAGAGTTATGCTCCATTTTCTTTAGTTCATTCAGACATTTGGGGTCGATGTAAACCGGAGACATGAATCCAAAGTGCGTGCAAATTGGAATCAAGTTGCATGCAGTTACTCATAGAATAATCAAAATTAGGTGTTAAATATAGTCTTGACACACAAATAGAGGACCTAGTTTTCCACAATTTAATTCATGCACACAATATGAAAGGAAAAGATGGTAACAAATAAGGAATTGAATAATTAAGCTCAATCATAGTGAAAACAATGCAAAACATAAAAAAATTGCAAATAACATAGAGCACAAAAGAGACGAAGGTAGAGATTATCTGACACTTTGCTATAAGGAGAAAAATCGAATATGATGCAGTATGTAACAAGGTTGTCAGGATCGAGATCCTAGATGAGATCGTTTCGAGGTAGGATCGGATCTGATAGTAGGGTTGGATCGAGGATCGCTTTACAAAATCAGGATCGATTTACAAAATTTGGATCGTAGAATCGTAAGATCCTATGATCTGGATCGCGATCCTGACAACCTTGGTATGTAAGCAGTCGACAAGCACTAGGACAAGGTAAGTTATTTGGTAATGTGGTGGAGCTTGCTTTGATGGCGAGGTGTGTGAATCATATGTGCAGTTGGCTCAGAAGACTTAGGGGGTTATGGAGGGTTTTATGGATGTAACGGCAAGGCTCCCGCGGCCACTTAGGAGGCGTTGTGTAACCTCCATCCGTCACATGAAATATAACAAAGGGTCCGGCCGGGACCCCACATCATATTCCAACAGTCGGCGGAGTTACATGTTAATATCAAAGACTAAACGAGCCTTAACTCAGAGCATTCTAGCGGAAGCTTTAGAGGTTAAATTGAACTCAATATATGTGAATGTCCACTATACATATATATCTTAGGAATGTTTACAAAAATACACAAAAGTCATGGCCTTAAGGCCTTACAAAAGTTCTTCCCAAAAAGAGTGGTTTCCAGACATCGGCGTGCAGGCCGGCCACACATGAAAAACATTAAAAAGCCTTCGCTTGGCTTTCGAGGGCCGGCATAGCATCAGAGGGCTACAACCCGCTATTTCCCGCTCGGCTCTCCAGCACCTGCACAGGGACAATCCACCACAAGGGAGGCAAACAAGGCAACGGTCAGCTTTCGGCTGACCAATTTATAACGACCATACCCCATCCCCGGGGCAGCGGTATTCCTTCCATGCATGCATAGCATTAACACAACAGATATATAGGGGTGTGCATGAAAAACCGAAAACCGACCAAACCGTTCCGAACCGCCCAAACCGAACCGATTTTACACCGAACCGAACGACTCGGTTCAGCTTTGGTTTTCCTCTCTGAAAAACCGAACCGCACCGACTAATAATACATGTAAAAATATTACCAATAATGATTTTTTAACTATTTTTATTCCCTAAATAATGTACACAAATTATATCAACTTAATAATTTATATATCATTTGAGGCAAAATAAATTTTTGTAATGCATTTTTATGCATCAAGAAGAATTAAACATTTTGTTTAACTGATTTTATTTATATCTTTTTATATTTATTACTCGATTCCGCAATAAAAATATTCAATCATAATTTTTTAATGTAATATGAGCTATTAGTTGTAATATATCATATGTAAATAAATCTTGATGATATTTATTTTTAATTATCATATCTTTTCTAAAATTTTCTTGAGATATTTAAGTACACAATTATTTTAAATAATATAACTGAAAAACCGAAATCTGAACCGAGTAAACCGACCAAAAAATCGAACCGAACCGATAAACATCGGTTCGGTTTCGGTTTGGGTCCAAACCGACCCAAACCGAACCGCTTGCACCCCTACAGATATATCACAAGAAGGCACACTCAAACACAATTCAATATATCACAAACGAGTGCCTCAACGGCCAAACGTTCTGTGCACTTAGGGCACATTCTCGGTGTACCGGAATACCAGGTCCCACCACCGTTCAGAGGTCCAAGACTTGACGATCAACTTTGAGCATTTCAGTCTTTCCAGCACGGGGCCTAAGATTCTCATTATGCCAACGACGAAAGCCAATTACTTTAGGCAATCCAGCCTAGACTGACATAATGCGGGTACAGTTCAGCACTCTTCCCGTTGCTCAAATCGTTATGTCATTGACGAAAGCCGAAGCAATCAAGCCCCATGACAAGACGCGGGTCAGCCTCCCCTTTCCCGTTCGGCTCACGACCTTTCTTTAGCTGGGCTCTTAAGCTCTCAGCTTCGACTGCCGCCCACCAGGTCCCCAGGACCAGAGCCCGCAATCGACACACAATGGCACTCACGGCCATAGCTAGGCACCCAGGCACACAGCTCACAAACTAGCCACACGGTCTCCAAGAGACAGGCTAAAATAATATAGCTCATCACGAGCTATCGCCAGCGATTCTCGCTATCTCCCGGCGATATTCAACAGTTATGCAAACTGTTGTATTTTCTTGGAGCACACCTACAGTACTTCCTGCTACTCTCATTTCACAGGCACAACCAACAGACCCCGTAAACTACTCGTTCAAACGCGGAGTCTTCTCCGGTGCGCAAAATAAAGCATCATCAATCCAGATCAACCTGTCCGGATGGACTTCACACAGCATGTCTATTCCGTACTGCGATTTCCGGATTCTATATGCAAAACCACTCGGGGATATCACGTATCAACCCATCGGAATTCCCTCGATTCTCCATCTTTTGGTGGGGGATTCCATGCATATGCAAAAGGAGGACTCCACTTGTCCAAGAAGGAATATCGTTACCCTCGTAATTCGTTTCGGAGCCATTAGCAAGCTTTCTATCCGACTGGAAAGGAGCACCTCGCTATCCTCTTCATGGATCTTGCCTTAATTTTTTATTCTGATTCATGGATCTCCTTCACCAAGTCTTACTAAGCTCAGTCTTAGCTTTCTTCTCCCTTAGCTCTTTTCTCTCAAGAGCTTGGATGAAAAGGAGGAAAGAGAGTGAGAAGAAGAGAAATGACTTCTCTTTTCTCCACTCCTCTGCTTAAGTGGTCTCAGGAATAATCTCAGCCACAGGATCAATTCATCCAGAGAAAGCAATGACCACGATTTTAGCTGACAAGTCAAAGTTAACGCTATCGCCTGACGATATCCGCTATCGCCTGGACGATATCGTCGGTAGCCGCTTTGACCCCAGTCAACCACCGCTCTTCGGCCGCCGGCCGGCCATCCGACATGTGTCCAGCCATACGTGGCAGTATCGCCCGGCGATACCCACTATCGCCACTCTGATAGCTCACTCAACGCTTCGTCGAGTGCGTTGAGAGCGTCGAGTGTGTTGAGTCTACTCAACGCTTCGTTGAGTGCTATCGCTATCGCCAGCGATACCCACTATCGCCTGACGATAGCCACTTTTAAGTTCTGTTTTTCCAAATTTGGGGGTATTCCACACTGGGAGGCTTTAGCAGGGTCAAACAGCGACTACGAATACAGGGGAAGGCTCGCATGAGGTCTCGACGGCAACTTGGTTTGTACAGCAGCTGGGCCAGCAGCTATTGGGGCGCTGGACAGCCATTAGGGTTCTGGAATAAGGCAGCAGCAGGGATGGTTGGGGGAGGAGAGGAACCAGGCCATCTTGGGCTTGGAGAGAGGTTTTCCTTTTCAAATCTTAATTTCAGCCTCCAATAATTTGAGATTTCCTCCCTTTAAATAGATTTCATTTTCCTGGAAAAATAGGAAAAGAAACTGAAATAATATCTAAGAAAGAGTCCATAATAATATCTTAACTCATTTTGCAAGATCTTTATTTATTTGATTATATTTCTTACTGATAGAAGTAATTAGCTATTAGTTATTTATTGTTTAATGTAATTTCTTGTAAGTCCCCCTACTATATGTAGAGTGTGTCTCCTTTATTTTGCATAATCAATTAATTTTAAAGTTCAAACATGGTATCCGAGCCCTAGCCGCTCGTCTTCCGCTCGCTCGATCCGCCGCCCGCCAATTTCGTTCGTCCGCCTCGCTTCCTTCTCTCCTCACATTTCTACCGCCGATCCTTCTGTTCTCCTCTTCTTTCTCCCTTACCGTCGAGAGCTTTGACTCTCCTATAGCGTTCCTCCTTTATTTTGCACGAGCCGATCAACTCCGCTAGATGTCTCCTCCTCCATCAACCGTCTGATTTGCCTGATTTTTTTTCTGAAAAATTTTGCTTTTCCCTCCGCTCCCACATACTTTGAGGATCGATTGAGGGCTTCCTCACATGAAAAGGGATCTATCTCCTTCAGGCATTGTTTGCCTTCGAACCTCAAGGATTGAATGCTCTAGGCTCCCGGGCGGTCCTATTGGTTGTGCACAAAAAAAATTCCTGCAACGACGCCTTTCTGGCCACCTTCTTGTGGTTGTTTGTGACCTAATTCAAAATTCTTTGGCATTTTGTTGGTGTTTGTTATCCGATCTCACAATGTCTGTTGTGGTTGATTCTTGTGACGACTCTCAAGCCGTCGGATCTACCCGGGTTAGGCACAATCATACGACTTGTCAAATTACCAAGATTCATCTTGATTCCCCAAATTATTTATCTTGGTCCCAATCTATTGTCTTGCCTCTTAAGAGTCTTCAGTTGTTTGGCTATGTTAACGGTGCTATTAAGGAGCCAGTGAAGACTGTGTCCAGTTTGGGACAATGAGAATTCAAGAACTATTTGGTTATGTCATGGTTGATCAATTCTATGCAAGAGACTATTGCACAGAATTATCTATTCTTGGATACCATTATGTACATTTGGAGTCGTGTTGAATCCTTTTATTCCCAGAAAGAAAATGCCGCTCAGATATTTTAGCTACGAAAGATGATTTTCCTTCTTCAACAAGGTGATCGACTATTGTCTGCCTGTTATTTGAGTTCACTTAGCTATATCAGGAATATGGTCACTTTGTCTCCCTTGACCTTGCCTGCTCTGCTAAAGCGATCCTTGTTCATGCTCATGAAGATCAAAACAGGGTGTTTGTTTCTACATAGTTTACACATGGACTTTGATCAGATCATTGTTTAGATCTTTCGGCGCACTTTGGTCCTTTCATTGTCAGAGTCCTGTGGCATTATCCAGCTGGAATATGACTGTGGCCAGTCTTGGAGTTCATAGGTCATCACTAGTGGTTCTGACCTTGCTGCTTCTCATTCTGGAGGCACCAATACTCGGGACTTTAAGCCTGGACCCATGCACAAAGTCCACTTGATGTGTAACTGTTGTGGCCAGAGTCGGCATTTGGGTGACACTTGCTTCAAATTGCATGGGTTCCCTCCACCGAGAGGTGGAATGGTACCTCGTGGAGGACGCAGTCTTGGACGATCCAATTTTATCTTTCCTTGCTCTGCTCACCTCACTGAGTTCTTTGATGATAGTACCTCTAATGGCCAGATCTCTAGGCCTCCTTCTCTACCTGGGTCCTTTTATACTAATGAGATGATGACCCTCCTCCACATGATGCATGGGTTATCCTCTGAGCCCTGTCCTGGCCCATCCTCGTCATTTACCCATTCAAGTACTCCAAGTACTCATTATGCTACCATGCCGCCTACTACTCATTGGATCATTGACTCTGAGGTCACTAACCATATGGTTGGGTCATCGGCAAGTTTTGTTTCATATTCACCATTGTCTGGCAAAGACAAGGTAAACATTGTTGATGGAAATTTTTCCTTTATTGCTGGAAAGGGATCCATCCATTGCTCTGCTCTTACCTTGGCTTCTACTCTACATCTCTCTTCTTTTATTTGCAATCTCTTATTAGGTAGTCTTATTACAAACTCTATGAAGTGCCCTGTCACTTTCTTTCAGTTTTACTGTATCTTTCAGAATCTGCAGACGAAAAAGGTGATTGGCTCTGGTAGAATGCGAGAAACAAACCATGGTGACACAATCATCTATTAGAGTTGAATTTCGTTGTTCAATGGCCTTTACTTTTTTTGGACTTTATTGGAAAGTCTTCTTACTATTCTCCGTATATCTCTCAGATCTCCCGCAGTCCTCTATAGTGACCGTAAAGTTGCATTCCATGTAGTAGAAAATTCAGTTTTTCATGTATGCAGCAAACATATTGATGTAAATTGTCACTTCATCAAAAACAAGTCCAGCTCCACGAAATTTATCTCCAACATTTTTCTGCTACACACCAGCTTTCTCATATATTCACAAAGGCCATAGACGCAGGACCGGTCTAGATGTTTGTATGTGTGCCCTCTTAAGGAACACAAAGAGTTGCTGTTTATGGAGTGTCCTAGAATGGTAGAAATCTAGATTTTGTGAAACACAGGCAATTGTCCAATGACTAATTAACAATAAATTCTAAATTTAATAAAGAAATTCACAAACAATAACAATTGATATTAACGTATTAAATAAACAAGTAATTGCTTGTCGAATTAAAGTTCAGTGTTGATCAATTAAAGTCTGGGCAAATAGATCCTAGAAATAGTACAAGTCTTGGGCAAACACATACGAAAGAACATCCAAAATAATATAACTGCTCGCTAGATATTTAACTATGACTAATTTGACTTCAAACTAGAACTTGCTTAGGCAATCAGAGACCCAAGGCTGAATAGTTACTGATTTCAGGAGCTGGACAACTAACTGATTGTGATTCTGCTGAGTTGAATGGAATTCTTCTGCAATCAGGAGGCTCGGGTGGAATGTATTAGGCTAGTGGGGGTCAGGGAGGAGTATTGGGACTATTGGGGAACAAATCAGGAGTCGAGGAAGGTAGTGGCTGGTTTCTTGGTGGGTTTTAGTGGCCAGCAAGGCTCTTTTCGGTCCAGAAATTGACTCTGTACAGCAGGTGCTGCACTTTAAGGAGGATTTTCTGATACTGGATTCAAGGGAGAGGGCTGGAGATGTGGGAATAGTGGGTTGGGAGTCCTTTCCTGCAAAGGCAACAGGCAAGGGGAACGTGAAGTCCGGCTGTTCAGGAATTGGCAAATTGGAGGTGGTTATTTACTGGAAGGTGGAGTTAGTGGCTGTTTTTACTTTTTAGTGGTTATGAGTGGAGAAGTGTAGTATGGAAATATGTAGTTGCAGCAGGAAACATGAAAAACAGTGGTTAACAGAAGTTACAACTTACAAGCAGTTTTGTGGTGCTAATGGGTGATGGGGTAGTTAAAGTGGGGTGGTTAGTAAAATAGTTACTTGGCCTTAGCACAAGGGTCCACGGAATCGGCATTGTGGAAAGACAACGATATCTCGAAAATTCTCTCCAAATTCTGCGTTCCCTGAAAATCAGCCCCTAAACTCATATTTATTGACTTAGAATCCACTGCAGACGATCAAGATCATACGAAACATAAATTCACTAACTTTACATGAAATAAATATACATAAAAAATTAGTTCCCCCGCCGAATGTGACTATCGGCTCGAATCGGCTATATGACGATCCTATCTCCGCATTCCGCATTCTGCATCCCACCATCTCCGCATCTCTCGTGCGGGATCCGATAAGTCGGCCTCACTCAATCTATGATCCCCATCACCTTATCTTGACAACTTTATCACATGTTTGTTTCCAAGCTTGGAACCAACTTGCTGAGAAGTATTAAAAACCGCAAACATCCCGCACTACACAAACCGCTTGCACCACACCTATCTTTAAATAACACGTGGTTTCGGTGCAGTGTTGTTTAGGACTTTTATCAATTGAGCGCGGTGTTATTTTCAAATCTTATATATACTGCGCATGGTGCGGTTTTCAGGTCTTGAAACCCACACCTCCCCGACTAGTGCACTTAATTTAAAAAATATAATAAAGTATAGAACAATATTATTAATGATGGAATATCGCACGGCACCGATATGAAGTTGAATACAGACATGAAACATAATGGCCACCTGCTATTGAGTTTCAACTTTGGTTTTAAGTTTTTTCAAGCCCTCCAGTAATTATCATGCAAAAATAGCACACCGCAGCCACACCGGAAAAAGCCGCACCACACCACAGATTTTTAAGGCGGTGTGGTTTTACTCTTGCCAAAATTGCAACCTTGTGGTGCAGTTGCGGTTAGGGCCCAAACCACACCTTCACACCCCTACTTATATGTCCCACTTGAAATGTTGTTCGTCTTTTAGAGTTTAGTCCCACGTGTTTGTATTATCTTTATAGGTAGTAAATAAAATATTTACGCACTTTTGATGTTTTCTCACACATGCCATACTTAATGCTTGCTGTGAGAAACAAGAGAGGCAAGTGGTTGCTTTTAATATAGATCTACAAATCCCAATTAAACTTATTTTACATAAAAGAAATAAAAATACCTTTGTAAAATTTGCAAGTTGATTATAGGAGAAAGTTGGGTCACACAATATATATAGTTATTGATGTTTACCCTTGGGATCGATCATCAAGGATACCATCAAAATCCTAATTATCGTAGGATAAGATTGGTGGAATTAGGAGTTTGAATTGTCGCTCTCCAAAAGATACGTTTTCAATGGGAAATTTCTAATTATTTATTTAAGCCAAAGTTGATGTCAGATAAGACGGCTTGTTAGTCTAGTTTCGTTTACAAGATTGTTTAGAAATAGATCTTGCGGAGAGGGTTTTGAGCAAGAAAAATGCATTTTTTATGATTTTTAATAAGATATTGTCATATTGATATTAAGGAAGTACTGGAGATGTATAAAATAGTTAAGATGGGAGATGTAGGGTTTAGCAAGTTTGTTAGAGTTAGGCTCTGTTTGGCGCGGCGTTTTTAGTCCGGTGAGTTTGGACAAAAACGCCACCATCATAGAATGTATGTTTGGCATGACAACTCTTATGATCGTCACCAAGAAAATAAAACTAGTTTTGAAAATAAAAGTGGATGAAGTTCCTTAGGTGAGGTGGGGCGTTGACAATTGACGGTTCATAACCGCTGTGTTCACAACCGCTGCCGCCATGCCAAACGGAGCATAATTTAGATGCATTATAATTTATAAGTGGTGGCAATAAGGTATTCGCTGCGAAAAAGAAGTCTCGTCATACATGGCAGGCAGCTAGGGTGGACCATAAGAACGAGAAAATAAAAAAGTTCTAATGGAAGTAAAGTTTGCGACCAGCTACTGGCGACTGCACGGACATAGTAGTTTGACATATTCAGAAAAAGTAGAGGGATTTTGCTTAAAAGTTGAGGATAAGATGCAGGATTTGTAGTTAAAACTAGGTAGTTTCACTGAAGAAGTGATTCGCGACTCTTATGCGATAATATAGCAAATATGGATTTGAGTGTTGGGTAGTAACGAAGGTATTGGTTGATTAATTAGGCATGATATAATGGAGAAATTCAAGGTGAATTCTTGGCAAAACTAGAAATTATATATTAAGAAATGAATATCCCAGTGTATCTATAAAAGATAAGATGATATAGGCATTAATATTTGGGGTTGTACAATGAATGTTAGAAGATGCATCCATAAGAATTTGTAAAATTGATATTTTAGGAGTATGAATGGAGATAATTTGTATAGAACCAACCTCAAAATGTTGTGATTAAGGTTGATAATGGCGATGATAATGAAGTCGCGGGGTGGTTAGTTTGAGGATTTAAAGTAGGGTTATAAATATTAAACCTCAAAATGTTGTGATAAAGGTTGATAATGGCAATGATAATGAAGTTGATGCATCCTGCGACGCATCCTAGTTTCGTTTACTATGCATTTATGTATTTCATTTCATGCATTTCTTTATGCGCAACGCCGCAACCTTCTTTATTTTACGCCTCATCTGATTGACTGTCCGATGAGTCCTTGAATAAAAAGGTCCGATAATTTAGGTAATTAGGATAGAAATGGAAAGTTTAAGCTATTTAAGGATCCATAGATTTAAAATATATTTTTAAATCAATGAAGAGATAATTTATGGACTTACTTGGAAAGGCATGGATTGTAAATACTGTATTTCTGGAAGAAGAAAAAAAGAGAAAAGCCAAATTTCTATTAAAACCCATTCTAAATCATGGAAGAGGGCAATTGGGTATACAGGAGAACGATAAAGTCGCTCTGACACACCCATCAGACGATTCACTCTGACCGTCGTTGTTTTCCCGCGACGCACCCCTCATCGTCGCCAACTCCGGCCCGCGAACAGTCACTGGGCATCGTCAACTCCACCGCCTATTTGTGGCCTATCGACCGATCCTGTTGCATGAGGTGTGTCGTCGACCTCAACGCTCTATTTGGGCACCCTTTGTGCTCGCTCATTCCGTCGACTGGTGCGCACCAAATAGCACATATTTGTTGTTCTCTCCCCTGCTGCTTGACGGGTTTGGATTGGAAGAACTTCCCTCTCCCACTTTTGGTATTCCTGCTCCAATCACTTGGTTTATTTTTATGTGCTCCGCTAAATAGTTAAGCTTGCCCCGAACGTTCAATTGTTTTTATCACCGTACTCCATAAATTGGTGTGTGTGATTCTACTTGTGTCTGTATTCTTCTCGCGAAAGATTCGACTCGTTAACACGTAAGAGGTCAATCCAAATAAAAATAACGAATTTCTTAAGGTTCATAAAGACGAGTTTGATTTTTGCACGCAAAACTTAACTTTGGCACTCTCTGCCTACATTAGAAGTCGTAGGGTGGTTAGTTTAGGGATTAAAAGTAGGGTTATAATCTTAAACCTCAAAATGTTGTGATTAAGGTTGATAATGGCGATGATAATGAAGTCGTAAGGAGGTTAGTTTGGGGATTAACTCTGAAGTTACAATCTTGAACCTCAAAATGTTATGATTAAGGTTGGTAATGACGATGATAATGAAGTCGTAGTGAGGTTAGTTTGGGGATTCAAGGTAGGGCTATAATCTTAAACCTCAAATTGTTGTGATTAAGGTTAATATTGGCGATGGTAATGAAGTTGTAGGGTGGTTAGTTTGGGGATTCAAAGTAGGGTTATAATCTTAAAACCCGATATGCCAAACTTTACAGAACGCGATTCGGTTTATCCTTGCAGGGAATGCATTTTTTGGCTCAATTTCGCGGGAATGAGTTGGTTGATAGTTGATACTCTTTCTCGCCTAGTTAGCCTTAGTTAATATTTATTAATTTTTATGGGATTAATTTGATAAATCAATGACATGAAATTTATCTTCTCATACAGTCTTAACTGAAAAAAATGGCATGGCGGATTTATGGACGGCTTGCTTCGGGATAAACCCTGGTATCTTCTGAAGAAAACACAACAAGCAGGTAGCCAAGAAAAGGAATAATCTTTTCTGATGAAATAGTTTTTGCATGATTCTTCGAATCTTTCGCAGGCCGGCAGGTTAGCACTCAATGTGGAGAGGAAGAGACTAGAAAATTGCAAAGCAACAGTTCTGTTGGGCGGGTCAGCTCGATACATTTTGATAAATGTGTTTTTAATGAAAACAACCGTGCACAGGGCTTCGCCCGTGCCCGATTGCTCTCGGTTGCGCGGGCATCTTGAATTTTTCAAATACAAAAATTATAGAGAGAATTAAAATTTATATAATGAACATAAGGCTCTTCTCTTAAAATAGTAGATAACAACAATAACACTCAAGCCTTTATCCCATTATAGTGGGGTCGGCTATATGGATCCTTTGTCGTCATTGTGCTCCATCTTGTGTCATAATCTAACTAATGTCTGAGTACATCATGTCTTTCCTTGTAGTTTCATTCCAAGTCTTTATTGGTCTACCCTTCCCTCGTTTAACATGCCTAGTGACTAGAATCTCACAATGCCTAATAGGTGCCTCTAATAGTCTCCTTTGTACGTGTCCAAACCATCTTAGTCGAGTTTCTCGCATTTTCTCTACAATTGGTGTTACTCTTGTCTTATCCCTGATACATTCATTCCTAATTCTATCCAGTCTCATGTGTCTACACATCCACCTAAGCATTCTCATCTCCGCAACTCTCATTTTTTGCTCATGTACACAATTCACTGCTCAACACTTAGAACCATAGAGCATCGCTGGTCTAATTGCAGTACGGTAGAACTTGCCCCTTAAGTTTTAATGGTACTTTACGATCGCACAAGATCACCGACGCGCCTCTTCACTTCAAACAACCCGCTTGGATTCTATGTATCACATATTTATCAATACTTCCGTCTTTTTGAACTATCGATCCAAGGTATTTAAAGCATTCACTACGGGAAATTTCTTGATCGCCCAACTTAATAACGAAGTCATCTGTCGTTCTTGCATTGCTAAATTTAAGCTACATATACGCCGTCTAATAAATTAGAACCCTTTATATAACACTTGATTTATAAAGATGATCGTGAAACAAATACCTATATTCAATCATCACATATTTTAGCTTCGAGAATCTGCCTATTTCTCCTTCCCAATGCCCAGAAATATAGTATAATAGTGTTTTTTTTCTACCCGTGCCCTAGAGAAGTAAAGAAATGTAATGCTTAAAAAACTTGCCTTTTTTTGTTTTATTTCGGCCTTAATATGTCGTATTAGAGTATATTATGGCTTCGTTTGGTGCTGCTTTTTGCTCCGGTGAGTATGAACAAAAACGTCAATCATAGAATATATGTTTGTCATGAAAACGGTCATGACCATCATCAAAAAGAAAACTAGTTTTGAGCATGAAAGTGGATGAAGGTCCTTAGGTGACGTTGGGCTTCACAAATGTTGGTTCATAACCGCCGAGTTTGTAACTGCTGCCATTGCACCAAATGAAGCATACGTCTAATGACCCGCTCTCATGCCAACGCGCTTTAAAACAAAGTTCAAAAAAGCTGAATATATTAGAACCCAAAAAAAACCTTCCCAATTGAAGGGGAAAGATACAGTGATTGCTAATCTTAAGCAAGCTGCAAAGAGAACGTAAACATTGTGTTTTTAATTAAATGAAGGCTCTTAGGGTAACTTAGGCTCCGTTTAGGAGGTCAAGCGGTTATGACTGCATGAACCGAACCTTAAATCTATCCTATGAATCTAGCATAAGATGGATTTAAGGTCCGGTTCATGCGGTCATAATCACTTGACCGGTGAAAATAAGCCCCCAAACGGAGCTGAAATATTTAAATATTTATAACGAAACATTTCAATTGAAGCATGCTCTATGCCGGTCGTTCAGTATATTATGCTGAAAAGTTCTTCCCTAGGTCGAAAAGATGCAGCTCAAAGCTACCATGCTAGTAACATCTCAAATTTCGGCGAATTTTTTGCCGTGCCTGAATAAATAGGTGTGGGTCTCACTTTCATTTCTTCCTTCCTCAATTTTTTTCGCACCTATTAATCCAAGTTCACGTTATGCATACAAAATTTTAGCCAAATTTTGAGCCCATCAGGTCGCCATCCAAGAAGGTAAATTTGAAAATTATGATAATTGTATTTTAATTATGAATTCATGTAAATGAGAGATTCAATTATGTGTTCATTGATTAGTGCTGATCCAAATGAAGGGTAAGATTCTGTTTGGCACGGCAGTATCATTCATGAACGCGGTGGTCGGTGGTTATGAGCTGTCATTCATGAATGCTCAACCTCGCCCACTGCGGTGGTGTTTAATGACGTGTCAAACACAATGCCTAAATATTAAAAATAATAATAATAATTTTGTTTTTTTCACCTTGATTGAGGATTTTATTTATACTAAAAAACATTGGTAAATTTCATTTATACTAAAAAAAAGTAAATAGAAAATAGTAAATTTCATTTATTTATACTAAAAAAAAAAAGAAAATTTCATTTAAAAAAACATTGGTTGTCCAAACCACCCATATTATATAGAAACTATATGTACAGAGGAGACCAATGAGAAGGCTCATACTAAATTTATTCTTTTCTTATCATGAGTAAGAGTTCGTTTCGCAAGGCGGTGGCAGTCATGAACACGATGGTTATGAACCGTTCTCCGTTTAGAGCGATATCTTTGCTCCAGTGAATTTGGACAAAAAACGTTACCGTCATGAAATATGTATTTGACATAGATAATGGGTATGACTCATGAAAAAACATTTCATAGGTGATATAGAGTGTTCACAAATGATGATTCGTAATTACTGTGTTAACAACTGCTACTACCAAGCCAAACTGACCCCAAATCAACTGAACATTTGTGAGCAAAACTAAAAGAAGTAAAGGGTGTAGTGTTTATTTAGATAGTGTTTGGCGCAATGCTCCCCCTCTCTTATTTGCCCGCCGGCCTTTATATAGTTCTCGTTCTTCATGGAGTGGCTTCGGCAGGAATAGACACAGAATTATACTCGTAACAAATTGCGACACGAATCAAACAAGAGCATGCTTGTTATTGTTATTGTTCGCTTTTGATGAGGGCTTGAAATATATGCAAACTATATATATAGCATATAGTTTACTCTTGTATATTGTTAATAAAATTTGATGAATAAAGTGTAAAGTTTAAAATAAGGTAAATTAAAAATCCATGATAGCTTTGTTAGTGCTCCAATGGGTATAATAAGCTCAAGTAAGCTAGAAAATAAACAAATTAATGCTTATTAAAAAAAAGTTTGAACATTTTCCTTTTATAGTAGTATAAAAATGTGAAAGATACTTAATTTACAAAAGTATTTGAAAGATATCTGTATCAATGTTGAACAGATTATACTTCTCTAACAGTGAATCCATCTCATATTTGAAGGAATCCAAGAACAACCCTAGGGTTAGACCTGCCTTCCAATAATTGAAGGCGGCGACGAGACGCCGGACCTTGCCGAAGAATCGAGAAGACGACCGGTATGTCACAGCGCCTATGCCCTCGACCACGACCACGGCTAAACCGGCCGACAGAATATCCCAGTCCCCAGTTTGACCGATAACTGTGGCGAAGGCGGTGGCACAGTAAAATCCAACCAGGAAGAATAGAACCTTCACTGACAGACCATTTCTGAGATCCTTGATTCTGCTGCTTAACTTTCTTTGTAAAGATTGGACGGTTCTGATCAGCCTAGTAGTGTTTTTACTACTTTTTGGACCGTCCGATCTGGCCCCATCCGCCGTGTTCTTCACTGATAGACTCCTGCATCTGAATAAATTTTCAATCATATCATAGAGGTCTAAAAACATTAAAACGACCATAAAAATCAGCTTGGCTTGAAATCATTTGAACAAATCTCGGTAGAGGCCTAAATCTTGTTATAGGTTGGTTCGACCTGATCTCAACTGGAGTCAAGCCAGACGTGACTTGTTAGCAGAAATTCTAGCTTGATTCGAGCCAAAAGACCCTCATTTTGATATAATCAGAATATCCTGAGAATCTAACTTAGGTTATCATGTATGAACTAGGAAACACTTGTATGGGTGCGATATGTATCTGGTACGTCGGTGCGGCGAAAATTTTAAAAAAAGGGTGCGTGTACAAGAGGATTCGATTTATTGAATGTAATAAATATATATATATATATTTCACAAATATAATTAAAAGCCCACAAAACAATAAAAGATCACAAATAATTGCATAAATAATCAACAAGAAATTGGTAAGAAAATTACAATACAATGAGGAATTGGTAAGAAAATAAGAATGCAAAATTCCTAAATAATAATAGATACATGAAATTAGCAATAAATACCAATACATACCCTAAATAAGCAATATGGAAATTTGGAATAAACAACAAATTATGAAATCAGATTTTAGCAACAGGAAACAAAATCTGTCTTTGAAATTCTAAAATCAGTAAATCCTAAAATCAGGAAAACAACATTTCTGCAATCAGGAAAACAACATATCTGAAAATTTGAAACAGCTATTTTGAAAACAAAAACAAAAAATTCTGAAAGCAGGAAAAGAGCATTTCTGAAATCTGGATCAGGATGAAACAAATGAACCTCCGGCGGCGTTTGCTCCGTTTCCACCCGCCCCCCTTGAGAAACGCTCCCAAAAAGCTCCGTTTGGAGCAGCCACCTCCCCCCTCCGGTTCGAACACTCCGTTTCCACCCGCCATATCGACCCGCCACCGCCGAACCAAATGAAGCCGAAAGCTGTTCTGAAATTCTGAAACAGCAATTCTGAAATCAGAAGAAGAGGAAGAAGAGGAAGAAGAGAAAGAAGATGAGAAGGAAGAAGAGAAAGAAGATGCGGAAGAAGAAGCTTACGATCAGGAGAGGGATAGAATAGCAGGCGGCAGATGAGAAGATCTCGATTGATCGATCGACAAAAATGTAGCAGGCAGAAGATGAGAACGATCGACGGCGAACACAGAGCTGGCAGCAGACGAGAACGATCAACAACAAACACGCAGCATGCGACGGAAGAAAAGGATTGACGACAAACGCAGGAGGCAAATGAGACGCACACATAAGACCTAATAACCCATATTTTCGTCGTCAGCACGCATACCTATATCAGGAACGCATCCGGTACAGGTACGAGCCTCAAAATGCTGTGTTTGTGCTTCCCAATAAAAAAATTTCTAGAGTAATATATACATTTATCACATAGCACTATGAATAAGCACAATGTAAAAGCCCACTTCTTGGCCCATTATGAGATTTCTCTTATGAATAATTTAGTCTAACATTTTAGTTTGGATTTAAGAGATCATGCCACCCTCCTAGATACAAATACTTGTATTTTTAAGTGTTCATATATGAAGTGATAAAAAAATTTAAGTTTAGTATTCACTTTTTCTACATGGCATAAGAGCCTCCTGATTCCGAAAGTAATCCTCTCAATGATTGAGCTATTGTGTTTGCCGTTTGAGCAACCTTTACAAAAATCTATCCGTCTAGTGGCCTTGCTGGCTTGAGCCCACAAAACTAGCCAAGGTTGTTTTGAAGCTCGCGGTTCCATCGCTTGAGCTCTCCAAAAACTCCTCCCACCTGCAATCAAAATAAGCACCCTCACCCCGCCTTTTATAAACACGCCACATATTGATGTCCTTGCAAGACGCTCTAACCGACCTCGTCGACCCTGCCTTTCACTATTGTGCTCGCTTTTTCCTCTCATGCACGGACTCGCTGATTCCACCTCCCACGGGACTCCCCGCTCCCTCCAGGTGTTGAACTCACCAAGCTTGGCCTTCTACCTTCAACGGTACATTGCATTTGCGACGAATTTCATTGTACCCCTCCTGGTGAGTCACCAGATATGTTATCACTTTATGGAAGCATTCTAGAGTGACATTCCAATGCCAAAGTCTTACACAGTCTTTAAGATGCTTATCTCACACACGACGAGTATTTTTACACTCCACCTAGAGAGCCTCTAGAAAAACCACTACTCTTTAGGGACGTATCCACCATCTTTGAGTTAATCGAGACTCAGAGTGCTCTCAATGATCTTGGTTTGATTCCATCATTATTAGTGTTGGCATTTCGGGTGTTTATTTAAATGATCATCGCACCCGCGATGAATTTTTTAAACTCCACTCACTAAACTCCCATATCATGTGCCTCTCTAGAATGAAACCTGAAGGGATGAAGAGTCCCTATATAGGATTTTGGTTATGTTTCTCAACCGTCATTTATTATCGTTGTGTAGCATGCACGGGTCTATCTGACATACGAGTAATTGTAATAAAATTATTTATATATCTTATGTGGATAGCCACAAGAGATTGCAAAGTTTCAAAGAAGAAGATCATGTGTTGATTTGTATGTGTTGAGAGGTTCCCCATGGGAACTGCTCAAAAATAAAATTCTAAGTGAATGGGTCCTTACACTGTGTTTAATAGAATTGGAACAAATGCTTAAGAGCTAGATATCCCTCGGAGTAAGAGAATTTCACATGTATTCAATGTCGAAGGTTTGACATCATTCATTGAGCCACATGATTCTATGTTCCCTTCGCCCTTTACCGCCACAACTCATGAGCCTCCATTTTTGTCCACCACTCCACAATAGTTCCATTTGTCCCCGATTTCCACTTCCATCTAAGCGCCTCAGCTGGAGCCTTCGTCTACCATTCAGCTTCTAGCTTCTGTTGCATCCCGAGTCCTCAGCACCGATTGATCATACGACACCTTCCATGACAGTGCTATGTTCTCTGACACAAGTATCACCTCTGTTTCTTCCACAGTAGTACTACATTTTCCAACATAGGCATCACCGTGGCTTCTTCCACAACAATACCATGCAGCGTGCAACGTCAACGACAATAGCAGTACCCTTCTTGAGCATTAATGTCCACTATTATGACTCGGGCATCTTCTACATCATCTCCTATGGCGACATCACCATTTACAGTACCATCATCAGCTTCGGAGTTCCATGGTTTCACCTCGCCTTCAGACGAGAGCACGTCCATCTTCATTCACGGAGATGAATGCTTTCAAGGCGAGGCAATTGATGGGGAATCGGAACTGTTCATCTTATGCGGATCGACGATCGTAGTATTTTGTTCTTTTAATTTTTTATTTAAAGTTGTATTTTTGAGTCGGGACGATCGACCAATCATAGCCGTATGTTGCCCTCCTAGAGTCTATACATAGAGAATGAGGGCTCTCATTTACAGACATTGAATAATGGAGTATTGAAGTCCATCCTTTGTTCATTTCAGTGTCGAAGCCGAGTGTCGGGTGTGAAGCCCTGGATCCCCTCCTCCTCCTTACTGTGAGCCTCCCCCACATTCCTCCGCTTCTCCCACCTCACAACCGGCCAACCTCTCCCCTTAATTTCAGCCACACATTAATTCTTAACTGAAACCCCACTCCCACCTCACATCCGAACCCCTCCAAGTCCCTAAAATCCCTCCTTTCCATTCAACATCCCCCTCCATTATTTCATCTCCCTTCCCAGTTGGATTCCTATTGCCCTCTCTGAACTTCTCATGGAACCACCTTCCAACCATTCCCAACCCCTCTCTGCCAGTCCCCACCCCCCTTCAGCCGCCCCTCGCACCTTTTCCAACCCCTCTCCCCACGTGGAACCACCCCCCAACCGGACACTCTAGCTGCAGAAATTCCTGGCAACAGTTTTCAACTCACGGCCTCCTCCCAGCAGCTATCCCAGGCTCGAAAACTGCTGTCTGCCGCCAAAGTCGCCGCTCGACACAGCCCAGAGTAGCTGTCCCAGTTCCTGGACAGCTACATGCAGCATCTGATTGCTCAAATCAGTCCCGGACTGCGACTTATCCCTCCTGACAGCCCTCCGAAAGCATCTCCAGCCCTCCCCCGTCGGTATTATGTGAATCTTCAAATTAGTTGTCTTTATTTCATGTTGAATAAGTGATCATTTACTACTTTGCGTTATATCTCGTTGTAAACTTTGCTTCCATGCTAATAGTGGCAAATGTGGTATTCATTTGTTTGTTTGTTTGATATTCGGACACTCTCACATTAATACTACTATACCCTCCCTCTAATTTTGAAGTTTTCTCTTCTATTGTGGTTTTCGTTTGCATTTTATAAATCATTGTTGTTGCAAGTATAAATCGTCAAATTCATGTATGGTTACATGTAGGAGTTCAATGACTATTTCCTCGTTACATAGGACCGTCATGTGTCAATTTCGCTCTAAATTCCATAACCGCCAGGACAATCTTGTTAATTAGCTCTTACATTTTGACCCGAGCAAATTTTTCAGTGATTCCTCAAATTTGTCAAATTCAAACGCTAGATGGAAAGAAAAACTCTAAAGGTCTAGTCAACCAAACCTTGAATTGTTAACTGAAGTGGAAGCTAGACAGATGAAGAGTAAATGAGGATGAGTATTGATGCTACGGCCTCTAACGGTCTTCTGTAAGATGGACAATAAAAATGTTCTTGATCGGTACATTCTTTCAGACTGATAAGGCAACACTGTTAGTTGCGTTGCCATCCCCAATGTTAGCCTGCAAAAACAAATTTTATGAATGAATAACAGGAATATTATGTGTCTGACGAAGGCAAAGATGCAAGTTTCACATATAGAAGCTTAAATTTCATGCCAATGTCAGCAAAAATAAAGTTGTGCATACAATGTTGTAAACAGTTCATCAAATTTTGTTAATAGATTCAACTTTCCAGCAACAATAAATAAACTAAAATTATTCATAAACTTGTACGGGTGTTGCATGACTCGATCTGGATCTCACAGGCGTAGACCAGCTTAGGCAGGGTTTGCATCGGTGTGGCTTGACCTGGTATGGGTCAAATCAACCATGTACTGTGGGCTTGTCCAAACTATGATTTTGATTATTTTGGCTCCATTTGGGGCATTTTTATTGAGTCCATGCTCTGGACCTGCGTCCTAGACATCTCAATGACATCTCAGATGTCATTTTGCCTATGAAAATGCATCTCATGTGTCTAATATGTCGCGCCACATTTGAGATGTGGCGGATGTCGCACAATATCTCAGACATCTGAGATAAATTTTCACAGGCAAAATGACATATAAGATGTCACTGAGATGTCCCAGACCTAAGAAAAATGGGTCCGCTCCCTGGATCAAAATCTTCCCCGTTTGGGGCGAAGTTTTTGGACTTCACATGTCCAAGATGAATATCATTACCCTTGACGATCTCTTGGGAGCCATCGAAAATCTTGCCGGGTTGAAAGCAACGCAACAACATTGCCTCCACAGAACTAGCCTCGGAGCTCGAATCGGACCGCGGGAGCTCCACCAATGGCTTGCCCTTCTCATCCTTCTCCTTCCTCTAAGCTCTCCCTTTTCTCTCTTGGTATGAATGAGAGAAGATGCCAACCCCCAGTCTTATCACTACAGGAAAGCATCTGGTCCATTGGATCCAAATAGAAATAATTGGATGTCCAAGATCTGCCCAAAAGTCCACATTTGACTTGACACGGCCTGTGACATGCCCGTGTCACAGGCCATGTACTCCAAGCGGTGCACGAACCGACTCAAACCAAACCAGAACACGGGCTCCAACACGCCCGTATCACAGGGTAGACACGCCCGTGTCAACTATGACATGGCGGTGTGACTGGCCATGTCACCGTTTCAACACAGGACCAAATCACCTGAGAAGAACACGGCTAGGCACACGCCCGTGTCCTTGACCGTGTGCCCAACACGCCCCTGTGACACGCCCGTGTCACAGGCCATGTTCCAAACTCAATGCCACTCCACTCAACGCCACTCAACGCCGCCTGGTTACCAACCTGAGCAGGACACGCCCTGGGATACGCCCGTGTCCCAGGACGTGTCACCTTCTCGACGATCGTCAACTGTGCTATCTCGAGAACTCAACTTGACGCCCACCGTTAAGGACACGCCCTGAGACACGCCCGTGTTCCAAGCAGTGTGCACTGGACACGCCCTGGGACACGTCTGTGTCCCAGGCCGTGTCACCCAGCCTGTCCCCATTTTGGGACTTATGGTTTTTGGGGTGTTACAATCCTCCCCTCCTTAAAATAAATTTTGTCCCGAAATTTGTACTCAGCAAGGGAACAAGAATCACAATGCTATAACGTTAAAAGATCTATTATAACAAAATGTACACAGTCAACAATTTATACCAAAAGTTCGGGAAACTCAGCTCACATGGTCTGCTCTCGCTCCAATGTAAGCTCCTCACGGTCACAATTGTCCCACCGGACTTTGACCATCCCGATTATCTTGTTCCACAACTGTTTCTCGGCTCGATCCTCGATCCGAATGGGTCTAACCTTCGTCGTTAGCCCATACTCGACTAGTACACGATCATTCTCAACTACTTGAGCTGGATCCTTGACGGCTTTGCGAAGTACTGAGATGTGGAATACATCATGCAATCTACTAAACTCTGCTAAAAGAGCTAGCCGATAGTCAGCTTCCCCGACTCGCTCCACCACTTCAAACGGACCAAGGTATCTCGGACTTAGCTTTTTCAACCGCCGAATCCTAGATACGCCTTTGAAGGGTTTAATCTTCAAAGAGACCTAATCGCTCACCGCGAACTCTACGTTCTGATGCTTGGCGTTATAGTACTTTTCTTCTCAATCCCGGGCTATCAATAGCCTCTCCCGAATAGAGCGTATTATTGAGGTAGCTTCTTCAACTTCTTTTCGCCCATTCAGCTTGGATTCACCTACTTCTGCACAAGCTAACGGTGTACGACATTTACGACCATATAGAGCTTCAAACGGTGTCATACCGAGTGCTCGCATGGTAGCTGTTATTATAGGCAAATTCTACCAGATAAATGTACTCTTCCCATTTCTTACCGAAATCCAGGGCACACATATGGATCATATCTTCCATCGTCTTGTTGGTTCGCTCAGTTTGGCCATCCGTTTGGGGATGAAAGGCCGTATTGAATGCTAATTTTGTGCCCAATATTTAATGAATTAGCCTCCAATCAGTTGAGGTGAATCGCACATCACGATCACTGACAATTCTCTGAGGAATACCATACAGTCGAACAATTTGCTCCACATAGAGCTTAGCCAAGGTTTCCACTGAATAGTCCCTCTTATTTGGAAGGAAGTGAGACACTTTTGTCAACCGGTCTACAATCACCCAGATAGAATCATGACCGCGTTGAGATCTCGGTAACCCGTGCCCGAAATCCATTGAAATATCATCAAACTTCCACTCCGGAATCGGTAACGGCTTCAGGAAACCACCAGGCTTCTGGCATTCTGCTTTCACAAAAGCACAAGTGTGACATTCCGCCCCATAACGTGCTATGTCTTTCTTTAGTCCGGGCCACCAGAACAACTTTTTCATGTCTCTGTACATTTTTGTTCTCCCAAGGTGAATTGAGTACTTGGCAAAGTGCGCTTCGTACATCAACTCTTCTCTCAACTTCCCCGTACTTGGGACGCACAACCGACCATGTTTCCATAGTAAGCCATCATCCCAGGAGAATTGATCACCGGGACCATCCCTTGCATAGCGTTGGAGACTTTCATCAAGCTCCGTTGCTCGCCGAACCCTGTCTGCAAGGTCATATTGTACCTTCGTCCAGTTCAAGCATGCATCAGCCGTAGCATCCTTGTCAACACAAGATATCTCTAATGCTTCCATCTCCTGGATTAGCCGCTCATCATGCCTCTGCAACCAGTTTGCCCGTACTGGCGTCCTACGACTTAAAGCATCAGCGACCACATTTCCCTTCCCGGGAGTATAGTGAATATCGAAAGTGTAGTCCCCAAGGAACTCCATCCACCTCTGTGGTCGCATATTCAGATCCTTCTGATCTAACAAATACTTTAGGCTCTTGTGATCTGTATAGATATCCACTTTAACGACATAGAGATAGTATCGCCACAACTTTAGCAAGAAAACTACCGCCGCCAACTCCAAATCGTGGACGGGGTAGCTCCGTTCATGCACTTTTAACTGGCATGAGCCATAAGCAATCACTTTACTAAATTGCAGGAGAACGCAGCCTAAGCAGCTCCAAGATCTCATAGCCGTCTGTACCACATGGCGATGTCAACACAGGCGTCGTGGTCAAACGATTCTTTAGCTCTTCAAAAGCTCGCGCCCACTCCGGCGTCCAAACGAACTTCTGATCTTTCCAGCGTGTTTGGACAAAAATGCTACCATCATGAAATGTGTGTTTGGCATGTAAAAGGTTACGACCGCCGCTAAGAAAATAAAACTAGTTTTGAACATAAAAGTGGATAAGTTCCTTAAGTGAGGTCAGTCGTTCGCGGTTCATAACCACCGCGTGCGTTCATGACCACCAACGCCGTGCCAAACAGGGCTCGTTGGATTCGTTTTGTCAGGCCAAGTGAGCTCATTGAACTTTGAGCCAATTATGGGTTACTTTGAAACAAATAACAGCAGTATCCATCTGCCTGCAAAGTCATCTATATTGTATGCTAAGATAATTATCATGTCTTGTGTTGAGAACATCAAATTCACTACAGTCTTCCAATTACACTGTGTCGACAGAAGGTATCACTCTCTTCAAATCTGCATGTTGAGGGTACTTTCACCATCATGCAGTGGGCATAAATGTTTTATCATCGCCTAATAACATGGAAGAGTGACAATGTACACTTTCTAATTCAAAAACTACTGTGTACAAGAAAATGGGGATTCAGGCAGACTGGAGCTCAAACTCAAAGTTCAAATCTATATTCAAAGCAACAAATTCTAAGACTAAATCAACTCTAGCAATCACTGTATAGAATAATTATCTAACCCTAGGGCAAAATGTAACAATCTAAGTCGTTACGAGA
This sequence comes from Platanthera zijinensis, assembly GCA_039513925.1. Classification (NCBI taxonomy): domain Eukaryota; kingdom Viridiplantae; phylum Streptophyta; class Magnoliopsida; order Asparagales; family Orchidaceae; genus Platanthera; species Platanthera zijinensis. The sequence goes on from CM077083.1 coordinate 189,475,340, forward strand.
TCGCCGGAGAGATTACCGGCGTTAGAAAGAATAGGAATAGGGAATGACCAAGGAGAGGAAGCGACCGGAGACGAGAGAGAGGACGAATAGCCGGGGTTGGCCGGAGATAAGCGAGATGAAGGGGGTGGTCGGAAAGAGAGTAGAACAACTAAACTTTATTATTTCATCCATGTCCTCATTACAATGACAACCCCTCTTTATATAGGAAGAGGCAAAAGCTACATACATCATATTTACAAACATGCCATCCATGTATGGTACTCTTACATTCCTACCCTGCCCATCAAACGACGACCTCGTCGTTTATTCCTAAAATATATATATATATATAGCCGTATGTGAATTTTGGTGATGTCATTCCGAACTATTTGATTGATGTTGGCGATCTTGACATTTAAGTCCACCCGGAGCAAAGACCCAAACGATGTGCGGAGTGTATATGAGAACAAAGCATGCATCATGTGATTTGTTTATTGGCGGCTCCACTTGTGCAGACTATATTGAAATGGTACATCCTCCTGGATCGAAGACATGGATTGTCCAAGTTGATACATGGCTGCAGAAACACGTGTCATCATGTGGATGACCAAGTTGATAAGAGCCCACGATGATGTTAGAGTTGCAATGATGTTGCATCAACTCCTCTAAATGTGGTAAAGCCGTGTTGTCAGAAATAACACGATCAATCGGCGCACATGACAGCTCCTCCAATGGTGGTGAAATCGTGTTCACTATAATTGCTGCCCCAAGTAGAGTAGTTGCCTTGAAGGCTTCTTATTCCTCGTCCTTTGATGGTGTCAAAACAAATGATGAAAGTATTCCTTCATCGACATGGATTATCGGAACCCGGACACCACTTGGCTCTTCAAGTGTCCTGCAAGGGTCATACTCCTCAGACTTGGCTTCATGGCTATTAAGACTAATAGGTGATGGAGACACTTCTATCCCGAATCGATTCTGAATAGCGACCTTGAAATGATGCCAATCATGGCACATGCCATCCCGCAAAAATTCTAGGCACCAATTTGATGACAGCTTGTCCAAATAAAATGAGGCCATGAAAACATAATCAAAGGGATTGACGTTCGTATACTCGAGGAACATTTCAAACTTAGAAATCCAATCGGTAGGATCGCCCGACGCAAATCTTGGGCCCGTAACTTTGTTGGACAAAGCGTTAATCGAGTCCGAAGTTGCTAATGCGGAGCTAGGATCTTGAGCGTGAAAATTGGATGGAGGGGGCTTGAGGAAGTCGAGCTGCTTTTCCTTACTATCAGAATGTTCTTGAAGTTGAAGTGGAGGTTCGGTGAAAGGGACAAGATGTACTAAGGTTGTAGTCCCAACTTCATCTGAATTCACCCGGGACGGAACAAAATGTCCATCTTGCTGGGAAGCATAAATGAAGTGCACGGGGTCATTGTTGGAGATGGAGGCGTTTGTTTTAGAGGTAAAGGCGCTGCCATTTGTTGCTCCATTTTGGCGCTTGGATAGCCAATATGAGAGGATGTAGACATTCTGAGCGTGGATTGCCCGTAATTCCATGAAGGCATTTTGATTGAAATGTTGTTCAGTGGTGACCCTCCTATTGAGTTGTTGATTAAACTCATGCGGATGTTGTTTCGATGATTGATTACACACCATGGATTTTCTTCAAGATCTTGAGTGGACATTATGCTGGCGTGATTTGGAGTGGAGGCGCAGGAGGCGCGGCCTGATAGGTGTCAGGCTAGGTTGCCAAAGGCGCGGCCGGTGGACGAGATGCAAGACCGTCATCGGTGTGCAAGATTCTTGATCCTCACTAGATGTAGATGGCGAAGCGGCTGAAACGGCGAAGCAATGGAGGGGGAGATGCAGCGGAGGCGGGGATATCGAGTAAAGTGCAGAGTCGTTGTCTAGCTAGATGCGTGTTCAGGCGGATCACGGAAGGTCGCTAAAGAGCGGTGATGGCGGAGGATGAACAAACCGAGCACGTCCAAAGCTGCTTGTTGAAGGAGAATCTCTCAAGAATGATAGAAGGACGGAACGCTGATGGCTGTTCCGACAAGCTCTTTCACACCGGCGAGACCGGAGCGGGCACGGATGACAATCTTGAAGAGGGCGAGGGTGGATATCTGCAGATGCCTGAAGGAATTGGGGTGTTGTCACGACTTCTGTTGGATCCTCACTGGCGCAACGTCGTCGTTGATGTAAAGTGCAAAGTCTTGGTTTAGAAATTGTATGAAATTGAGACGGTGGATCTTGGGCAATCGCTGAATTGCCGGAGGCGAATCTTAAATTTTTTTAATGCTAAAACATGACGATGATGAAGAGCTCGCAGCACCAAGCGGTGGGGTCCCTTGCTGGATTCTCAGAGAGGATCACTGGTTGCAGATCACCTGTGATGTTCTTGAGATCTGGATCACTGGTTGCAAATCGCCTGTAAAGTTCTTGAGATCTGCCCTTGTCCTGAATTTTCCGTCGCCGACGATCTTTTGATAAAGAAAAGGCGGCGTGAGGTTTTTTTTTCGTTTGCGAATGGAGGTGGAAAATTGTACGAGTGCTCTGTTGAGAAGCTGTTTCATGGCTGTTTTGATACAGATTTTCAAAGGAAACCTGGAGACCCAGAATGAGGAACTCAATCAAAACAAGCAAAACAAATCTTGATTTTTTTTATAGAAGAAATGGCTCCAAATGATGTCGATTAGCAAGGCCCTTGCTGGAAGGAAACTCCTCAGAACAGCAGTAGAAAAAAGTTGCAAGAACTGAGCATCGGGAGAGAGAACATTAACCGAGAGCACCATTTGTAACGATCTAAGTCGTTACGAGATCGCCGGAGAGATTACCGGCGTTAGAAAGAGTAGGAATAGGGAATGACCAAGGAGAGTAAGCGGCCGGAGACGAGAGAGAGGACGAATGGCCGGGGTTGGCCGGAGATAAGCGAGATGAAGGGGGTGGTCGGGAAGAGAGTAGAACAACTAAACTTTATAATTTCATCCATGTCCTCATTACAATGACAACCCCTCTTTATATAGGAAGAGGCAAAAGCTACATACATCATATTTACAAACATGTCATCCATGTATGATACTCTTACATAAAACAACAAGTTAGATATCACATTCAAATTCAAATGCCAGGAGTACCAAATGCACGAGAAATTTTAATGCATAAATCATGGTTAGAGAGTCACCTGCTTGAATCAGATAAGATCCAGACAATGGAAGAGGAATCTTCCACCAGAAATCCACCTCCTGAACAAGTCACCCTGCTTTCGATGCCGGAACCGAGCTACCATTGCGTCGAACCGCCCAAGGCACGGAGTCGCCGGCCGTCATCCGTTTCGACGGCGCCGCCGTCGATGCCCCCGTCGGAAGGCTCCTTATGCATGTCGTCTCCGTCCACCGCTGTGGCCGCTCGCTCCCGCTCTCTCTCTCCCTCTCTCCTCTATCTCTCTCGGCCTATCGCTTGGCTGCGAAGGAGGAGGAGGCAAAGAATGAAACTGCCGTCTCGAAGCCTTATGCCCTTGAGTTAGGGCAGGCAGATCCAGAAATTCAACGGTCCTGATTGAATCAGCTCAAATGCGTTTAAAATATATAGCTTAAAAGATAAAATACTTTGTTAACAGTAAATTAAAAATAATTATCGATAAACCATTTGCTTCCAAAAAAAAGAAATTTACCATAATTATTATTTTTTAAAAGCTTTAACATCATATTAGCATTAACAAGCTTTGAACATATTAACTTATAAGTTTTATTAAATTGGGACATTAATAAAAAAATATTATGAGTATGTATTTTTTATTTATGTTTAATGGTGTTTTTTTTTAGGAATGATTATTGGTGTTCTAAAATAAAATTGGATCTTATTGTTGATGCAAAACACAAATTATAAATAGTTATTAGTACATAAAAATACAATTGATGTAAGTAAGCATTGACTTAAATTAATTATTCTTTATTCAATTTCTTTAGCACTTACCTACTACCCTAATTTTCTATGTTTATATGTATATGTTTTATACTATTTTTTACATTTGTTAGATGTCATTTACGACATCTCAAATTTCACCTGGAAAGACAACTCAAATGTCAAAAATAAAATACGAGATCTAAAATAACATCTCAAAATCCTAATATATTCGGACTCCGGGCATAAAAATTCTCCTACTGATGGTCCTACATTTATAGGAATTTCGGACTGCAAATAGTCGGAATTCTCAAATTTTCCACTAACTTAGTGGGGGCACGGAGGGAACCACCCTTAAATGTCACGCGCACGATCCGCACGCCCGAATCGCCACGAAACCGTCGCGCCAACCGCCGAACCAACTGTTTGTGGTCGGCCACCCAGCAGGCCGCCGCCGCCCCTCGTGGTCGCACGAATGCGGCCGTGAATGCTTGCGGCCAGTACACCGGCCAGCCGCCGTCACGCTTCGCGGCTGCACGCACGTCGTCGTGCCTCGCGGCCGCGAGGGGCCGCGGCCAGTCACTGTCGACTGATACCAATGTAGTGTAATCAAGGATTATTTCCCTCTCAGAGTTGCAGGAAATTTTTGATTGAGGAAAAACGAAAAGAAGAAAACTCAGATCTTAGAAAAAAACTTAAGAACATTTATTTCTGAAGCTGAAATTTACGATGCTTAATCAGGGGAGGACTTACCTTAGAGCAAGTGTGGATGACCGCCCACACTCAATTTTTTTTTAAAATAAGTAATATTATTAGTCACGGTTTAAATCGTGGCTAATACCTTATTTTTAAAAAAAATATAGTATGAGCCTTGTTTTAAATAGTGGCTAATCCTATTTTTTAAAAAAAATAGTAATAGTCACGGTTTAAACCGTGGCTAATTCCCTATTTTTTAAAAAAAATAGTATTAGCAAATGTTTAAACTGTAGATGTTCTATTCCCGTCATTCTCAAAGTCTGACGGGTGACACGGACATCGAGACAGGCGAGATACATTCTCGCGACTCACGACTTGCGATTAGGTCTTCCTCCTCAACGGAATCTGTGATCTTGAGCTTCGTCTTCTTCCCCCCATCTGACCAGAGCTGAGGTAAGGATCGCGATTTGTCACTCTTGTTTTTTGAATTATGAGATTTTTCCATGTCTGGTATTTCTTCCTCTGATTTCGTCCAAAATTAGGGTTCCCTTCTGAATCTTGTTTGAGTCTTGTTTCCTCCATCAAATATAGTGTGTTCTGTCATCCGTGACATTCGTATTTGTCGAGCTCATCATCTTCTTCTAGGCCATCGGAGCAGAGCTATCCAATCGTCCTGAACTAGGTAATTATCCCATTTCTTGTTAGTGTTTTCAGGGCAGCAAAGTAAGAACTTGGTTGAGGAGAGTTCGGATCATCAAAGTGGGAACCGTTACGGTCGATTCAATTGATTTGAGGCGCACTTCAAGGTTAATGATCTCTTTCATTGGGTTGATTATGTCTGTCTCTTACATCAAATTGTATTAGAGGTCCGCTTGAGACGGACTTAGGCATATTGTATGAAATCTACCCGCGGTGATAATATCGGATAGGTGACCTAATGTGAGGGAGAAAGTAAATGATCATCCACGGTTAGAACTTAATATAGATGATCTTCCCGAGAACCCGGGGTTATAGAAGAGTATTTATGAATATGATTCTAATGAGAGACAGAGAAAGTTAAAATATGATATTTACAGAAAAAAAAAAACTTTCCAACTTAAGAAACATAAATTTCCAACAACGCTAATTGAAAAAGATCCACGTAAATTTATTTGTTCACGATTTAAGGAATACAGTGGATTGCTTCAATGAATTGCATTAGATTTTTTTAAACCAAGATTTAGCGTTTTGTAGTCATGTTTAAACTGATAAATCGGGAATATTTTAAGTACGCCCACACTAGAAAAATTTCTTGCGGCCACCACTGTGCTTAATACATAACAAAAGGTTCTCTTTTATAGGCCTCTTTCAAACATTGTCATCACATAGCTATATGAAAACAAACTACAAATAATAATGGTGTGAGTGGCTAAAAAATCAAAATTGCCTAAAAAGTACAACAGATAACCGATCATAACGTGGATCTCATAATGACTGTTTTCTTTATAAAAGATGTTTTGTTTAGGTGTCTGCTAAGTCATATATTTCTGATGATAGCTCTTATTGGAGAAATATAGTAATAGTGATATTGCCCTTTTGAAGAAATCTGAGGATGACTCATTTTGATAATGGCGTTGCCATCTCTTGTTGGAGGAATCCAGCAATAGTAATATTGTCCTTTTGGAGAAATTTGATTATGACATTGTTATTTATACTGCTGATCAATATTGTATTTCTTTCTTCTGTTGGAAGGAGCTGATGGTGGATTTTTTGAGAAATTTTTTGTTGATGTAGACATTCTTGTTCTTGCACATTGTTGGTGAAGGGGGGTTGGAGTTATCCCATTTGCTAAGATCATGCCAAAATTGTTGCTACAGTACTTTATAATACTCATGTTCTTGTTTTATGTATTGATGTTATGTTCGCAAATGATATCCAAAAAATTTTGCAAATGAATAATCAATCTTTTATATGGATTGCCTCATTTTAAGGGCTCGTCTCCATGTCTACTACTTCGATCTGTGTGTCTACTACTTCAATCTTTTATATGAAATTGCCTCATTTTAAATTTTTATTTTCATGAAAGAAATTTGTGTTATTTATATTTACTTTTCGTTACTCTTTAAGGTAGAAAACGAATTAAAGTTTTGGTCTATCTCTATGAAGCAGTCGGATAAGCCTGCGATATGAGTCTACCGCTTCACCCAATCAGAAATCCATGGATTGGGGTCTGACGTCCAACCATAGAGAAAAAGAGTCAAAACCGGGAAATAAATAATGAACGTTGTAACCTTTGACGTTATAGTTGCAAATTTTTAGTTAAAATTTATTTTTAAACATATATTACTTCTACTATGCAAAAAAAAAATTATTTTCTTCTACACAGACGGATCCTCTTCCCAAAACATGTAAAGTTCGGGTCTTTTACCAATCATTTCGGTCGAGCACGACTACTGTTACTCATTTAATCTAACTTTCCCCCAATATGATCATAACAATCATCTTTCCACAAATGTAACAAATGAAAATTTTAATGTTCGAAACAACATTCTAAACTTTATGATTGATAAACTTCAAACAATCAATACAGATTTACATAAGCTAACCAACAATACGAAAGAAAAGCATTCAATATCCGAACCAAAACCATTTGAAAAACAAAAAACTTCATTGGTTAAACAACTTCAATATGCTAAAATTTAGTTTTAAAAAAAATTGATATAACAAAACTCGATCACATATATTATGATGCATTCATTGAATTAAAAGATAATGAATTAAATAGTGAAATTAGTTTTACGTAACTATATGAATATTATAACAAACACCAAAATGTCATATATTTATATAAATATCAAAACTATGAAAACATTTCTAAACCCTATTCTGATTTTGACACACGAAGTATTACAACATCAGACAAGTATAAAATATATGTCGAAACCAACAATGTTATTGCAGGAGACCCTAATACCTCTAGAAAATACGAAAGAACCGAGGATAAGGATGAAACATTTGATCTGGAATTTTTTAGATATGATAAATGAAAAAATGGGTGAATTATTGTAATCACCAACAATATCACAATATGTTACTAATTTCTAATTCACATAACAGTCTGAAAAGTTTCTTCAATATCGAAAATATCTCACGTCAAGATTTAACAAAATATATGACCAAATGAACCAACACATAAATGGTATCATACAAATTTTTCCTAAATAGCTCAGTCAAAAAGATTTTTTCATATATGTCACAAGCTTTTGGGAAGGATTCGCTTTGGCCTGGCTTAAAAACTTTGATAACATACATCTTGAAAAAATTCAAAATATTAGATTTGCTACTACAAAAAAATATTTAATAAATTAATTTCAATTTTATATGTCAATCTTATATGAGATAGTCTAACAGATATATGAAATATAGAAGCATTGTTGTTAAAAATGATACTATGCAACAACTAGTATGGTAGAAGAATTTGTTGCAACATATATTGATTATAAATTTTAACTAAATGACATCAAAATGTAAAAAATTTGGATAATATTTTTTTAAAAAAAGCATCCTAGAACACCTTAATTGAAGAGAAATATAACACAAACTTCGCAATACCGATTCATATTGCTTTCATAACACTGGATTTCTCAAAATAACATGTATGAAAAAAATAAATGACTATTGCGAGTAAGTAAAAGTCATAAAACAAATAAAAGACCAAATACATAATAAGAGATTATCTATCATAGGTCTCTTCCAAACATTGTCATCACATGTCGACATGAAAACAAATGACAAATAATGACAGTGTCGGTGACAAGAAAATAAAAATTGATAAAAAAAGCACTATAGATAATCGATCATAACGTGGCTCTCACAATTAATGACTATTTTTTTATTAAAGATGTTTTGCTTAGGTGGTTGTCAAGTCACATATTTCTGACGACGGCTCTTGTTAGAGAAATCCAATAATAGTAATACCGTCCTTTTGAAAAAATATGAGGATGACTCATTTTGATGTTAGTGTTGTCATCTCTTGTTGGAGGAATCCAGTAATAATAATATTGTCCTATTGGGGGAATTTGATGGTGTCGTTGTCATCTATACTGCTGACTAACATTGTATTTCTTTTTTCTATTGGAAGTAGCTGATTAGTGGTGTACAAAAAAACCGGTTCTAACCGATCCGGTTAGGATCGGACCGGTTAGGACTGGCTAAAGACCGGTCCCGGTCGGGACCGGTCCCGGACCGGTCCCAGAAGTCCCAAGAAGTCCCTCATTTCATTTCAAAAATTGGTCCCGAATCGGGACCGGTAAAAGACCGGTCAAAGACCGGTCCCAGACTGGGACTGGAACCGGGACCGGTAAAAAGACCGGTCCCGTATATATTAAAGAGCCAAAACGTTTTAGAGCCGTTTTTAACGGCTCTTTAAAGAGCCGTATGCCCCAAAATTGGTGGCTGGCATGGCCAGCCGGCCATGCCAGCCACCAATTTTGTTTTTTTTAATTTTATTTATTAAATTTAATTATTTAAATAATTAATTTTATAAAATTTAAATTTTAAAAAATTTAAAAAATCAAATCCTATAAATACCCCCCCCCCCTCTTAAATTTTTTTTTTCATCTCTCTCTCTCACTTACTCTCCCTCTCTCTCTCTCAACTCTCACTCACTCTCAAGTCTCGAATGACATCTTCCTCATCCATGCCGGCTTCTTCCTCTGCGTTCGTCGCATACAAAGTAGTAGGACACCACCACAAGAAGACGGTCTGGGAGAAATTCGACAAAGTGTGGATCGACGGCGAATTGAAGGCGAAGTGCAGACTTTGCGGGAAGCTAATGGTCGTTGGCAGCAATACAACGCTCGTCCGGCATGTGAAATCGTGCATTTCAAAACAAGCTCCGGAGTCTACTCAAGCTCAAATTTCGACGTCCGGGCACATTTGGACATACGATCAAGCTCGGCAGCGGGAGCGACAAATGGAGAACGTCATCAAAAAGGGATTTTCATTCAGCCACTACGACGATGAAGAGATGACATCATACATACACGAGGTACTTCAACCCAAATATCAGCAGGTAAGTCGTTCTACCACTAGACGCGATGCTTTAGCGGCTTATATGCAATCTAAAGATTATTTAAAAAATTATTTTAAAACATTTGACGGTCGCGTTAGCTTAACGAGCGACGTCTATCACATTTTAAATTTAATTGTACAAGACAGTTTGGTTTATATGAACGAGTACGTAATTAAAATACGAACTATATATGTTACGAGTTATTTTCAGTTCAAAAAAAAGAAAACAAGATTTTAAAAAAATTATTATTTCACAAGGTAAAAAATTTTAGGTTCTTCTTATGATATGCCTATATGCTGGAACTCAACTTATAAAATACTAAAGCGAACTTTGACACAAAAAAAACTTATTAATAGAATTTTATAATAGTGTAGAAGCACATGATTTAGGTGCGTTAGATTGGGAGGTCCTCGAAGATTACGTAAATTTATTAGAATGTTTTTATCGATCAACAACGATTCTATCCGGAGTTTATTATCCTACTTCCTCATTAGTTATTGAAAATATTTTATTAATTACTGAAACGTTTAAAACATACAAAACAAATGAAATGTGGTGTCCGTTAATATTAGTAATGGAGGAGAAATTTTTAAAATATTACCAAGAAATACCACCCATGTTTTCATGCGCCGTAGCTTTAAACCTTTTAATGGGTGTGGACGGGGTAGAAAATTTTATAGAAGAAATTAATCGAAATTTAAATTTAAACGAAACGGCTAGTGATTTTGTTAATTTAAGCGTTTTAAAATTTAATTTTGATTTTACTCGTTTCTATAATTATTATAATAATATGTATGGATCGCGAGCTCGTGAAGAATCCACCCAACCTAAAACAAAAGATATTTTAAAAAATAAACTTTTAGAATTAGCCTCTAGAAAAAAACAACAAACTTCGAGTACTTTAAATGATTTAGATTTATATACAAAAACACAATTTCAAGATTATATGACCGCAAGAGAAATAGAAAATTTTGATATTTTAAAATGGCTGAAAACTAAAACAAATGTTTATCCTATTTTGGTCTTAATGGCCCATGATTTACTAACAATCCAAGCTAGTACGGTAGCTTTAGAATCTGCTTTTTCTTTGAGTGGTAGGATTCTGAACGAGCGAAGAAGCCGTTTGAACGAGGAATCTTTGGAGATTTGCATTTGCTACAAGGATCATTTGGATGCTATAAGGAGGAGGCAACACGTCTCGTCTATTGAAGATATTGAGTCCGAAGTGGAAGATGAGATGAATAGCTTAAGTTTGGGAAGCGCGACCGAAGAATAATTAGGCAAAATGTATTTTATTTTTCATTTTATTTCAATTTTGAATATTTAAATCTAATTTTTCATATTTTATTTTAACTTAAAATAATTTTTCATTTTCGTTCAATGTTATTTTATTTTTGTCATAATGTAAAATGCAAATTTGTAATTCTATTTCATTTTTAATAAAAATTAAATTTTATTTCATTTTGAATTTTATTTCATTTGTAATATAAATATAGAATTTAAAATTTTAATATAAAAAAAATTTAAATAAAAAAACCGGTCCGGGACCGGTTAGGACCGGTCCTCCGGTCCCAGACTGGGACTGGTTTGACTGGAACCGGTCCGGGACCGGCAAGGCAACAGACCGGACTTTTAAAAGACTGGCCCGGGACTGGTAGGGCAGTCTTTTTGGGCAGGAGTACTGTAGCTGATGGTGGATTCTCTGAGAAGCTTTTTGTCAAACTCATACCACATGCTTATCTGACCGCTTCATAGAGAGAGAGAACGAAGCTTTAATTTATTTTTTACCTTAAAGCGTAATGAAAAATAAATTTAAACAACACAGATTTCGTCCATGGAAATAAAAATTTAAAACAAAGGTTTCTACATGGCCAAAAAAAATACTTACGGAAAGGCGGTCAAATATAGAGTTACTAAAGTAAAAGTGTATGGTCACATGTACCGAAGTAGTAGACATGGAGACAAGCCATTTAAAATAGGACAATTTCGTGGAATAGATTAATTATTCATCCGCAGAATCTTTGAATACTAGAACATAACATCAATACATAAAGCTGGAACATGAGTATCACAAAGTACTGTAGAACATTTTTGGCAAGATCTTAACAAATGGAACAACTCCAAACCCCTCCACCAACAATGTGCATGAACATGAATGTTTGCATCAACAAAAAAGCTTCTCAGAGAATTCATCATCATCTCCTTCCAATAGAACAAAGAAATACATTATTGGTCAGCAGTATAAATGACAATACAACCATCAAATTCCTCCAAAAAGACAGTATTAGTATTACTGAATTCCTCCAATAAGCGATGACAACGCCACCATCAAAAGGAGTCATCCTGAGATTTCTTTAAAATGACAATATTACTGTTACTAGATTCCTCCAATAAGAGACATTATCAGAAATATGTGACTTGACAGCCACCTAAGCAAAACATCTTTAATAAAAAACATTCATTATGAGAACCATGTAGTTATCTATTATACTTTTAGCCAAATTTTTATTTTTTAACCATTGGCACTGTCATTATTTGTAATTTGTTTTCTTCTGAGATCTGAGTTTTCATCTTTTCGCTCTTCCTCAACCAAACAATTTCTGCAATCCTAAAAGAGAAATAATCTTTGACTACACTGCATCTGGTAAGAGTGAAATAATCCTTGACTATACTCCATCCAGGCCACCCGACCGGCCGCTACCGCCCATCGCAACTGTATGAATGCGGTCGTGAATGCCCGCAGCCGCCCCCACCCGGCTGCTGTCGCGCCTTGCAGCTGCATGCACACGGCTAGAAATGTCTGCGGCTAGCCCCCCCAGCCAGCTATCGACGCACCTTACAGTTGCACGCATGTGACCGCGAGGGGCTGCGACCAGCATCCTGGCCATCCGTCGTCGCGCGTCGTGGCCGCAAGCAAGGGGTCGCATCCGGCCAGTGCCGCACCTCGCGCCGCACATATGCGGCCGCGAGGGTCCATGGCCGACTGTAATGCCCCCGATTTTTCCGGTAATTATTTAATTCAGTAATGACATATTTATGACGTCAGGGCGTTACTTTTAACGTCAAATTGACGACGCGACGCAGTTAGTGTGATTTCACGTCTGTTAGGTCCGACTGACCAGATTTTGAGATTTTCGTCAAAAACTGAAGTTTTTCACATTGGAAAAAATAAGTTGATTAATTTTGGACTTGTTTGTCAAGTTTCGTCGCGTTCCGAGCATTTTTAGAGTCTTGTCGCCCGTTTATAGTTTTGTATTATTTATGTTTGTCATAAACTTTAGAAATTAATATCTCGAGAACGGTACGTCGGATTTTAGTTTTGTCTTCGCCGTTAGATTCGTAGCGCCTACATTCGTCTACGGTGCGAATTTCGTTCGAATCGGGGTGCGTTTAGCCCCCAATATCATCATTTTATCCCGAAATAAAAGACAAAACTGATTTCTCGAGAAATACATTAGAAATACATTGATTTCTCGAGAAATCCAATGTATTTCTCGAGAATTTGTTTTCAGCCTACACGTTTCACGAATTTTCGGACGCCGTTTTGAGGGTCAAAATGACGCCAAATAAAAAAATAGTTAACATGAAATTTGCTCGTCTCGACAAGATCTACAACTTTTTTGTTGATCACTTTTCGATTCGAAGCCATCTTAAGCCTCTAATCTTGTTTTCCCCACGCCTGCGCTTAAGGTAAGAATATATGACGTTTAACAATTAATGGTTTCTTAATATTATACCTATAAATATATATATATATATATATATATATATATATATATATATATATATATATATATATAGGGGGCGCTGGAAAAACGCGTCACGCGTTTTTGAGCAAAATACGCGCTCCCCAGAAAAACGAAGAAAAGGCCCCCTAAACAGCATTTTTAGAAAAAGTGGTCAACATGAAAGTTGTAGATCTCGTCGAGATCTACAACTTTCATGTTGACCACTTTTTCTAAAAATGCTGTTTAGGGGGTCTATTTTCAAAAGGCGCGAACGGGGGTCCGCCCGGTAAATATTAAGTTTTTTTTTTTTGCGCGGACCCCCTTTCGCGCCTTTTGAAAATAGACCCCCTAAACAGCATTTTTAGAAAAAGTGGTCAACATGAAAGTTGTAGATCTCGACGAGATCTACAACTTTCATGTTGACCACTTTTTCTAAAAATGCTGTTTAGGGGGCCTTTTCTTCGTTTTTCTGGGGAGCGCGTATTTTGCTCAAAAACGCGTGACGCGTTTTTCCATTTATCCGATATATATATATATATATATATATATATATATTATATATATATATAAAAGGAGACGACTTCTTCTTCTTCAATTGAGCCGAACCAGAGCGGAGAGACCGAGAGCGAGAGCGCGGTTTTCATGGATCTTCCGGTGGCCGCCGACGGAGCTCCGGTGCTCGAAATTTTCAACGGAGCATAGATCCAGAAAGCTCTCGTCATTAGCTATGCGTGCGCGGTAAGTTTTTTTTTCGTTTTGTGAACTTCTAGCGGTATGGTTTTCGGCCCTAACCTCTATTTTGGCCAAATCTCCGTAGGTTTCGCTTTCTCGCGTCTTTGTTTGGACCGATCTGCAACGTGGAGTAATTCAGAGGACGGAATCGAGTAAAAATCAAGGCAAGTGATGTTCCTTCCCTTGCTCACCTTGTTATCTCCCTTGTTTTCCTTTAATTTTGGTCTAAATGTTAAATGCGGCCTTTTGTCGTGGTCTTGGGTAACGGGTGGTCGTCTAGGGAAAATCTTGAGTGGAATTTTTCTTTTTGTCGATTCGTCGGATGTCGAGTCTTGTGATTCGATCGTCCCTTTCCTCGTGTGACCCTTGCAATTAGGTCTGGTAGTCCAAACTATTATGTGACCTTCGAAAGTTCATCGGATGTGTTAAGGTTTTAGTAAGAGTCTGTTATTGACCGTATAACTTGAAAGTTATGATGAAACTCCTATAATATAATGAATATAAAATGTTTGTTGGGTTGTGCGCGTTGGGGTAAATCCCTCGGTATAGTGCCTTGATTGTTGGGCTATGCGCGTTGGGGTAAATCCCACGGTATAGTACCTTGTTTGTTGGGTTTGTGCGCGTTGTGGACCTTTTTCCCCGGCACAGTACACCTTTTTGATTGTGGATTATACACTCAAGCTTACCCGGTGTTACGATCCTTTTTCTCGAGCTGATCAATCTCATTTGAAAATTTGAATTTGAATATGAAATTTTTTAAGATATCTATATATGTATATACAGCTCCCTTAGCTTTTGCTTTGAGTTACTTGACTCATACTGCATAGCTAGTTCTTTGTTCTGCTTTCTGTTGATTCGTACTGACTTTTGTTGTTAGCTTGTCTGTTGATTTCGGCCTACTTGGAGGTTTGTCAGGTTCTTTTCTTCTTTCTGCACCACTTGTATCTTGCTTCTGAGGTGTTCTTCTTTTGAATGCCTCAGGTTCAGAGCAGTAACAGTTTGGCTGGTTGAGTTCGTGGTTTCAGAGCAGTAGCAGTTTGCCTCAGGTCCCCACGCTTATCCTGACACTAGAAGACAGGTACCCACTTATGACGGTTATGGGTGTTCAAAAACTTTTAGAGATTGGCTTAAGGGAATAAAAATTTAATTTGATAGTCACGACTGGGACAACCACCACAAGGTTATCGTAGTCCGAGAACTATTAGTAGGTCAAGCCCAGGTATTTTGGCTAAACGAAGAGCGTCGTGTTGGTAGTTATAAACATGCTTGGCCGACAATGTGTAGCCTACTCTCGGATCAATTTGATCCTGCCTAACTCCGCACTGTTGACACCAAGCCTGTGAGTGAGTATCGTTATGGCGCTAGTCACATACCTTCCTATAGGAATGATTATAAACCTAACGCTAGATCATTTTTCCCCAAAGGTCGGCTTGCCCATAGTGTACCTACTACCACCTTTAGGGAAATCATGTCTTATAGGTCATATGTCTTGGACTCGAAAGTTGTTAATACTAGAGCTTCGTCTCATTTAGCCTCGACGTCTAAGCCCCTTGAGATATTGACTGATACCTCTGAGGATTCCAATATAGATGTGGTATCACTTGATCTTGAGGATGATCAACTAGGTGAGAGTATTCCTTCATGTACGTTTGTGCCCGACGATTCTGACATTGAGGGAATCCATAGTGACTTAGAAGACGATGTATGGGATGATTACATTCCGATCTGTGAGCGTATTCCGTTGCCTATTACTTGCACTGTTAGTGTTGTGTCTGACCACCTTAATATTGAGTGCCCTCTCCAGGATACAATCCCCATCGTGATAGAGCCTACGATTGCTCCTACTAAGAGTGTATCAGATTAAATTGGTTTCCTATGAGTTCGTGTTAGTTTATTGACGCTCATAGTGTTAGCTACTTGCTAGTTGTACTGCTGTTAATTACTGTTAGTTTTATACTTGCTCTCTGATAAGATTTTATGTTAGGGTGCATGTTAGTTACTTTTAAGTATAAAATCTACATTCTGACATGGATACATAACATTTCTTTCTTTACTGATAAACTCATTACTTTAAGCGCTATGAAATTGCTTTCCTACTTATACTAAATTTAGAAGTCTCAATACTGTTGCACACCATGAATCACCTTCATTCTCACTTAGGATAACAAATGAATCGAACTTAAAAAAAATTTCACTGTGTAAACCTATACTTTCTCACTCGTGGACTAGTTTATCCACCAGACCAAGGGACACGGTCAGTAAACCTAATAATATAAATATGTTTTAAAACATAATTCATAAGCCTAATTTTTTTTATAAAAATAACTAAAAGGAAAGGGTTGCCTGAACGTTCGTAGTTGTCCCCTACATAGTGTGCCATCACGATCAGGTATTTTCTCTCACTCTGATAGTATTTTAATACTGAGAAAATGCGGGTTGTGACAGTTGGTATCAGAGGGAGGTTGGTTGGTTTAGCAAGTAAGTCGGACGACACTTCCCTTAAGCAAAACTTTAATTGTGTCAATTCATTGCATACACACACTAATATGTCATCAGTAGATCTTGATGGAAGCATGAACACTACACTCATAGCATGATAAGAAATATACGAGACATATTATGTAGTATGAGATGCATAATATGTGTTTGTATATGAATCCACCATAGGTAACAACATGTGATGGTTATGTAGTATGAGATGCATAACCATCATCACGTGGATGCCCATTAACACGTTTTACTTTTTCGTTACATGTAATATTATGTAGTATGGGATGCATAATATTGTATGCATATACCGCTCATAACATGCACTAAGGCCTTTTTAGAATGCGTAACACATCATAAACATCATAGCATAGCATGAGAACATGTGTCAAATTAAAAATCTACATGATGACATATGTAAACACATGATTTGAAATAGAACTTTGAACATTCATGCATTCATATTAGGAGCACTAGTGTCAAGGAGTTGACGATTCATCGTCCTAAGTTAGAAGCATAACATCATGTATGAATTCTCAGAGCAAGGTGACAGCAAAAGCAAGTATGTGTATTTGACCTTGTTTGAACTACGAAGTCTGAGTTTGCTAACTTAGGTGTCTTAAGCTAGATCTTGATTGTTGTACGTTTGTCCTGTAGAGATGCCACCAAAGTGTATTGCGATAAGGTCGACTCCCCAGTCGGAGGTCGAGTCATCGGGTGCATAGAGAGAGGCCGTAATTGAAGGGCTACGACAGAGCAATGAGGCTCTATCACGGTAAATGATTGAGATGCAATCGCAAATACAGGTGTTGTTGACTGTCGTCTCTGGGCAGCTGCCTAGAGTGTAGGACCCTGCATGGGGAAAGTCGTTCATGTTCCTCCTACTCCTTTGGTGCTCCCAGTGTTGCTGCCACCAGAGATGAACTTCATTTCACATTTCCAGCGCTTAGGACCTCCTACCTACGACGGTAGAGCCGACTTCATGGCGTTAGATGACTGGATTATTGTTATCGAGGAAATGTTCTACTATTCTGGAATTTCTGCTGACCAAAAGATGATGGTCGCCGCGTACCAGCTCAAGGGTCTTGCGAAGAGCTGGTGGATAAGGGAGAAAGAAAACCTTACCGATAGGTGTTCATGAGATTCATTCAAGGGAATGCTACAAAAGAAGTTTCTGCCATCGGTCGAGCAAGACCTTCTGATGAATAATTTCCTACATCTGAAGTAGAGACAACTCACCGTTAGTGAGTATGAAGTTGAATTCAGTAAGTTGAGTCGTTTTGCCCCAGATTTATTAGCCTCTGAAGCGGACAGAGTCAAGCGTTTTCTGGGTGGTCTAAGGAATGACATCCAGCAGTTGGCTTGCGCTTATAGGTCTGAGACTTATGATAAAGCTGTTGAAGTTACCCTAAAGGAAGAGGCGATTCACAATGCGAAGAATCATAGACAACAAGTATGGAAGAACAAGAGAAATTCTGATTACAGTGGAAGTTCTAGGGCATTCAACCCTGTTGAAGCCAAAAATGACCGAAGCCAAAATTGACTTCCGTGGAGTTCGACCCTTGGGGAAAGGGGTGACCTCACACCTACTACACTCAGAAGAACGTCACGGACCGAAGACTTAGGAAGCTATGAACTGACCCTCGGCTCTAGCGTGGAGGTCCCACCTCACACCCGGAAGACCTTTGAGGTCTCCCCCTCCCTAGCCAATGCTTGAGCTAGGTGCCTTGGAGGAAAGCCAAAGAGAAAATAGTGGCTAAGGAAAGAAAATGACAAGTCCTTCTCCAAGGCACCCCTAAGGGTCTATTTATAGTTTTTCCAAGTCTTAGGGGTAAAATGACCAAAACGCCCCTGGGGCCAAAATGCCTCCAGCCAATAGGAAACCTCCCCACCGGGGGGCAAAGAGGGAAAAACCACCTCGAGGGTAAAATGGTCCAAGGACGAGACCACGCCAAACCACCCCCCCCCCCCGGCGGTCTCGCCCGGGGCTGGCCGCGAGGCCGCGAGGCAGGGGCGAGAACCCGGCCTTGGGCCGGTCTCGCCCCGCCTGCTCTCGCCTAGCCGCGAGGCAGGGGCGAGAACCCGGCCCCGGGCCGGTCTCGCCCCGCCTGCCCTTGCCCAGCCGCGAGGCAGGGGCGAGAACCCGGCCCCGGGCCGGTTTCGCCCCGCCTGCCCTCGCCTAGCCGCGAGGCAGGGGCGAGAACCCGGCCCCGGGCCGGTCTCGCCCCGCCTGCCCTCGCCTAGCCGCGAGGCAGGGGCGAGAACCCGGCCCCGGGCCGGTCTCGCCCCGCCTGCCCTCGCCTAGCCGCGAGGCAGGGGCGAGAACCCGGCCCCGGGCCGGTCTCGCCCCGCCTGCCCTCGCCTAGCCGCGAGGCAGGGGCGAGAACCCGGCCCCGGGCCGGTCTCGCCCCGCCTGCCCTCGCCTAGCCGCGAGGTAGGGGCGAGAACCCGGCCCCGGGCCGGTCTCGCCCCGCCTGCCCTCGCCTAGCCGCGAGGCAGGGGGTGCGCCTCCGGACTCCGACCGGTCCCGCAGCTTCCCCTCACGCCTACCCTGCTGGGACGGGTGCCTGCCTACTCGCCGCACCCGCCCCTCAAAAAAGGGGGCAAGGGGGAGGCCAATTTTTCCTCCCCCTACTAGTATATTTCCATGCTAGAGCCAAAATTGGCCACCAAGAGTCCAAAATGTCCAAAAAGCTTAAAAGCTTAAAACTGGCTCTGCGCCTGCCGAAGGGACCTTACCCCGCGAATACGGGGTTGTACACAATCCCCGCTCTTTTCGAGGTTGGCACAAGCTCGGAAAGAAACGTCCAACCCAACGTATTCGCTGAGTGTAGCGGGGTCTCGCGGTGTCGAAAGATTATGAGGCCTCTTCCGAGGGGCCAACCTGCCATGCCAGCTGATGAGAGCCTGGGTGGCGAGACCTCCTCAGGGTAAAAGGATCTAGCCTCCTGGGGGGTCAACCTGCCATGCCAGCTGATGAGAGCCTGGGTAGCGAGACCCCCTCAGGGTAAAAGGATCTGACCTGGCAGCGGAGCTAGAGGACTTAGCTCCCACGAGAGATCAACCTGAATCCACCAGCTAGTGAGAGCCTGGCAGCGGAATCATCTCAGAGCTAAGGGACTTGGCTCCCACGAGAGATCAACCTGAACCCACCAGCTAGTGAGAGCCTGGCAGCGGAATCATCTCGGAGCTAAGGGACTTGGCTCCCACGAGAGATCAACCTGAACCCACCAGCTAGTGAGAGCCTGGCAGCGGAATCATCTCGGAGCTAAGGGACTTGGCTCCCACGAGAGATCAACCTGAACCCACCAGCTAGTGAGAGCCTGGCAGCGGAATCATCTCGGAGCTAAGGGACTTGGCTCCCACGAGAGATCAACCTGAACCCACCAGCTAGTGAGAGCCTGGCAGCGGAATCATCTCGGAGCTAAGGGACTTGGCTCCCACGAGAGATCAACCTGAACCCACCAGCTAGTGAGAGCCTGGCAGCGGAATCATCTCGGAGCTAAGGGACTTGGCTCCCACGAGAGATCAACCTGAACCCACCAGCTAGTGAGAGCCTGGCAGCGGAATCATCTCGGAGCTAAGGGACTTGGCTCCCACGAGAGATCAACCTGAACCCGCCAGCTAGTGAGAGCCTGACAGCGGAATCATCTCGGAGCTAAGGGACTTGGCTCCCACGAGAGATCAACCTGAACCCGCCAGCTAGTGAGAGCCTGGCAGCGGAATCATCTCGGAGCTAAGGGACTTGGCTCCCACGAGAGATCAACCTGGACCCACCAGCTAGTGAGAGCCTGGCAGCGGAATCATCTCGGAGCTAAGGGACTTGGCTCCCACGAGAGATCAACCTGAACCCGCCAGCTAGTGAGAGCCTGGCAGCGGAATCATCTCGGAGCTAAGGGACTTGGCTCCCACGAGAGATCAACCTGAACCCACCAGCTAGTGAGAGCCTGGCAGCGGAATCATCTCGGAGCTAAGGGACTTGGCTCCTACGAGAGATCAACCTGAACCCACCAGCTAGTGAGAGCCTGGCAGCGGAATCATCTCGGAGCTAAGGGACTTGGCTCCCACGAGAGATCAACCTGAACCCACCAGCTAGTGAGAGCCTGGCAGCGGAATCATCTCGGAGCTAAGGGACTTGGCTCCCACGAGAGATCAACCTGAACCCACCAGCTAGTGAGAGCCTGGCAGCGGAATCATCTCGGAGCTAAGGGACTTGGCTCCCACGAGAGATCAACCTGAACCCACCAGCTAGTGAGAGCCTGGCAGCGGAATCATCTCGGAGCTAAGGGACTTGGCTCCCACGAGAGATCAACCTGAACCCGCCAGCTAGTGAGAGCCTGACAGCGGAATCATCTCGGAGCTAAGGGACTTGGCTCCCACGAGAGATCAACCTGAACCCGCCAGCTAGTGAGAGCCTGGCAGCGGAATCATCTCGGAGCTAAGGGACTTGGCTCCCACGAGAGATCAACCTGGACCCACCAGCTAGTGAGAGCCTGGCAGCGGAATCATCTCGGAGCTAAGGGACTTGGCTCCCACGAGAGATCAACCTGAACCCGCCAGCTAGTGAGAGCCTGACAGCGGAATCATCTCGGAGCTAAGGGACTTGGCTCCCACGAGAGATCAACCTGAACCCACCAGCTAGTGAGAGCCTGGCAGCGGAATCATCTCGGAGCTAAGGGACTTGGCTCCCACGAGAGATCAACCTGAACCCACCAGCTAGTGAGAGCCTGGCAGCGGAATCATCTCAGAGCTAAGGGACTTGGCTCCCACGAGAGATCAACCTGAACCCACCAGCTAGTGAGAGCCTGGCAGCGGAATCATCTCGGAGCTAAGGGACTTGGCTCCCACGAGAGATCAACCTGAACCCACCAGCTAGCGAGAGCCTGGCAGCGGAATCATCTCGGAGCTAAGGAAAAATGAGCCACCCCCCGAAACACTCTCGACCCTGCCAGCTAGTGTGAGCCTGGTATGAGGAGATCCTCTCGGGGGTTGGGAGCTGGGCATGTCACCTAAGCTTTTTCAATTCCAACATCCTCTAACGGGGGAAAGAAAATGGGTTACATGACCCCCTCGACTCTACTGGTCGGGGGCTAGACTCCTTACAATAACTTAAACATAAAAAAAGATACATGACTCTGCCGAGGCGAGGCTTCTTCAGGGGACCTGGGCCTAGTGGTTGTTATCAGGTTCCATCCCACTGGCCACCTCAACCCTGCTCAGGCTCTCCATGATCTTCTCCATCTCCTCTGCCTTAGCCAACCAAGAGATGGTGTTGACTGCCGTGACGTAGCACTGCCTCGCCATCCTGGAGTCTCCCTTGATCCTGACCTGGATCCCATCTGAGTTGAACTTGAGACATTGGTGGAAGGATGAGGGCACGCACCGGAAGGCGCTGATGAGGGGCCTTCCGAAGATGGCATTGTAGCTGCTTGGAGCGTCAACAATGACGAACCTGCAGTTCCTTGAGGTCCCTCCCAACTTCACCTGGAGTCCGACTCCACCTTCCACCTCCTTTCTCTCCCCTGAGAATCCGAACAGAGGTCCATCCGACGCCACTATCCTCCTTGGCTCCACCTTCATCCCCTCGAACGCCTTCTTGAAAATGACGTTGACCGAGCTTCCGTTATCAATCAAAATCCGGGAGACGGTGAAGCCTTCGACGGCTGCTTGGATGACCAGGGCGTCGCAGAAGGGATCCTCATGCCCTGGCATATCCTTTGATGAGAAGGTGACCCTTTCCTCCGGGGGAGGGGTCTGGGATGTCGAGGCAACGCTCCGCCGATACATCACATGAAGACTTGCCTTCCGAGCGGCTTCGATCCCCACCCCCCCCCCCGTGGATCACAGCTATACCACCTCGGGGTCCTACATCGACCCGGTCCTCACACACATCATCACCCCCTCCTTGGGGTAGAGCTTCAATCCGCTCCGGCTGCTGCTGGGTTGGAGCTCTCGCCCCTCTTACTTCCAGGAACTCAGGGCAGGTAGCTGTTGCGTGCCCCTCCACCTGGTGGAAGTCACAGTACGGCAACTCTACCTTACCTCCCCCTCTCCCCTTGCGATTCCTCCTATCCCTTCGGCCAATCACCATCGCTTGCTGGGGTGGGGGCAGGAGTTGTCTTGGGGCTTGCCTCTGGAAGTTGAACCTCCCTTGGCCCCCATGATGGTTCCCTCCATCCTGAATGAGAGCCCTTCCTGGACCATGGGCAGGTCCTCCCTGCTGCCTCCAGCCTGGCTCCGGACCCTCCTGTCTCTGGAACCCTTGAGCTCTATGCTCCTCTCTCCTTCTCCCTTCATGATGCCTTGAGCCACCCTGCTCCTTCGACTCCACCTCTATCAACTTTGCCAACTTCTTCACAAAGGCCGGGTTGGCCGCCTCCATGGCTATCTCCTCTGCCGCCCTTTCCATCAGCTCCTCGAAGGAAAGGGGGGCCTTCCGAGTCAAGCTCATCTTGAAGAACCCTTCGCGCAACCCCACCGTGAACGCCATCTGGAGGGCATACCCTGGCACCTCTTGGATGTCAAGGACCTCCTCCTGGAACCTATCAACGTAGTGGGCCAGCGACTCCTCGGCCCTTTGCTTTAACAGGAAGAGGGACTCAGGACCCTTCTTCCTCTTCTTGGAGGTGGAGAAGCGAAGCTGAAAGCTCCGGCTCAAGTCTTCGAACCCGAAGATGGACCTCGGAGGGAGTTGATGGAACCAGTCCCTCGCCTTCTCCTTCAACGTGATCGCAAAGAGGCGACACTTGAAGGCATCCGTCATCGGTCTGATGGAGACGGCGTCCTCGAACCATTGCAGATGCTGGACGGGGTCATCCTTCCCGGTATAGTAAACCATGTCTGGCTCTCTGAACCCCTCGGGAACGGGAGCTGAGATGATCAACTCACTAAAGGGTGACCCCCTAAGGGGGGCTCTCGCCACCTCTACTCGCGCGACCTGCTCGCCAGGAGGGCTAGCTCTCGCCGGGCTGGGGAACAGCTCTCGGCCTGGGAGGTCTCGCTCAACCCCCTCTACCATCCTTTCCTTCCCAGGTCTCCTATCCGGCACACTTGCTTCTCCCCCTGCTGGGGTGATCTCGCCTTGCCCCCTGGGAGCCAGCTCCCCGAGACCACTCTGGGTTAGCTCGCCGAGACCCCTGGGAGCTAGTCCCTGGGGGGTGGGGGTTAAGCTGTCAGCCCGAGGGGCAATGCTTCTAAGCATCCCCATGATGCCTTCGATGGAAGCCATGAACTCCTCCCTTCCTACAAAGGGTCCTGGGTTGGGGGAACCACCGAGGTCATCACTACCTCCCTGATCTCCAGCCATGACACTCTCCCGAGATCTTCTGTGTTGGTCACTCTCCACGCTCACCGCACCAAAACTGTTGAAGCCAAAAATGACCGAAGCCAAAATTGACTTCCGTGGAGTTCGACCCTTGGGGAAAGGGGTGACCTCACACCTACTACACTCAGAAGAACGTCACGGACCGAAGACTTAGGAAGCTATGAACTGACCCTCGGCTCTAGCGTGGAGGTCCCACCTCACACCCGGAAGACCTTTGAGGTCTCCCCCTCCCTAGCCAATGCTTGAGCTAGGTGCCTTGGAGGAAAGCCAAAGAGAAAATAGTGGCTAAGGAAAGAAAATGACAAGTCCTTCTCCAAGGCACCCCTAAGGGTCTATTTATAGTTTTTCCAAGTCTTAGGGGTAAAATGACCAAAACGCCCCTGGGGCCAAAATGCCTCCAGCCAATAGGAAACCTCCCCACCGGGGGGCAAAGAGGGAAAAACCACCTCGAGGGTAAAATGGTCCAAGGACGAGACCACGCCAAACCCCCCCCCCCCCCCCCGGCGGTCTCGCCCGGGGCTGGCCGCGAGGCAGGGGCGAGAACCCGGCCTTGGGCCGGTCTCGCCCCGCCTGCTCTCGCCTAGCCGCGAGGCAGGGGCGAGAACCCGGCCCCGGGCCGGTCTCGCCCCGCCTGCCCTTGCCCAGCCGCGAGGCAGGGGCGAGAACCCGGCCCCGGGCCGGTTTCGCCCCGCCTGCCCTCGCCTAGCCGCGAGGCAGGGGCGAGAACCCGGCCCCGGGCCGGTCTCGCCCCGCCTGCCCTCGCCTAGCCGCGAGGCAGGGGCGAGAACCCGGCCCCGGGCCGGTCTCGCCCCGCCTGCCCTCGCCTAGCCGCGAGGCAGGGGCGAGAACCCGGCCCCGGGCCGGTCTCGCCCCGCCTGCCCTCGCCTAGCCGCGAGGCAGGGGCGAGAACCCGGCCCCGGGCCGGTCTCGCCCCGCCTGCCCTCGCCTAGCCGCGAGGTAGGGGCGAGAACCCGGCCCCGGGCCGGTCTCGCCCCGCCTGCCCTCGCCTAGCCGCGAGGCAGGGGGTGCGCCTCCGGACTCCGACCGGTCCCGCAGCTTCCCCTCACGCCTACCCTGCTGGGACGGGTGCCTGCCTACTCGCCGCACCCGCCCCTCAAAAAAGGGGGCAAGGGGGGAGGCCAATTTTTCCTCCCCCTACTAGTATATTTCCATGCTAGAGCCAAAATTGGCCACCAAGAGTCCAAAATGTCCAAAAAGCTTAAAAGCTTAAAACTGGCTCTGCGCCTGCCGAAGGGACCTTACCCCGCGAATACGGGGTTGTACAAACCCTACATCAAAGAAAGGACGAAATGAAGTGCGCAGTTTCTGTGGCAAGTCAGGCCATCCTTTCGAAAGATGTTTTAAGAGACAGGATGCGTTGAAGCAGCCGCAGGTGCATGCGATCCAGGATGCACTAAAGGAGACCTTGTTTGTACCTACTGCCAAAAGAAGGGGCACGATGCGGCTCGTTGCTTCAAGAAGGCTTGAGCTTGCTTCCAGTGCGGTCAAAAAGGGCACAGGAAGGCTGATTGTCTGCAGTCCCAGCTCACGCTGCAGGCGGTTCCTTTGCAGACTCTACCGCCGCCCCCACAACACGTGGATAAGGGGAAGGGAAAGCTTAATGTGCTGACCAAAGAGGAGGCTCAGTCCTCTGCCCAAGTGATTTTAGGTTAGTCTCTGTCATAATTAGCAATCTTTTGTAGTGAATATCAGAATTCTATTTTTTTAGTAGCGCGCACAATGTTTTTAAGTGAGTTTAAGGCAAAGAATAAGTGGGCGCGCGTTCTCTTCGATTTGGGCGCTACTCACTCCTTCATGGCTAGGAGTTTTTTAACCGACATCATTGGGTCGTTGATCAGTTAGATGATGCCTTGAACGTCAAGTTCCCCTCAGGAGATCTGGTGACGTCAAGTCAGGGTATTCAGCAGTGCCCTATTTCTCTAGGTGGTTTCCTAGCTTTCGCAGATCTGAAGGTGTTAGATCTGGTAGATTTCGACGTGATCTTAGGCATGGATTGGTTTTCCCGATATGATACTGTCATCCAGTGCAAAGTTAAGCGCTTGGATTTCAGAGGAGATAATGGACAACCCTCGAGCATGTATGGATTGTCGCGTCAGGACTCTCCAATCATTTCTACGGTATGTGCTTGTCAATTCTTAGAGTCTGGCTGTGAATCTTTTCTTATTTTTATTTTTGTTCTGGAAACTGCACCTGATGTGCTTCGTGTTGAGGACATTTCTGTGGTGTGAGAGTTTCCGGATGTTTTCCTACTAGCCTTTCCGGACTTCCTCCTAAGAGAGATGTGGAGTTCGTTATAGATCTTGAGTCAGGCACTCGCCCTATTGCAAAAGCACCTTAGCGCATGGCGTCGCGTGAGTTAGAGGAGCTGCGTACTCAACTGGATGAGTTATTGCAGTGTGATTTCATTAGACCTAGTTCTTCCCCCTGGGGTGCACCAGTCCTCTTCGTGAAGAAAAAGGATGGAACGATGAGGCTGTGCATAGATTATCGAGAGCTGAACAAGGTGACTATCAAGAATAGATACCCGTTGCCTAGGATTGATGATTTGTTTGACCAGTTGCGGAGTAGTTCCGTGTTCTCAAAGATCGACCTTCATTCGGGCTACCATCAGTTAAGAATTTGGGAGTCAGATGTTCCGCGGACTGCTTTTCGTTCCCGATACGGCCATTTTGAATTTCTGATAATGTCGTTTGGGTTAACGAATGCACCTTCTGCTTTCATGGACATACAGAACAGAGTGTTCAAGGACTTTTTGGATCAGTTTGTGGTCATATTCATCAAAGATGTTCTGGTGTATTCAAAAAATGTAGAAGAGCATGCCTTGCACTTGCGTTCGGTTTCGGCTACTCTGAGGGAGCACAAGCTATATGCGAAGCTAAGCAAGTACGAGTTTTGACTGTCTCAGGTATCTTTCTTAGATCATGTTGTGAGCAAAAGTGGTATCTCTGTGGACTCGACTAAGATAACTACAGTGTTGGATTGGAAGAGGCCTTCAACGCCTAAGGAGATAATGAGCTTCTTAGGGTTGGCAGGGTACTATAGAAGATTCGTGAAAGGATTTTCATCGATGTCTGCGTCGTTGGCCAAGGTTACTCAGAAGAGCGCAGCTTTCGTTTGGAGTGATGCCTATGAAGAAGCTTTTCAGGAGCTGAAGAGGAGATTGTGTTCTGCCCCAGTTCTGGCATTACCTATGGAAGGAGTAGAATATGTTGTTTATGTGGATGCTTCGCGAGTTGGATTCGGTTGCATTTTGATGCAAGACGGCAAGGTGATTGCGTATGGATCGAGCCAACTAAAGGTCCATGAAAGGAATTATCCTACGCACGACTTGGAGTTTGTTGCCGTCATTTATGCTTTGAAGTTGTGGAGACACCTTCTGTACGGAGTATCGTGTAAAATCTACACGGATCACTAGAGCCTGAAATATGTCTTCACTCAGAAAGAGTTAAATTTGCGCCAGAGAAGATGGTTAGAGTATGTTGCGGACTACGAGGTTGATATCCTTTATCATCCCAGCAAGGCTAATGTGGAGCGGATGCCTTGAGCCGAAAACCCGTACATGTCTTTAACCTCTCCGTGCAATCCTTAGTAGAGGAGTTTATGCTGATGTATATAACTGTAGGGAATAGCAATTCGTCGAGTAGTTTAAAAGTGGGAGAGCCTTTGTGGATTTCACTCACTAGGCTACATTAGAAGGATGATCCTGATTTGCAGCATATCAGAGGTAGAATCGAGAAAGGGGAATTACCAAACTTTTTGATTGATGATGTTGGTACCTTGAAGTACCGCGGTAGATTTTGTATTCCCGCTGTTGAAGATATTCGAGCAAAGATATGTAGTGAAGCGCATGGTTCTAGTGTTTTCTACCATCCTAGTTCCACACAGATGTATCGAGATCTGAAGTAAATTGTCTGGTGGTCAGACATGAAGAATGATATAACGAAATTTGTGTCTGAGTGTTACACGTGCTAGCATGTTAAGGCTGACCATAGAAGGCCTGATGGTAAATTAACGCCGCTAGATATTCCAAGCTAGAAGTGGGAGAGAATTTCGATGGATTTCATCACCGGTTTGCCGAGATCTCCCCGTGGGCACGATTCTGTCTGGGTGATCGTTGATGGATTGACAAAGTGTGCTCATTTTTTGTCTTAAAAGATTAGTTTTTCAATGGAGAAGATAGCCAAGCTGTATTCGGATGAGGTCATCAGGCTGCATAGAGTGCCCGTAAGTATCGTGTCAGATCGAGACTCCAGGTTTATGTCACGATTCTAGCAGAGCTTGCAGGGAGCTTTGGGCACTGATCTCAGGTTTTCAACCGCTTATCATCCGTAGACAAATGGTCAAACGGAGAGAATTAATCAGATTGTGGAGGATATGATAAGATGTTACATCCTAGATCACGGTGGAGTGTGGGATCAATGTCCTAAACTGATGGAGTTCGCTTATAATAACAGTTATCAAGAGAGTTTGCAGATTGCCCCTTTTAAGGCCTTGTATGGGAAGTGTTGTAGGACTTCCCTATTTTGGGCTGAAGTTGGAGAAAGACCATTATTAGGTCCGGAGGTCCTATAAGAAATGAGTATCTCAGTAACGCACATTCGAGAGAAGTTCCGGGTAGCTCAAGAGCGTTATGAGAAGTATGTTAATCAACGAAGGTCTGATCTGGAGTTCACTGTTGGGGATAGGGTTTTTCTGAAAGTCTCTCTGATGTCAGGTGTTAAAAGGTTTGGAAGGAACCACAAGTTGGATCCCAGGTGTACAATCCCGTATCCAGCGAGTGGGCTATCAGGAGCCAAACCGGCCGGCTAAGACCGCCCCAGAGCCCCAGGCGAGTTCAGCAGAGCATGCCGAGCCCAGCGTGCTGAGTACGAGCTCGGCAATCGTCGGGCCGAGCTCGGAGTTCACGGAGCTGAGTGCGGCGGAAGTCAATTCATCGGGCGAGCAGATCCGGCCGAGTACCTGTTCGCCCAGAGCCAAAGGGTGGGCGAGTGTCGGCACGCCCGTCATCCGCGAGCAGGGGCTTCAGGGTCAACTCGCCCGGGCCCAAGGCGAGGCGAGCCAGGCCTGTGCCGCTGGTAGAGGCGAGCTCACTCAACGCCTTCTCCAGTGGCGTTGAGTAAGGCGAGCCGGGCCTGCGACGCTGAGAGAGGCGAGCTCACTCAATGCCTTTTCCCCGTGGCATTGAGTAAAGCGAGCACCCTCACCGCCTTTTACCTCGGCCTGGGAGGGAAGCTTTCCCGCTCCAGTACTCGCCGCCCTTGCCTAGTGGACGTTATCTCAGGGCTAGTTCTCCTTTCAGCTGTGGAGTGTTTTTACCATGTTACCCCCTTTGGATTGCCTATAGTCATCGAAAACAGCGAAGTTTGGATATTTGCAGACCGTCTTTTCCTATAAATAGGACCCAATGGGTACCTCATAAGGCACACTTTTTTTGTGCCCGACCTTCTAGCGCTTTCTGAGGTACCTTAGCTTCAGCACTTGGCTAAGGAGGGAAAGCGCTCTAAGATCTTCCGGGTGTGTGGTGGGACCTCTGTGCTGGAGCCTTGGGTCTGTCCCTGGTCCTTTTCCTTTGTCATTGGGGCTCGTGAGGAGAGAAGTAAGTGTGCGATCACACCTTCCCCAAGGGTCGAGCTCCTCAGGGACCGATTTTTCGGTTTCAACACTTTGGTGCGGTGAGCGTGGAGCGTGGTTAGCACAGAAAATCTTCCGCAAGTCCGATGGCAAGAGACGAAGGGCAAGGTTCAGGAAGGGCGAGCTCGCCACCCCCTCCCGCGACGGCAGGGATGTCCGCAGAGCTCAGAGAGGAAGTGCTCGGGCTCGTCAGGGTCGCGCTCGGCATGCGAGGCGAGAGCATGACGCCGGTGGTTCCCGTGGTCGCCGATCCAGCACTAGGCAACGACGCGCCCATCAGGCGAGCGGGGAAGGAAGTCGCGAGCGAGGGGGAGCGCGAGCTGAGGGGGCGAGTCCTTTTCACAGGCTCGGCAGGCAAGTACCACTTCGGCGAGACAGTAGGGAGGGAGCTCCCAACTCGCCCAGCTGAAGGAGGAAGCCCCTTCAGTGAGTTCGTTTCTTCTGCCCTAGTTCTAGAGGGGTTCCGAGAGCCGGAAATGTCCTACTACTCAGGGAAGGGAGATCCGGTCCAGCACGTCCAATGGTTTGAGGGCGTGGTCTCAATCCGACAGATGTCGGATGGTTTCAAGTGCAGGCTCTTCGCCATCACCCTCAGGGAGAAAGCGAGAGAGTGGTTTCATCAGCTCCCGACCGGCTCCATCTACTGCTTCGAGGACCTGCGCAGAGGGTTCATGTTGAGATTCACCACCTCAAAGAAAAGGAAGAGGGAGGTCGAGTCCTTATTCTGTATCAAACAAAGAGTAGGGGAGACCCTGGGAAGTTACCTGGATAGGTTTTAGGAGGAATTGTCCCAGGTACAAGAGATGTCAGGGCATACCATGATGGTGGCCTTCACCCTGGGTCTCCAGCCTGGGTTCTTCGCTATGGAGTTGAAGAGGATGCCTCTAGTGTCTTTTGAGGCGCTCCTGGAGAGGGCGGCAAGGGAGGCCGACATGGAAGCAGCACACCCAGAGTTTGCCCGGAGGTTGGCCAGGTGGGCCGTAGAGGAGGAGAAGCCAAGGGGTGGCCGAGCCCAGGAGGAGAGAAGGGCCGAGCCTTGGCAGAGAGAGCAGCAGCCATAACAGCCCAGGTGGGGGCGTCAGGAACCAAACAACCGATTGGGTTGGAGGCCGGAGTGGCAGGATCAAGGGCCACGAAGGGGTAATCAGGGAGGAGATAACCGCCAAGGTGGGCGCGGCCAGTTTTACCCCCAGGGGGTAGGCAGGGTCAGAGACCCCCCCCTTCCCGATCAGGAGGAGGCCATAGTTATCGCCCTAGGGGGAAGAAGGAGAGGACAGCCAAGGAGGAGGAGGGAGGTCATGATAGACCTACCCTACTGTGACTACCATCAAGAGGAGGGGCACATGACGATCACGTGCCCGGAGTTCCTCGAGATACGGGGAAACAGGGAACAACAGCAGCAGCAGCAGAACCACCAGGAAGTACGGATTGAGGAAGTCCGGCCTCAGGCGGAGGGGGATCGTTGCGAAGACCGGGCCGATGTGGGGACCCGAGGAGGGATCAGAGTGATCCATGGGGGGTGGGGGTCGAAGCTTCCCGGAAAGCAAGCCTCCACACCATATACCGAAGGAGCATCGGCTCCACATCCCAGACTCCACCCTCATAGGAGAGGATCACTTTCTCAAGGGAGGACATGTCAGATCATGAGGACCCCTTCTGCGATGCGCTAGTCATCCAGACGGCCATCGAGAATTTCAGTATCTCGGATCCTCATTGACAATAGGAGCTCCGTCAACATCATCTTCAAGAAGCCCTTCGACGCCATGCAGGTAGAAGCTAAGAGGGTGCTGGCCTCCGATGGGCCTCTCTTCAGTTTTTCAGGGGAGAGGAAAGAAGTAGAGGGGGGAGTGGGACTCCATGTCAGCTTAAGGGGGCAATCCAGGAACTGCCGATTCGTTATAGTGGAGGCCCCCAGCAGCTACAACGCCATTTTTGGACGGCCCCTCATCAGTGCCTTCCGCTGCGTTCCCTCCTCCTTCCATCAATGCCTTAAGTTCAATACAGAGGGGATCCAGGTCCGAGTCCGCGGCGACCCCAAGACAGCTCGGGAATGCTACGTGACGGCAGTGAACTCCATTTCTTGGCAGGAGGAGGACAAAGAGATGGGGAGGAGGATGGAAGAGGTGGATGGGCAAGAGGTAGGAGAAGAAATCAGGGAGGAAGGAAGGATGGAGTGGGAAGCCCGCAAGGAGGTACTCCCTGAGGAGTCGGTCGAGGCGATGACCGTAGAAGGAGGGGAGGTCCTTACTCCAAGAGGGGAGGATATTACAGAGTGGGAGGAGCAGTCCCGGTTGGAGGCCGCCGAGGAAGTGGTAGAGATGGAGGTTCTCACCCAGGATGGCAGGGCGGAGAAGGTCCGCATCAGAGGAGGGCTGACCCCAAAGGATCAAGGCAGGATGCTGGAGTGCATCCAGAAGAATGTGTACATCTTCGCTTGGAGCGCGTCCGAGATGCCTGGGATCGATGCTGACGTCGTCTGCCACCGTCTCAACCTGGACCCGGAGGCTTGCCCCATCTAGCAGAAGAGGAGGTCCATCACAGACAAGCTGGCCGAACCAATCAGGGAGGAAGTCGCCAAGCTCCTCAAGACCGGTTTCATTTTCGAAATTCAATACCCCGCCTGGGTCTCAAATGTTGTAATGGTGAAAAAAGGGGACGGCCGGTGGAGGATGTGTGTAGACTTTTCACTTCTTAATAAATCATGCCCAAAAGATTGTTACCCCTTGCCTAGAATCGACGCGCTGGTAGATTCAGCCGTTGGTTTTTCTGTAATGAGTTTTTTAGATGCCTTTTCAGGTTATCATCAGATCAGGATGCACCCTCCTGACATAAAGAATGTCTCATTCATCACAGGAGATGGATGCTACTGCTACAAGATGATGCCTTTTGGGTTGAAGAATGCAGGGGCAAAATACCAGAAGATGATGGACCGAGTATTCCAGGGACAGAAGGGGAGGAACCCGGAAGTATACGTGGATGACTTGATGATAAAAAGTCAGGAGGTCGGCTCCCACCTCCGGGATCTGGAGGAGACCTTCGCCACCCTGCACAAGTACAAGATGAGGCTGAATCCCTTGAAGTGCATCTTCGGGGCGAGCAGGGGCAAATTTCTGGGCCACCTCCTCACCCCCGCTGGAGTCGAACCCAACCCCGACAAGGTCCGGGCGATTATGGAGTTGGGGTCGCTTCGGGATGCAAAGGAGGTACAGCGATTGACGGGGAAGCTGGCAGGGCTGAGCAGGTTCCTCTCCCGGGCTGGGGAAAAGTGCTCTCCCTTCTTCAAGACCTTGAGAGGAGGTCGGAAGTTCGAATGGACCTCGGAATGCGAGGAGGCATTCCAGGCCTTGAAGAGGATGTTGACTCAGGCCCCCTTGCTCTAGGGGCCGAAAGAGGGGGAGGACTTATTCTTGTATTTGGGGGTCGGGACGGAGACCGTGAGTTCTGTCTTAGTTCGGGAAGAGGGGAGGAAACAGCTGCCCATCTATTATGTGAGTAGGGTTCTGAGGAAGGCGGAACTCCGTTACCCCATCTTAGAGAAGTTGGCCTTCGCTCTAATCATCTCGGCCCGGAGAGTCAGGCCCTACTTCCAGGCACACTCCATCCAGGTGGTGACCGACCACCCCCTCCGCAACATCTTCGAGGGGGTGGAGCACTCAGGAAGACTCGCCAAGTGGTCGGTAGAATTGAGCGAGTTCGACATCTCCTTTGTACCTCGACTCGCAATCAAGGCACAAGCGATGGCCGACTTCCTAGCTGACTATGTGGTCGAGGTAGCAGAGGACAAACTCACTTATCCCGTCCCTTGGAAGGTGATGGTGTATGGGGCATCAGGGAAGCACTCCTTGGGGGTTGGGGTCGTCTTGGAGAGCCCCCAAGGGACCCGGATTGAGCAGACAGTGGTAATACATTTTTTCATAACCAACAATCAGGCCGAATACGAGGCGGTGATCGCAGGGCTGCGCCTGGCCAGGGAGCTGGGAGTGCATGATGTGAAGGTCCTCACTGACTCCATGGTGGTGGCCTCCCAGGTCAACGGGGAGTTCGAAGCAAGGGAGCCTACCCTACAACGGTATCTGGCCAAGGTCAAGGGAATCATTGGGGGTTTCCAAACCTTCTCCATTCAACATGTGCCGCGGAAGGAAAATGAACAGGTCGACCATCTTGCCAAGCATGACTCTCGGGTGGGGGGCACCATCACGAACCTTTTTCACCCATCCTTTGAGGAAGGAGAGTTGATGAAGATAGATCAGCGATCCACATGGATGGACACCTTCACCACCTATTTGTCCACTAGAGAGTACCCAGAAGGGATGGATAGAAAGAAACTCAAGTACAAGTCAGCATATTACCTCTTGCGCGACGGGCAACTATACCGCAAGACCCTTTCGGGATTACTGGCTCGTTGTGTGGCAGAGGGGGAGGTGCCGAGGATTTTGGAAGAGGTCCACTCCGGGGAGTGTGGGAGTCACTCGGGAGGTCAGACCCTGGAGGGGAGATGATGGTAAAAATTTCTTATTTAAATTAAAAATATTCTCCGAATCTATATTCAACAAAGGCAAGCGTACCTTATCGATTATAGCATAGGATATTAAAATCAAGGTCGTATTAAATCCGGGAGCGTCGATTACTTGTACTTTAAGAAAATCGCTATTATCTTATCGATTGAATTTTGAGTTGTTGTTTTTTTCCGAGTAAAATAAACGATTACGAATGAAAATGATGATTTGAAATATATAAAAAAAAAAACTAGCTCTCGATCTCGACTCACCTCGGTATGAAAATAATCAAAGAAAAAAACTCTAATTCTCTTTAATAAAATATTTTGACCGTAGAGTTCCAAAGCATGAGCACTCCTCTCTCAAGGATTACCCAACTGAGTTTAAGTTAATCGGTCGAACACTCGTTCTCAATCCGAACACCTAAAACTCGCTTTCAAAATTGAACCCCGCAAATCGGAAGAATTTCGCCGTCCTCTCTCAAGGGTTGCGTACAAATTCTTTTTACCCCCGAGCGATCAATTCGTACAAGAGCCTCTCAACTAACTATGGTACGAAAACATAAATGAAAATCATATATCGAAGTTATGATCTCATTCAATAAAAAGCAAGGGCAAAACAAAAAAAATATTTCACCAAAGAGAAAAAAATAACGATTAAAACATGATTATCTCATCCTCGAATCGTCTCGATCGAGTATTAATGAAAATTTAGTTACTCATAGCGTTAGAGGAATTCATAGATAAATTAAGTATTTGCATGATTAAAAAAACACAAAAATGGATAAGATAAGAGAAAATTATAATTCTATTTATATGAAACGACTAGTACATAGGAACAGAAATCTAAAGCATAAGAAAGAGAATAAGAAATATTATAACAACAACAAAATAAACTCTCATAAAACTCTCCACAATATCTCCAATAATCTCTCTCCAAAATCTGATGTGTAGTCCCCCCCTCCACCATGGCTCCAATGGGTCCTTTATATAGGTAAAGAGAGGAATGAAGATGAGAGGCAAATGAAGAGTTTCATCATAAAAATGAGGAGGTGGGCCATGGATGTAATTAATTGGTGGTGGTATTTATTTAAATAAGTAAAGGTGGCTGGCGGTTTTTTTTAGGAGAGGAAGAGGTGGCAGTTTTGGATTTGAAGAGGTTTGCATGAGTTTAATTAAGAAGAAATGATGTGGTGGCATGAGATTGGATGGGAGGGGAACTGCCAAATTAAAGATGAGTTGATGGGTTTTGGCAAATTAAAGAGGAAGGAGAGGAGGTTCAGTAGGCGTTGGTTTTAGAAAAGGTGGGGGTTTTGGTTTAGAGAGAGAGAGAGAGAGTAGAGCAAGATGAAAAGATGGCGGTTATGGTGAGGTGGCGGGAATAAAGAGGAGGTGGCTGGTTATGAAATGGTGGGAATGAATGGGAAAGAGAGAGAAGCTGGAGGTTTTGGAATTAAATGGAGGGAGGTGGGCTGTAATTGGTGGGAGTGAATGGGAGAGAGAGAAGCTGGAGGTGGTTTAATTAGATGGAATTAAGTGAATATGGCTAGCATGCATGGGGGTATTCACGTGAATGTGGACTTGGACCCATGCATGGGTGCGACTTTGGCGGGTGGCGGCGGCATAAGTTCTTGGTGGGAGTAGCTAGCAACTTTGGACGACAATGGAAGACGTCAACTTGGCGGAGTCATCACATTATTTGGATGAGAGAAACTAGAACGGGCGCGACTAACGCGACAACTCCAACAAAATATATCATCATCCAATTTTTGGAATGCGAGCACAACATTATTCCTACAAAAGTAAATATAGCTTAAATTAGCACAATAATATAAAAAAGAAACAATTTATAAATAAAAATACATAATGTATCACTAATTTATATTAAATATAGAACTAAATTATATCACGAAAATAGACATATTTTCTAATTATCAGGAGAATTATCAAGCAGGGCTACTTCTGGCCTACCCTGGGGCATGATGCCTTAGAATTTGTCAAAAAATGCCATAAATGACAACTGTTCGCCCCCCTCCAATTGCAACCGGCTCAGCGACTCAAGAGTATCACGGCCCCCTGGCCTTTCGCAATTTGGGGAATGGATCTGGTAGGGCCCTTCCCCCATGCAAGCGGACAAAGAAGATTCTTGTTGGTGATGATTGACTATTTCTCCAAGTGGATGGAGGTGAAGGCGTTGGCCAAGGTGATCTCGCAGGTCATCCGAAATTTTGTATGGAGGGAAATCATCTGTAGGCATGGGATGCCCCAAGCCATCATCACCGACAACGGACCGCAGTTCGCCAACAACGAATTCATCAAATTCTGTGGAGAGCTCGGGATTGACCTTAGGTTTGCCTCTGTCCATCACCCAATGAGCAACGGACAGGTGGAGGCGGCCAATAAGGTTATTGTGAACCTCCTGAAAAAGAAGGTTTAAAATTTAAAAGGGAGTTGGGTGGAGCAACTCCCCTCCGTTATTTGGGCCCTGAGGACTACTCCCAATACCGCCACGGGAGAGACACCCTTTAAGCTATCTCATGGAAGCGAGGCGGTGCTCCCCATCGAACTCGAGGTCCGTACTCCCAGGGTCGTTGAGGTGGAAGCTGGAAGAGAGGAGTGGAGAGTTGAAAATGAGAGGGAACAACGGCTCTCCTTAGACCTGATAGAAGAACTGCGCGACCTCTTAGCGGTTCGGCAGGAGGAAGTCAAGCAGAGAATGGCTAAGTATTTTGACAAACATGTCCGGGTCAAACAGTTCGTGGAAGGGGACCTGGTCCTGAAAAAGACGGATGCGGCGGGAAGATCGGCTACCGTGGGCAAGCTCCATCCAAGCTTGGAGGGGCATTACATCGTAAAAGAGGCACTAAGGTCTGGGGGATACCGCCTCCAAAATGTGGAGGGCGAGACCTTGAGCAACACCTGGAGCGGCGACGACCTGAAACGCTTCTATCCTTGAATATTTGTATGTGCCTCAGTTTTTTCAATACAATTTGTTTCATTCATTTGAGCCCTTCTGCATGATAATCGTAACGGTGACATGAGATGTGGCGGAACTTTCATAGCATAATATCATAAACCCTCAAGAAATATTCTAATTCTTCTCGCTCTGGGGTTAGATCTCGATTCTCCCGCTGTCAGGCTCCCTCCAAGCTGGCAGGGTCGGGGTCTCGATGGACGTCGTTATGACCCTGGAGTTGAGCTCGGAGGATGTTCAACATCCGCCCTCAGGCTCCCATCTAGCTGACTGTCCTGGTGGTAGCA
Source organism: Platanthera zijinensis (assembly GCA_039513925.1). Lineage (NCBI taxonomy): Eukaryota > Viridiplantae > Streptophyta > Magnoliopsida > Asparagales > Orchidaceae > Platanthera > Platanthera zijinensis. The sequence goes on from CM077083.1 coordinate 189,512,656, forward strand.
CCCAGGAGAGGCAAATGTTCTAAGTCTTCTCGCTCTGGGGTTAGGTCTCGATTCTCCCGCTGTCAGGCTCCCTCCAAGCAAGCAGGGTCGGGGTCTCGATGGACGTCATTATGACCCTGGAGCTGAGCCCGGAGGATGTTCAACACCCGCGCTCAGGCTCCCATCTAGCTGACTGGCCTGGTGGTAGCACCCGGGAGAAGCAAATGTTCGAAGTCTTCTCGCTCTAGGGTTAGGTCTCGATTCTCCTGCTGTCAAGCTCCCTCCAAGCTGGCAGGGTCGGGGTCTCGATGGACGTCTATATGACCCTAGAGCTGAGCCCGGAGGATGTTCAACACCCGCCCTCAGACTCCCATCTAGCTGACTGGCCTGGTGGTAGCACCCGGGAGAGGCAAATGTTCCAAGTCTTCTCGCTCTGGGGTTAGGTCTCGATTCTCTCACTGTCATTCTCCCTCCAAGCTGGCAGGGCCGGGATCTCGATGGACGTCGTTATGACCCTGGAGCTGAGCCCAGAGGATGTTCAACACCCGTCCTCAGGCTCCCATCTAGCTCACTGGCCTGATGGTACCACCCAGGAGAGGCAAATGTTCTAAGTCTTCTCGCTCTAGGGTTAGGTCTCGATTCTCCTGATGTCAGGCTCCCTCCAAGCTGGCAAGGACGGGGTCTCGATGGACATCGTTATGACCATAGAGCTGAGCCCGGAGGATGTTCAACACCCGCCCTCAGGCTCCCATCTAGCTGACTGGCCTGGTGGTAGCTCCCGGGATAGGCAAATGTTCTAAGTCTTCTCGCTCTGGGGTTAGGTCTCGATTCTCCCGCTATCAGGCTCCCTCCAAGCCGGCAGGGCCGGGGTCTCGATGGACGTCGTTATGACCCTAAAGCTGAGCTCGGAGGATGTTCAACACCCGCCCTCAGACTCCCATCTAGCTGACTGGCCTGGTGGTAGCACCCGGGAGAGACAAATGTTCCAAGTCTTCTCGCTCTGGGGTTAGGTCTTGATTCTCCCGCTGTTAGGCTCCCTCCAAGCTTGCAGGGCTGGGGTCTCGATGGACGTCGTTATGACCTTGGAGCTGAGCCTGGAGGATGTTCAACACCCGCCCTCAGGCTCCCATCTAGCTGACTGGCCTGGTGGTAGCACCCGGGAGAGGCAAATGTTCTAAGTCTTCTCGCTTTGGGGTTAGGTCTCGATTCTCCTGCTGTCAGGCTCCCTCCAAGCTGGCAGGGTCGGAGTCTCGATAGACGTCATTATGACCCTAGAGCTGAGCCCGGAGGATGTTCAACACCCGCTCTCAGACTCCCATCTAGCTGACTGGCCTGGTGATAGCACCCGGGAGAGGCAAATGTTCTAAGTCTTCTCGCTATGGGGTTAGGTCTCGATTCTCCCGCTATCAGGCTCCCTCCAAGTTGGCAGGGTCGGGGTCTCGATGGACGTCTTTATGACCCTAGAGCTGAGCCCGGAGAATGTTCAACACCCGCCATCAGACTCACACATAGCTGAATTGCCTGGTGGTAGCACCCGGGGGAGGCAAATGTTCCAAGTCTTCTCGCTCTGGGGTTAGGTCCCGACTCTCCCGCTATCAGGCTCCCTCCAAGCTGGCGGTACAGGGGTCTCGACGGACGTTGTTACGACCTGGGGGGTGGACCTGGAAGTTGTGATCCCACCTCTGGTTGAGAGAAGAGTGCATCTCCCAGGCGAGCACGTTCTCGCAAAGGTTTGCTCGGCAGAAGGTACTTCTCGGTATGGTAAGTGGGCACCGATGGCGGCCTGACCCCAAATGCGCTGAGATTCTTCGACGAAAGAAAGCGAGGAGAGGCTCGCAGGTAAGCGGAGTGTTCGTGAGTCTGGCCGCTGCCGACGCTCAGGGCCCCTCGGCGAGCGCGAATCCTAACTCACGTGCATTCTAGCGCTGAAGGTAAAAAGAAGATAGAATTTTTTTTTCATTATAATTTCAAAAATGGGGGCTCGTCTCAACGAGATTACAAAGGGGGGGAAACAGATTACACAAAGAATGCAGAAAGTGGGGGGGGGGGGGTAGATCCGGTCAGCTCTCGCCCTCCTCCCCCGAAGGATGGTCCTCCTCCTCGCCTCCGATGAGTGGCTCCTTGTCCTTCGCCTCATCGAAGAGGGAGCCGAAGCTTTCATATTTCCTGCTGGGCGGTGACGGCAGAAATAGACTTGGCAGAAGGTCTCGGACCACCCCCCCCCCCTCGCAACCCTCGGCCAGGATCCCTGATCCCCTCATGGAGCCCAGGAGGCATTCAGCAGACTCGATCGAGTTGAATCGCAGTCGCTCCATGACCTCCCCCTCGCCGAAAACCCGAGGCCGCTTATAGGGAAAGGGGGGCTCAGCGCCATCTGGGGGGAAAAGGGCTTCCGTCAGCCGACAGACCTCGCCTTGAAGACCACGGTTCTGCTCCTTTAGCACCTCCACCTCGGCCGCCGACCGAGCAGTAAGGGCTCCCTGCTCGGCAACATGGGCCTCCTGCTCGCACGAACTTGCCTCCGGATCTGCGAGGCGGACCCGCAGCTGGGCAACCTCACCCTCCAACTCGCTAGCATGGGCCTGTAGCACCCTGGCAGACTCGGCATCCTGAAAGGTAAAGAGGTCAGATTCTCGGTGAAATATTTTTCCAAGTTAAAATGAGAGTTGGTTGGTTCTTACTAGCCCGCCCGAGGCCTCGTTGAGTAAGCGCTCGGCAATGCCGAACTGCCGCTTCGCGTCGGCAACTTTCTCCGTCGCCAGGTCGCGTTCCTGCTCGGCCTTTAGCAAGAGTTGGCTGAGCTAAAAGCCACGATAAACCATCATGTGATGGAGTTCAAAGGCCCTCAGATGGGCCTGCAGACCCTCATGGCCTATCTGCCAAGGAGTCATGTTTTTGTAGGCCTCGGCGCCCTCCCGGCCGTATAGGCCGAAACCAAGGGTGAACGCGTGGCCCGTAGGAGGCCTACGAGCTCCCCAGGAGGGGGCGCGAGTAGATACGGAGACACGGTAGGCCCCCTCATCCCAGCTCAGCATTGGCTCGTCGGCCGCGTCCTTGCTTCTTCCCCCCTTGCCGAAGTGGGGGTGGTCCTTTGGAATTCCCGGGTCGCAGGGAACAACCTCCTCCACGGAGGGAGGGGAGGAGGACTCGCGCTTCTTCCCGCGAGGGGATGATGCCTCCTTCAGTAGGCTCGCTGGGGCTTCGTCAGAGAAAACCTCCGGCGAGCTCATAAATCGGACAAACGATGAGGGTTGTTGTGGCTAGCCTCGCAAGATTGCCCTCGCCCTTTTCTGCTTAAGGTCCGAGGGACGGTGGAGCGAGCTCGGCCCGCCAAGCTCCAGCCGCCTCTTGCTGGAAGGCTTGCCTCTCGCCTTTTCTTCTCGCCACGCCTCCGCCGCAGCCCGAGCTTGCTCGAGCGGGTCCGAGAACACTCCTGGGTCAGCAAAAGGGGGGTTCACCGGGATCAGTCGCTCCCCTGTAAAAAAAGACTTAGCCGGAAAATAAGGCTTTGACCGATCAGGCCGAGTGACGAGCAGAAGGTGGGCGAGACAAACCTTCTCCAGGAAGGATAGGTGGCAGGGATTCGAGGCCGCGCCGAAGGAAGGCGACTTCAAAGTCCTTGAATAGGAAGAACTTATGAAGCTCGGCATAATTGTCGGACACGGACGGAGGGCGATACACCTCCTCGCTTTTCTGCAGGGGCGAGAAGGGAATGTTTCCAAGGTCGCCCCGGATGAAGACGATCTTCGACATGCAGTGGTGGTCCTTATTGGCCACCTCGCGGATCTTTATGGACGTACCGCCGAAGAAGGCGACCCCGTCGACGTTGGCCTTGTAAGAAAAGAGTTTGTGGAAGACGTTGAGGTTGAACTCGATCCGCTCTCGGCGGAGGTAGCAGGCAAATCCCACTACCATAGCGATGGCATTGGGGTTGAGCTGCGCGGGCACGGCGCCGTAATACTTAAGGACCTGGCGGACCTCAGGCCAGAGCGGCAGGCGCAATCCCACCTCAAAGTGCGAGATGGGGAAGGCGAGCTCATCCTCGAAGAAGGAGTTTATGGCCTTATGGTCCGCCGGGAGGCGGTCTACAAAGCCGGCAGACACATAGTCCGCCACGAACTCAGCGAGCTCGTCCGCCGTGGTATTTCCCTCGAAGAAGCAATGGTCGGCGAAGTTTTGGGCGCACTTGGCGCGGCCATCGGAATCAGGGTTTCCTTTTCCCATGCTCGTCGGGGGAAGGGAAACATGCGAGCAGAAGGCAAGGAAAGCAAGGAGGGGAAGAGATAATAAGGCAATAAAGGCGTAGCCATGGGGTAGGTGGGGATCCCTATTTATAGAAAAAGGGGAGGAGAACCAGATCCGACTGACCAGCTCGGCTCACTTACTCCGTCTCGCCTCTCTCTGCTCGCCGACCTCGGCGAGCCCGGATGAGGAATTCGAAAAGACACGCACCGCTCAAAAGAAATAAAATACGCTCGCATAACGAAAACTTATTATAATTTATTAGCATAAAAAGAGCAAATGGTCCAGAATAAGAAAAATTAAAGAAGCACACGCATGGATCAGGCGGCAGCAGGGGCGAGTGTCGATCGGCTCGCAAGCGAGCCATCCTCAATTACCCCGTTCTCGCCGGCCCGATGTCGCCAGCCGCTGCGCGAAGAGTTGCTGAAGCTGCCCCAGGTTCCTGTTCGCCGCTCGCAAGTTCTCATCAATCTCATCAAAGAGTATGGAGGAAGATGTCGCCGCATACGCCGAGCTGACCCTCGCCTCGCCAGTAAGCTGCGCGCACTCCTCCTGTAGCCTGGAATTGTCTTTCTCCAGCTCGTGGAGCTCGCGCACTAACTTCTTGAGGACCAGCTGGCTTCGCCTCGACCGTTCGAGGCTATCCATCTCTGAATCCAGGAAGATGTCTAAAGCGCGCGGCGATGGAAGGGGCGAGTAGCCAACCCGTTCGGCTGAATCATTAGGCCCAGATTGGCTAGGAAGGCCTGCACAAGAAAGTCAGGATGGTGAGTGGGGAAGCGAGCACTGATGGAAACCAGACACAATGTGAGGGGATCAGAAACATACCTTCAGAATTTTGGGGGGAATCAGCAACGGATGTGTGCTCGGCGTCCTCCCCAGTAGCCGCGGGGGCGGGAGAGGGTTGTCGTAAAGGGGTGTGAGCCGGCGACCCCAGTTTCCACGAGTCCAACTCCATGGTTTCGGTGGCGAGGAGCGAGTCTCGCGGACGTAGGTCAGAGGATGGCTCAGGCGCCTGGGCAGGAAGATTCTCGACCCTCGGTGTGGAGACCTCGCCGTCATAGTCTTGTTCGGTGGTAAGGTCCACAAAGTCTTTACCGTGGGGGGCCAGAGCAGAACAGTTGGAGGAGTCGGAGCCATTGACCAGGGTGTTTTTTTAAGTCAGCGAAGATGTGCTCGGCCTCGGGAGGAAAGGGCCTCGCCCTCTTGACCGAGCCGAATTCAGTGAAGCGGCGAGCCGAGACGTTCAGATCTGTTAGGGCCGCAACGCAAAGGGCGGTCTCCTCGCGAGATTTCGTGAGTCGCTCCATGACCTCTTTGGGGAGTGGCATCTCGGCAGGGCTTAAGTAAAGGGAAGGGCGGAGGTCAGTCGGGCATGCTGGGTATGTATATATAGCCCTCGGTGGGGCCCACCAAGAGATTTCTTTTGGCTTTTGTCGCACTTGCAGGATCCTAGGGGGTTGGATGTTTCTTTCCGAGCTTGTGCCAACCTCGCAAAGAGGGGGGATTGTGTACAACCCCGTATCCAGCAAGTGGGCTAACAGGAACCAAACCGGCCGGCTCAGACCGCCCCAGAGCCCCAGGCGAGTTCAGCAGAGCATGCCGAGCCCAGCGTGCTGAGTACGGGCTCGGCAATCGTCGGGCCGAGCTCGAAGTTCAAGGAGCTGAGTGCGGCGGAAGTCAATTCATCGGGCGAGCAGATCCGGCCGAGTACCTGTTCGCCCAGAGCCAAAGGGTGGGCGAGTTTCGGCACGCCCGTCATCCGCGAGCAGGGGCTTCAGGGTCAACTCGCCCGGGCCTAAGGCGAGGCGAGCCAGGCATGTGGCGCTGGGAGAGGCGAGCTCACTCAACGCCTTCTCCAGTGGCGTTGAGTAAGGCAAGCCGGGCCTGCAGCGCTGAGAGAGGTGAGCTCACTCAACGCCTTCTCCCTGTGGCATTGAGTAAGGCGAGCACCCTCACCGCCTTTTACCTCGGCCTGGGGGGGGGGGAGTTTTCCCACTCCAGTACTCGCCGCCCTTGCCTAGTGGACGTTATCTCAGGGCCAGTTTGCCCTTCAGCTGTGGAGTGTTTTTACCATGTTACCCCCTTTGGATTGCCTATAGTCCTCGAAAACAGCGAAGTTTGGATATTTGCAGACCGTCTTTTCCTATAAATAGGACCCAAGGGTTACCTCAGAAGGCACGCTTTTTTTGTGCCCGGCCTTCTAGCGCTTTCTGAGGTACCTTAGCTTCAGCACTTGGCTAAGGAGCGGAAGTGCTCTAAGATCTTCCGGGTGTGTGGTGGGACCTCCGTGCTGGAGCCTTGGGTCTGTCCCTTGTCCTTTTCCTTTGTCATTGGGGCTCGTGAGGAGAGAAGTAAGTGTGCGATCACCCATTCCCCAAGGGTCGAGTTCCTCGGGGACTGATTTTTCGGTTTCAACACCAGGTACGTTGGATCTTTTCAGATTCTTGAGCGCATCAGAGTGTCTACTTATAGGCTAAATCTGTTTGCTACCTTTCCCGGTGTCCATGATTTGTTTCATGTGAGCCAGTTGCGGAAGTGTGTTCGTAGTGATCATCAGGTCCTCGACTCGGTGCCCCATATTCAGCCCAACCTTTCGTACGTGGAAGAGCCTGTCCGTGTCTTGGAGACCCAGGATCGAGTGTTGCGAAAGAAGATAATCCCCATGGTCAAGGTTCTTTGGCGGAATCAAGACGTCGAGAACGCGACGTGGGAATTGGAGTAAGCAATGAGAGAATCTCATCCGCATCTTTTCCCCTAGTTTTCCGGTACGCCCTCAATTTGTTAGTCTTTGGCTATTTCTTTTGGTTTACTTTTGGAATTGTGTTAAGTTTCGGGACGAAATTTCTTTTTAGGGGGGGTGACTGTAACGCTCCCGATTTTTCCAGTAATTATTGAATTCAGTAATGACATATTTATGACGTCAGGACGTTACTTTTAACGTCAAGTTGACGGCGTGATGTAGTTAGTGCGATTTCGCATCCGTTAGGTCCGACTGACCAGATTTTGGGATTTTCATCGAAAATAGAAGTTTTTCACGTTGGAAAATTTTAGTTGATTAATTTTGGATTTGCTCGTCAAGTTTCGTCGCGATCCGAGCATTTTTGGAGTCTCGACGCGCGTTTGTAGTTTTGTATTATTTATGTTTGTCGTAAACTTTAGAAATTAATATCTCGAGAATGGTACGTAGGATTTTAGTTTTGTCTTCGCCGTTAGATTTTTAGCGCTGACATTCGCCTACGATGCGAATTTCGTTCGAATCGAGGTGCGTTTAGCCCCCGTATTGTCTTTTTATCCCAGAATAAAAGATAACTTATTTCTCGAGAAATCTATTGTATTTCTCGAGAAATACATTGATTTCTCGAGAAATCCAGTGTATTCTCGAGAAATACATTTATTTCTCGAGAAATCCAGTGTATTTCTCGAAAAATTCAGTGTATTTCTCGAGAATTTGTTTTCAGTCTACACGTTTCGTGAACTTTCGAGCGTCATTTTGAGAGTCAAAACGGCGGCAAATAAAAAAATAGTTAACATAAAATTTGCTCGTCTCGACGAGCTCTACAACTTTCATGTTGATCACTTTTCGATCCGAAACCATCTTAAGTCTCTAATCTTGTTTCCCGCACGTTTGCGCTTAAGGTAAAAATAAATGACGTTTAACGATTAATGATTTCTTAATATTATATATATATATATCTTATCTATATAAGAGAATATAGGTATTTGGAGGCACACCATGAAATGAATATTGATCATTGGATCATGAGAGAGAACATGTGGGGATTTGGAGAGAGAAGAGGGAGAGGGAGAGAGAGAGGGTGGAGTGATAAAGAGAGAGGGAGAGTGGAGTAATAAATTATTTTTATAGATTAAAATTTGCAAAATTTTAATCTATAAAAATAGGAATAATAATTCATATTTTTTGCAGTCGTACTCATATGTATATGTTTTGAAAAAAATAAGATTTCTGGTGCGTGCGCAGCCCGCTCATAGGCGGGCGCTACTCGCAGTGACGCATCGAGCACGGGTGAAGCCCGCCTGGATGCGGCTGAAGGCCACCCGAGAGCTTCGAGCACGGGCGTAGCCCGTGCGAAGAAGCTCGTATATATCTTATCTATATAAGAGAATATAGGTATTTGGAGGCATACCATGGAATGAATATTGGCCATTGGATCATGAGAGAGAACATGTGGGGATTTGGAGAGAGAAGAGGGAGAGGGAGAGAGAGGGGGTGGAGTGATAAAGAGAGAGGGAAAGATGAGTAATAAATTATTTTTAATCTAAAAAAATAAGAATAATAATTCATATTTTTTTGCGGTCATTTTAAGTACTTGTATGTATATATTTTGAAAAAAATAAGATTTCGGGTGCGTGCGCAGCCCGCTCATAGGCGGGCGCAACCCGCAGCGATGCATCGAGCAAGGGCGAAGCCCGTGCGCAGGCGGGCGAAGCCTGCCTGAATGCGGCCAAAGGCCGCCCGAGAGCTTCGAGCACGGGCGTAGCCCGTGCGAAGAAGCTCGTGTGTGTGTGTGTCTATATATATATATATATACAAGTGACAGGCACGTGCCTTCGACCCTGGGGGCATTCGGCGGGGGTGCTGCAATCGGCGGGGTGCGACATTCATCGGGATGTGACATTCGCCGGTGGTGCGACATTTGTCGTGGGCGGCGACATTTGTCGAGAGCGGCGACATTTGTTGTGGGCGGCAACATTTGTTGTGGACAGTACCCACCCCTATGGCCTCGTGAGACAGTACCCGACCGACGACGACGGGCTCCGTAATATATATATATGACTATATGAGTACTCAAAATGACTGTGAATACAATTTTTATTTTGTAAAACAAATTATATTTTAACGTTAAAACATTAATTTTTCTCTTGTTATTTCTAGCTAGAGACAATAGGTTTAGGGTATCTAGTGTTTTTATTTTTTGTATTTTAATATTGTAAAGTTGTGTATTACCCAAAAGGATATTGTCTTTATAATATACTAATGTAAAGTTTGGTATAATTGTGTTATTATGAATACAACTGTAAGGGCAATATAGTGACATCAGACAATGTTTCACCAAAGAGTAGTTTTCATATATTAGTATACAAGTGACAGGCACGGGCCTTCGGCCCTGGGGGCCTTCGGCCCTGGGGGCCTTCGGCCCTGGGGGCCTTCGGCCCTGGGGGCCTTCGGCCCTGGGGGCCTTCGGCCCTGGGGGCCTTCGGCCCTGGGGGCCTTCGGCCCTGGGGGCCTTCGGCCCTGGGGGCCTTCGGCCCTGGGGGCCTTCGGCCCTGGGGGCCTTCGGCCCTGGGGGCCTTCGGCCCTGGGGGCCTTCGGCCCTGGGGGCCTTCGGCCCTGGGGGCCTTCGGCCCTGGGGGCCTTCGGCCCTGGGGGCCTTCGGCCCTGGGGGCCTTCGGCCCTGGGGGCCTTCGGCCCTGGGGGCCTTCGGCCCTGGGGGCCTTCGGCCCTGGGGGCCTTCGGCCCTGGGGGCCTTCGGCCCTGGGGGCCTTCGGCCCTGGGGGCCTTCGGCCCTGGGGGCCTTCGGCCCTGGGGGCCTTCGGCCCTGGGGGCCTTCGGCCCTGGGGGCATTCGGCCCTGGGGGCATTCGGCCCTGGGGGCATTCGGCCCTGGGGGCATTCGGCCCTGGGGGCATTCGGCCCTGGGGGCATTCGGCCCTGGGGGCATTCGGCCCTGGGGGCATTCGGCCCTGGGGGCATTCGGCCCTGGGGGCATTCGGCCCTGGGGGCATTCGGCCCTGGGGGCATTCGGCCCTGGGGGCATTCGGCCCTGGGGGCATTCGGCCCTGGGGGCATTCGGCCCTGGGGGCATTCGGCCCTGGGGGCATTCGGCCCTGGGGGCATTCGGCCCTGGGGGCATTCGGCCCTGGGGGCATTCGGCCCTGGGGGCATTCGGCCCTGGGGGCATTCGGCCCTGGGGGCATTCGGCCCTGGGGGCATTCGGCCCTGGGGGCATTCGGCCCTGGGGGCATTCGGCCCTGGGGGCATTCGGCCCTGGGGGCATTCGGCCCTGGGGGCATTCGGCCCTGGGGGCATTCGGTGGGGTGCGACAATCGGCGGGGTGCGACATTCGGCAGGGTGCGACATTCGCCGGGATGCGACATTCGACGGCAGTGCGACATTTGTCGTGGGGACGACATTTGTCGTGGGCGGCGACATTTGCAGTGGGCGGCAACATTTGTCGTGGGCGGCGACATTTGTAGTGTATAGTACCCGCCCCTATGGCCTCGCACGACAGTACCCGACCGCTCCCGGCGGGCTTCGCCCGCTCCCGGCGGGCATCGCCCGCTCCCGGCGGGCTTCGCCCGCTCCCGGCGGACTTCGCCCATCCGCAGCGGACTTCGCCCATCCACAGCGGGCTCTACCCGACCCGCAACATATACATATGAGTACTCAAAATGACCGTAAAAAAATATAAATCAAGAAAACAATTTTTATTTTGTAAAACAAATTATATTTTAACGTTAAAAAATTAATCTTTCTCTTATCATTCCTAGCTAGAGACAATAGGTTTAGGCCTTATTTGGTAACCCGTTTTGGGCTTACCGTTTCATTGAAACGCTGAAAATAGGCGCAGTTGGCGTTTGTTTTTCCGCCTATATTTCGAGCCGCGCCCCGTTTTAGCGTGAATGAAAACCAGCGGGTCGTAACCAGAGCTTTGACCTTCGTTTTCTCGCGTTTTCCCCGCCCGCATTGCCAAATCGAGGGTTTTCCCTGCCGCATCGGGAGGATACGCCGCCTCGTCGCCAAGCGCCTCCGCCGCATCGTCGCCACGCCGAGAATCCGCCGTGATTTGCTTCCTGCGGCATCTTCCTGCGTCGAACCTTGCATCCTGCTTCCTCCCTGCATCGTCGATCCGACATCTTCTCCCACGGGATCAACGTCGATCCGTCATCTTCTCCCACGGGATCAGTCGCCTGGTATGTTTCTTCTCCTCCTCCCTTGCCGATCACTTCTTCCTCCTCCCTTATCGATTTGCACTGCATCTTCTCTCAAATACCTGATTTCGGTTTTCTTGCAGCAAAGATATACAGTGTAGATCGAGGGATTCTCACAAAGGTGTACAGATCCACTGCTCCTACAGATCCACTGCTCCTACAAAGGTATATAGTGTTTATACTTTTTTTGTTGATTCATTGCTCCATGATTTGTGGTTTTTTTGGTTGCCTCTTGGGGTAATATTTTTTTTGGAAATGTGTATGTATGTGAGTGTTTTTTTTGTACAGTGCAATGTGTGTGCAGCAGGTATACAGTGAATGTTTGTGTAGGCGTGTGTGTACATGATTGTTGTGTATTTCGTACTTGTGTAGGTGTGTGCTATGTGTGTGTAGGTGTGTGTGAATGTGTATATTGTATGTATGAAATAATTGTGTGTGCGTGTTTTGTAAATTGTGTGTGTTTTTTATATGTGTGTGCGTGGTTTGTGAGTGTGTGTTATGTGTGTTATGTAATATATATGTGTGTGTGTTATGTAATAATGTGTGAGTGTGTGTGTGTGCTATGTGATTGTGTGTGTGTGCTATGTGAGTGTGTGTGCTGTGTGTGTGAGTGTGTGTGTGATGTGTGGGTGAGTTTGCATGTGATGTGTATGTGTGAGTGTGTGAGTGTGTGCTGTGTGTGTGATGTGTGTGTGAGTGTGTGTGTGATGTGTGGGTGAGTTTGCATGTGTTGTTTGTATGTGAGTGTGTGTGCTATGTGTGTGAATGTGTGTGTGATGTGTGGGTGAGTTTGTATGTGCTGTTTGTATGTGAGTGTGTGTGATGTGTGTGTGATGTGTGTGTGAGTGTGTGTGTGATGTGTGGGTGAGTTTGCATGTGATGTGTATGTGTATGTGTATGAGTGTGTGTTGTGTGTGTGTTGTGTGTGTGAGTGTGTGTGTGATGTGTGGGTGAGTTTGCATGTGATGTGTATGTGTGAGTGTGTGAGTGTGTGCTGTGTGTGTGATGTGTGTGTGAGTGTGTGTGTGATGTGTGGGTGAGTTTGCATGTGCTGTTTGTATGTGAGTGTGTGTGCTGTGTGTGATGTGTGGGTGAGTTTGTATGTGCTGTTTGTATGTGAGTGTGTGTGATGTGTGTGTGAGTGTGTGTGTGATGTGTGGGTGAGTTTGCATGTGATGTGTATGTGTATGTGTGTGAGTGTGTGCTGTGTGTGTGCTGTGTGTGTGAGTGTGCTGTGTGATGTGTGGGTGAGTTTGCATGTGATGTGTATGTGTGAGTGTGTGCTGTGTGTGTGCTGTGTGTGTGAGTGTGTGTGTGATGTGTGGGTGAGTTTGCATGTGATGTGTATGTGTGAGTGTGTGAGTGTGTGCTGTGTGTGTGATGTGTGTGTGAGTGTGTGTGTGATGTGTGGGTGAGTTTGCATGTGCTGTTTGTATGTGAGTGTGTGTGCTGTGTGTGTGAGTGTGTGTGTGATGTGTGGGTGAGTTTGTATGTGCTGTTTGTATGTGAGTGTGTGTGATGTGTGTGTGAGTGTGTGTGTGATGTGTGGGTGAGTTTGCATGTGATGTGTATGTGTATGTGTGTGAGTGTGTGATGTGTGTGTGCTGTGTGTGAGTGTGTGTGGGTGATGTGTGGGTGAGTTTGCATGTGATGTGTATGTGTGAGTGTGTGCTGTGTGTGTGCTGTGTCTGTGAGTGTGTGTGTGATGTGTGGGTGAGTTTGCATGTGATGTGTATGTGTGAGTGTGTGAGTGTGTGCTGTGTGTGTGATGTGTGTGTGAGTGTGTGTGTGATGTGTGGGTGAGTTTGCATGTGATGTGTATGTGTTTGTGAGTGTGTTTGTGATGTGTACGCTTTAGGACTATGTTTTTTTAATTTTTTGTTCCTTTTTTTCAATACAGTTTATTTACTATGGGTAAACATAAGGAAGGTGGTGTTAGTGCCAATTGGGAGGCTAGCGATGTTTTGATTTTCTGTGACCTGTGCTTAAAAGAAATTGAGTTGGGTAATCGCCCGACCACACACTTCAACAGAGAAGGGTGGGTTAACCTGACAACGAATTTCTTAGCTTGCACGGGGAAGTCCTATGATCGAACCCAAATGAAAAACAAGTGGGATCAGCTGAAAAAAGACTGGAAGTTATGGCGTGACCTCAAGGGTCGTGAGACAGGTTTGGGATGGGATCCTATACGGAAAACTATTGCTGCTTCTGAGGATTGGTGGAAAGAGCGGCTCAAGGTAATTAGAGTAGTTCTTTTTATTCTTTATAGTAGAATAATTCTTTTTTTTTTCATTAATCTAACTCCATTTTATTTTCATTTCAGGTTCATCCTACTGCACGGAAGTTTCAATTCGTTGGGATATCTCCTGAGTTAGAAGAAAAGCTCGATATGATGTTCAGCCAGGTTGTAGCTACTGGAGCTCTTGCTTGGGCTCCAAATTCTAGAAATTTTTTGCCTGAATCGATGGATGAGCACGACCTCTCTGCTGGGGCTGATTCCCAAGATGTGGACCAGATACCGTCTCCTACAAAAGCAGGAAAGAAGATACCAGATAAGGGAAAACGCAAGCAGACATACAAGAGAAGCAGGAGTTCGACGATGGAGCAGATAGCGGAAACATCTCGCATTATTGGGCGTTGCATGATGGAGCCTCCCCGCATCCAGATATCTTCGTCCTCGCACACCATCGCTGAAGCCATTACCGAGCTCGAAAGTATGGAGGAGGTCATGGAAGAAAACAACTATGCTTTATACGACTTCTGCACCGTTTTTTTGAAGGATAAGGGAAATCGGGAAACCTTTTTGAGTATTCGAAAGGATCGGCGACTGAAATGGCTGGAAACTCGATGTGCCGAGAAATGATCGATCTGCTAAAATGAATAGCTCTATGCATTATCTTCTTCGCTATTGTATTGAACTCGATGTGTTTTATGTTTATTGCATGATCGGAACTGCTATATTTTGCTACTTATAATGTTTAGTTGTTGACTAGTGTTATGCATTACTCCACTGATTAGCTATATTCTCCTATGTTTAATGTTTATTTCATGATGGAAATGCAATATTTTGTTACTTCCACTGATTAGCCATATTCTCCTATGTTTAATGTCTAATATTGCTCGATATTTACAATTAATGCAGATTAATATGTCTTCATCTGATCAAACTGACAGTTCTAATGAGGGGACTCAGCGACAAGTAGCTGATCGGATTTGTCGCGATAGAGCAGTGAGTGCACACGAATATTTAGCATCAATGACAGCCATATGTGAGGCTGGTTCTTCATCAAATGTTGCTTGCATGACATCAAGCCAAACGGGGTCTAGATGGCTTGGTGAACTTCTGGATGGACACCCTCATAGATTTTTCAGTTCATTTAGAATGTCGAAGCTCATATTTGTAGATTTGTTAACACTCCTCACACAACAATATAGGCTGCAAGGATCAAGGAGAACTTTACCCCGAGAAGTACTTGCAGTTACATTGCATATTTTAGGTCATAATGTTCCAATGCAAATTGCAGGGGAACGTTTCCAACACTCCACAGAAACTATAAGCAGGTTTTTCTCAAAGGGACTCGCTGCTATTAAGAGGTTATCTGCAGATGTCATTATGCCGGTAGATCATCTTTTCCGTGATATTCCCCCCCAAATTCTGAATGATTCTCGATACATGCCATTCTTTAAAGATTGTATCGGGGCTATCGATGGAACTCATGTTGATGCTCGTGTTCCTGCTGATCAACAAGTATCGTACATTGGCCGTCATGGGACAACGACACAAAATGTTATGGCGGTTTGTGATTTCAATATGTGTTTCACATTCGTACTTGCGGGTTGGGAAGGATCTACTCATGACAGCCGTATATTTCACCGTGCCCTTATGGATCCAAGTTACAACTTTCCATATCCTCCACCAGGTGAGACCTGTATTTCTTAAGATTTCGGTAGTTTTTAATTACTTTGTTTGATATAAATTAAATTTAAAATTTGTAGGCAAATATTATGTCGTTGATGCGGGATACCCTCTCCAACGTGGTTTCTTGAAACCATATTCAGGGACACGGTATTATTTGCCAGATTTTAGAAGGGGCAGCAGGCCCATACAAGGACGCTTAGAAATATTCAATCGAGCACACTCATCATTACGAAGTGTTATAGAAAGATCATTCGGAGTTTGGAAAAAGAAATGGAAGATACTAAGGGATATGCCGCCTTATAGTTTGGCGAAGCAAAGGGACATTGTGATTGCGACAATGACCTTGCATAATTATATTCGTAGGCACCCATCCCGCTCAGACGACCATTTTCAGGCTTGTGATATTGACGAGCTTTTCATTTACCCAGCGGGCCGTCAAAGAAGATCAGGGCAAAATGAAGAAAGCTCGGGTGGAGATCATGTTAGAGGAATTCGAGTTGGTGTTGAGGAGATGTCGGCGCTGCGTGACTCGATTGCCGAACAACTACATGGTCGTTGAACGTACTTTGGGTATCTTCGTATTCAACATATGTCTTCCATATTTTGGATATTTTGATATTTGCATGTATTTGGATGTTTTTATGTATGTTGTCCTGCTGCATATCTCGACGTACATATATTTTCTGCAATTTATATAGATTGGAGAAAAAAAATATTTTTTTTTATAAAACGCCACCGCTGAATTTTCAAACGGTTCTCTGTTTCGAACAGCTCTGCAAACGCAGACTAGCCAAACAGAACTCCGTTTCCAGCATCAAGTTTCCAACAGCTCCCTTTACAAACCTGCCTTTACAACAGCTCCTTTTACAACCGCCACCGCTAAACCAAATGAAGCCTTAGGGTATCTAGTGTTTTTATTTTTTGTATTTTAATATTGTAAAGTTGTGTAATTACCTAAAAGGATATTGTCTTTATAATATACTAATACAAAGTTTGGTATAATTGTGTAATTATGAATACAACTATAAGGGCAATATAGGAACATCGGGCAATGTTTCACCAAAGAGTAGTTTTCGTATAATAGTATATATATATATATATATATATATATATATATATATATATATATTTACAAGTGACAGGCACGGGCCTTCGGCCCTGGGGGCATTCGGCGGGGGTGCGACAATCGGCGGGGTGCGACATTCGGCGGGGTGCGACATTCAGCGGAGTGTGACATTCACCGGTGGTGCGACATTTGTCGTGGGGACGACATTTGTCGTGGGGACGACATTTGTCGTGTGCGGTGACATTTGTCGTGGGCGGCGACATTTGTCGTGGACAGTACCCGCCCCTATGACCTCGCGCGACAGTACCCTCCCGCTCCCGGCGGGCTCCGCCCGCTCCGCAACATATACATATGAGTACTCAAAATGACCGTAAAAAATATAAATCAAGAATATAATTTTGTTTTGTAAAACAAATTATATTTTAACGTTAAAACATTAATTTTTCTCTTGTCATTCATATCTAGAGACAATAGGTTTAGGGTATCTAGTGTTTTTATTTCTTGTATTTTAATATTGTAAAGTTGTGTAATTACCTAAAAGGATATTGTCTTTATAATATACTAATATAAAATTTGGTATAATTGTGTAATTATGAATACAACTATAAGGACAATATAGGGACATCAGACAATGTTTCACCAAAGAGTAGTTTTCGTATAATAGTAGAGATATATATATATATGTTAAAAGAAAAAGGAGACGATTTCTTCTTCTTGATTTGAGCCGAACCAGAGCGGAGAGACCGAGAGCGAGAGCGAGGTTTTCGTGGATTTTTTGGTGGTCGCCAACGGAGCTCCGGTGCTCAAAATTTTCAACGGAGCATAGATCTGGAAAGCTCTCGCCGCGAGTTACGCGTGTGAGGTAAGTTTTTTTCGTTTCGTGAACTTCTAGCGTTAGGGTTTTTCGGCCCTAACCTCCGTTTTGGCCAAATCTCTGTAGGTTTCGCTTTCTCGCGCCTTTGTTTGGACCGATTTGCGACGTGGAGTAATTCGGTGGACGAATTCGAGTAAAAATCGTGGCAAGTGATGTTCCTTCCCTTGCTCACCTTGTTATCTTCCTTGTTTTCCTCTAATTTTGGTCTAAATGTTAAATGCGGCCTTTTGCCTTGGTCTTGGGTAACGAGTGGTCGTCTAGGGAAAATCTTGAGTGGAATTTTTCTTTTCGTCAATTCGTCGGATGTCGAGTCTTGTGATTCGATCGTCCCTTTCCTCGTGTGACCGTTGCAATCAAGTCAGGTAGTCCAAACCGTTGTGTGACCTTTGAAATTTCGTCAGATGCGTTAAGATTTTAGTCAGAGTCTGTTATTGACCGTATAACCCGGAAGTTATGATGAAACTCCTATAATATAATGAATATAAAATGTTTGTTGGGTTGTGCGCGTTGGGGTAAATCTCTCGGCATAGTATCTTGATTGTTGGGCTATGCGCGTTGGAGTAAATCCCTCGGTATAGTACCTTGTTTGCTGGATCTGTGCGTGTTGTGGACCATTTTCCCAGGCACAGTACACCTTTTTGGTTGTGGATTATACACCCAGGCTTGCCCAGTGTTACGATCCTTTTTCTCGAGCTGATCAGTCTCATTTGAAAATTTGAATTTGAATATGAAATTTGTTAAAATATCTATATATGTATATACAGCTCCCTTAACTCTTGCTTTGAGTTAGCTTGACTCATACTGCATAGCTAGTTCTTTGTTCTGCTTTCTGTTGATTCGTACCAACTTTTGTTGCTAGTTTGTCTGTTGATTTCAGCCTACTTGGAGGTTTGTCAAGTTCTTTTACTTCTTTCTGCAACACTTGTATCTTGCTTCTGAGGTGTTCATCTTTTGAATGCCCATGGTTCAGAGCAGTAGCAGTTTGGCTGGTTGAGTTCGTTGTTTCAGGGCTGCGGCTAGTTGCTGTTGTTTGTTTTGCCTCATGTTTGTGAGGTAGCTACATTTTGTATCAGATTAAATTGGTTTTCTAAGGGTTCGTGTCAGTTTGTTGACGCTCATAGTATTAGATACTTGCTAGTTGTACTGTTGTTACTTACTGTTAGTTTTATACTTGCTCTCTGAGAAGATTTTATGTTAGGGTGCATGTTAGTTACTTTTAAATATAAAAACTGCATTCTGACTTGGATACATAACATTTCTTTCTTTACTGATAAACTCATTACTTTAAGCGCAATGAAATTGCTTGCCTACTCATACTACATTTAGAAGTCTCAACACTGTTGCACACCTTGAATCGCCTTCATTCTCACTTAGGATAACAAATGAATCGAACTTAAAAATTTTCCGGTGTGTAAACCTATACATTCTCACTCGTGAACTAGGGTATCCACCAGACCGAGAGACATGATCTGTAAACCTAATAATATAACTATGTTTTAAAACATAATTCATAATTCTAATTTTTTTTATAAAAACAACTGAAAGGGCAGGGTTGCCTGAACGTCTGCAGTTGTCCCCTACACGACGTGACATCACGATCGCGTATTTTCTCTCACTCTGATAGTATTTTAATACTGAGAAAATGCGGGTTGTGACACCGGCTGCCGACGCGCCCCGCTCCCCACGGCCGTGTGCCCGCGGTCGTGAGCACCCGCGGCAGGCCTCCCAGACAGCCGTCATCGCGCCTCGTCGCCGACCTCCTAGCCGCCGCTCCCTCCACCCCGGCCGGCCCTCGTTGTCAGGGGTTCGTCGCCAACCCCCGCCGCTGACCGACCCTCCTCCACCGCCAGATCGCTTCCATGCGATCTACACACAACCACCTAGTGTAACCACCCATTATTAAAGGGTGCACATAGCCAAAATAATAATCGATGTACGCGTAGTAAATCTCTAAAAAATGCGCGACATTAAATTTAAGAAAGTGTCCTGCAAATAGCGCATTAAGTGTTTATGGTCCGTAGATAATCACGTAAACACCATAACCACCCCTCACATCCTATAATTAGAACTACATGACCTCTTTCATTCCATTTTCTCCTCTTCCCACTACGTCTCCTACGTGCGTAAGAGTTCCCCCATGAATCTCCTTCGCCTTCGAAGACTCCTTCGAAGACCTTCATCCTCCATCGAGTGCTTCCCTACGAGCGAAGCAAGCACTCCATGCACTCAACAACAAGCCCTCCAATCAACAACAAGTCAAGCGCTCAAAACGCGTTTGAGCGCAACATGAGACAAGCCGCAGAGATGAAGGCACGCAAAACGCGCCACTTAAGCCCCCAAGTAGCAGTCAAAGACTCCAATGCGCTCAAAGCGCATCACCCTCCACTGTGCAAGTAGAGGACTTAGCTCCGTGAGCAGTGACCTATCACCCTCCGAGCCCAATTCTTTTTTTCTCTCCCCCGACAATTGTAATGAGGAGTTGCATGTCGCCCTCATCTTCTTTGCAAAGTATTGTACAATACCAACAAATAGTGAAGTTTGGTCGACACAATCTCGACCACGTGATTTTTCACCTCTTTCCGAGATTTTTAACGTTAAAAAAGTCTATTGTCAACCATATCTTTTTAATTGACTATTTTCGCGCTTAACCATTCCGAGGCTAGGACGGTGCAATATATACCGGCCTGCAAGAGGCTCGAGTTCACCACAACACCTACCTTCAACACTCCCTCCCTAAAAAAATAATCATCCATATTTATAAGGATATAATAATAATAAATACTAAGGTCAAGTTAAAGGATCAAATAAAGAACAAAATATTAATTGTATTACTTAAGAGCCATCTATTTGTTTACAAAGTTCTTATTTCATATTCATTTTCATGAGTAAAATAATATTACGAAACGCTATTTATATAACAAAATCTTAATAACCACGTGAGTTATAGTTCGCAATATTTGTCATGGCTCGACTTCTCATTGATCGTGTAGTGTAGCCCCACGTTTGAGTCCTTCATATGTATTTTATACATTCATTTCATATACTTTTTAAGTCAAATAATCTTGATGTTGTTGCTAGTGTCACCAATCATTATTTATAATTCAATTTTTTAATAACCAGGCCAAGTATAGTGCTCAAAACTTATGAATGTTTACGTTAGCACCGCATTTTTGGCTATCCGCACTTAAATTTGAGTTTTTTTGGACGTTTAGAATTCTTGTTAGCAAGCACTGCATAAAAACTATTCCTTATTCGCACTCGCCCCTCTCGTGCTTCCGCCTCCCCTCCAAATCGTGAATCTGTCGGCGTCCTTTCCTCCTCTCTTTTTGTCCGACCTGAAGGGCTCCAAATCCGACAAGTTCTCCTCCATTTCCCGAGCGGCATTCTTTATGCCGACGCATTCTCCTTCAGTATTTGGCGTCTATCTTTTCAACATCTGACGATCTCTCTCCCTCTTGGTGGTGGTGCTCCTCTATTCCGCGATTTTCAAGCGTTCATTCCTCCTCCATGTGGTGGTATCTGTTCCTCACTTTTTCCAATTTTTGAGTGCGGATAGCTTTCGTGCTTGCGGATAGTCAATTTTAAAACACAATGCTTGTGGATTGCTAAAAGTGCTAATAACCAAAACTGTGATGCTAATATGCTCAAACTTATTATAGGTCAACATGCGGTTGATCTATTGATACCACACTCCATGCACGGTGCTGATTTTGCATACACTTTGCTAGCGTGTTTAAATGTATTTTACTGTTTTACATGTTTTTTATTTACAAAGGAGCAACATATTTGATATGATTTTTATGTTACCTATTTAATTTTATTTTTCCAATTTACAAAGGCACCATTTTGTTTTGATATAGATGCCATAATAATTGTTGCGGCCAAACTCGGCGCTCCGGTCGATCCGGACTAACTTGGACCGCCTTAGCTCGCGGAGCGGTCGAGCGCGCACACAGTCAGTTGAAGAGGGGAAATGAACACAAGGAGTTTTAACGTGGAAAACCCTTCAACCGGGTGAAAAACCACGTGACCGGTTCGCTGCCGGTCAAAATCCACTAGATCGGAGTGATTACAGTATGTTGGGTGAATCGGGGCGACAGGCCGCTCCCGTTACAATCTTGAGGAGAGAGAGAGGGTGTATGCAACCGTTGGTGGGCAACGGACTGCCTCGCCAACGGGACTCGGACGGTGGAATGCGCGGGGTGCTTTAGGCGCGCGCGCTCAGAGGCAGCGCGTGTCCAAGGGTTGTCACTTCCTCCCTTGCTCGTCTTTCTCTGTCCTTGGAGTGCTCCCTTTGTAACTGAGCGCTAGTGGGGTGCCAATAGCCGATGACGGGTGCCGATGGCCTACGACGAGTGCTGATAGCCGTTGGCGGGTGCTGATAGCCGTTGGCGGGTGCTGATAGCCGTTGGTGGCCGCTGGACGTCACAGGCGGCCGCCGGTGGTTGGCGGCGAGAGGCGGCCGCTGGTTGTTGGCGACGAGGGGTGGCCGCCGGCGGAGAAAAACGGGAGAGCTCCCACCTGAGGAAGAAGAAGGGGGAAGCGTAGGAGAAGAAGATGATCAAATGAGAAGCCCATGGGGTCCTTTTATAGGCTCCAGGGGGAAGTTACGACGGGCCCCACCACTAACATAGTGGGTTAGTGGGTGGTTTTGTTCCGATCGGACGGCCGGTGGGCCCTCTCTCTCAATCGGACGGCGGGGAGGCCACCCCGAGGTGGGGCCGCCCGGACGACGCCGACGGCGAGGAGGCGGCCGGAGATGGCGACGGCCGGCCATGGCCGCGGCCGGCCAAGGCCGCGGCCGGCCATGGCCGCGGCCGGCCAAGGCCGCGGCCGGCCATGGCCGCGGCCGGCCATGGCCGCGGCCGGCCAAGGCCGCGGCCGGCCATGGCCGCGGCCGGTCATGGCCGCGGCCGGCCATGGCCGCGGCCGGCCATGGCCGCGGCCGGCCATGGCCGCGGCCGGCCATGGCCGCGGCCGGCCATGGCCGCGGCCGGCCATGGACGCGGCCGGCCATGGCCGCGGCCGGCCATGGCCGCGGCCGGCCATGGCCGCGGCCGGCCATGGCCGCGGCCGGCCATGGCCGCGGCCGGCCATGGCCGCGGCCGGCCATGGCCGCTGCTTCTAACCTAGCATTTTCAATGGAAATAGATTCTGATTCAGCTAACTTATTTCTAAGTTCCTTAATTTCCTTTTCTGAACTAATTAGATCTAAGCAAAGGGATTTAAATTCAGATTTAAATTCAGAAGAAGAAAAATCATATGAAGATAATACCTGATCTTCTATAGGCATTTCTTCATCATCATCAGAACTCTCTGCAGTTGAGTGATTGCTGCAGGCATCAATTGCCATAAGGTAGATTTCCTTTGCCTTCTTCTCTTCATCATCCTCACTGGAGCTTGAGGAGGAAGATTCCTCATCTGAATCACTCCAGGTCTCAGCAATAAATCCTTTCTCCTTCTTCTTATTTTTGTAGGAGGAGGACTTGGAGTGTTTCTTGTGATGTTCTTTTTCCTTTCTCTTTTCTTTGCTCTTTTCCTCTAGACATTCTGGTAGAAGGTGTCCAGGTTTCCTGCAACCATAACAAATAATTTCTTTAGCAGGAGATCTGTCATACCTTGGTTTATCTTCATATCTGGAAGATTTCTTTCTGAAGTCTTTTCTTCCCATCTTGAGAAATCTTTTGGCAAAGAGTGCCATCAGCTCCTCATTGGATTGGCTTCCTTCAAAAGCATCAGCAGCTTTGAGAGCAAGAGTTTGCTCTTTCCTTGTTGGAGTTGGAGTCTTTGCTTCAGCCTCAGCTTCCCTGGTCTTCAGCACTTGCTCAAAAGACTTGAGCTTGTCAAGGAGAGCTTCGGTTGAGATTTCAGTTGTACTTCTGGCCTCCTTGATGGGCCAGATCCTAAGATCCCATGTGCTGGGGAAGCACATCAGTATCTTATCATTGATCTCTGCCAATGTAATCTCCTTATCAAGGGTTCTCAGCTCATTGATGATTGAGCTGAGCCTGGTGTACTTGGCTTCAACTGATTCAGCTTCAGTCTTCTTGAAGTTTTCATACTGGGATATAAGGTTGGACCTTCTGTCCTTCCTCTCATCAGCTGAACCAGCTACAATCTGGTTTAGTGAGTCCCACATGGATTTTGCAGAGGTGCAATCAGCCACTTTCTGGAAGATTTCATCAGACATAGTCTGAGCCAAAATGTTCATAGCTTTGGCATCACCTATTTTTGCCTTCTTGTAGGCATCATTGTAGTCTAGAGGAGGCACAACACTGAGATTTGTAGATGTTGTAGCAGTGGCTGCAGTAGGAGGTGTTGGAGGTCCTGTCAAAATAGAAGAAAAAATGTCTTCATCAATAGAGTTCATATATAATTTTATTCTTGCCTTCCAAATGCTAAACTTAGCTAAGTTGCAAGCTGGAGGTCTGGTGCTAGAGTAATCCTTGGACTGGGCCATGAAGTGAATATCTATAAGCTTGGTATCTATCAGGATCTTATGACTCAGGTGTTAGCCTGTACAGTCAGTCAACCTCCCTCTGATACCAATTGAAAGTGAGGATAGATACAACTCTAGAGGGGGGGGGGTGAATAGAGTATTCAAAAATTATGACACCCTACTCAACTCCCTTAGAGTTAATTTGCGGAAAGAGTTTATAGATATTTGAAACCCTAGAGCCTAACACAAAGTGAAGTGCACTAGAGAAAGCTAACTGTAATTACAGTTGAGCTTTGGTCCTATCACAGCAACTAGCAATCCTAGTTATTTCTACTCACAGCCACAGTGCAATAAATTAAATAAGCAACACAGATGACACAAGAAGTTTATAGTGGTTCCCTCTAAATAGGTACGTCCACTCTTCTACCACCCTGGTAGGAATCCACTACAGATTTTTGTTCAGGTGCCCTGCCACCAACTGATCTGCTTCAGGTAGATCAAGTAGACCCTTTGAGCTTTTGATCAGGAGCTCAAAATCAAACACAGGTTTTTGATCAGGTGCCCTGCCACCAAGGTTCACTTTTGAAGGAAGTAATAACCCTTTATATAGGAGGTTGAGAGAGTTAAAGTTTCTTCTTTATTATTAAAACAGATTAGAGAAGCTAGTGGATTGCACAGAGCTAGAAAGCTCTAAAGAATCAAGGCTCCCCCTGGC
The DNA here is from genome assembly GCA_039513925.1 of Platanthera zijinensis. NCBI lineage: Eukaryota > Viridiplantae > Streptophyta > Magnoliopsida > Asparagales > Orchidaceae > Platanthera > Platanthera zijinensis. The sequence goes on from CM077083.1 coordinate 189,536,843, forward strand.
TTAGAGAATATCCAGGAAGAAGTCTTGCTTCAGGGTGCATGAGCTCTTCTGAACTTGAGACAAAGAACTATCTTGAAGTTCTGAAGGAGAAGCTTGAAGAAGACTCTTGAATGTAGAAAGATTGTTCTTCTTCTATAGCTTTTCTTTCTTCTTCTTCTTCTTCTTGAGGCACTGAGTGAATGTTCCTGTAAGCAGGATGAACTCAGGATTGAAGAAGAATGTTGAAGAGGGATGATCTTCTCAGTTGAATGTATCAATGACTGAGAGCTGTATCTCTTCTTGCTTTGAATCTGTATGAAACTGTGTATTGATCTCTTGTTGTATATGGTTGTACATGTTCTGCTGCCTTTTGAAAGCACTTTATATTGGCCTTTCCAACGGCTCTAATCTTTGTTTGAATTTTGTCTTCTTCTGAAATCTGCAATCTGGGCTGCAAAAAGCATAAAGCAAAACATATCCTGCAGGCAGACATGTTATAAGGGGATACAGCTTTCTAAGAAGTTGCATATCCAATCTGATAACAGGAGTACTAAAGAAAGTCACATCAGACTAAACTCTTTACGGCCAAGGAAGACTTTCTGTGTCTAACGGCTATAAAGGACAGCATGACAGATAAAGCAGACTGATATTTCAACTAATAAGACAAAAAACTTTGTCAGATAAAGCTTGACTTATGCACAAAGGATGGGGCAAAGATTGCCTTGAGATGTATGCACAAAATCAATGAAATAATCTTTAATAAAATAAGCCAGATAAATAAAAATTAAATCATAGAATAGAAGAAGTACAAAATTACTAAAGATAGACAGAAGAACGTCGAACGACCCTCGTAGATCGTCGACCGAAGTACAGAGATCGTCAACCTATCAGAACAGATAGTCGAACGACACAGATAGTCGAACTATCAAAGAAGATAGTCGAACTACCTCAGCAGATAGTCGACCTATCAGAATAGATAGTCGAGCTATCAGATAGTCGACCTATCAAGACAGATAGTCGAGCTATCAAGCAAAACAGATAGTCGACCTATCAAACAGATAGTCGAACTATCAAACACAACAGATAGTCGACCTATCAAACAAAATAGATAGTCGACCTATCAAACAGATAGTCGAACTATCAAAGAAGAAAGATAGTCGACCTATCAAACAGATAGTCGAGCTATCAGATAGTTGAACTATCCAAGCAGATAGTCGAACTATCAAACAGAGCAGATAGTCGACCTATCAAACAGATAGTCAAACTATCAGATAGTTGAACTATCCAAGCAGATAGTTGAACTATCAAGAAATCTGTCTGGCCAAAAGAAGTCGAGCGGGGTTCGACGATCGACGAGGCAGATACCACAGAGCGTCGAGCTAACAAGAGTTGAACTAACTCAGAGATAGGCGATCTGCTGACTAACGATAGTCGACCAACTGATCGACGATCGTCGAACAGTTGATAGACGATAGTCGAGCGGCGTTCGACCATAGTCGAACCAAAAATAACTTAACCAAATTTTCATCTAGATAAGTGACAACTCTACAACTCGAGCAATCTAACTAAACAACTAACCTTTGACCATAGATAAATCTTGGGTCAAGAAACTAAAAGAGAAGACTGAACTCAAATCCAATCTAGGGTACCAACAATCTCCCCCTATTTGGGTTAAGTCTCTCAAAACAAAACAAACAAAACAAACTACTGGAAATAATATAATACAGGAAAGGAAATATCTAAGCAGCAGATAGCATCAATCAAACAGACAAATGAACAACTGTCAATCAAAGAAATTTAAGAAGCATCAGAATCTGGTTTAGATACAGAGAAACCAGGAAGAAAAGAAATTTTTCTAAAAGGGTCTAAAGCTTCTTTCTTTGATAACTTTAGATCTTGTTCTCCAATAATTCTAGATTCTTCTGTTCTTGGAACTACTGCTTCAGGATGCTTTTTCATATATTTTGAAGGATCAAAGACCTCAGGTCTAACCTGGAATTTATCTAGCTCCTTCTTTCTGAATTTAGACATAGTCGTTAATCCTGTAATATCTTTTCCTTCTGCTTTGGCTTTTCTGATCTGGGCTGATCCAACTAGTTCAAGAAATCTAGTCATCCTGAAATCAGGATTAAGCTCTTGACTTTCATATTCATTTTCACAAGTTGGATCTAAAGGTTTTACGGTTATAAATTTAGTAGAAAGTTCTAACAAGCTAGCAGCTGGCTCTCTATTTTCTTGAATAATTAGGGAAGAAGAAGGAGCAAACTCGGCATATTTCTTACTAGAATTTTCAGAGAAAATAATCCTTTTACCTTTTGAATCAGTTTCCTTTGCTTGAGCTGGCTTTGAGGAAGATATGCTTTTGGTTTCTTTGGAAGGTGAAGCTCTTCTCTTGGGAGAAGGAGGAGGAGAAAAAGTTGGTTTCTGATAAACTACCTCCTTTACTTGTTCTCTTGTATCAGCATCTTGCCTTTGATATCCAGATTGTGATCTCCTTTGATATCCCGGATTGCTTTTCCTTTGATGAGATTGAGATGGAGTATATCTGACAGAAGGGGCTGAAGGATTTGCAGATGTATTACCAGAAGCTCCTGCACTGGGAGGTGGAGGAGGAGAACCTCTAGGGGTCCACTTAGGTGTTGAACTATCATATCTTTTAGATTTCTTTCTTTATTTTTGCTGATTTTTGGAGAATCTCATTCAGTGCTGATATTCTTTGGACTTGGGATCTATTCCTTTCAAGATATAATAAGGAATGTCATGGTCAGGGTTAGGTGGAGGAGGAGCAACAGCTTTTCTTTTCCTTTTAGCAGATTTCTTTTTCTTAAATTCTTCTGAGTCATCAGAGTCATCTTCATCATCAGATTGAGATGATGGGGGATGATCATAAGGATCAAAAGCTTCTTGCACAACTTTTTCTCTATCTTTTAAAGCAACTTTTTCTATCTCTTCTTCCAAGGCATCCTGTGCTAGAAGAGTATCCAGATCCAGTCCTGGGGTGTCATCCCAGACTGTAGACTTTTCTTCTTGAATATCTGTAACTTTCTCTATCTCAGCTGCAACTGTCATGAGAACCAGTTCATCATTCACAGCTACCCGAGCTGGAGGGGAAGATACAGGCTCTTGATTAGCAGATTCTTGCACTGGTTCTTGAGCAGGTTGTTGAACAGGTTCTTGGACAGATAGAACTTCTTATACTAGATCTGTAGTATCAGGAACACAGATTTGCTAAATGAAATTGAAACATCCCTTCTAAGTATTCACAGACTAGCATGTCAGTAAACATGTCAAGAAAATGAGTAAATGAATTACCTTCAGGATTTTCTCCAGAATTTCCTAACTCCCACAAGTCATCTAGAAAGGAGGTAATGACTCCTTCTAGGAACAGAACAACTAAGGGAGTAGAAGCTTCTTCAAGGCATACTTTAACAGCAAATTCCGCATGCAATATAACATCAGATGCCATGGGATCTAGAGCTGGGGCTGCTATCTCTTTAGGAACAGTTTCTGTCTCTACTTGAGTAATTTCTGCTGGAGGAGAGGCCAGGGGCAGTTCAGAGGCATATTCATGAAACATCTCCCCCTGCCTGATTTCAGTGGATACTGAAACCAGGCCCCTAGATGAAGAGGGCTCAGCAGTTTTTGAGAGAGCTTGGATGGAGGCAGTCAGGGAAGAAATGGAAGAGACGAGGGGCGCAATTGCTTCTTCAATCATGGTTTTGATTGAAGGAGTAATTAACCCCAATATGCTTGAAATGAAGGCTGGAGTGATTTCAAATGAAGGTGGGGGAATCACAGTAGATGGATGATCATCAGGGATAGTGTTCTCCTGATGAGATGAAGAGTGAACTGGTGATTGATGGGTGGATGCAAAAAGATTAATATGATCAGAATGAGGAATTGGTGACTGAGGAGGAGTGGATAGCTCAGAAACCAATAAATCAAAACTAGGATGAGAAATCCTAGCAAGATGAGAAGGGAGTGGAGATGCTGGTGATGATGCATGGAGAATTGTGGAGGACTCAAGAAGAAGAGAGGCAGAAGATGGTACTTCAATTGAAGTAGATGGAACTTCAATTGAAGTGGATGGTAATGCATATGTGGATGGCACTTTAGTAGAAGTGGATGGTAATGCAGATGAAGTGGATGGATTGGAAAGAATGGATGAGCCTGCTTCATGTAGGTGGGGAGTGACTGAAACAGTCCTTGTGCTCTCAGACACAACTAGAGCTACTCCTGCAGGAGAAGGCTTCTGAAAACTCCTTTTCCACTTAACAAACAAAGTTGGATCCATCTTCTTGCTGGCATTGATGGTTGTAGAGACTGTAACCAATAGTTGGGGGTATTTCTCTCTTAGAAATATCCCAAGTACCCTACCCAGGCATACTTCCTTCTTGCTATTCTTCTTTCTTATCAAATCAAACATAACTCCTGCCCAATTTATCTGTTTCTTGTTTACTATTGCACACATCAGGGCAAACTGTTGCCTGGTTATTTTATCATGAGCATAGTGCTTGCTCAGAAGCACTTTTCCGACTAGTTTAGCCAAGAACTTTATCCTCAACGGAAAATTAACCTTTAGCAGTTTAGAAGGAATGCCTTCTGCATGTCCTAATTCAATCAACATCCTCCCAAACTCTGGAGTATCTTGTTCATATTCCTCTTCACCATTCAGTAATCCAAAAATATCAGTTAAAACGGCGGGAGTCAGAATTACCTCTTCGCCGCCAATCGTTCCAGTCATAGATTCGTCACTAGAAGACAAAGTGAAAGCCCACTCTTTAATCTCTTGGATGTTTATCTTGATCCTTGTGGACATTAGCCTTTCCAATCCTTGTTCCTTGCAGAGCTGGAGGATTTCTACTATTTCAGAATCACATGCGCTGAAAGAGTCAAAATCTACGCTGAAGCCGGCATCGAACTTCATTACTGACAGAAGGGCTGGAGCAATCGTCATTGATAGGGTTGGAGAAGACGAGAGAGACGACGAAAGCGAAACGGTAAAGAGCGCGAGGCAGGGCTCAAGCAGAAAGACGGAATGCGAAAAGACGATCTCCGTCGACGACAAAAAGAACGATATCTTAACCTAGGTCGACCATCGGTTTTATATTAAAACAGCAATCGTCGATCTATTTTAACAGATACTGGAGACGATAGTCGAACGGTCGTTCGACGATCGTTTCCTGAAGCAGAGTAGTCGATCAATCGTTCGACTATTTCTGTCTTCACAAACAAAAAAGCTGTCGTTGCCCGTAGGTCGACGATAGGCTCAACCTGTTCGACTATCGTCGAACGTCGTTCGACGATCTTCAAACAGATTTCAACAAAGGCAGAAGTCACACTTAGTCTTTTCCATTAATCATGCCTAGTTGAACCAAAAAAGAACAGATGCTTTTGTTCATCTAAGGGCTTGGTGAAAATATCACCTCTCTGAAGGTCAGTGGATATGAACTCAAGGCTGATCTTGTTCTTTTCCACATAATCTCTCAGGAAATGGTGTCTAATCTCAATGTGTTTGGTTCTAGAGTGGTGCACAGAATTTTGTGCAATGGAGATAACACTGGTACTATCACACATGATTTTTGTGTTCTTGTGTGTGTACTCATAATCCAAAAGATGGTTTTGAATCCATAGGATCTGTGAACAATAACTAGCAGCTGCTATATATTCAGCCTCTACAGTTGAAGTTGAGACAGAAGCTTGCTTCTTACAGAACCAAGAGACCAATCTCTCTCCCAGGAACTGACAAGTTCCTGAGGTACTTTTCCTGTCAACTCTACAACCAGCATAGTCAGAATCAGAGTATCCAATTAACTCAAATTCTGATGCTGCTGGGTACCATAGTCCTAGATTTGGACATCACTTCAGGTATCTCAAAATTCTCTTGAGAAGAATCAAATGAGATTCCTTGGGATTGACCTGGAATCTAGCACATAGGCATGTAGCAAACATTATATCTAGTCTACTTGCAGTTAAATACAATGAGGAACCAACAATGGCCCTATAGTTTTTCTGATCAACTGGCTTGCCCTGATCATCAGAATCTATAACTACATTAGTATCCATAGGTGTATGCATTGCTGAAGCATCTGCCATCCCAAACTTCTTTACCAATTCCTTGGCATATTTGGATTGGGAGATGAAGATGCCATCAACATCTTGCTTTTCTTGGAGACCAAGAAAGTAAGACAGCTCACCCATACTACTCATCTCAAACTTAGAATGCATTAAGTCAGAGAACTTTTTGCACAGTTTAAGATCAGTGGAGCCAAAAATAATATCATCCACATACTTTTGAACTAACAGGATTGTGTCCTTGTGGTGCTTAACGAAAAGGGTTCTATCAACTACTCCCCTAACAAAGTTGTGCTCTAATAGGAAACTAGCTAGAGTCTCATACCAGACTCTGGGTGCTTGTTTAAGTCCATAAAGAGCTTTTTGCAACTTGTACACAAATGAGGGCTGATTTGAAGAAACAAACTCAGGAGGTTGTTCAACAAATATCTCTTCCTTTAGTTCACCATTTAGGAAGGCACTCTTGACATCCATCTGAAATACCTTAAACTTCATATAGGCTGCATAGGCTAGAAAGATCCTTATTGCCTCTAGCCTTGCAACAGGAGCAAAGGTTTGGTCATAATATATACCCTCCTCCTGCCTGTAGCCCTGAGCTACAAGCCTAGCTTTGTTCCTTATAATAATTCCATTTGCATCCAACTTGTTTCTAAACACCCACTTGGTGCCTATGATCAGTTGGCCTTTAGGTCTTGAAACCAAAGTCCATACTTTACATCTTTCAAACTGATTGAGTTCCTCTTGCATAGCAATGATCTAGTGGAGATCTAGCTCAGCATCTTTTATGGTGAGGGGCTCAACCTGTGAAAGGAAACAAGCATGCATCACATCCTGTCTTAACTGATGTCTTGTTTGTACACCAGTTGATATGTCTCCAATCACTTGAGATGTAGGATGATCTCTAAGTGTGACAAGATCAGCAGGTGGGATGTGATCTTCAGCAACAGTTGGGATTAATTCCTCAGGTGGAATTGGATCAACTGTTGGTGGTACAGCAACTGCTTCTGCAAAGTCTTCATCACTATCTGAATCAGTGATATGAAGAGTTGATAGATGGAGAATCTCTTGAATGACATCTTTATTAGATTCTGGTACCTGCAATGAACTTGAGGAAGGGGAAGTTTCCTTCTCCTTGTAAAACATCTGAGATTCATCAAAAGAAACATGTACAGATTCCTCAATTTTAGAAGTTGATTTATTAAATACCCTATAAGCTTTGCTTACTTAGGAATATCCAAGAAAAATTTCCATTGAAGCTTTTGCTTCAAACTTTCTAAGGTATTCTTTGTTATTGTTATGAATGTATACTACACAACCAAAGACTCTAAAATAATTAATTTTAGGTTTCTTTCCTTTAAGCAACTCATAAGGAGTTTTACTCTTAAGCTTTTGTATAAGACATCTGTTCAAGACATAATTGGTTGTGCTAACAGCTTCTGCCCAATAAGAAAGAGGCATGTTAGCATCTGCCAATAATGTACCAGCAGCTTCAATCAGGGTTCTATTCTTCCTTTCCACTACCCCATTTTATTGGGGAGTTCTAGGAACAGAGAAACTATATTTGATACCTTCTTTCTCACAGAATTCTTGCATGAGAAGAGAATCAAACTCAGTACCATGATCACTTCTTATCAAGGCAACATGAGTAGAATACTCAGTCTGCACACATAGTAGAAAATCTGTAAGAACTTTTAAGTTATCAGCCTTAGTTCTCAAGAAAAACACCCAAGTGAACCTAGAGAAGTCGTCTATAATTACTAAAGTGTAATACTTCCCTCATAGACTCTGTACATTTATTGGGCCAAAAAGGTCCAAATGTAATAAATACAGGATTCTAGGTGAATCACTTTTATTTACAGATTTAAAGGAATTTTTGGTTTGCTTGCCTAATTGACAAACCTTGCATATGTTCTCCTTCTTGTAGGGGCAAGAAAGTAAACCTCTAACAAGGTTGTACTTAGATAACCTAGATATATTTTTGAGGTTAACATGGCTAAGCCTCTTATGCCATAAGGTGTTGTTATTTGTTACTTCATTAAATAAGCAGATTTCAGAATGGGTTGAATTAAAATCTACTAAATAAATATTAACTTGTCTAATGCTTACTAACACAACATTACTATTTAAAGTAATATTACAGAGAGTGTTAGTGAAAGATACCTGATATCTTGCATCACATAACTGACTTACTGAGATAAGGTTGTGTTTCAGTCCAGTTACATATGCAACCCTCTTGAAAGTTACTACTCCAATGGTAGTCCTACCATATCCTTCAGTTTGACCACAGCTGGAGTCCCCAAAGATCACCTTTGGTCCAAGCTTGGCCTTGAATCTTGACAGATTGTCTTTATTTCCTGTCATATGTTTGGAACAGCCACTATCCAAATACCATTTGTCTTTAGTATATGGATAGGTCTTCACCTACAGAATAGACAATTAGACATTGTGGACTCAGGTAACCTTGGGTCCATTATTCTTCGCATAATGAAAACTTAAAATAAAAGAATAAGCAGGTTGGGGTTTATATCCTAAAGGGTAAGATCTCCTAGGTGGGATGCTCCATGCAGTTAATGGGTCCACAAACCTAGAGTTTCTATTTATATTAGGGTTTCTAAGGTTCTGGTTGTAGTTTTGAAAATCAAATTGAAATTGTCGATCAGCGTTCGACGATGGATGTTCAGATCGTCGAGCTTCGTTCGACCATTGAGCCTTCGATCGTCGAGCAGCGTTCGACGCTTTTTGTAGCTCCTTAAATTTTTGCTTTCTCTTTTCTCTCTTAGCTTTATTTAAGGCTTGATTAACTTGTTTTACTTGCTCAGTGTTCTTTATTCCATCAGCTGAAATAAAGTTCACTGGAGTTGAAAGATGATTTTTGAGAACCAAAGGGGATTCACCTGATGAGGCTCCTAAGCCTAGCTTGTTATTGCCTGACCTAGTGTTTGTTATGCTAGTTATTTCTAGCAGCTTAAGACTTCTACCATTTAAAGATTCTTCTAGTCTCTTGGACTTTGCTAGTTCATTTTTAAGAAACTGTATTTCTTCACAAGACTTAGTGAGTTCTGCTTCTAGCCTAGTGTTTTCAATGGAAATAGATTCGGATTCTGCTAACTTATTTCTAAGTTCCTTAATTTCCTTTTCTGAGCTAATTAAATCTAAACAACGAGATTTAAATTCAGATTTAAATTCAGAAGAAGAAAAATCATATGAAGATAATAACTGATCTTCTGTAGGCATTTCCTCATCATCATCAGAACTCTCTGCAGCTGAGTGGTTGCTGCAGCCATCAATTGCCATAAGGCAGATTTCCTTTGCCTTCTTCTCTTCCTCATCTTCACTGGAGCTTGAGGAGGAAGATTCCTCATCTGAATCACTCCAGGTTTCAGCAACAAATCCTTTCTCCTTCTTCTTATTTTTGTAGGAGGAGGACTTGGAGTGCTTCTTGTAATGTTCTTTTTTCCTTTCTCTTTTCATTGCTCTTTTCCTTTGGGCACTCTGGTAGTATGTGTCCAGGTTTCCTACAACCATAACAAATAATTTCTTTAGCAGGAGATCTGTCATACCTTGGTTTATCTTCATATCTTGAAGATTTCTTTCTGAAGTCATTTCTTCCCATCTTGAGAAACCTTTTGGCAAAGAGTGCCATCAGCTCCTCATTGGATTGGCTTCCTTCAAAAGCATCAGCAGCTTTGAGAGCAAGAGTTTGCTCTTTCCTTGTTGGAGTTGGAGTCTTTGCTTCAGCCTCAGCTTCCCTGATCTTCAGCACTTGCTCAAAAGACTTGAGCTTGCCAAGGAGAGCTTCTGTTGAGATTTCAGTTGTACTTCTGGCCTCCTTGATGGGCCAGATCCTAAGATCCCATGTGCTGGGGAAGCACATCAGTATCTTATCATTGACCTCTGCCAATGTAATCTCCTTATCAAGGGTTCTCAGCTCATTGATGATTGAGCTGAGCCTGGTGTACATGTCTTCAACTGATTCAGCTTCAGTCTTCTTGAAGTTTTCATACTGGGATATAAGGTTGGACCTTCTGTCCTTCCTCTCATCAGCTGAACCAGCTACAATCTGGTTTAGTGAGTCCCACATGGCTTTTGTAGAGGTGCAATCAGCCACTTTCTGGAAGATTTCATCAGACATAGTCTGAGCCAAAATGTTCATAGCTTTGGCATCACTTATTTTTGCCTTCTTGTAGGCATCATTGTAGTTTGAAGGAGGCACAACACTGAGATTTGTAGATGTTGTAGCAGTGGCTGCAGCAGGAGGTGTTGGAGGTCCTGTTAAAATAGAAGAAAAAATGTCTTCATCAATAGAGTTCATATATAATTTTATTCTTGCCTTCCAAATGCTAAACTTAGCTAAGTTGCAAGCTGGAGGTCTGGTGCTAGAGTAATCCTTGGACTGGGCCATGAAGTGAATATCTATAAGCTTGGTATCTATCAGGATCTTGTGACTCAGGTGTTAGCCTGTACAGTCAGTCAACCTCCCTCTGATACCAATTGAAAGTGAGGATAGATACAACTCTAGAGGGGGGGTGAATAAAGTATTCAAAAATTATGACACCCTACTCAACTCCCTTAGAGTTAATTTGCGGAAAGAGTTTATAGATATTTGAAACCCTAGAGCCTAACACAAAGTGAAGTGCACTAGAGAAAGCTAACTGTAATTACAGTTGAGCTTTGGTCCTATCACAGCAACTAGCAATCCTAGTTATTTCTACTCACAGCCACAATGCAATAAATTAAATAAGCAACACAGACGATACAAGAAGTTTATAGTGGTTCCCTCTAAATAGGTACGTCCACTCTTCTACCACCCTGGTAGGAATCCACTACAGGTTTTTGTTCAGGTGCCCTGCCACCAACTGATCTGCTTCAGGTAGATCAAGTAGACCCTTTGAGCTTTTGATCAGGAGCTCAAAATCAAACACAGGTTTTTGATCAGGTGCCCTGCCACCAAGGTTCACTTTTGAAGGGAGTAATAACCCTTTATACAGGAGGTTGAGAGAGTTAAAGTTTCTTCTCTATTATTAAAACAGATTAGAGAAGCTAGTTGATTGCACAGAGCTAGAAAGCTCTAAAGAATCAAGGCTCCCCCTGGCTTAGAGAATATATAGGAAGAAGTCTTGCTTCAGGGTGCAGGAGCTCTTCTGAACTTGAGACAAAGAACTGTTTTGAAGTTCTGAAGGAGAAGCTTGAAGAAGACTCTTAAATGTAGAAAGATTGTTCTTCTTCTATAGCTTTTCTTTCTTCTTCTTCTTCTTCTTGAGGCACTGAGTGAATGTTCCTGTAAGCAGGATGGACTCAGGATTGAAGAAGAATGATGAAGATGGATGATCTTCTCAGTTGAATGTATCAATGACTGAGAGCTGTATCTCTTCTTGCTTTGAATCTGTATGAAACTGTGTATTGATCTCTTGTACAGGAGTACTAAAGAAAGTCACATCAGACTAAACTCTTTACGGCCAAGGAAGACTTTCTGTGTCTAACGGCTATAAAGGACAGCATGGCAGATAAAGCAGACTGATATTTCAACTAATAAGACAAAAAACTTTGTCAGATAAAGCTTGACTTATGCACAAAGGATGGGGCAAAAATTGTCTTGAGATGTATGCACAAAATCAATGAAATAATCTTTAATAAAATAAGCCAGATAAATAAGAATTAAATCATAGAATAGAAGGAGTACAAAATTACTAAAGACAGCCAGAAGAACGTCGAACGACCCTCGGAGATCGTCGATCGAAGCACAGAGATCGTCGAACTATCAGAACAGATAGTCGAACGACACCGATAGTCGAACTATCAAAGAAGATAGTCGAACCACCTCAGCAGATAGTCGACCTATCAGAATAGATAGTCGAGCTATCAGATAGTCGACCTATCAAGACAGATAGTCGAGCTATCAAGCAAAACAGATAGTCGACCTATCAAACAGATAGTCGAACTATCAAACACAACAGATAGTCGACCTATCAAACAGATAGTCGAACTATCAAACAAAATAGATAGTCGATTTATCAAACAGATAGTCGAACTATCAAAGAAGATAGATAGTCGACCTATCAAACAGATAGTCGAGCTATCAGATAGTTGAACTATCCCAGCAGATAGTCGAACTATCAAACAGAGCAGATAGTCGACCTATCAAACAGATAATCGAACTATCAGATAGTTGAACTATCCAAGCAGATAGTTGAACTATCAAGAAATCTGTCTGGTCAAAAGAAGTCGAGCGGGGTTCGACGATCGACGAGGCAGATACCACAGAGCGTCGAGCTAACAAGAGTTAAACTAACTCAGAGATAGACGATCTGCTGACTGACGATAGTCGACCAACTGATAGACAATCGTCGAACAGTTGATAAACGATAGTCGAGCGGCGTTCGACCATAGTCGAACCAAAAACAACTTAACCAAATTTTCATCTGGATAAGTGACAACTCTACAACTAGAGCAATCTAACTAAACAACTAACCTTTGACCATAGATAAATCTTGGGTCAAGAAACTAAAAGAGAAGACTGAACTCAAATCCAATCTAGGGTACCAACATCCTCCTTTGTCTTTAACTAAAACTGAGCTTAATGCTGCTGGCGTGATGGAGAGGTATAGAAAGAGAGTTTCTCCGGGAGCCGGCTTGGATAGGAGCGGAGGGGAAGCGAGGTATTGCTTTAAGGATTCGAAGGCTGACTGACATTCATCGGTCCATTGGAATCCCGAGCCTCGAGCTCCCCGGAGAATCTTGAAGAAGGGGAGGTACTTGTCTCCTGTCCAAGCCAGGAATCGGGATAGTTCTGTGATTCTTCCGTTTAATCTTTGCACATCCTTGAGTGATCTGGGAGGAGACATTTCTTCGAGCGCCCTAATTTTTTCTGGATTGGCCTCTATCCCTCGCTGAGTAATCATGAACCCTAGGAACTTCCCTGAAGTAACCCCGAAGGCGCACTTACTAGGGTTGAGCCTCATTCTGTACTGCCTGAGTATTCTGAAACATTTTTCTAAGTCTCCCAAATGGTCTTTGCGGTGAACGCTTTTGACTAGCATATCATCTACGTATACCTCCATCGATCTACCAATGAGCTCCTTAAAGACTTTGTTCATGAGTCGTTGATAGGTAGCTCCTGCGTTCTTAAGTCCGAATGAAATTACTTTATAGCAGTAAATTCCCTTGTCGGTACGGAAAGCTGTGTGCTCCTCGTCGGTTGGGTTCATTCGAATCTGATTGTACCCCGAATAGGCGTCCATGAAGCTGAGTAGTTGATGACCAGCAGTTGAATCAACTAGCTGATCTATCCTGGGGAGTGGAAAACTATCTTTTGGGCAAGCTTGATTGAGGTTGGTGTAGTCTACACACATCCTCCATTTTCCTGATGACTTTTTTACTAGGACAACGTTGGCTACCCAAACGGGGCAGCCAACCTCTCGGATGAATTGGGCGCGGAGGAGCTTCTCCACTTCTTCTTCTATTGCTTGGAGTCTCTCGGGGGCAAAGTTTCTCTTCTTTTGGACAACGGGCTTGCATGCGGGATTGATGTTAAGGGAGTGTTGGATGACTTGTGGATCGATTCCGGGCATATCTTCCACGGACCAGGCGAAGATATCTTTGTTTTCTCGGAGGTAGGCTGCCAACTCCTCCCTCTCATCCTGCGGTAAGAGGGATCCGAGTTGAATGGTACGATCTGGCTTTGCCGGAGAAAGGGGGACCTCAATTAGGCCTTCGATGGGTGCCCCCCGCTGCAGAACTGCTTCGTCTCTTAGGTCGAAGTCATCAATATTTAGTGTGGTAGGCTGGGTGGGCTGTGCTTGTTTAGAATAACAATTCTTAGCGGCTTCTTGATTTCCGCGCACTACTCCGGTTCCTCCTGGAGTAGGGAACTTCATTGCTAGGTGAGGGATAGAGGGGATAGCTTTGAAGATGGTCTGAACAGGCCTTCCAAAGATAGCATTGTACGCTGAGCTCGATTCCACTACCATGAACTGAACTTCTTGCGTGATCTGTCTTGGAAATTCTCCTAATGTGACTGGTAGGGTTACCGTCCCGATGACTTGGACTGGATGGTTATCGAAACCGTATACCGGGCCAGCTGCTGGAGTTAGTTGCTGCCGGGATATATTCATACTTTGGAGGGTGGTGGAGAAAAGGACGTCGACCGAGCTGCCATTATCGACAAGGATTCGTTTGACGTTGTAGCATGGGTTTTCGATGCCAACACTGATTACAAGTGGATCTTGATGCGGCGTTCGGATGCCGACGAGGTCTTCATCTCCGAATGATATGCTGGTACCTTTGCTTATACCTTTTATCTTCATGGACTTCCCTTCCGGTGTGTACTGACAGTATTTATGTAGTTAGGATTGGTGATCCGGCAATGGTCTCAATGTTTCCTACCACCTGCCTTCCTTCTCCTTGTGTCGGTGGGGCATTATGCTGGTCGTTAGGATGCCTTAGCGGACCCTGCTGCTCCTGCACTCTCCCCTGTAAGAACCTACCAAGTAGTCCTAAACGGACCAGACGCTCAATCTCCTCATTTAAGCGGGCACAATCTTCAGTGATGTGCCCGGTTGTCCGATGGTACTCGTAATACTTAGACTGATCGTTCTTAGGGTTAGGAGGTGGTTGCCTTGGTCGTTGCAGTGCTGGTTCATTCTGGATGGCATACACCACATTGGTGCGAGAAGTGTAAAGGGGAGTATAATTTTTAGGAGGATCTCTCTGGAAATCTCGCTTGCGCTGTCCGTTCTGATGCTCCCCAGGGAATCTTCCCTCCTGACTTTGAGGGGTTGGCTCTTTGTCCCTCTTTCTTTTTAGTACCCCTTCAAACTGTCGTCGATGAGCTTCAATAGCCTCATCCGCGGCTATCTGTGCTTCAACTCTGTGTACCAGATCTGGATAATTGGGGACGGTTTCCCTCATAAGCGCGGAGTAGAAACCGCTAGGGCGGAGACCTCCCAGGAATACTCCCCGCAGGAGTTCGGGGTCGACTCCTGGGATTTGGCGGGCTTCTGCGGTGAAACGTTGGAAGAACTCCTTGAGGGTCTCTCCTTCGTTTTGGCGGATTCCAGAGAGATGTGATGGATCGCGAACGACCCTTCGGTTGGCTATGAATTGGTCGGAGAATTGTCTGGTCAGTTCGGCGAAGCTGGTAATGGTGCCTGCTCTTAGGGAGTGAAACCACGTCCTAGCCTGCCCTTTAAGGGTGGTTGGGAATACTTGACATAGCAACGGATCGGAGGCATGGAAGACCCTCATGATAGTGGTAAAATGATTAATGTGCTCAAGTGGATCGTCTGTGCCGTCGAATGTTTCGATGTTTGGGAGTTTGAATCCCTGCGGGATCGGATGGTCGAGGATTTGGGGGGCCAAGAGGGATCCATGGTTGAGCGGATGATGCGGGCGAAAATCCCTCCTTGCGACTTGACGGTACTCTTCAGCAACGACCTCCCTGATTTCTTCACAGGTGAGGAGAGGACGGATGTGTGCGTCGTTAACTAGATTGTGGGGGCGCTCCGCCCTTGCTCCCCTTGGACGGGGATGAGTCGAGCTGGCGGCGTCAGAGTAATATTCGAGCTCTTCTTGCCCTTTAGGGGCTTCCTGATTCCTTTGTTAATTGAGTGGCGGAGGATTGCTAGCTGGCGGCGGTGATCTTGGTGGAGCTGGAGGTGCTCTTAGGTTCCGAAGTAGTGTGAGCATCTCGGTCTGCTGTTCTTCCATTTGGCGAACACGCCCCTCCAAGGCGGTGATGAGGGCGAGGACTGCTTCAGCGGTCTGTGACACGCCCATCAGAGAGTGAGAATGTGCTGGCTCAGTGGGTCCGCCAAGTGCGGAGCCTTCGACAGTGCAGACACTTCTCTTTGCCATTGCGGTTGCAGGGATGGTGAACTTGTTCTGTGAGGAATGCTGGGAATGTTCCCACAGACGGCGCCAAACTGTTGCGGACTGACTCGACGCCTGGGTCAGACCGGATAATCTTGGACCGTCTTAGCTCGCGGAGCGGTCCAGCGCGCACACAGTCAGTTGAAAAGGGGAAATGTACACGAGGAGTTTTAGCGTGGAAAACCCTTCAACTGGGTGAAAAATCACGTGACCGGTTCGGTGCCGGTCAAAATCCACTAGATTGCTGGAGGTTATAATATGATGAGTGAATCAGGGCGACAGACCGCTCCCGTTACAATCTTGAGAGGAGAGAAGGTGACTGTAGCTGTTGGCGGGCAACAAACTGCCCCGCCAACGTGACTTGAACGGTGGAACGCGCGAGATGCTTCGGGCGCGTGCGCTCGGAGGCGGCGCGTGCTCGTGGGCTACCACTGTTTTCTTCGCTCGGCTTCCTCTGACTTTGGGGTGCTTCCTTCCTGACGGCGCGTTGATGAGGTGCTAATAGCCAATGACAAGTGCTGATAGTCGCTGGTGGACGCTAAGGGTCGCTGGTGGCCGCTAGAGGTTGCGGGTGGCCGCCGGTGGTTGGCGGCGAGAGGTGGCTGGTGGTGGTTGGCGGCGAGAGGTGGCCGCTGGTGGTTAACGGCGAGAGACGGTCGCCACGAAGGAGGAGACGGGAGAGCTCCCACCTGGGGAAGAAGAAGGAGAATCGTAGGAGAAAACAGAATATCAAATGAGGAGCCCTTGGGGTCCTTTTATAGGCTCCAAGGGAAAGTTATGGCCGGCCCCACCACTAACGTAGTGGGTTAGTGAGTGGTTTCGCCTCGATCGGACGGCCGGAGGGACTTCCTCCTCGATCGGACGGCGGGGAGGCCTTCCCGACGGCGGGCTGCCCGGACGGCGACGACGGCGAGGGGGAGGCCAGCCAGGGCCGCGGCCGGTCATGGCCATGGCCGGCCGCGGCCATGGCCGGCCGCGGCCATGGCCGGCCGCGGCCATGGCCGGCCGCGGCCATGGCCGGCCGCGGCCATGGCCGGCCGCGGCCATGGCCGGCCGCGGCCATGGCCGGCCGCGGCCATGGCCGGCCGCGGCCATGGCCGGCCGCGGCCATGGCCGGCCGCGGCCATGGCCGGCCGCGGCCATGGCCGGCCGCGGCCATGGCCGGCCGCGGCCATGGCCGGCCGCGGCCATGGCCGGCCGCGGCCATGGCCGGCCGCGGCCATGGCCGGCCGCGGCCATGGCCGGCCGCGGCCATGGCCGGCCGCGGCCATGGCCGGCCGCGGCCATGGCCGGCCGCGGCCATGGCCGGCCGCGGCCATGGCCGGCCGCGGCCATGGCCGGCCGCGGCCATGGCCGGCCGCGGCCATGGCCGGCCGCGGCCATGGCCGGCCGCGGCCATGGCCGGCCGCGGCCATGGCCGGCCGCGGCCATGGCCGGCCGCGGCCATGGCCGGCCGCGGCCATGGCCGGCCGCGGCCATGGCCGGCCGCGGCCATGGCCGGCCACGGCCATGGCCGGGCCATGGCCGCGGCCCATGGCCGCGGCCGGCCATGGCCGCGACCGGACATGGCCGGGGAGGCCGGCCGCCGACGATGGTTCCTCCTCTTGCCGGCGGCGGTTCCTCCCGCGAGGGGCGGAAATGGGACCCGCGCCCATGATCTCCATGAGAGATCATGGGGGGTAAGGGGGGCCCACCCACTTCCTTTTAGTAGAGATCATGTGGGGTCTCTTGACTCCTATAAATTAAGGTGGAACCCATCAATAATAATGATTTAATGTTTGAAAATCACCATTACAGTTTTTATAAGTAATTTAAAAATAATAATGAGATGCTTTAAAATTAAAGCAATGAGTATTTTAATTTTTTCTTTATTTTTGTTATTTATAATTAACAATTGGTAAATGGGTCTAAAATAATTACTGAGTGACAGATACGAGTTTCCGTTCCTATGGCCAATCACGGCAATACTTCAATCGTGTCAGTGCACGCGGGGTCCTAGGTGCCCCACATGACAGTACCGTGGGACAAAATTGTCTCAACGCGATTGTGCTCCCACTGCTCACAAACCCTCGAATGCCCGCCCATTACAAATCATTCTTGTGCACATGGGTTTAAGAGCGGCAAATAGAACATATTTTTATTATAAATAAAAAACATTATGTCCATGATAGCACATTTTTTTAAAACTAAAGAAAACACACGTGTAAATTAAAAAAATTTGATATTTAAATGAGGTAAAATTGGAAAGTAAAAACTCGTCTTATTAATAAAGAATAAATAATATAAATATAATTTTAAAATATTTTGAACTCCACTATAAAATATTAGGAATACGGTATGAAACACCCGCACAATGATTTGAGCCGATTCAATCAGGACAGCTGGATCGATCAAGCCAATCGTAACGCTTCGAGATTATTAGGGCTTTCTTATTCTTTCCGATCCTAGCGCGTTTGAGAGGGTCCGACGGTAGGGTTTTACCGCCCGAGGGAGCAAAGAAGCTACCGGCCACGGAGGTGAAAGGCGACTTCGTATCGGATGTGGGACGGCGACTCCTTACCTTAGTCGTCGGCGGCAAGAGTTGCTCGGTTCCGGCATCGGCGGCAGAGGATTTGTTCACGAGGTAACTTGCACGCGGCTATTAATTTTCCATATTGAGAATCTTGCCCTAGAATCGAGTTGGCGACTCTGTAATGATGATTTTAGCATTATAAGATCTTTCTTGCTGTACCCTTGTTACTTGTTTATTTGGTGAGTTGTTTTTGAATGTAATAGCTGTTGCTTAGTTTCTATTTACTGTCTTTAGTCAGTAGATTATTGATTTTAAGTGATTTTTGAGGTTATATTAGTCTTTGGAAACTGTTACCTTGACTCATAATTTTACCTTTGTAATTAACTTGAGTCTGTTTCAAATGCAATTTGTGTGTTTTTTTAATTTAGTTTGTCTTATTAAACATTGGTGGTTAATTTATGTTATGTTTAATGAATGTTTTCGGATGTGGACTTTGGTTTCAGTGTATGATCATAAATAGAAGGGCTTGGGGATGCATGTGTTTTATCATGAGCTTGCATGTGCATTTATATATGTACTTATAATTAAGGGTAAAATGAATTATCTTTAGGCATGCAATACATTTGTTATGAATGTGTTAGCGACAAATAAAGAGATATGTAGGTGCGTGAACATGCACGCCACATTGAGCATGCGTTGGTTGGAGATATGATAGTGTATACTTGTATTTATATGAAAACGTCATTTTGGTGATTTTCATTTGGATGACATGTTAGTGAAAAGGGGCCGACACGCCATTCTTCAAGCAATTATGTGTGTTGTGGCGCAATATAAGTGGTTGGATATGAGTAGGTACTTGGAACACACATTATATCTTATGAAATGATCTTGAGTGTGATTTTGTGTTTTTGAGCTTTCTTCTTATCCAAGTTAGGTTGTGATGTAGTTTGTGATGATTTGGTCTCGATTTACCCTAAGCTTGCTCGTGATGGAGCCATAGTCATAATAAGGTTAAACCACCTCATATATTTTGGTTTTAGGTATTTTTTGAGTGCTAGCGGTGTTAAGGTTCCCATCATAGTTTGTGAAGGATTTATTTAATTTTTTTTCATTGATCTAATATTGATATTTGATGGAGATTTTAGGGTATGAGGCAATGATTATATGTTGAGCTTATATTGGGGGTTTGAATTTGACACATGTCAGGGTATCTGTTATGAGCCTTCCCCTTAGATCGAGTAATCGGCGGAGGAGCAATGGCTGAGGAGGAAGCGGAGCGGCGTCGAGCGGAATGCGATACCCGTGTGGTTGGCGGCTAGGGAAAAACTCCCATCTATCCGTGGGTTTAGAGAGAGAGAGTTAGGAAGGAGGGGAATTAAGAGAGAGAGAGGGATTTAACTTCTAATTTTTTGCTTAACAAAACAAGGCCCAACCGAGCACTTAAGTAGGTTCCAACGCGCCCCCCATTTGGGCTTACTACATATGGGTAAAATACTATTAAAATTAACACAACATAAATTTAAGATAACTGGCGTCGTCACGCCTCAAAACAATATCTTTGTATGATGCAAAGGATTTTTATGACTTTTCTTGCTTGGATTTTGGTTTGTGTTGAAATCTCATCTTAATGATGGTTTATGTTAGTTTAGTTTATTTTAACCATTCATACCCTAAAAGGAGCATACAGAGCATTTTAGTTTCATTTAGGTTCTATTTGAGTGCATGCAACTAATTTTAATTTCTTTGATTTTGATATAAAGCGCAAAGAATTATGTTGGCTAAGCATAATTCTTATTTATGAGTAGAGTTGGTGCCTGGTGGGGATCGCGACACACATCGGCTTGCACGACGATCGTATCTATCCATTTTATGTGGATCGACGATATGTGATTTCAAGTTGTTTTTCTCAATTTTTGTATGTATTTAAGGGTTTTCATGATCGGAGAATCATGACCGTATATGATGGTCATGTAGTCTATATACAGGACTAGGCGGTTCATTTTAGTGGCATTGAAAGATTGAGTGCAGAATCCTTTGATCACCCGGTACCGATGCAAAAAATTCAAGTGCCGAAGCTTGATAGTTGTCTCCTCCCTTAGTCCCCTCTTCTCACAGTCGACCACCTCGTCATTGTCCTTAGTTATTAAAGGCGCAAGGCGGACCAAGGCGCAAAGGAGTCTTGGAGCTTAGGCGCAAGGCTCAAGGCCAAGCGCACGCCTGACGAAGGCAAGGCGCAACCACATCCGTTTTAAATAATTAACATCAAACATCATTTCAGCTTCTCAATCAACTTCTTCATCTACTCTACTAACTAATCATTCATTACTATTGTTTATCTCTTAAAAAATAAAATCAATGTGGTCATTTGCATCATATTTAAGTCTCGACGCACAATTTTCTTTCACAAACACTAAATCAATAAAAAATTATTGAGTTTTTATATTATTTTTTTCTTAATTTTTGAATAAAAAAATTTGCATCAAAAATCCCACTCAGACGCGCCTTTTATATTCTAAAAGGCGCAAATAAGGCACGCGGAGGCGCAAAACTCTGAGTCTGGTGAGCCTGGAGCCTAAGGCGCGCCCGAGGCGTGCCTTTAATAACATAGCCATTGTCTCCCTCAAAATCTTCCAGACGGCAACCACCCTTATTCACCTCCCAGCTCCAATAGTCGGCAACCCTCATTCACCCCCAGAAACCTCCAACTGCTCCCCTTCCAACCCCTCCAAAACAAACTATAAACACCCTTTCATTCCCTCCACTTTTCAGTTTTCAATGATCACCAAAAAACCACCTTCGACGATCTTCGTTCAATCTCCACCGCCTCCTCAAAACCCCTCCACCACCACCAATTAATTTTCTCTCATTTTCAGTTTTCCAGTAATCATTGGGAATCACCTCTCTTCAGTACAAACTGAGCCCCCACTACTCCCCAATTTAGCAGGCTTCCCACTCCTTCAACCCCCAACCTCCAGAACAACAGCCAACCATAACTCCCCCTCAATTGTCCTCACTCCCTACCCAACTGAGCCTCCCACTCTTCCAAAACAACAATTGGCCTCATCACCTCCCACACCCAACCCCTCTTATAGTCCAAACCTGATCCACAACTTGACCCAATTAGCAAACCCCATTCCCTTCACTGAGTTCACTCCCTGCATCCAAATTTCCACCAGCCCCCTCAGTTTTGTTGCTAGAATCAATCCAGGGAGGAGCCGCTCTACTCTTGAATTTTATTAAAGCTGCTTGATATCCTATTCCTAGCCATCCCCGACCTTCTGGACCCTCAACCCATTTTAGGAAAAGTTTTCCCGACCGTCCTTAGTCAATTCCCTGCTCCAAACACTTTGGAACAACAAACTATCTCTCCATTTCCTTGGTTGGAGTCCCTCTAGTTCACAGTCCGACAACAACAGGCGTTCATTCCAGCGCCTGGAAATTAAGACCAGGGTTATTCCCATCCTCCTGGACCTCTCCTCATTCCGTCTGCTTCTCTGGCGACAAACCCATTTAAGAAAACACTGTTGTCTAGCAATTTTAGTTCCCACTTGCAGGCCCGGATCCAACCTCGTACCTCATTTTCAGCCTATCAAAGTCCTTCAGAAACCCACCAAGCCGTCTACTACCTAGTTGTGTGAGCTAGCTAGTTGGAAGTTGTTTATTTTATGTTGAATTGCATGTTAATTTTCTACTTGAGGAATATTTGTTTGTAATATTTGTTTATGAGTTTTGAAACTTTTGTACGTTTTCATTTGCTTAGTTATTTGATTTTGAATTTTCTCACATTTGTGCAACTTCATGTGTTTCCTTGTTTGCTATGCCTTAACTACTGTGGTCTATCCAACATTTTGACTTATAAAAGAAATTATTATTGTAAGTTTTAAATCTTCAGATTCGTATGGTTGCATTTAAGATTCATCCATTATTTGCTTGTTAGGATTGTCCTGCGTCAGATTGGTATCACAGCCCAGGTTTGGATTTAGCTTAGAATACGCAGGACTACAACCTATATGTTTCATCATTGTCGTATTATAGTAGCAATTGCTACTATAATCCTCTATTTGAGGAACTGGATTCCACCCATGTTCATGCCCATAGAGCTGCCTCAGGAAGATCCTCATACTATTATGATTATCCTCGTTCCTAACGCGTCACTCATATGGGTCGCGTTGACCCTTCTTCACGATCCGATTATCATAGGGAGAGTTACTACGATGAACCTTGTTTTGAGCAGAGACTCGAATATAAGTTTTGTACAGTTACCCCATTGTTTGATGGATTGCTAAGTCCTGAGGCCTTTAGTTATTGGCCCATGGGTCGTGCTGATCCTTCTTCACTATCTGATTATCATAGGGAGAGTTACTACGATGAACCTTGTTTTGAGCAGAGTCTCGAATATAAGTTCTGTACAATTACCCCATCGTTTGATGGATTGTTAAGTCCTGAGACCTTTAGTTATTGGCCCATAGATGTATGTCATTATCTCGATTATTTTGACTTATTCGGTATGCACCGCATCAGATTTTGAAGCTTAGGTTGTTAGGTCGGACGAGACATTATTGGAATAACATTGAGCGGACCCTTGAACGAGATCATCTTCGCCCCATTAGTAGCTGGATGGAGATGAAGTAAAGGTTGTGTCTTAGGTATTTACTATGTCAAATATGAGTCGTCTTCTCGAGTATGTATTTTCCCTTCAGCAAAAATCCATGTTTATTGTTGAGTATGTAGCTTATTTTTACAAGTTGGCTGTGAGGAGCGACATTCATGATGAGCCAATCGCGCCGCGACAAGATTCTATTCTGGACTTCGGCCCGCAATCTACATCACATTGTATGGTCATTATAGGGAAAGTTTCCCCAGCCACCCTTAGTCAATTCCCTACCCTGAACACTCCAGAACAACAAATTATCTCTCCATTCCTTGGCTGGAGTCCCTTCAGTTCACTGCCGGGCAACAGCAGGTGTTCATTCCAGCGCCTGGAAATTAAGACCATGGTCATTCCCATCCTTGTAAACCTCTCCTCCTGCTGCCTGCTTCTCCGGAGATGGCCCCATTCAAGAAAACACTGCTGTCCCAGCAGTTTGAGTTCTCACTTGGAGGCCCAGATCCAGTTAAGTTCTTTGGAAACCACCCTCCAATCTCTCTACTACCTAATTGTCTATGTTTGCTAGGTTGTAGCCGTTTATTTATGTTGAATTGTGTGTTAATTTCCTACTCGAGGAATATTTGTTTTTGAGTTTTGAAACGTTGCACATTTCCATTTACTTAGTTATTTGATATCGAGTTTACTTAGTTTAGGCTACTTGTTTTATGGTCATGATGCAAGACAATGAACTACAATGATTTGGTCATGCGTACAGATTCATGGAGTCGGACTTATACTCATTTGAGTGGTTATTTTGCATGAACTTGTGGCATTTTGATCAGATGTTAAGAAGCGTCAATTCTCAGATCACATTATAGATCTGCATGTGCTCAGTTCAACATATTGAGCCCAAAGAGATTTTGTTGAATTCTGATTGATAGGGAGGTGTTGCCGGTGGGATCAATATGAAGACGTGTGGTTTGGTTTGACAATAAGAGAGGTTTTTGTTGTATACCATATATACAAAAAAATTGTATATTAGTTAGAGTATTTGGGGAGCAGATATGCCAATTTTGTGCTCGTCTTTCGACTCATGGAAGTGATATGTTTTGTTTAACCGTGGATGCAAGTGCTTCTCACTAAACCACATAAATCCTCTCTTATTTTCTGTGTTTTTCTTGCCGTTATTTCTATTGTTATTAATGTTCATCGTTGCTCGAGCGAGAAACTTTTTCCCCTATCTGAAAAGGAAAATATAGAAGGAATCCACTTAAAGAAATATTTGAGCGTGGGAAGGCATTAAAAATCTATATTCTTATCATTATTGTGAAGAAATTTGATATGAGCTCTGTGGAGATTCTGTGCTTAAGGCCTCAATTTCTTCATGTTTAGAAAAACGCCCTGGACTATTGAAATTGTGATGTAGGGATGAATGATTATTGTGGTGTGGGTGTGCATGAACAGTTAGAAGTAGGGGTAGAAAATTTATTGCGGTATGGTGGTTGAATGAAGACCATGTGAGTAGTGTATTGTAGCAAATAGTGAGCAATGATTAATATGGTGCGGTGTTGAGATTAAGATTCGTTACCAAATGATGTTTAAAGAAAAAAACAAGCGGAAACATGCATGTGGAGTTAAAGTTTTGAAAAGAATTTGGAAGAAAATTAATAAGACTGCGTACAGAGTGGAATGATGAGAACTTTAGACTGAGAGTGGAAGATAAGATGAATATAGAGAATTTCATTAGGAAGAAGAAATTCAGTGAAATGGCAAAGAGTAGAAGAGAAGAATCAAAGGACGCAATTACTCCAAAAAGTTCATTCTAAATGCTTACTGCTTACTTTAAGATCCTCCATTTGTTTCTAGTTATTCTCGCTTGACATCAGGGTTTTCTTGGAATGCTTTGTCATTAAACTTGCTATTTAACTTATGTTTGGGTTATAGTTATCGAGAGATTAATTCACTATGGTGCAAGTGTACTTGTAGCTATAGCGCATGGTGTACATAACAATGCTGTCAATGTTGGCCGACATAATGATTTTGGGGAAAGAACGTCGCAACATCGATATTTTAAGAGGAAATGTCAATTTTGAAAATAATACCCGATATATCGGTCCCATCTGATATTTTGGTCCCACCCGATATTTCACGACCAATATATCGGTCCTACCTGATATTTCACGGCCAATATATCGGTCCTACCTGATATTTCACGGCCAATATATCGGTCCTACCTGATATTTCACGGCCAATATATCAGTAAGAGTATTAAAAATATTTTTTACATTTCTTTTAAGCCATTGAGCAGTAATTTTGTGTTGTGCTTCATTTAATGCATCTCTCCGAACCTTGTTTCAACGACTTTCTAATCTAGCTTTTTCATTTGATGCTCTTTATGTCATTTATTGTCATTGACGTCACTTTTGTGTGTAATTTATAAACATATGTGTATACATTTATTGTGCAATTTATAAACATACAATATGTGTGCAATTGCACATATTTACAAAAAAATGTGTATATATACAACAACAACACTCAAGCATTTATCCCACTATAGTGGGGTCGGCTGTATGGATTCTTTGTCGCCATTGTGGCCTATCTTTTGTCATAATCTCACTAATGCCTAAGTACATCATGTCTTTCCTTATAGTTTCACTCCAAGTCTTTATTGATCTACCCCTCTCTCGTTTAACATGCCTAGTGACTAGACTCTCACAACGCCTAACAGGTGCTTCTAATGGTCTCCTTTGTACGTGCCCAAACCATCTTAATTTCTCAAATGATCCATATTCATAAGGGTGACTAAATTTATTTAAATATTAGAATCCAATATTTTGTAAAATATCCCTGATATATCCCCGCAATCCGACACCGATATTTCAAACTCAAACCGATATGAATCCGACATTCAACATCTGCAACTTTGGCAAATAGTATGGTGCATGTTGTATTAGAAGTAGCACAAATCATAAAATTATGATTACTTTAATAATATTTCAACAATGTAAGGGAGCCGGCATCCTAAAATAGGAGGATGTGCCATACAAGTAGAACTTCTATTGGTTAGTTTTAACTTTTAACCTCCATGAAAGTTAATGAAAGAAAATCAGATTGAAAATAAACTGTCATTATAAAAAAAAACTATTATATTGGCTTGTGGAATTAACATGGTCCTACTCATGTATAATATTAAAATGAAATGTGTAGAGAGGAAAAATCCACCTTGTATATATGTTCACTTGTTTAGAATACAAAGAATGAATACAAATATATAGACAAGAAGAAGAGAGAGCAAGACCCTATACACAATGTGGGACTAAAGAGGAGAGAGAAATAACAATAGAAAAACTAAATGGGCCTAGTTAAGTGGGCTTCTTCAACACTCCCCCGCAAGCTGGAGCGTATAGATCATATGCACCAAGCTTGGACAAACACTGATAGAACAAGGTGCTTGATAGGGCCTTCGTGAGAATATCAGCGACCTGATCAGTGCCTGGAACATGCTTTAACTCAAGTCTCTTCATTTGAACTTTTTCTCGTATGAAGTGACAGTCGACCTCAATATGCTTCGTACGCTCGTGAAACACCGGATTCTTCGCTATGTGTATGGCCGCTTGACTATCACAAAAGAGAACAGCAGATGAAGGAAGTTTTACTCCCAAGTCAGCAAGAAGGCTTTCAAGCCAGGTGAGTTCAGAAACAACCGATGCCATAGATCGGTATTCAGCTTCTGCGGACGATCTAGCAACCACGACTTGTTTTTTACTTTTCCAAGTAATGAGGTGACCTCCAAAGTAAGTACAGAACCCACTGGTCGACTGCCGATCGTCCAGGGAACCAGCGTAATCGGCATCAGAATAAGCAACCAATGCTGGAGCCGAGGTGGAGGTTTTGTAAACAAGCCCTTGACCCGGAGCTGCCTTAAGGTACCGGAGAATCCGTTCAACAGCCTGGAGATGAGAGACCCGGGGAGCATGCATGAAACGACTGACAACCCCAACAACAAATGATATGTCAGGTCTCGTGACGGTTAGGTAGATCAACTTTCCGACAAGGCGTCTATAGTACTCCGGGTTCTGGAGAAGCAGATCATTATCAGAGGCATGTGCACAGAGCTTGTGATTTGCCTCCATTGGTGTATTAGCTGGCTTACAACCTGTCTGGCCAGCATCTTTGAGGAGATCGAGACAGTACTTCCTTTGGGAGAGTACAAGCCCATCCGGTCGTCGCGCGATCTCAAGACCGAGGAAGTAGCGAAGATGCCCTAGGTCTTTGGTCTGAAATACGGTGCTCAGATGTTGTTTGACCGCTTGGATCCCCTGTGAGTCATCCCCAGTGAGTAGGATGTCGTCAACATAAACCAACAGAATTACAGTTCCCGTTGCCCGGTGTCGGGTGAAAAGGGAGAAGTCAGCAGAGCTCCGAGTGAAACCCATATCCTGAACCACCTTACTGAATTTGTCAAACCACGCCCGGGGAGATTGTTTGAGACCATAAATGGACTTCTTTAGAAGACACACATGAGACTCCCCCGTGGTCTCAAACCCGGGTGGTTGGCGCATGTAGACGGTTTCGTGAAGATCACCATTCAGAAAGGCATTCTTGATATCGAGCTGATGAAGGGGCCAGTGGCGATGTACATCTACGGAGAGAAGCACACGAACGGAGTTGAGCTTGGCCACTGGAGAGAAGGTTTCCTCATAATCGAGACCCTGCTGTTGAGTAAAGCCACGGGCCACCAGTCTGGCCTTCAGGCGGGCAATAGTGTCATCCGGGGCATGTTTGATGACAAACACCCATTTACATCCAACCGGGTGTTGACCGGGAGGTAAAGGGACCAGGGTCCAGGTCTGGTTGGCCCAAAGGGCCGTCATTTCTTCCTCCATGGCAGCCCGCCAGCCAGGATGTTGCCGCGCCTCCTGCACAGAGTTAGGAATAGAAACGGAAGATAATGAAGTGGCAAAGTGGCGAAGCGGCGGTGAAAGGCGATGGAGAGAGACGTAATTTGTCATCGGATGAGCAGTGGAGGCAGGAACCGGAGCAGCAGGTGGCAGAGCATCAGAGGGCGAGGCCGACTGCAGTGGGGCATCGGGAGTAGAAGAGCGACGAGAATAGACCCGAATAACAGGTGGAGTCGGACGGACCGGAGCCGGGTCAAGAGGAGGAGGCGAGGATGAGGAGCAGGGAACCGGGATGATAGGACGAACAACATCCTGAGCAGAAGAAAGGGGAACTATATCCGGAGCAGAGAAGAAGGGAAGATCTTCCCGGAAAGTAACGTCTGCAGAGACGGTAACCTTGCGGGTAGTAGGCGAATAACACATATACCCCTTCTGAGTGTGAGAGTAACCGACAAAGATATGTTTGGCCGCACGGGGATCCAATTTGTCGGTAGGAGGGCCGAGATGGTGAACGTAGCAAGTACACCCAAAGATACGAGGAGTCACAGGGAAAGGTGGAGTGGACGGAAAAAGGAGGCTGAACGGAGTGGCATTCTGAAGAACGGAGGACGGTAGACGGTTGATTAGAAAGCAGGCGGTGGAGAGCGCAAAGTTCCAGTATGGTTTGGGAACCTGCATTTGAATCATAAGGGACCGAGCCACATCAAGAAGGTGCCGATTCTTGCGCTCGGCGACACCATTCTGTTGCGGAGTATACGCACAAGAGGTTTGGTGGATAATGCCGAACTCAGAGCAGAGGGTCGCGAAGTCATGACCAGTGTACTCTCGCGCATTGTCGGTACGAATAGTGCGAATGGGCGCAGAGAATTGAGTACCAGTCTCAAGAATGAATGCCCGGAAGATGCGGGGAAGCTCAGATCGATCGCGAAGAAGATACAACCACGTCATGCGCGAATAATCATCAATAAAGGTCACGAAATATCGATAGCCAGAAATACTAGTAATTTTGTACGGACCCTATATATCGGAGTGTACTAAAATAAAAGGAGCGGAGCTCCGAGTACAATTAGAAGGAAATGATGCACGTGACTGTTTGCCAAAAATACATGTTTCACATTGAAAAACAGGAAGAGATACATCCGGAAGAGCCTTCTGGAGGACAGGTAGAGGAGCATGACCAAGACGTCGATGCCAATCGGAAGATGATACAGATGCGAGGAGAGTAGGAGAGGCGTCAAGAAGGTAGAGCCCGTTCTGCAGTCGTCCCTTACCAATGATAGTCCGCGTCTGCTGATCCTGTATCAGACAAGAAGAAGTAAAGGTCACTGAGCAATGTAAATCAGAAGTAAGGCGACCAACAGAAAGTAAATTGAACGGAGAGCCCGGAACATGAAGAGCCGAGCGGAGGTGGAGAGAAGGGGTGAGAGAGATATCAGCACATCCAGAGACAGGGACGGAGGCGCCATTGGCCACAGTAATGTACTTCGGGTGAGGGGAAGACAAGTACTGAGGTGGCCGACCAGAGGTGATGTGGTGAGTAGCACCCGAGTCGAGGATCCATTGCGGGCCAGAGGAAAGGCAGGTGATACCTTCATTGGAGATGGAGGCAGCAGAGGCAACTGAGGCTGGCGGGCGGCTGAGCAGGCCCTGAAGATGCTGAAGCTGGAGGCGAACCTCGTCGAGGCCTGGATGAGTGGGAGAAGAGTCGGTGGCAGCAACAGAGGCCTGCGGACGAGGAGGGCGACCATGCTTGCGATAACACGTGGCTTCAAAATGCCCATCTTTGCCGCAGAACGAGCACTTAGGCCGAGGCCGTCCACCTCGACCACGTCCCCGAGAATCAGAGCGGCCTCCACGGACAGAGGAGGGAGGAGGCAGTAACGGTGGAGGTACCTGCTGGATAAGAACCGGAGAAGGAGGTCCAGACACATCCGGAGGCGGGGTGACTTTGAGAAGCATGGAACACACATCTGAGAAGGACGGAGTAACAGTAGAAGAGAGGATGTGAGCCCGAACACTGTGAAGGTGATGGGGTAGCCGAGCCATCATCATGGCTATACCCACAGCTTCCTTTTGGACACGTTGGGCAGCAAGGTCGCCAGTAGGAGGCTGATGTTGGATCCATGCCTCGACCAAAGATCGAGCCTGAGCAACAAAGGAAGTCAGATCGGTCGTACCACTGCTATCGAGGGCCTGGAGAGCAGTGATAATGTCATACAGATGGTGCAGACTATCCTCGCCGGAGTAAAGGGTATGGAGCTCGTCCCACATTCCTTTGGCCGTCTCGTGGTACATGGCCAGGCGATAGGATTCGCTATCAAGAGAATTAAGTATCCATGTCTGCACACGACCATCATTACGTAACCAATCATCAGTAGGAGTACCGGTAACCACCTGGGTCAAGTGATGAAGAAACCCCTTGGACTGCAGGACCCGGCGAACAGAATGTGCCCATTCAACAAAATTCTTCTTGCCAGTCAGAGAGATAGTCGTAATACGAAGTTCATCCCGGATGTCAGGAAGAGAGGCCGGTCGGTCTGTAGGAGGAATGGCCGTGCCGGTTGATTCAGCAGAAGATCCCATAGAGGAGAAGCGGCTAGGAAGGCAGACCGGCAAGAGAGAGAGAGTCCGCGCGACTAGAGACAGCAAGCGGTCAGAGACAGTCCGCCTGGTCATGATGGAAAGATACCAGCGGCAGGAGGACGCCGCGACCAGAGGCGGATAGAGATCAGCAAACAGAGACAATCCGCACGGATAGCAGGAGAAGAGGACCACGACCTAAATGCGGGAGGCAACAGTCCGCACGGTCAGGCTGAGCACAGCAGCGGTCAGAGACAAAAGCTACGAGCGGGCAGAACGAAGAGACCGCGAGTAAAGATCACTCAAGCGGAGAGAAGAGACTGCGAGTAACAACACTCAAGCGGAAGGAGAAAAGGGGCCGCAGCGAGCAACAACGAAGAGGCCGGGAAGGAAGCTGTGAGAACCAGACCGCTGCGAGAACCAGACCGCTGCGGCAAGAGGCAGGCCGCGGCGAGAACAAGGCCGCAACGTAGAGGACCAGATTGAAGAGAGCAGGCACCGGCGAGAAGATGCAACGGCAAGAGGTAGGCCGCTGCGAGAAGAGGCAGGCCGCGCGGTCACACCAGCGACCTAGCAGATCAGGACCAAAATGCGGAAAGGGAAGTCCGCACGGTCAGGTGGACAAGCCGCGGATAGAGAGGAGGTGGGAAGGAGAAGCCCGGAGAGGAGGTCGCGAGTTACCACTCAAGCGACAAACCGGAACAGACCGCACGGGAAGAGAGCCCGTAGCGGATAGGATAAAGAAGTGGGGAGAAGAGGGCCCCACAGGACAGAGCAGACAGAGGCTATAAGAAGCCCAAGGAGGAGGGTGGAACCACGGAGAGGAAGAGGGAGCGGAAACTGAGGGACAGACCGCTGGAAGCTGAGCGGCTAGGGAGAGAAGCGGATAGGAGAGGGAGATCGCAGAAACCGCCCGACGCAGGTGGTTAGAAACGGAGAGTCCGCCCAAGGAGGACCTTTGCCTCTGATACCATGTAGAGAGGAAAAATCCACCTTTGCCTCTGATACCATGTAGAGAGGAAAAATCCACCTTGTATATATGTTCACTTGTTTAGAATACAAAGAATGAATACAAATATATAGACAAGAAGAAGAGAGAGCAAGACCATATACACAATGTGGGACTAAAGAGGAGAGAGAAATAACAATAGAAAAACTAAATGGGCCTAATTAAGTGGGCTTCTTCAACAAAATGCAACAACATACTGCTTAGACTTTCATAATGAAATGCGATCCTAAATATTCTAAAGGAAATACTTTTACTTCAAACTTGAATAATAGTTTGTTTACAAGTTAAAGTCATCATCCTAGGAATGATCATTCATTATCATTTTCATTTTTTTTATTCCCCGTGTCATAATTTTCATCATATTTTTCGAATTGAGCAAAATAATACTCACTATTTATGACTTGTGCTATGTGGTATAGAACACACATAAACCCCAAATTGTGCATTCTGTTTTCAACATTTTTGCTTGTTAAAAGATGAGTTTACCCTTGATATTTTCTTCTATAGACAATTATATGGTCTAAATGTGCAAATATTCCTTTGACCTAAGTTTACCAATATTTATTACTTTCTTATGGATTTCATTATATGTGGTTGTGTCTGATGAGCTGTTTTATGAAGAAATGAAGTGTTGCCAGTAGCTGAAATTGGTTCTTAACTTGGCGTATCTTACATCACAGCTCTTGAGAAATATGAAATAGAGAATCATTTCATACTCCAGAAACTCCTTTCTTCAGCCAACAGCCAACCTGCTCTTTCCTTGCTCTTCATTTAATATCAATTTTGGGGAATGCATAGAGTTAGATCATGAAACATCCCGGAAATTTCGTCCGATGGCCCCCATTTTTTTACCATACAGTTATTGCATGTTTATTGATGAATTTGTATTTTCTTATACAAGAGAAACATTATGTTATATATATTCATTATTGATGCCATGATCCCATCCATTCATTTCGTTGCACCATTATTACTTGCTCAGGTTTATATAACTTTTTATATTTAATCTTTTGCTGTCAACCCGGTTTGCTTTGCTTTAGTTCTTGTTATCTAGTTCCAAATACTAATTTGATGTAACAAACTTTTTGGTGTTCATTTTGAACCAGAAGTAGAGTGCTTTGCTGTATTTCAAGATTGCTCATAGAAATGTATTCTCCTTAATTTTTTTAAAATTATATTGCTTACATGCATAGTTATTATTATAATAGATTTGAATTCAAAAGTTTATTGGAAAAAAATAATAAGCCCACCAATTAAACTCATAGATGAAGTTTCATAGCAGCTAACTACTCAGAGGAGTTCCAAAACTGTTTGTTAGGATTTCAAGCTTTCTTCAGCTAATATATTAGCCATAAACTGAATAATAATAATTTCTAGCTTTCATATTTTTCTTCACGGTATTGATGCACCAGTGACCGTTGTCGCACATGCCTGTCCATATTTGTTTTATTACATTTTATATTTGGATGCTTCTCAGGCTTGCTTGTGTCCTAGATTTTTTGATGACCGGCATTGTTGAAACTGAAAATCGCAACTCCAAATATTCAGATATAAATGCAATCCAAGGCTACTGGTTCCGCGTTTAAGCCAAACGGTTCTGAAGACTAGAGCAAAGAAGAGAGAGAGAAAATGCAATAGGACCCTAGGCGCTGCAGCAGAGAGGTCTCACCACGCACCCAGAAGTTTGGAGAAAATTCCCCTCCACAACCAGAATGACTGAGCAAGGTACGAGGAAGGCACTACCTAGAGAGTTGTAGTCTCAAGAGTAAAAAGGAGGGGACATGATTTCGAGGTGTCATTCCAGGTACCCCAGGGTCCTATTTATAGACAAATCCTTGGGGAGGGGGCATGTAGGCGAGAGAACCCACCCCACGTGAGTATGTCTTTCTAGATTTAATGATCGCACGACATGTCCTTGGGCGACGAAGTGTTGAGACTCGCATAGGACCGACGAGCTGTTGTGGGTAGGCGCCAAATGGCGAGCTGTGGGGACAATACTCGCCAATACTGCGGCTGCTCGCTACCCAGGCTAGCAGACTCGCTACTCGCTACCCAGGCTAGCAGACCCGCTACTCGCGTCTGATCTTCAATGCTCCTAAGCGCGGCTTGCTGACTTCTTGATCTTTGATTTTGGTCATGGCCTACGTGGTGTGATGGGGCCCACTCTTGACGATACGGGTTGTACACAATCCCCGCTCTTTGCGATCGACCACAAAGCTCGGAAAAAAACATCCAACCCTTATTCGGCGAGATGACTCGATGCGCGGCGACCTTGTTAGAAACACTCTGGCGAGTTACCTAGACGTCTATAAAAAGAAAGGGAGGTGGCATTTTTTCCGCGACAAAAACCTTTAGCCGAGCATCATGCCGATTACTTTCGAGGAATGTGCGACCCGAGCTGCTTGCTTCAAGAGTCTGTTGAAAAGGGCACCCATTGGGCTTGGTCGCTCCGGAGTTGGTACCCACAAACGGAAGGGGTCGGAGGCCCTGGAGCAGGTGTCGGAGGAGCGTGTATTGGAGGGGGACGAGCCCCTTGATGGGGGGGGGTGAGCCAATGGTGGCTGAGGAGACCAGACAAGCTTTAGAAATGGCCAACCTATATGACGACCGTGGGACCCAAGGGTCTGGGAGCGGAGAACCCAATTCGGCTTTGTCGGAGCCGACCCCACAAGGTATGCTTCTGCCTCTGGAATCACCCGCGTCACGTGCTATCATATCATTGTAAACTTTCCTTTACTCGTACAGTTTTGCTCGCCGACGGTGGTCGGGCTTCGTCTGAATTGACAATGATTCTGGCTGCCGCGACGCGGAAATCAGTACCTCTGCGAGCCGCCAAGGTAGTGACGGCCTTATCTACCCAGAAGCCTGTCAGAGGCAGGAAACAAGCCCAACGCGTCGAGCCCTCGAAATCGACGAGGTCCGGCTCCTCCCCGATGACCATAGGCTGCACTGCCGCCTATCTTGCTGAGATGTTAATTCCTAAGACACACCTAGTTCCGTCGATCACTCGACCTTCCGCTTCAACTGCCCGAGACCCTCCCCCGTCGACTTCCACCTCGAGAGGAGATCGGTGCTCTACGATGCTCGGTCCTCGCATGGGCGAGGAAGCGCGTCAGACTGATGATCGCGGAAAGGGGGTTCTATGTCCGCCGACTGACACTCCTCGCCTACGGGACGTGCCCTCTCGTGGCGGGCGGAAGGGCCGGTGCCAAGGCCCGGTACACCGATCACCTCATAGGAGGATGCCACCTTGCAGGAATTCTTCTTCGCGGAGGCCTACCTCGCCTCACCGGTCTCCGTCATCACCTCGGTCTTGCCAAACTTCCCCACCTCGGCGAGCTTCTCCACCCTGACGGTCTTCCCCAACCCGCCGAGCTTCTCCGCTTCGTCGTTCTCCCCGCCTCGGCGAGATACGACTCGCGCTGGTGCCTCCTTTTTGGTTTTCTTGATTTTCTTTTGGAGTGGATCGTTGTTTATCGACCCTGTGTGGTTTAGGTCGCGCCACGTCCTCGGTAGCCGCCGTGATTATTGCTATCGGAATGCCGTTGGGAGAATATCGCGACTATTAGAAGTGGGTCACAACAACTTTCATCAATCTAGAATCGAGGGTTGAGCAGCTGTTGGCGTGCATCTCCACTCGTCGCCTGACTATACTGGAAGTGAGGGTGTCAAAGACGGAAGAATTCGAGTATCGACTTGAAGGCGCCGAGGCCAAATACTACGCCCTGAACGAGCTGGATAGTCGCACCGCTGATCTCGAACACCGTCAGGATTTGCTGCAGGTCGAGCTCCACGGGATCCGTTCGAGCATGGGCTTGATCGGCACCCTATCCTGGATGGAATACCATATTAGGAGAAGCTAGGAGTGCCTGGCCAAGGCGAACGAGGAACTTCGGATGGCGCACGAGCTAGGGTGGACGAGGAGTCATCTGCAGACCACTGACAAGCATGCTAACCAACCGTCTCTTTAAAGCTCTCCTATTTCATTGAAGTATTTGTTTGATGTAATAATCTTGCGGACTATGCGCGACACACATCTGAGTCCTAATTCATGCGATGCACTTTTTTTTTAATCTTTGGATGCTTTTTTACGAGCACTGTTGCTAAGCGTTTTCTGCTAGCATGCCTGCTTTTAGCTGCGCCATGCATGAAGAGTTATTTGGTTTTTGCAGGTGTAGGTTGACGAGGTCGCAGGCGGACTTTGTGAGATTTCGGACTGGGCGACTTTCGAGAAGACCCCCCTTTTTTCGGTTCGTCTATAAATAGAGGGGAGGGGACTTGGCGTGGTTTTTGTTGTCGGGCCTCCTTCCTTTGAATACATAATTGCGCCACTCCCTGTTAGGACTTAGCGATTATGATGGTTTCTGGTGATTTCGCCACCACTCTCCGTTTGAACGTCGCAAAGAACTTCATCGCGACGCAGTTCAAGAAGCCGATAACGACGGAGGCCGAGGTGGAAGCCTTCCAATATCGATTTGTTCGGGAGGTATATTGGGCGAGTTTGCCCTCCAAGGATGAACCCATGAACACCCTTTTTTAGGGCTACCTCGCTTTTCCCCTACAACACTTTGAAGTGGAGTTGCGACTTCCTCTATGGCCGGAATTTTATCAGATCCTAAGGTATTACGGCTTGATTCCCGCACAATTGAACCCTAACGCCATCGCGATCATCAACATGCATCTCTCCTTCCTCTGAGAGGAAAAAATTCCTTCGATATGTTTGTCTTTCAGAAAATTTTCTGGGTCGGCACAACCAAGGAGGGCATAATCTTCTTTGACAACCACGTATGCTCACGCAGTGACACTTCCAACAAGGTCCACCGGTGGCACGAGCAATTTGTTTTTGTCTCAGGCGAGTTCGATACTCTTTTTAGTCAACTCCAACAGTCATCGCCAGAGGTCTTCCTCGCGCCCATCCTGGCCATATACTAGCGTCGTCGCGTGGATGAATTGCTACCCATCACGCCGGGGGAAGGTATGAGATGGCCCCCCAACGCCCTTGCGGTACTTTTATTCCAAATTCCGAACTAACGTGACATCGGCTTTGCCGCAACTCACGTACTTCCTCGAACTCCTCTCCCTATGGCTGGTGAGGCCACCCCTCCCGTTCGCTCGAGCGACAACCAACCTCGGGACAGTACTGCGGACTCCTCCCATAAGTTCGTCGAGGAGTCTCCCGCTCGAGGGGGAGGTGTCATTGGTCTCGGCATCCCGACCGTGGTTCTTCAGGAAGAAGACAAACAGCGTGACTCGACGTGCCTGAACCTTTTGCCAAACGATGGAAAAGCGTGCGCACTGCGCGCCAAGTCGGTGGCACGCAAAGTTGTCACTGAGGCGGGGGGAGACAACGACTCGAAGGATCCCGCCATGCACCCCAACTTTCTGCACGGAGCGGGGAGCTCTGACTTGTTCGACCACCCTCTCTTTTCTTGGGATAGCGAGAAACATGAGGTCCACCTCAGTTCGCGCCTGCCCTCCTGGTCGGAGGACTGTGAGCCGAACAATGACGCCTTCAACGTTTCTTTCGGGCTCTACGAGCGCGACGACACAGAGATCTTGGGGGACACCTATTCGCGGTATCTTGTCGACCAAGAGTCTCGGGCCCAGCTGCGCTCTTTAAAGCTCGCCCACCAAACAAAGAGGAATCTCCCGGCAGAGTCGGAGAAGAACAAGGTTCTTGAAAAGCTTCTGCTCTAGTTGGAGAATTCCGTGACCTTGGCAGAGAAGCGAGCTGAAGAAGCTGAGAGACGGCCGGTGGAGGCCAAAGTCAAAGCCGCGGAGTCCAAAGAATACGAGGTGGCCCTGGTATACCTTCCATGTTTCTTGTTGCTTTTTTTTTTTGAATTGGTTGGCTAATCGTTGCCCGCGGATCTTACTCGCACGAGACAGAGCTGATCCTAACAGATAATTTCTACGCTGAAAAAGGAGTTGGATGACAGTCAATCAACACTGGAGGCCGCATGGGTGCACATTGCTGAGCATGAATCACGAGCTTCGGAGCGGTGACCCTCCAAGGCGGGCCCCTCTAGCGGTGGTAAGGTGATCCGGATGACGTGCACAGAACTCGCCGAGCTCCAACATCAACTAGCGGCCACGGCCCTCGACGTGATGTTGGCCAAGTTGAAGGTGGGTGGCTATCTCACCAAGGAAGGCGAGGAGTTGGAGACCATATAGACCTGCGGCCCGAGGTGTTCGCCCGTGCTGATGACAACGCCGACGATTTCGCTCGATCCGATGATGACTCTCCTGGAGACGAACAACCTTGATTCATTGCTTTCTGCTTTTCCTCTTCTTCCTCTATCACAATTCACACATTATTATTTTCTTTAAGCGATGGGCGGAAGGGATTCCTCCGCGCTAACTTTTTGGGACACTTTATTTATGTATATACTAATATAAAAGGGAATGTAGGAGTTCTACAATAACTAGTGTAGGTCACATTATGAATTCCAAAATTACCCCTCTCCCCAGCTGTTTCGCTAGCCGCCTATTTCGATTTTTATTTTTTAAAAAAACTGAGGCGCCACCGACGGGGTCGCCGGACTCCGGCGACCCCGACGGGGGTAGGACGGAGGCGGTCCGGCAGGGCCATCGCCGACAGTGGCCCTGACTGTGACCTCTGGTTTTAGAGGTCACGGTCAGGGACATCGTAGGCGATGGCCCTATTGGACCTCCTCCGGATGATCCACGCCGGGGTTGCCGACCCCAACATTGTGGTCCATTCAGGCCGCCGCCGGCTGCAGGGCCGCCGCCAACGTTTTCAAATCAAATTAGGGGTGACTCTAGTGTTGGCGGCGGTGTGCATCCCTCCTTCAAGTTCCCTCTTCTTCCCCTCTTCCAAGCTCCTC
Source organism: Platanthera zijinensis (assembly GCA_039513925.1). NCBI lineage: Eukaryota > Viridiplantae > Streptophyta > Magnoliopsida > Asparagales > Orchidaceae > Platanthera > Platanthera zijinensis. Next base: position 189,575,205 of record CM077083.1, read on the forward strand.
CCATGGCGCGCCGCCTCAGTCGCCGGTTGGCGTAGCCCGTGCGGAGGCGGGAGAACCCTGCCTGGATGCGGTTGAAGGTCGCTCGAGAGCTTCAAGAATGGGCGTAGCCCGTGCGAAGTTTGTGTGTGTGTGTGTGTAGACACACACGAGTGATAGTGCACTGGGGGACCCCCGTGCCCCGCTCGACAGTCGACAGTACCCGACCCATTGCGGGCTTTGCCGGTCCGCGACGGGCTTTGCCCGTCCCTGGCAGTTCTTAATATTTATATATATTTTTGATTATTTAAAATTTGAAAATGTTATATTTATATGTATTTTTTGTTCTATAATATTTTTTAATTGATTACTTTTTTGAGTTTTTCTATTATAATTTTTTTAATTATTGAAAAGTATTAATTGTGAAAAATAAACAAAAAAATAATTAAAAAAATCCCTATCCCGAGCCCATCCCGTTCACCGAACAACAAATGGAAATTATGGCCGCCGCCGGCGGCCTACCCCACCCCCACCCCACCCTGACGGGTTTGTCGGGGTCCTGGGACCCCGCCGGTCGGCGTCAGACAGGCCGACGACGACTTCGCCGCCGGCAACAATCCAAAAGGTGGTTTCCCATCCTCTTAACCGAAGCCACCTTTTGGGTTGCTGCCGCCGGCGGCAACCCAAAAGGTGGCTTCAATTTATTTGGATGGTCAGGCTATCGGGCTTCACACGGGATGGAGTGAGGTGGGATTTGAAAGATCAACTATTGGCAGTTCACTTAAATGTATAATCAGGCGGCTGATATTGAAATCTAATGGATTGAATGACCTGGATTTATTCGTCCACCGGGTTACACCATAAGGTGATTTCTTTATATATATTATAGATATTATTTCTCTGTATATTTGTGAAAGACTCGTCCTCACTCTTTTTGACTCGAACTCTTGCTCTGGCTCATGGGCTCAATGCGGTGAATGCTCATTCGGCCTCAGTGCTCGTCGCTGTAGTTGCGCGAGTATCCTCCATACTTGCCTTCAACTTGAGGATTACTGTCTCACCTGAGGGGGCAAATAGTCGACATGCAGGAGAGGATCTCACACAGGGATTCAAACTACGACAACTCCACGAGTTGAGGGTTTCTCAACAGTGCTGAGGGTTGGGAGTTTAATCTCACCGACTCCTTTGAAGACGATCGTCTTTCCTTCAAGTTGGGGCGGTCGGCTCTCGACTTTCCTTCGACAACATCTGAAACCTCTGCGTGTATAGAGAGATGAAAGCCCATCTTTCATGGTTATGTTTATACATTTAGACAGTTACAGTTACAACCAAACTTATACATCCCTTTTCAGGGGTAGAACCTTTTAAGGTCATCGCCGCTCCAGATGTTACCGAACAACTCTCCCTCATGATTTTGCAAGCAGTATCCTCCAGTCTCGAGTGCCTTTTGGACGATGAAAGGTCCCCCCAGTTTGAGTTGAGCTTCCCAATGGTGGCTGATCTTCCTGCAACATCTACCTTCTTCAAGACGAGGTCCCCTTTTCCGAATTATTTGATGCAGATGTGTTTGTCAAAGTGCTTCACCATCCTCCTCTTTACATTTTCCTGCCCTGCAGATGCTAGGTCTCAAAGTTCTTGAACGTAATCGAGGGAGAGTATTGAGCTTCTTCGTTTTCGAGGCGCCACTCCTCATCCCCTTCTTCTGTAGCAACCACTCTTGGACTCCTAACCTCGAACTCGACTGAAATGAGAGCCTTGGATCCATGGGACAGCTTGAAAGGTGGCTCCCACGTGGTCGAGTTCAGAGTGATTCTCAATGCCCACAAGACCGAAGGGAGTTGATTCATCCAGTTTCCCTTTAGATTCTCGTCTTTTTTGTTTAGGAGGTTGATGATGAGCTTATTTGCAACTTCCACCTGCCCATTGTTCCGGAGATGATGCACCGAAGCAAATCGAAGATCTGTTCCCAACTGTTGACAGAAGTCGACCAGCTCTAAGCTGCGAACTGCGGGTCGTTATCTGTGATGATGGCGAGGGGAATCCCGATTTTGTAGGAGATGCCCCCCCAGATGATGTTCTTCACGACTTGAGAAGTGATTTTGGCCAAAGCTCTGGCCTCGATTTACATGGAGAAGTAGTCGATCATCACGAGGACAAAATTTCGCTTCCCACTGGTCTGAGGAAAAGGGTCAATCAAATACATCCCCCTGATAGCGAACAACCAAGGGGCTGTAATGGAACGATGCTGCTGGGCCGAGTATTGTTAAAGGGGAGAGAAGAAAGGTCACTTCTGACACTTCCTCAAAAAAGCTTCAGCATCCTTTCTTTTTTTTTAAGCTTGCATTCGCAATAGAAAGAAAAGAGGAAAAGGGATCACAAAAACATGTCAAAAAATAAGGATGTTCTCCCGGTCACTCTGAACAACCTCAGAGAGAACCGGCGGGAAATCCTCAAAATAGGTCCAAAGAAAAGTACAGGAAATAGCATAGCGAGAACAAAAATCCGCAGCCCGATTGGCTTCCCGCGGAGCATATCGGAGCAGGACACGATGAAGCTCGAAAAGGAATCCCAACACATCAGCGCCCGGGAAATGGGCATCCCAAAGACGCGAGTCAAAGCAGCGTTGACAATACTTGATCAAGTTGAGGCAGTCCCCCTCAATGATCACCCCTGAAGCATCAAAGCAGTCAAACCGTGAGGTAGTCTCGAATGGCCGCCAGGGCCGCCATCTCCGTTCGGCCCGGATCCCATTGCACAAGCGGCCGGCCGGCCGCAAAGAGGACCGTACCAGAGGAGTCATGAGCCACAATCCCCACCCCGGCTTGGTGAGAAGGTTGGAGAGCGTCGTCGATGTTGATCTTGAGCCAGCCCGGGGGTGGGGGACACCACAGGGTAAAAGACGACCGGGAGGGCCGGGTGGTGTCCCAGTTCGCCTTGGTGGGGAAGGTCTCAGCATCCTTTCTTATTGGCCAGAATTAGTCATGCCTAAGAATCATTTGCTCCAGAGTGCGAGACCCTGAATAACTTCTGCACTACTCTGAGTGGATTTCCTCCAACACCAGAGGAACCTCAAGTTCTGACACACATCCGGCCAAGGGGGCCGAGATGGTCTTCCGATTAAGCCCCCCCTTCGTGCATCAGGTAGTACGTCGCCTTGTATCTGAACTTCCTCTGATACCTTGCGTCTACCGGGAGTTGGCCTGACGTTAAAAATGCTACAAAGGGATCCAACCAAGAGGCCCGCTGATCAATCTCCATCTCCTCCTCCTCGATGGAGGGTTGTCATAGCTCGGTGACAGTGCCTCTAGCCCTAGGGCCATACTTTGCCAATCGATCCGCTGACGAGTTCTCTTCTCGAGGCACATACTGTATGAAGGACTGAAAACCTTTAATTGATCCTTTTACCTTTATGAGGTACTGTTGCAGAACGACAGCCCTAACCTTGAACTCCCTGCGAATCTGTGATACGACCACCATCGAGTCTGCAAAGGCTTGGACATCTTAGATCTCCAACTCCTTGTCGAGGTGCAGCCTTGCCACATTGACTTCATACTCGGCCTGGTTGTTCGTGACGGGGAAGACGATCTCTGCCACTTGCTCGATCCTAGTTCCTCGAGGGCTTACTAGCACGATGCCTACTCCTACAAAGCTTTTGTCTGAAGCTTCATCAATGAACATCTTCCAGGGGATCACGCTGGAGGGCTCTCCGCCTCTATCTACCTCTGCCGAGAAGTCCGCTAGAAAATCTGTCACTGCTTGGGCTTGATTGCAACCCGAGGAGAGAAGGAAATGTCGAACACACTGAGTCCACCTACCATTTCGCCAACCGCCTTTAGTGCTCCACCCCACTCAGGATACTTCGCAGGGGATGATTCGTCACTACGCAGATTGAGTGCGCTTGAAAATAGGGCCTAAGCTTCCCTGGCTGAGATTACCAAGGCGAATGTCAACTTCTCCAAAATGGGATATCGTAATTTCGCCTTTCAGAGTACCCGACTTACATAGTAGATTAGGAGCTGTCTTTTCCCCTCTTCTCGTAAAGTACTGAGCTCACTGCCTCTGCTCCCACTCCCAAGTAGAGCAACAAATCTTCCCCCTCTTTTGGGCCTTGGAGTAGGGGTGCCTACGTCAGCTGTCTCTTCAGTTGGTCAAAGGCTTTTTCACGTTCCTTGGTCCACTCGAACTGCTAGCGGCCTCGGATGGTCTTGACTCTTGAAGAAAGGAGAGTACTTCTCCCCGACTTTAATCAGGAAGCGGCTAAGGCCTGCCAACTTTCCTTTCAACCTCTGGACCTCCTTAATGCTCTTCGGGGATGCCATTTCTACGATTGCCTTGATCTTGTCGGGATTCGGTTCTACCCCCTTAGGGGTGAGAAGATGCCCTAAAAACTTTCCTATGCATGTCGGCCCTGCCCCGAACACGCACGTAACGGGGTTGAGCCGCATCTTGAACTTTCGCAGCGTCGCGAAAGGCTTCACCAGATCTCTGATGTACTCTTGGATGCTCTGGCTCTTGATCAAGAGGTCGCCGACGTACACCTCCAGGATTCGTCCATTTTGCTCCTTGAAGACCTGATCCATCATCCGGTGATATGTTACTTCTACATTCTTCAACTTGATGGACATCATTTTATAACTGTAACAACCATCACTTATGATGAAGAAGACGTCGCGATGATCAGGGGGAGCATCCGGATCTGGTGGTATCCTGAAAAAACATCAAGGAAACTCATCGCAGAGAAACTAACGGCTTAGTCAACCAACGCGTCCATTCGAGTCATGGGGTAACAATTCTTCAGGCAGACTTTATTAAGTAAAGAGAAATCAACACGCATTCTCCAGCTCTCTTTGACCCTCTTTACCATCATCACATTGGAGACCCAGCCTGAGTAATTGATCTCTGATACAATATCTGCCTTCAACAACTTTTCACCTTCTCTCTGATAGGCTCGACCAACCTAGTGGCCACTGCCCTCTACTTTTGCCTGATGGGCTTGACCTCCGGATCGTGGTTGAGGCGGTGCAGGCGCCAAACCCGGGCATGTCGCGATGCTCCAGGGGAAGATGTCTGTTCTCTTGCAAGCATGCCACAATCTCCACCTTTTCCTCGGGCTTCAGAGCCCCTCCAACCTTCAGCATCCCGGGCATCCCACCCTCGGTTACCACTTCCACCTCTTCTACCTCCTATGCTACCTCCAGCTTGGCTCTTCCCTCCAGGACCCGCTCCAACTCCTATGCTTCCTCCATCCAGCTGATGGTGCTCACCGTATTCAGATAGCACTCCTGGGAGGCTCTGTGATCACTCTTGATCCTTACCTGAACGTCTCCTTGGCAATACTTTAGGCATTGGTGATATGAGGACGGGACCGCTTTGAAGGAGTTAATTAGAGGTCATCCAAAGATGACACTGTAACAACCCGGCGCGTCCACGATGACGGATCTGCACTGATTTTCGTCCCACCAAGGGTCACACACAACTTCACTCCTCTTTCCACCTCCTTCCACTCTCCGGAGAAGCCAAAGAGAGGGCCATCTGAGGCGATCATCCTTCCAGCCTCCACCTCCAATCCGTCGAACGCTCTCTTAACGATGATGTTCACGGAGCTCCCGTTGTCCACGAGAATCCGGTCGACGGTGAAGTACTCCATGACGACCTGGTTGGCAAGAACATCATGGAAGGGGTTCTCATTCCCTAGCATGTCTTCTGAGGAGAAGGTGATCTCCTCCAGCGGTTGAGGAGTTTGGGAGGTCGATGCAACACTCCTGCGGTATATGGTGTGGAGAGTTCCCTTGCAGGAGGCTCCCACACCTACTCCCCTGTGGATCACTCCGCCTCCTCCTTGTTCGACTCCTCCACGAGCCCCTTGGCCAACGTTGTCCTCATTCCTCCTCCGAATGGGAGCTTGTTGTCTCTCTGGGTCCTCCGGGCCCCTTTGCCTCAGAACTTCTCCCCCTCCGACTCCTGCCCTCCGTCTTGTTTTCAGGAAGTCTGGACACGTCATGGTACCGTGCCCCTCGATTTGGTTAAGCTCACAGTAGAGGAGAACCTCCGCATACATGTTTCTCATCTTCTGGTTCCTTCTCTGATGACAATTGCCCTACCTGACAACTGCCATTGTCTCCCTCTGCTCTCCTCCTTGACGCTCTCCTAGCTTGTAGTGATTGTTCCTCTCCGGAAAGTACCTCCTCCCGGACCTGCTTGTTGGGGCCTTCCTGCTGGCCTCCACGGGGGTCGGTTCACTGGGAACTGGATTCGCCCCTCTTCCTGATTTTCTGGAGCCACAAAGGGCCTCCTCTCTTCTCGTCTTCGAGGGTCTTTCCTCCTCTGCTCCTCTTTCCTTCTCAGTTCTTCTTTTCTCCTTTCCTCATGTTTCCTCCCTTCTCCCTTCCTCTGCCCCTCCTTGGGCCTTCTCTCGAGTGCATCCTCATCCTCCTCTTTTCGGGTTACCCTTTCCAGCTTGGCGAAGAAACTGGGGTTGGTCGACTCTCCTTGCACCAACTTATTTGCCCTCTCTATTAGTTTCTCGTAGGATGCTGGTGGGTTCGCACTGATTTTCAGATTAAAGAGTCCTTGCTTCAGGCCAAACGTCAAGGCCAACTGTAAAGTAAAGCTATCCACCTCATGGATACCGAGGACTTTCTCTTGAAAACGGTCTATGTAATGATCAAGAGTTTCCTGTTCCACTTGCTTGAGATGGAAAAGGGCGACTGCCTCCTTCCTCTTCTTTGACATGGCGAACCGCATCATCAGCCCTCAGCGCAAGTTCTCAAAGTAATTGATCGAATTCCCTTGCAACTGGTGGAACCAATCTCGTGTCTTCCCCTCAAAGGTGATAGCGACGAACCGACACTTGAAAGCATCCGTAATATTACGGATCGACGCCACGTCCTTGAACCATTGAAGATGCATGACCGACTCATCTCTCCCCGAGGAATAGCTAAGGACGAGATCCCTGAAACCTTTTGGGACGGGGGCTGACAACACCTCCTCGCTGAATGGGTTCCTCCCACATTGGTGACGATTGGCGAGTTGGCGAGAAACTCCAAGCTCGTCTGCGTGAGTATCATGGTTCCTTGCCTAATACTCGCCTTCTCGGACCCTAATTCCCTAATTACTCGCTTGGTAGTACATCGATTGCATTGGTCGCCCCTGCTCCTCCATCATCGGCTCTTTGCTGGCTCGCCTAGACGGCGCGGCGTCCTTCGACGGAGTCCTGCGACCAAGGTTGTCAGGATCGAGATCCTAGATGAGATTATTTCGAGGTACGATCAGATCGGATAGTATGGTCAGTTCGAGGATCGCTTTACAAAATAAGGATCGATTTATAAAATCTGGATCGTAATATCCTAGGATCCGGGTCGCGATTCTGACAACCGTGTCTGCGACGAGGCGAGATTGCGGTAATCCCCGCGCGAGGAGCCAGCAAGGAGCGCACAGTGTCGTCGAGACGCGGTGCGAGACCACCAAACTTAGCACTAAACTCCGCACGGGTCACATACTCGCTTGGACCTTGCGAGTTGCCTGCCATTCCTTGCCCGCCTCCATCCACCATCTTGCCTCCTTGCCAAGCTTTCCTCCAACTGCAATCCACACTCACCGCACCAAAGTGTTGAAACTGAAAAATCTCAACTCCAAATATTTGGATCTAAGCGCAGTCCAAGGCTACTTGTCCCGCGATTCGGCCGACTTGTTCTGAAGACTAGAGCAAAGAAGAGAGAGAAAATGCAAGAGGACCTCAGGCGCTGCAGCAGGGAGGTCCCACCACGTACCCAGAAGTCTGGAGAAAACTTTCCCTCCACAACCAGAATGGCTGAGCAAGGTACGAGGAAGGCACCGCCTAGAGAGTTGTAGTCTCAAGAGTAAAGGGGGGTCGGGATTTCAAGGTGTCATTCCTGATACCCCTATGATCCTATTTATAGACAAATCCTGGGGGAGGGGGCATGTAGGAAAGAACACCCACCCCTCGCAAGGATGTCTTTCTAGACTTGATAATCGTGCGACCTGTCATTGGGCGACTAAGTGTTGAGAAACTCACATACGACCGGCGAGCTGATGCGGGTAGTCGCCAACTAGCGAGCTGTAGGGACGATATTCACCAATACTGTGGCCGCTCGCTACCCAGGCGAGCAGACTCGCTACTCGTGTCTGGCATTCAATGCTCCTGAGCGTGGCTTGCTGATTTTGACTTTGGTCATGGCCTACGTGGCACGACGGGGTCCACTCTTGACAAATACGGGCTGTACATGCATATTTCAGACACTGATAATCTTTTATGTACATATGTATTCGTGTTTTCTAGGATTTCCTGCAAGTATTATTCTCCCATTGTTCATGAAGATAGGGTAGGTGCATGTTCATTACAGTGCTTTTTTTTCATGTGATATTAATTTACATTGGCTATTGAACGTTTTGAAAAGCAAAGTGACCCTTAGCATAACCAGAGGAGGCCTTAATCCTAATTCACATTTTATGCATGCATTTCTGATGAGCAAATTGTTAGATGCATAAAAAATAATGTGGGTGGGTGAGCTCGGTTACAGGCTCCTCCTGTAACTTTGGTAGCATCTCCGGAGGATGGCGAAGGTTGAGATGACATTGGTGAAGGATATAGTGGAGCCGGAACTGCGGCTACCTAGATGGGGTGTTCTCGGGAGGAGTGGGCTACCACAATATTATCAGGGGAACAAGGAAATAAAATTGATTCTTCGCATGCCTTTCCACTAGCCCAAGGGCCTTTAAATTAGAAATATCAGGGACATGGACGTAATTAAGTCCCCCAATGACAAATGCAAATACAACAACACAACATACATAACGACACAAAATCAACTCAACATAATAATATAATCTAATAAGTACACAACAACATATTTGGGCACAAATCCCATAACAAACTCACATGTACAAGTATTAAGAGATAAGAGAAGGAAAATATTGTTAAAATGCATATGGATTCATGTATGAAGACTGTTGTTGTGCTGTTATTACCATGTTAGGTGAGTATGTTTGGAATTTTTAACTTATGTGAGGATTTAAAGAATTATAGCTTGGTTTGTGGGCGCCTCATCATTCCTCTTAAAATGTTTAGAAAGTCAGGGGTTGGTTGAGTTTTTGGAAAATCACAAGAATGACTTTTAATATTACAGGGATATCTGAAACTAAATTTTCTTATATAAAATTGAAATTTGATGGCCATGTTGTTTGGATCTAGTGTGGATATGGCTTTAATATCAAAACTAGGGGGATATAATAATGAATGATTATATATTACCTCAGTCAGCATTGAGTAGAAATAAATGAAAATTGAGGATTGCAACTTTATCATAGGAGAGTGTCGAAGGTTGAATATGCTCGCTCTTTAGGGTACCCTTGTGCACTTTCTTCTGTCTAGGCTCTTTTGGTTCAGGCATGAAATATTAGTCGAGTATATTATCCCGCAGGACTTACCCGGAGTGCTTCACTGCTAGTAAATTTAAATAATTTATATACTGAGTAAATAGAACAATAGAAATCCTTAAAAGCTCTTTCTGCACATACACTTTTACTTTAAGATAGAAGCAAACATCACTTTTGTTGACATTCAACTATTCAATAAGTTCAGCGCTGATAGTGAATAGTGATAGTCCTACAATTTTCTGAATTCAAAAATGCTTCTGGTATCATCTTGGTAGAAAATGTTGAACAATTAAGAACCAAATACTAGCATAAATTACTGGATCATGATTATTTCCTTCTATAGGTAAATGTTTCATGTTTTAATCTGATAAAAGTTGAGACAACTGCTTCTCGAAAGATATGCATCGCACCGGACCAAAAGAAAACCCGGGCCATGATAACAATAACCAGCGGGTTTATCCACAACCAATCGAAGAGGCAGTGAACCAGAATAAGGAGCCAATGGAGGCCATTGTCTTGAAAATATTCAACAATATTTCGTCCTTGAAGGCGGCATACATCCAGCTACAGGAAGCTCATACTCCTTATGACCCTGAGAAGATTCAAGCTGCCGACACGCTCGTGATCAAAGAGCTCATGAAGCTCTCCGAACTCAAGCACAGCTATCGCGAGCAGAAACCAAAACTTGCGTCGTCTTTGCCTCAGGATTCTCGTTTGATCGCCGAAATTCAAGAACAACAGAGCTTGCTCAAGACCTACGAGGTTATGGTTAAAAAGTTTCAGTTCCAAATCCAGAACAGGGAAAACGAAATCCTCCAATTGCAGAAGCAGATCCAGGATTCGCAGCAAAGGAAGGCGAAGTTTGAGAAGAAGCTCAAGCAGCGGGGCTTGCTGTCCGTTGATCCGGAGGATGGTTCGGAGGACTTCTTTTCGATTGAACTGACTCCGAGCCTATTCGCATCCGCTGTCGAGACAGCATACAAATCCATCCATGATTTCTCGAAACCCTTAATCAACATGATGAAGGCGGCGGGGTGGGATCTCGATGCGGCCGCCCGCGCGATCGACCCTTCCGTGGTTTATGCGAGAAGGGCCCACAAGAAGTACGCGTTCGAAGCGCACATCTGTCAGAGAATGTTCCTCAGATTTCAGGAGGCGAACTTCGGCACCGATACCGGTGATCTCGACATGTCTGGCGAGGGTTTCTTCCGCCAATTCCTCGCCATTCGATCCATGGATCCGCTGGATGTGCTGACCCAGAACCCCGACTCCGTGTTCGGAAGATTCTGCAGGAACAAGTATCTCTCGGTCGTGCACTCCAAAATGGAGAGCTCCTTTTTCGGGAATGTTGATCAGAGGAACCATCTGATGAGTGGAAGCCACCCGAGGACCCCTTTCTATCAGGCTTTTCTGAAATTAGCGAAATCGATTTGGTTGTTGCACAGATTGGCTTGTTCTTTTGATCCGAATGCGAAAATTTTTCAGGTGAGGGGAGGGACCGAGTACTCTGAGATATATATGGAGAGCGTTGTTACGAATGTCGTGTTAAATGACGGGGAGCAGAGAGCTAAGGTCGGGGTCATGGTGATGCCTGGCTTTATGGTCGGCGGAAGCGTTATACGGTCCCAGGTGTATCTTACTGATGTCATGTATGCTGAATGAAGCTTCCCAGGGGGGAGGTTTGTTATCTATAAATCTGTAAATGGTAAGGGAGAGAGATCTGATCCAATGAAACCTGGAATCAACTCATTATTCTGCTGTTGCCATGTTATCTTTAACTCCTGCTTGTTATGCATTGCAGATTTGTTCTGGCTAGAACACTGTAATTGTAGATAGACTTTTGTAAAAAATTAGATTTTTCTTCTTCTAGTATTTACTCCCTTATGTAATTGATCCTGCTTTTTTCGAGTATTTGCTCACTCATGTGATTAGATTGCAAAATTAAAGGTTGCGCCAATCTATCTGAAATTACAGAAACCTTCCCTGCAGCTTTGGAGGGGGGGGGGGGGGGGGGGGGGGGGGGGGGGGGGGGGCATAATGATTAGTGAATTTGGATTTCTCTTGTTGATGCAATGAATTTTGATTACTTTTACATCAAAAATGATGTCCGGATAAGAGAGAAATGTCTTCGATAAGTTGGAGGCCTTCAATTTCTTTTAATTAGAGGAAGATGATACCTGACCTCACCCTTCTATAAAGTCGCTCTCATTTTGATCTGTCCTGCTTCTTCGGTTCCTACAAGCATGCAGTGGTCTCTATGCCAATACACAAATACAACAACAGTTGCATCATCTCCAATAAGCACGCCAACGCCTCCCAGCACGACCGACGCCTCCCAGCACGAGCGACACCTTAGTTCCCTGCATCTTCTGCCTGCAGCTCTTAAAAATTTCTATCACCGTCGACAAAGACATCCATTTGGTAAACGACGCAGTTGTCAAGGGAAAGCAATAACTATCGTAGTTCTGTTTTCGTCATGCCGTCGTCCCGCCGTCCCTGGCCACAATTGAAGCCTCCATCAATCTCCACTTTCAGCGTCCTACAAGCGGGGCCTGCTCGCTCACGAGATCTTGCTGATCGAATTTGCTCAATCACTTGCGTGCGTCATCCTTGCTGACAGCTCGGGGAAGAGTGGTCTTTTACGAGCCCCGGGTCATCTGCCCCCGACACGCCTGCAGTTTCTTCTCAAGCCCCCCCCCCCCCCCCCCCCCCCTCCTTCCATCGAGTCCAGTCCTGTTTGGGAAACCGTATGGACCCATCAGTCGGCCTGCATGTTTCTTCCCCAACCGCACCATCGTTGTGACCCGTCATTGCTCCACCGATCCCTATTCTACCAGCCTTACCAGCCATCTCACCGCGTGCATACACCAAATATAACAACGTGCATACACCATGTCAAACTTCCTTTGGATTTCCGCCTGCGTACCGCCAGTGGACAATTAACTAGTCATTATAAGCTTGGTTCCACGATTGACCATTCAGAATCCCCCTCCTAGGTCTCCAAATGTACATAAAATGCCTCTCTCTCTCCCTCCCTCCCTCTCTCTCTCTCTTATATATATATATATATATATACACACACACACACACACACACACAATTTTATCAATTTTATTACATTTGTGCATTTTTATTATAATTTGAAATCTAATTTGTGCATATTTATGAAGAAAAACTGTTTGATAACCTTGATTCCCACGATTGACCATTTCCAATCAATGACTGGTTCCAAAAAAAGAACAAAAATACAACCTTCCAAGCAATTTTCATCACAGCATCTGTAAGCAATTTTCCTCCATCAGTACTCGCAAAGAGTTCTTTAAAAGGGGCTGGCTCACCATTGAGCCGATCTCCATCGCAAATCTCAATCCTCTGCGGCGATCTCCCATCGGTTTCCCCTCCATGTCGATCTCCGTATCTCCGGCTCAACCGGCTGTCCTCGTCCTCCTTTTCCTTGCCGTTTTCCTCCTCCCCGCCGCTCATTCAGAGGGGCTGAACACGGCCTCCTCCGGAGACGGCGATCTGTGTCCGGTTTCGCGACACGGCGGCGAGTCCTGCTCTGTGAGATGCCTCCGGCAGGATCCGGTCTGCGGTCAGGACGGAGTGACGTACTGGTGCGGGTGCCCGGATGCGGCGTGCGCAGGGGTGCGCGTGGTCAGGATCGGCGCCTGCGACGCTAGAAATGGCGGGACGGGCCATAGATTCTGAAATCAAACTTTGGCAGATTTCATAACCGCCGGCGTGTGTGTTTATTGTCAATCGATCTTTTGAATGTTTCTGTCAAAAAGCTTTTGCGTTTAAAGTTTGAATAATGTAACAGTGGCAAAAGTAGCCGCTATTGTGTTGAGTGTAAACGCCGGCGTCAGTCTGCAGCCGCCAGCGTGAGTGTTTGTTTGGTCGGTAGTTGCGTTACTAAGGCTGCGTTTGACGCGGCTTATCGCAGCTTATTTGCTCCGGAGAGATTGGACAAAAACAGCATTGTCATAGAATATATGTTTAGTATCACAAATGTCACAAAAAAAACTAGTTTGAGGCATAAGAATTTGATATGAAAATGACATTTTTGTCTTAACTTACCGGAGCAAATAAGTCACGATAAACTGTGCCAAACGCAGAATAAGCGTTATCTTATCTGTTCTGCCTTTGTAACTGTTTTAAACTACTTTTAAGTTTTAATTACCTGTAAACTGTAATTCAAGAGGCTACAAGTCTCCTTTTAAATGCACCATGGATACATGAGTCTAGCAGTGCACAAAAAGTTGGTCCATGCACCCTTCCTAAGAGGAGCGATTTTGGAGTTCTGCCCCGAGCTCCGATTGTAATCGGGGAAGATGATGACCATTCACTTTATGGGGATTATCGCCCGATAAATCCAAGCCATACATCTAAAATACGTTTTACACATGACGTGTCATTATTGGTTCCGATTTTCTCTCTCCGGACACAAAATTTCTCTCCCAAGGGAGATTTAGGTGGGGCCATCCTAGGCCCTGCCAGTTATTTTTAAAATAATAATAAAAAATATTTTATTAGTAAACAAATTTAGTATAATATAATTTAAATGCTAAAAAATATATAAATTATTTCCACAATTCACAAATAACAACTAATATTAATAAGAAAATCCTTCATCATGGAATGCAGATAGTAAAATCATCAATCATGTGAGTGCAAATAGTAAAAAATTCTCAACATTAGTAAGTGTATAGTGAAATGTCGCATCATGGGTGTGCGTTGAGCGAAATCCCCATCATGGATGTTCATATAGCGAAATACTGCATCATGTGTGTGTGCATAGCAAATTTTATGGTTACGGTATGCACATAGCTGAACTTCATAATAACCTAATTATTAAAATGTCACCTCAAAATCTATAAAAGACCCCGCTAAGCCCTCATTTGAACTCACCTTGCCGCTTACTCCGGAGAGCGCTCTAGAGGATTCCCTCGAAGATCTCCTTATACGCTCGAAGACTCTCTCGAAGATCTTCGAAGGCGTTCAAAGATCTCTAGAAGATTTCCCACAAGCACTTGAACATCTCCTTATGTGCACCTTACTCCCGAATCCGTTGCTCGGGAACAGAGCACCAAGTGCAATTTCTAGATTGCACTGTGCACATTACTCCCGACTTCGTTGCTTGGGAACAGAGCACCATGTACAACTTCCATATTGCACCAAACACATTGCTCTTGACTCCACTGCACTGGTCCAGGGAACCAATCACACTTTCCAGATTGCACCGAGCGCATTGCTCCTAACTCCACTGCTCGGGTCCAAAGAACTGGCCACGGTTTCCAGATTGCACTGAGCAAATTGCTCCCGACTTCGCTGCTCGGGTCCAGAGAATCAATTGTTCCCAGATTGCTCAGAGCACATCCTTCATCATTGTACTTCTTGCCTTCTCCAGCAATCTGAAAAAATACTTAGCTTTTCAAGGCGCGATTTGTCGTCCTCAAAAAATCTTCTTCTACTACTATTGTAACGAGAGACGACCTGTTACCCTCGAGTTCTCTACTTTAACTTATAACACACCAAAATATAGTGAAATTTGGCCGACACAGTCCCAGCCCCGTGATTTTTTCCCATTTCCTGATTTTTCCACATAAAAACTCATTTGCCAGCAATCAGCTTTTTTTGTGACTGATTGCACGCTCTACCCGCTCTCGGGCTAGGACAGTTCATTTTTGACATGTCTACAAGTGTCTCTAAGTGACCCACAAAAATACCCATTTTCATAACACAAAAGACTTTATATTGTCCTAATCCATCTTATCATGCTACCAAATAGGACTTAAGAAGTACAATCTTGTTTTATGTGCTACATCATAAAAGTTCTATTCTCATGCGTCATTTGACATTGTCTCGATCCTTATCCAGGTGAGTGATGAAAGCGAAATTTTTTTGGGTGATTATCTTCCTTTAGGTGCTCTTGTGAATCAGGCCGTACGATCGACGATCCGACGGTACACCAAATAATATCATATCTACATTTTTAAAAAAAAATAAAGAAAAAAAAACATATTTTGAACCATCCGATCATCGATCGTACGACCTAGACTCGTGCGAGCACCTAAAGGAAGGCGCGAGATACGCACCCAAAATTTTTTCAAAGCTGCTGGCTGACTGGTGCTTGACGCTGATTTTCTCCAACACTCCTCCTAAATCAGGGGCGAGTCAGCAGTTTTATTTCTTCTTTGTCTTCAGTCTTTTGTAAGAGTCGCAATTTGAGAAGTTGATTGTTAACCGCAACTCGGTTTTGGCTATTCACACCCCATTGTTAACCGCAACCCGAAATTATAACCGCACCCAGTTTTTTTCTTGCCGCACCCCGATATTTTTCTTGACGCGCCCGAAAATATCCCCTAATGGTGTGCGTGAGACGACTAATAGAGTAGTGTTGGGCGATGATTTCTCTCATGTATTATACTTTGAGTACCCGAAAATATCCGCGTAGGGATAATATATTTTCTCCATTTTTAGAAAATCTGGAACGAAAAACCCATTTGATATATTTTCTCCATTTTTAGGTTTGGGTATCTGAAAAAGTCACTGTTATCCGGAGAGGAAGGTGGCGCGAGGAAGATGCAACAGGTGGGAGCGTCGGTGCTAGTAGGGGAGATGGGAGCGGCTCAGCGAATAGGTAGACACGGGCGCCGACGGAAGGAGCACGCTGGAAGGAGCGCCGACTTGTTAACCGGAAAGAAAGATGACGTGAGGAAGATACCGGATATGAGAGCAGCTCGGCGAAGAAAAAGATGGGGTGCGGGTTCCTCGAAATGGGGAAGATGGGGTGCGAGTAAAATTTTAGAAAAAAATTTTTTAAAACAAAAATAGGGTGCGGATAGCCATATGAGAAGTGCGGTTAACAATCGTCTTTGAAAAAACGCTTTCTTTTTAGGTCTTTTTTGAGACCATCCGCTAACTGTTCTTTAGTGTTGCAGGTTTTGAGTAGGATCTGCCCCTTTTTGACTAGTTCCCTAATAAATTGGTACTGTAACTTTATATGCTTACTCATTCAATTGAAAATAGAGTTTTTTGATAGTGCAATCACTGATTTATTATCGCAATATAGAGTTATTGGTGGTACTTATTTCTTATCTCCTTATGCTTCTTTCTTACTTCCTGCTAGAAAGTTTATGAATTGCATGAGCCATAAAGCTTCAAATGTTGCCACATTTCAGGCAGCTGAGTGTTATTTGCATGAGGCCCATGATATAGGTTTATTATCTAAGAAAAAGATGTATGAGTAGTACTTTTTCTATCCACTGGACAGGCATCTGCTTATCCTGTAGAAGTCATTGTCTTTCTTTGATACTTTAAATCACATTTTGTGCTGCCCTTCAAATAAATGAGTATTCTCTTCAATATCAGGTCGGCCGGTCGGGCATGCGTGGTATATAACAATTATTCAAATAAAGATCTATATTTTTTGTCTTCTGTTTTCTCCACCCCTTCTTTTCGTTGCTCGTGTTTTTCTCCTGGCACAGAGGGTTTTTTTTGAAGGATAACTATCTTGCATATTGTATTTATGAAGTAATATTGTAATATATAATTCTTGTTATAGAAAGATATAGGCTCCGTTTGGGAGGGCTCATTTTCACCGGTCACGACCGCATGAGCCCGGCTCATGCGGTCGTGACCGGTGAAAATAAGCCCTCCCAAACGGAGCCATAGTCTGCATGTTAATGGATGTGCATGCCAACGAAATACTGCATGAAGTCAAGATATGTCATCTAAAATTTATCTTGCAGTTGCCTTTTTAGTTGCTGGATTAGCTAGGGAGAAGTTCCTGTAAGGAAAACATCATCCACATATACACATAATAAGGCATTACCTGATTCATCTGTTATTTGATATAAAGAGGGTTCAATAAGACATTTCAATCCCTGAGTGCTTGTTTCAATTCATCAAGGCTTTGTAAATCTTTAGCATTTTTGCTTCTTCTCCTTGCTTTGCATACCCTCTTGGTTGGTGTACAAAAATTTCTTCTTTTCTTTCCCCAATGAGGAAGATTGATTTCACATTCATTTGATATATCGACAAATAATGAATGGTGGCATAAGCTATAACTAATCAAATAGTTTCCATTTTAGACACTGGGGCATATTTTTCTTGGAAATCAATATCTGGCTTTTCAGAGTAACCTTTAGCTACCAAACTAGCTTTGTATTTGATTTCTTCTCTTTTATCATTACATTTAATTCTGAAGATCCATTTTTGGGTTAACCAGTAGGTTGCTGATTTGGAGGTTTCTTAGGCTCCGTTTGGGAGGACTTATTTTCACCGGTCAAGCGGTCACGACCGCATGAACTGGACCTTAATTAAGGTCCGGTTCATGCGGTCGTGACCGCTTGACCGGTGAAAATAAGTCCCCCCAAACGGAGCCTTAGTTAGTTGCCATGTTTGGGTTTGTTCAATCATGGTTCTTCCTCCATTGCTTTTTGTGTGTAGGTGAGGTTGCAGCTTCTTCATATGTCAAAGGTGCAATAGTAAGTAATGCAATATCACATGTTTCATTTATCTCTAGCTATGTGGGTTTTAAATTTTACTGGAGTGGTTGCTTCAGCAATAACAGATTCAACTGGATCAGTTTATTTGGGGTCTGTTGCATCACTTTGTTGGTGGTCTATTGCTTCCCTTATGAATGGTTGGATAGAATATCTATGTTCACCAACCAATTCAGGAGTTGAAGCCTGATCTTGCCACACCCATTTTGAATCCTCATCTATTTCTACATCACTTTGAATAGAAATTTTGTTTTCTTCAGGTGGAAATAATTGATAAGCCCTTAAATAGTCACTATATCCAATAAAATTTCCCTTTTTTGCATTTGGTAACTAATTTATCTTTTTTTATCTTTAAGGATGTAAACTAGACTACCAAATATTTTAAGGTAAGATATTGAATCTTTTCTTGCCAATAGAGTTTCATATGAGGTACTTAGCTTTAAAGCTCTAGTGGGAGTGCTATTCAACATAAATATTGTCATGTGAATTGCTTCAACCCAAAATCTTTTTGAAAGATCTTTATTGAATAACATGGCTGACGCAAGACGAATCTATAGGTGGCGGAACATTGACGACCTAACCCTGCGTGCTTTGCAAAAGTCTGACGGTTAGATCACCATTGAATAATAAATAATATCATCTCACGCAAAATAAATTCACAGTAAGACAAAATAATTAATTAGGGCGAAACAAGCTTAGACTTTCCCCCGCGTGGAGGGTCAAAGCAAAAGCGCGCGGCGAATAAATCCTGCAAACCACGATAATTATCTAAACAAACCACCACAATACAATATATCCAAACAAATATAGCAAGCAATCCAATATAAATATGCTGAAAATAATAATCCAATACAATTAAATCTCACCAAATAGTGGACTGATCAAGACACTGAAGAATCCGAAGCCGGAGATGCATGTACGACGATCCGAGGTAGAATCGACGGCGTGAAAAACGACGTAGGTGACTGTCCTCGGCAGTAGAGGGTGGAATCGGACCGGAAATGAATAGATCTGGCCACATGTGGGTAGATCCGGACGAGGGAGAGGTGGATCTGATGTTTGGTGGCAGATTCGGGCGAAGGGATAGGGTACGGGTGGGATCCGGATCCCCTGGAGTTCCCGGAGTGGAGTTCCTCATTTGCGAAATAACGGAGCGGAATTAGAAAAAGTGGTTAACATGAAAGTTGTAGATATCCCCGAGACGAATAACTTTTATGTTGAACATTTTTTGATTTGAAGTCGTTTAGACTCCCGATTTGGGCCCCGAATAAAATCAGTCCGAAAATAATTAAATTAATTATTTTCGGACTGATTTTATTCGGGGCCCAAATCGGGAGTCTAAACGACTTCAAATCAAAAAATGTTCAACATAAAAGTTATTCGTCTCGGGGATATCTACAACTTTTATGTTAATCACTTTTTCTAATTCCGCTCCGTTATTTCGCAAATGAGGAACTCCACCCCCTGGAGTTCCCGAAGGAACTACAGAGGATCCGGATCCGTACGGGTGAAGGGGAAAATGGATTGGGGCTGAAATTCCCAAATCTGGACTGATCCGAGATGTGGAGGAGATGGGATGGTGGTTCCGCGTGGGGGAGGGCTGGCAGCAAAATTTTGTGGAGCTTACAAGGGGGTGGTTGCAGGGAGACAAGGTGGAGGCCGACATTGGCTTAAGGAGGGATCCAGGTGGGCTGGGCGGTGGTGTTTTTGTTGGAAGAGGGGCTGGCAGTGGAAGGGGGAGTGGTCGGCTGAAGGAAGGGTTGAAACTGGGAGGCCACCGGCTTTGACAAGAGGGTAAAAAACCTATAACATATGAATAGTGAATTTCATTACTAAATAGTAAATAAAAAGGAAAATTAAGAGTACTGGACAACAATAGATGGTGGAGTTTGGGAGGGATTGGGTGGATGTGGGAGAGGATTCGGGAGGGGGGAAAGATGCCTGGGGTTAGGGGAAGGTTTCAGGATACAAACATAGGAGTCGTCACCTATGGTTTCACGGAGTCGGCACCTTGGCGGGATCGTGGGATTCCAGAAATTCTATCACAAAAATCTGCAATTAAACCAGCCCACAAATCATCTATTTATAATAAAATGAGGATTGGGCGTCCCACCATATACGACTATGATTGGCCGGAGGTAGGGTCACCTAAATACATTAAAATAAAATGCAAAATAGTGGAATAATATATCAAATCGATTCGCAAAGTGAATCCGAACACATCTGCGGAGTCCAATCGTCGATCCGGACACGCCATATATGGAAAGACACTAAATCATCCCCGAATGGGCCCAAAACTCGTCATCTACTACAAGTTTTCGTCTATGCTCCGCATCAATCTCTTCGACTTGAAAGAATTCATCTCTCAATAAATTGTGATCAGAATTTTCTCGCTGTATGCTAGGTAAAACGTGAAGAGATCCACCAGAGGTCGTTCAAGTGTCGTCGATGGAAGAGTGTCCTCGCCAATCGACTTCCCCCACTAAAAAGTTGTCATCTACGGTAAATGGAGACGGTCATACTGAAGTCGAAGTCTATGGGTGAATCAATCATGCTCTACCGCAAGTACCCAAGTGTCAACAACATCTATAGTAGGAATGCACTGGTGGAGTCTGGTCTTTATGAAGCTCTTAACGATCAACTCACGAGCGGAGGATCCCGATGCGATCGACGACGCCGTAGGCAGAACAAAAGAAAATGAGTCCCCAGGTGGGTGGGTGTCAGAAGTGGGTAAGTAGTGGTGGCCATCAGACGTGGGTGGACTATGAGGGTGGTAAGACAACGAGAGTGGAGGTGTGGGCGGCTGGAAGTCTCCGCTACTTGGGTCCACATACTCGCGAGACTCGTAGTATGACGTCAGATTTTCAACATTAAATACAAGATGGATACCCATACCTACAGGGATATCAAGATCGTAGGCGTTTGCTTCAATCCGTCTCATGATTATATAGGGATTTATTCGCCTAGCGCTCAAACATTTAATAAGCCTCGCACGGAGCCTCACAACGCAGATTCTTACCATCACCTACTCGCTTTCATGAAGTATATACACTTGGCAATGAACTTAGGCATGTGATTTACAAGATTTATTACCAATATGGATTATTCACCAGACCGAGTCATGACACACATGCAAACGATGAACATACAACACAACAGACTCATGCAAAAGATGACAAAATGACTCAACAGACTCATGCAAATGATGCAAATGACACATGACCGACACAACATGCTCTCTTTGAGAGAATCTAATAATGACCTGAAAACTTATAAAGGAGGTGGCCTATCAGGAGGCTCTCTCGGTGGAGTGTAGAAAAACTCATCTCGTGTGTGCCGAGTGCTCAGATGACTGTGAGAGACATCTATACTCAAATATAAGCTCGTAAAGAGACAAATGTCTCTCGGGGAACATAACACATCAGGGGGCTCACCAGAA
This sequence comes from Platanthera zijinensis, assembly GCA_039513925.1. NCBI lineage: Eukaryota > Viridiplantae > Streptophyta > Magnoliopsida > Asparagales > Orchidaceae > Platanthera > Platanthera zijinensis. The sequence continues at coordinate 189,596,523 of CM077083.1, forward strand.
GGTGTGCACAAAAAGTCATACGGATAAGACGACCGCCTGAGTGAAAGTCATGTACGCAGATTAGAAGACGTGACTCTCAAGTGTGGTGTGTGTTCTCGAAAAGAAAGAGCTCATCTGGTGGGTCAGCAGGTGGTGCGTCCCAAAACTCATCGAGGGTACGATGTGGCATAAAATAGGCCTTCAAAATATGAGTATGTTCAAGCGTACTCAAGGAATGCCCTACATAAATTATGTTCCACGCAAGATCAATTCTCTGGGGCAGGGCTATAGATGATAACGAAAGAGACGTCAATAACTCAAACCTCATAAACGAGCGTCTCACCCGAATCACATCCTCACCAGGATGTAACAGCTCATCAGGAGGCACAACAGGGGGGGGGGTTATAATAAAACTCGTCACTAGGGTCATGATCTTCCATATAAGTACCATCGTAAGGGGTCATGTCCCCGTGGATGGGCATCGTAAGGGGTCATCGCAAAGGGTCATTTTCTGATGCAAGTGGGTGATTATGTGACTAGGCGAACTTCGTAACCTCCCAATTCTTACCTTTTTTGTCGGCATTGAAGTATATGCAGGTCAAACAATCTGTGCGAGTATCCAATTTATTGTACTTTTTTGTCCGTCAATCACCGTTTTGAAACATTTAGACCAGCTTTTGCACAACTATACTCTCGGGCCTTAACAATTCTCGTATGTTTCCAATCAACAACATATTGCTTCCGCACACTAAATTCAATTTTATGGGCATAGTCGCAGTACATAATAGATACTTTCTCCTCAATGTGTACAATTGGGAATGATATTGTTTCTTCATGTCAATCAAAAACAGAATTACAGTTGTAAGTGACAGTACACCTTGCAAAAATTTAGTTGTAACAGAACAAATTCTAGTTATAACATAAAAATTATAGTTGTAATTAATAGTACTGTAGATTATATTACAACTATAATACGACAAAATAGCCGGAAAAACACCATATAGTGCAATTTTTTTACTTCTAAATTTAAATGACAGTAGATCTTCAAAAGAAAAGAAAGATTAAAAACTCACATTGTCAAAACTATCAATTACTGGTTTCTCGTATGTCTGCTGCATAATTTTTTAAGGATTGATTCTGATTTTTTACAGCTTCAGAGAGAGCACAGCGGAGGCAACAAGAGAACACATGTTGTAGCGACAAGGAAGGAGCTGCTTTTGGAGCTAAAAACCGAACAATGACGGCCTGCGTCAAGGGAGGTGAAAGAGATAAGGGCAACGATGAGTTGCTTGGAGCTACAAAACCCAAAGGGGCGGAAGCGGAAGAGAGGGGAAGACAAATTTGAGTTTGAAAAAAAAAATGATGGGACCTGCGACTTAGTCATATTTATTTTTGCACGGGAGAACGCCACGCCGTGCGTACCAAAAAACTTTCCATCCCGCAAATGCTCTGAACTCCTCTTCCACTCTAATGGTTAATGACTTGCTGGCCGTCCTCTCTCAAATAGCCAAAAAAACGCCGGTCAAACTGGAAAACTTCTTTTGAATTTCAGCCGGCCAGCCACTAGTCATGGACTCCTACCTGATCATGATAACCTTTGGTTCTCACGATTGACCATCTCCCAGCAATGGCTGGTCCAGGAAAAAGGGACAAAAATACAGCTTTCCTAGCAATTTTCATCACAGCATCTGTAAGAAATTTTCCTCCAACATTACTCACAGAGAAAGTGCTTAAAAGGGGGCAGCTCACAATTGAGCTTATCTCCATCGCAAATATCAATCATCTGCGGTGATCTCCCATCGGCTTGCCCTCCATGTCTCCCGCTCAACCGGCTGTCCTCGTCCTCCTCCTTGCCGTTCTCCTCCTCCCCGCGGCTCATTCAAAGGGGCTGAACTCGGCCTCCGGGGGCGGTGACCTGTGTCCCGCTGCGCAATTCGGCAGCGAGGTTTGCCCCATAAACTGCTTCCGGCCGGATCCGGTCTGCGGGTCGGACGGCGTGACGTACTCGTGCGGGTGCCCGGATGCGGCGTGCGCGGGGGTGCGCGTGGTCAAGATCGGCGCCTGCGATGCTGGACATGGCGGGAGCGTGCCCTAGATTCTGAAATCAGAGTTTGGCAGATGTTATAGCCGCCGGCCTGAGTGTTATTTTGTCAATGGATCTTTTGAATGTTTCTGTCAAAAACCTTGTGCGTTTAAAGTTTGAATCATGTATCAGTGGCAAAAGTAGCCGTTTTTTTTGTTGAGTGTAAAAGCTGGAGTTAGCATAGCAAGTAGCAACAAGCGTTAGTCTGTGTAACCGCCAGCACTAGTGTATTAACCGCCAGCACTAGTGTAACCGCCAGCCCGAGTGTTTGGGTGGTCGGGAGTTGAGTTATCGGTTCTGCCTTTGTAACTGTTCTTAACTACTTTTAATTACCTGTAAACTGTAATTCAAGAGGCTATTAGTCTCCTTTTATATGCACCATGGATACATGAGTCTAGCAGTGTACAAAAAGTATATCAGGATCCTCTCCATTTCAAATGAAATGGAGGGGATCCATTTCACGGCCAGGATAATTTGCTTTTTGATCTAACGGGTTAAGTTTTTCCCATCCTTTTATATTTTTTTTTATTCAAAAAATTCTGAGCCACAAGATTTCTTTTCGACTAATGTTATCCACTAGATATGAAATGGATCCCCTCCATTTCATTTGAAATGGAGAGGATCCGGATCCACAAAAAGTTGGTACATGCACCCTTCCTAAGGAATTTTTTTTGGTGAGAGTAACACACATATTAATAGGTGGGAGAAGGGTAGATCCGGCCGTAGGATTTGCCCTTTATTTGGATTTCAACGGCACAGATCCGGCCGTATCTAATTCGGTTGTATTTGCAGTTGTATTTGTTGATACATACGGTTGTATCTACAAAAAATACGGCCAAGATCTGGCCGTTAAAATCAAGATCCTATCAAAATCCTACGGTAAATACACATCTCGCACCTATGAAAAGTGCGTTACTCGTACCAAATTCGGACCCCTTCCTACGGGGGTGGGGGGGGCCGCCGGGTTCCACTCCGGTTTGAGGGGGAAAAAAGGGGGGAGGGGGAGGGGGGAGAAAGAAAAAGAGGGGGAGAAGAAGAAAAGGGGGGAGAGGGAGAAAGAGGGAAAGGAAGAAAAAAATGAAGGGAGGGAGAGACGTTGCCGTAAAATCGTTATTGTTGCAAGAGTCAGCATAGCTTATTGCGGCATTTTGTTTTTAAAACGTTGATGTAACTCTTAAAGGCTACCACCATGATTTTTCAAAAATGTTGTTCTTTATATTTGTCAAAAGCCGTGATTTTATAAATACTGCAATATTCTTCTACCAATATTTTGGAAGCAGATACACCTAAAGACACTGCACATTCCATCAACTCAATGTTATTAGAATTGAACGTGTCATGATAAGCTAGAAGCCGATCACTGATTCTGCATTCTCTTTGATCGAGTGAGGCTAAAACTAGGTGCACCCGACGTAGCTAACTACTTATCAATGAGAACATAGAATCAACCGATCACTGATTCTGCATTATCTTTGATCGAGTGAGGCTAAAACTAGGAGCACCCGGTGTGGCTAACTACTTATCAATGAACTATATTGACTTTTGTGACATTTTGATTATTGATTAGTTAGTTTGTGTAATAATAAAATTTATATTTTGATTATATCAAATCTTCTCAAAATATTTCATCATCTAGATTCAAAAAAGAACATATATAAAGAAAGAATTATAATTCATATACAAAGGAAAAAAATTCAAATTGAGTTCTCTCATTCGTTCAGATTAGATCTTGAACCCTATAAATTTTCACCAGCAGAAAAACTTTAGAAAGACCGATTCCTCCTTCATCATGTGTTTTAGAAACATCGAACGACCATGTGTTTTGAAACAATTTTTTACTTGGTTCTATTTCGTTTGAAGGCATTGAAAGAGAATATGAAAATAAAATGGATAATCAACATGAAAAGCAAAAAATAAGTAAAAGATCTTCATTGAGTATTCCACTATGCAAACATATATGTTAAACAACAGAAGAAAAAGAGAAAGTATTCAGTACAGAAGTGCTTTAATAATGCCTAGTTCTAACTGATTTCGCTGCACGCACGCCTCCATTGATTCTTCGAGTCCATTTAGCAATTATGATCACTTCAAATGAGGTACCATGAAATTTTTATGTAATAGAAGCTAGCATGTATAAGTAGAAGCTCTTTTGAAAGAAGATGTAATTCAATCATCAATCAAGGTTTGCATAGTTCTATGATACCAAAATGTCCAATATGGTGTTGTTTGAATCTGAGAAACAATAAACCAAAATGAAAATATGAAAAAACATGGGAGCATATAATCCTATATAGCCAATATGATATGAAAAAGAGGAATTTTATCTAAATCCCGCTAACCGTGAGAATCTATGATACCAAGTGGTGGCGGGACTTGCAAAAACTAAACAAATATGCAAGAAAGTAAGAAAATCAGAGGAGAATCAATCATAGATAGAAAAGAATGAGTTCTATGATACCAAAAAAGTGATTTAAAACTATTAAGCATATATGACATGAACTTGAGTAAATTTACTGGATTCAAGCTCCAAATACAAGGTTCAAGAATAACCTTCTTCAGTGGCAAAAAATACAAATTAACGTGTACATTGGAGGAATTAAAAATGAAAATTATATTATGACTTAAATAAGAGTTGAGTGTTTTATTTATCCATGTATTGCAAAACATATGTAATACATTTTTTTCTATACACACACATCATCCCAGAATTGTATAAAATATAGCTAACTTACTTTATAGCTCCTATTCAATTGACATTGCCACCATTGCACCTCCAATATAGTGATTTCAAACTATCTCACTCCAAAACTATTGCAGCTTTCAATTTCATAAAAGTGTCGAGAAAAAAAGCTATTTAAAAAAAACTATTGCAACTTTCAATTTCAGATACCTAGCTATAATTTCAAGCCAAAAAATACAATCCAAAACTAGAAAAATTTTAATCAAAAATAAATTAATTAACCAAATCAGTTGGAGCACTTTTTGAAAGTTAAGTTTAATAATTATAGTAAAATTTTCCTGTAATATTAAAACGGAATGCATTACAAGAGTACAAAAAAAAAATTTACAGCTTTACAAAACAATAAAGCTTGTAAATAATCCTATTTCTAAACTCTATGGATAATTAGAATGATCTCTTTCCATGATAGGTTAGTCCCTAGTTGTGAGTAATTGATCCTTGCTCCAGCCATCGATGTCAATAGAATATGCTTTTGTCATTGTGTTTCCTTCCTTAAATGATTCTTTTTCCTGTTATTTATATATGTTTACCCTCATTGTCATCTTTCTCCTGCATCAAACATTTAAGTAGTAATCTTAAATTTGAATTTCAATAAAAAAAATTGAGCATATCATATGATGTCGAATTGGTTATAACATGAACTGAAATTAGTGATACAGGAGAAGCTGGGTACAAAACACAACAATTGGATTAAAAATTCACTTAACTTAATAATTCTTGAACCCAAACTGTGCATCAACTCTATTTTTATCAATAGAAGTGTGCAAATTGTACATGTGATAAATTTATCATTCCTTGTTACCTAAGTAGATCCTTTTGATTGTATTTGACTTTCAATGAGAAGGGTGTTCTCCAAATCAATCTTTTCAGACTATAAAGTAAGAAAATAATCAAAATAATTTTTTATTAGAGCAATACAAGCATACAAATAGAAATAAACATGTATAATAGAGGTAAATGGGAGGGAGAGAAGATGATGCTACCAACATCTCATGCCAAGGCCAATATATATACACGTACGAAGATTAACTCATAGATCACTGTAAGTAATCATCCTGTCAAATACAAAATCAAATCCCGTAGAATTCAGTAGAAAATAATTTCAGCAATAATTTCATAATCGAGGAAAAGCTCGGGATTAATAACTCCAGAATGGTTTGGCCGGTGACGACGGCGGAATGTTGAGGGAGTCTGGATCGTCGAGCTGGTGGGCCACCTCGGAATGCGATTGCAAAAGGGAATGACGAACTGGTTGTTTTGGGAGTTTATTTTAGTGTTTGGTGTTATTTTTCTTACGCAGATTAAAGTTCTTCAAAAAGCGACGCAAGCGAGGACAAATGTTAACTTCAATGATTGGAATTTGCTTCTAGCCAAGAATGTTCCCCGTCAAATTAATTCATAGGAGTGTGGTGTCTCCAAATGTGTTGAAATGAAGCGTTTGGTGTTTGTCTGTTTGTTATTTTAAGTCTAACAGTGAGCAACAATTGTGCTGAAATCGGTGAACAGTACTTTTGATTTATTGTAGAATTATGGTGTCAGCAAGCCTCAACCATAACAGTGAGTGCAGATTTCATATTTCTTGCAGACTTGTGCTGAAATAGCTTATACTAGTGAGTGTAGATTTCATATTTCTTGTTTCTTGCGACTGTGCTGAAATTGGTGAACAATTGTTTGCATGAATTCAAATTGGTGAACTTTCTATTATTTTTTACAAAAAGTTTTCAATACCTTAGCAAAAAAAATCATGGTTTAAACAATGTTGCTCTAAATCTAGAAAAGTTATGTATTTTTTCCTTAAGGAAGAAGTCCTCCACCGCTTATTTGAAGAAATCAACCATATTCTTAACCATAGAAGAACCCACAATCGTCTAGTATCAACCTTATTGTTAACCAAAAATTAAAATTGTTAACAACAATCAAAACTACATATTCAATAATTAAATTTTTTAGACAAAAAATAGATTCTTGATAAGATTTGGCGCAGAGTTTTTGCTCTGGTGAGTTTGGATTAAAACACCAACATAATAAAATATGGGTTTGACATGACAATGGTTATAACCTCAAAAAAGAAAAGAAGAAACTAATTTTGAACATAAAAATGGTTGAAACTCTTTAAGTGCGGTTAGGAATTCACGGATGACGGTTCATAACCACCGCGTTGACTGCTACCGCCGTGCAAAACATTGGAAAAATGTATATCATGGAACCACCACTATCACAAGGTCGAATCAAATAACCACAAGGAAGGATCTCATCTTTGATAAAGTTGGTACCTCTTTAAGCAAGCCTTGGAATATCCCTCCAACATGTCTCACTAGTTCTGGAGGAAATTGGTTCCCATCTGTATCATAAAATGCATATCTGTAAAATGGAGTCTTAGTGCATAACTGCAAAATGGAGTCTTAGTGGTTCTTAATAACTTTGGAATTATAAGCAATTTAGTGGACGAGCAGATGCGTGTTACCTTACGAGACAGTCCGCAAAGACCAATTGTGAGGCTATGATCGCAGTGAAGTTGTGGGGCGATGGCTTGCTACATGTTGTCAAAGCGAAACACGAGCACAATCACCCGCTCAATCCATCGACCGCAGAATTCTTGAGATGTTGCACGGAATATTTTTAGGGTTCGTTATCAATTCAGTTTATCACAATGAGTAATAAATGAGTTGTGAATGCTAGAAGCAAGTTATAGAAGTGAAATGTAATACAGCTTGAAGAGATAAAAAATGTACATATTCATTATCAAGAAAATGATTTATTGCATTTATAACTTTGCAGCGAGAGAGAAAGAGAGGGATTGGAAAACTGAGAAAGATATCCATTTGTGGTGTAGTGATGTGGATCATCAAAACAATCATAGTTCTTAATTCAATCATCTCCTCTTCTCTTTGTTTTTATCTCATTAAATAAAAATCTCTCCCTCCTCACGATGCCCTTGGGACTGCAACGTCTGATCGGGGGCTATGAGTGGCAGGAGTGTCATCGCACTGGGCACTATGACAGCCAGGGTACTATCGTTGGCCGCACGAGGTCCCCCATGCAATGGCACTCATAGCGCGCGCGCACACGCACACACGCGCGCACACACACACATAGTGAGCATCATTGTGCCATTTAAACAAACAGATAGCTTGCAAGAGAAGTGATATATTTTGGGTGGAATTGCTGTATTTGTCATTTGGGCTTGCTTCCAGAAGAGTAATTTCTGTATATTTCAAATTTTTAGAAACGAGGAATTCAATTCATGCTGTCAGATTTCTCAGTTGCAACATGGAAGAGAATTTTCAAAGAATTTTTGGACTAGTTGGGTGTACTGGAAACTCACCACGATTTCGCCGGTCGAGCTCGTTGGGGGTTGTAGGGGGGCAACGTGGCCCCTGCACGGGGGTTCGGGGGCGAAGCCCCCGACCGAAATTTTTCCCTGGGAAATTTTTCCCATGGATGGAGTTCTTTTCGATTAGCAAACTCCGCGATTCATTTTTCACCGACGGTCACGGTTAGCAGGAGAGGAGTCAATGATTTCATAGAGGCCCTAATTTCAATTCTTGATGATCAGAATTCAAAAAATAAAACATATAAATTGAGTCAATGAGGCTAAAATCAAATCCATCATTCATATTAAACAATCAGATTATTTAGTTGCTAAATGTAGATTTCTATTCATTCTTTTATGGAAAATTTGATAGTGTGTTAATAAAACTTAATTGTATGATATACACATTGGAAGAATCTAATATGGTGTGCTCAGACCATGCAGAGGAAGAACAATGTGTTTATGCCTTAAACTGGACGAGCCATGATGGGTATATGCTTTGTGTAAGAACCCAGCAGTTTAAGATTCATAAGAGCCAAATTTGTGGTAATTGTCCTCCTCAGCAGTTGATTTGGCATACCCATATCAATAATTACCAAGGATATAATAATGTTTACTGAAAAAAATTGCAAATCAAAATAAAATAAAACATTAGAATGTTTCAATGAACTACCTCTAGGAACCAAAATGGCATCACAAAGACATCCCATGGGAGGTGGAGTACCTGATGAAACATCTGGAAGCATAGTTTTTCGATTAGTGGAATGTAATAAGTATGAAATTAATTTGAAGAATCATAGTTCATCTACCAGAAAAAAAGGGTTGAATTTTTTTATAAGTTTTACTAGTATGCATTCACAAATTTTTAGAGAAAGGAGCAGAGCACGTTCACGTATTTTTTTATTTCAAACATTAGGAACATCTCAAGTGAATCAGAGTAATACCTTGATTGACAAAAAATACAACCGAAGATCAACTAATCAAATCTGAACTAGTAGGATAGTATTGTATAGATATCTAAGATATTGGAGATAAACCACTTAACCCAAGAAATGTGAGAATGAAAATGTCATAAAATTGATGCCGAGATCACGAAAAAGTATACCAGAAGTTAATTGAGGTAAATAAGGAAATCCCCAATCGAATTTGACTCATCGAGTGAGAACTCTTCCTTATATAGAAGCAGTATCCTGGACAATCAATCCATGTCATAAAATCCAATGCATTACACACAAACAATTCAGAATGAAGAAATTTAGGCGATACCTTGTAGTCTAGGGGAGAGAACAGAGAAATGCAGGTGATACCTTGTTCATTTGATGAGGTCTCTACCCTGAACTGAGGAGAATAATTTCGCATCAGACATAGGGCAAAGTTTGAGCAAAGGAACAAAAACATTCTCTCAATCGATCAAGGGAAAGAACTCAACCTGATTAGAAAAAGTGGAGGCATTCAAGAAGTTGCCCTTGTAAGCTGCGTTGGGGTTCTTCAGAAATGAAGTCCAGAGATGAGGAGGTGCATCGCTTCCCTAGGCGTCAAGAAGAAGTTGAGGGAGTGGCGATTTGGTAGGAGAAGAGGGAAGATCGGGAATTAGGAGAGCAGTTGAGCGGCAACGGCGGAACTCCTGGAGCAGGAAGAGGCAAATGAAGATCCCTTTGCCCTAGCTGCGCAGAAGAAGAAGAGGGGGGTATGGAGATTTTGAGTCGGGGGAATAGTGTATGTTTCTTTTAATGAGACAGCAGCAGGGAAAAAAACAAAAGAGGGCTGACCTGCACCGTCCTGTGAAAGAATGAGAGAGCGAGAGAAGCACGCTCTGCCTCCACCGTCCTGTGAAAGAGAATAACAACAGCTGCCTCCACCGTCCTATGAAAGAGAAGCACCCTCTCCACCTAGATGGAGCTAATCTGGAGGATTTCGCCCTCTTTGACCTGCGAGAGAAAAAGGGCGAGAGAGAGAGAGAGAGAGATGCTGCGGGAGGGAAACAGAGCGCTCTGAAATTGTTCCGTCGGTGAAGAAGGCGGCCTGACCGGTGCGGCGCCTGGAGGAGACGCCGTCGACCTTGGGGGGAGCCGGAGGCAGCGGTGGTGTATGGCGCGAGGGAGAAACTCGAGCGGGGAAGGTAGGTATAGGGCAAATCGCGGGCAAATGGCGAGAAAGCGGGAGGCTATTTTGGGAATAACCTAACTTCAGTCCGATTCAGTTGGACTGAAGTGAGGCCCGACCGGGGGGGCCGCCGGGTTCCACTCCAGTATGAGGGGGAAAAAAGGGGGGAGGGGGGAGGGAAGAGAGAAAAAGAGGGGGAGGAGAAAGGGGGGGGAGTTAGGTTGCCTTTCTCTTTTGAACCTTTTTATTTTAAATTTTTTTATTAAAAGATTTTTGTCATTGATGTTTTTCTCCTGTGATGATTTTTTAAGCCTTCCGCGATTGAATTTATGACACTTTGTAAAACGCCGCAAAGACGTGAAAGTGTTTGTAGCGCTAAAGTCTTGTGACACCGTTTAGATAACCACAACGATTAACTTGTAAGCATTCATGATGTTTATTTATTGAAAGTGTTGTGAATGGTTCTCTAACAAAATGCCCCGAATAATTTGATGTTTTTAAATATAGTCGAGTTTAAAACAAATTTACAACCACATAATAATTTTGTTTTTTATATCCGACGTCACTTTAAGAGTTTAACATAAACTTAGTTATCCAACAATAGAACACTGAAAAAACCACATTGTAAAGATCCAAAAATAGAGGCCGCAGTGCAACTGACAAACCATAAACTAAACTCACTTCATCTTGAAATTTTATTTATCTATATTAAATCTATAACATCGGATGAATAAATCCGTGAAAAGAAAAACCTTATCCCCATCAACAGATAAACTAAACCAAAACATCTTCAACAAAATAGACAAAACAGATCTCAGATCCAAACAATTGAAGTCCAACGCCTCAGTGAGAAAGCAGAGCAGCGAACGAGATGAAGCCTTCGCCTTAACGTCGTTGGGAACCTGAGGGCATGAATTAACACTACCCTTCCACCCAGCCAGGTGAACACCAACGAGCATAGAACGGGCCCAAATCTGGTAGCTATCATCCAAATTTTGCTCTTGCAGAGTAAGGTTCTAATGAAGATATTATGCAATTACAAATCTACACAAATGAGAAAATAAATTGCACATATCAGCTGCAAATTAGTTATGATTTATAATTTAGTGTTTTGAAGGGTTTTAGGATTTGTAAGGTTTGAAGGTTATGATTTCAGAATTTTAGGACTTAGTGTTTTGAGGGTTTTTAGGGTTTTGTATTGGGGTTTTAAGGGTTTATAGTTTAAGATTTAGGTTTACTTTTTTAAGGTTTAGGCACTTCCAACCATGCGTTGTGCACATCCAAATTCTGCATATTAATTGAGCAGCAACATTAAAAAACTAATACAACCATGTGTTGTGCGCATCCAAATTCTGCATATTAATTGAGCAGCAACATTAGAAGATTAATACAGTTCCATTAGAAAAGATGCACAATTCCAAAACACAGATTGTCAGCAATGTTTATTACTCATCCATTAAGAAGTAATGTTTTTATTGACTATTATAGTTCCATCTACATAGGCATTCAGCACAAAGCAGCGGCAAATTAGTTATTAAAAATCCAATTAAATGAATCAAACTTAACACTAAAAGTGCGTATTCATTCCAGCTGCGACTGTTATAACTAGGCAACTTCAGTTGCAAGTCGGAGAAAGCACTTAAAAGTTAGATCACTGGGTCGATTATCCATTTTTTGCTGCCGGCAAGTCAAAGGTTCATGCCCAGTAGGAAAATGGTGGGTGCAAATGTCTCCGCGCATCCAAATTTATATGTGCTGTATTTTCTATGGACTCATGTAAGCAAAACAGAGAAAATTAATACATGAAAAAAACTATAATGGCAAAACAGAGAAAAATATTCGCATTTGAGTCACATGAAGTCGTCATCATCTGATGCGTTATCAAATGTGCCAAAAATAATGTCGTCATCTGGTTTATCCACCATCAGCTGCTGCTTCTTTGCTCCTGGAAGAAGATTAACATTGATGAGTTGAAAGTGTTGAAAGATTACCATTAGACAAACTACTTACTCTTCCTAAGACCTAGTTTATGTATGGAAAACTCCACCTAAGAGGAGGACCCACATGCTGATATCCATAATAAAGATGATGAAATACAGTCAACGAGAACAAATGATTCGTATAGCAATATACATGCGTCACCTTCAAGATAACTGTGCATAAATAAGTGAAATAAAGGCCATCATAGAAATAGCCTTCAACTTGGAGGCATATTTGCTAGTTCTTTCTGCTATGTTTGCAGAAATAACAGCCAGAAATCCTTGCCCACTACCTACCACCCAGCTGATTTGTACATATTAAACTTTAGCTGGAACTCATTCCCCTGTCCACATGCTATGAAATGACTCTTGAATCTATGTTTATTAACAATAATATATATATATATATATATATATATATATATATATATATATATATATATATATATATATATTCAAGAGTCATTTCAAAGCTAGGTTTTGCGGATTATTTGATCAGAAACCAAAATCCTGGTTTGTAAAGGTGACAGTGTAACGGGAACCAAAATTTGGAATGAAAGTGCAAATGAAAAAAAAAAAGCTAAAGATCTAAACTGAATTGGAAACTAAAATTATATCTCATATACAAATGCACAATGTTTAGCCCAAATCATTATAGAATGCATATTTGGCAAGAAGATTGTTATGACCATCACCAAGAAAATACAACTAGTGGCTCCGGTGTGTTTGGACAAAAACACCATAGGGTCTGTTTGGAGCAACTTTTTGGCTCCGGTGTGTTTGGACAAAAACACCATCATTATAGAATGCATATTTGGCAAGAAGATTGTTATGACCATCACCAAGAAAATACAACTAGTTTTGAATATAAAAGTGAATGAAGTTCCTTAGATGAGGTCGGGCGTTCATGAACGACAGTTCATAACCACCGCATTCACGACCACCGCCGCCACCATGCCAAACAGAGTCATAGAATGAATCTATAACAGGCTCGTCTGATGCTAAACTTAACCCCTAACCTTCCTATAGGAAAGCTCTGGTTCTAATACATAATAATGGTGAAAACTGCACACAAAAAAGATCAGGCAAAATATTTAAAGAAATAAAAATCCACTTCAAATGTTAATTCATAATTGATGCTTAAGCAAAGATAATATTCGGCAATACCCTCCTCTGATATACTCAAATTGCATAAGAACAATTGTGACACAAAATGTGAAAATGTAATGAATCCAAATGATTTGCGTTAAAGAAATTACTGATAGCCAAATTCGGTGCATACTAAATGAGATTTTAAAGTAGGATGCTCGGAAAAACTCAAAAGCATAGAGCGAGACACAAACCAAGCCAGGCATAGGGCTGTCAATCCAGCCATTTCTTATATGGTAGTTGTTTCATCCTATTGTGAGCCTTGTGCAGGTTTTCTATAAGGACTCGAATCATAGTCTTGCATGCCAAAAGGCTCCTGTTGGCTACTCTTTAGCTGAAGATATTATGTTAGTTCAATGAAAGACTATGGATAGTTTTCAAAACTAGTTGTATTTAGTGAACACTTATTTAGTGATGGCTCCTGTTGGCCTCATCCCAAGAACACTTATTTAGTGAACAATGGATAGTTTTCAAAACCTGATATCATCAGGAATTTCTGACCACCATGGCTTGGTAAACACCAACATGAATGCAAAAATTACTTCAATTGCAAGGTGCAGAGGAAGAGATTGAAAAGTACCCCAATTTTTTATTGTATATTTCAAATTTCTAGAAATGAGGAATTCATGCTGCCAGATTCTCAGTTGCAACATGGAAGAGATTTTTTCAAAGAAATTTTGGACTAATTGGGTGTACTGGACACTCACCACGATTTCACCGGTCGAGCTCGACGTTGAGCTCGTTGGGGGGTTGTAGGGGGGGGGGGGCAACGCGCCCCATGCACGGTGGTTCGGACAGTGTAAGACCTCCATCATTAGGAGCGAAGCGCATATACGATTGAGCTGTACCAGCGATCCCCGCAGCTCCATACCATCGTGCCATTAGTTGGTTTGGCACTCTAGGATGCCCTTTTTGAGATTGAAAATCCTGCGCTCTGTTCCAGATCAAGAGAATCAGAGATCTCGTGGTGCAAACGAAGAGGAGAACAAGGAGAACTAAAAAAGAGAGAACTAAAATTGTGTTTAGAAAGTATGCCTATCCACCCCACCCGTACACACCATTCAGAGGAGCAAGGAGGGTTCAACAATCCCAACTAACAAATATCAAACATGAATTTTCATTTTTGTTTCGTAAATGACTGGAGTCAAATAACATCTAGTTAAGATGTTAAGTTTAAACCATGATCTGCAAGTTCAGCCATTGAACTCCATCCATATGCAAATTAGAGTATTCAATGCTATTTGAAGTCAAGTTTCAGTGATCTCTTTATTCAGATTGGATGATGTATGAGAACATATAGGCAAATGTAACCTTCAGTACAGTTTTTAATTTATAGAAGAAATAGAGTGGACTTTTTAGGATCATAGCACAAATGTTAAAAATAGTAAGAAATAGGCAAAGATATGCAAAGATAGACATAAAGGTTTTATAAAAAAATAGGCAAAGATAGGCATACTGTATTTGGTAGAGTGAAGCAGATCGACTCTCCTCATTTCTTCAACATTCTTTAAGTAGTGGGGTTGGCTCTTCCTTGGCACCTAGTCCAATTCCTCAACCGAGCATAGACTCTCATCTTCATTCTAATCACCAGCATGATGAACACCACTCTAATGTGCATATTGCACCTGCACCTTCTCCCAAACAAAAATATTAAAAAATATGTCGCCCTCCAAGTTCTATATAAATTCACATTGTAATTATGTGAAGCGATGAATTTAGGGTAACAAACGATTGCATTTGCAACAAACAAAAATCTACCAGAAATTTTGATAACTTGCCTCACAATGGCAACCTTCCAAGTAATACAATGATTGCATTTAGATCTTTCTTCAATTCCCGTGTCATATTATTTTATTTTAATTCCAAAAATTTCAAAACAATACCAATGATTTATTATGTCAATAAAATCCAAGATTACTGAAATTGACAGAAGAGGATAGCTTCAGTCATTTCCACCTCCCCGGCATGAAAAACTAAAATAAAATATTAGAATGTTAATGATTAAATAAAGAAGCTTTTAGAGAAGGTCAATGGCAAGAAAAAGGCATAAGAAGAAGCTAGGGAGCATTTGCACAAAATATGGATGGCTCGTGGTATACTAAAAAATTATTCTCAGACACACCTTGTTCTTAAATAAGTTACCTATGAAGTAGTAGAAAAAGGTAACGCCAATATCAGCAAAATTAGCCGGCACCCATTCTTTTCCGACACCCATTCTTTTTAATAAACCAAATGAGTACATCAAAATGTGCCCAATGCCATAACTAACAAAACCTTTGTGAGAGCAAAGCCCATTTTTTTCTAAATTGAGTTCTGGATCTCTTGAATAAAGGAAATAAAGTGAAAAGGCTGAAATAAAAATCTGATTTTAAACACACCACAACGGGATTGAATTAGGTATCCCTAGAGAGTTTGATAAAGTCCCAAAAAACACATGACTGTGACCTATGCCGTTTCAGAGTCATATACAAATTTTATTCCTTTGATTGCTTAAAGCTGAAGTTGCAACATGCAAATGCAATGTGTTATGGTCAAGGAATGAGACAAATGACTTGAAATAAATAAATGATAGTAAAGTTTTTCAACATTATAATTTGATTGAATGACCAAATATACTAAGAAAAACTTTAAATGGTAAGATTTAATTGAACAAAAAAAGACAATATATGACTCCACCAACAGCGATCATCCGCAACCGCTGCCTACTCACCCCACCAACCCGCCGGAACCACCCTCAGCCTCCACAACCGCTGCCCTCTTTCTCTCCCATGGACTCCAGCAACCCAACTACCCCCTCCCTCTTTCTCTCCCAACGGAGCCTAAAAAACTCTAATTTAAGGGAGAGTGATGGATGATATGATTGGTGAATGAGTATTATATTGGATAGGTGAAAAACTATTGGTGTAGAAATTCTATGTGGTTGGCTAAGTAGTTTGAGGAATTAACTCATGTGAATTATAGATCTTCATTTTAATCATCTTAATATTATAAGAAAAATATGAAGTAAAAAAAATTCTACCTAGCAATCAAGATCTACCAAAGAAACTCAAAACATAAAAACTAAGTAAAAAAATTTAGACAGAGTAATACCAACAGCAAAGAGAGCAAAACTGGTAATCCTTGCAATACATGGCATAAAGTGAAGCTGCTTATGCCCGGATAACTCCATTTCAGAGCAGGCAAAAATAGAGAGAGAGAAAGAGCGATTCATGCCGGAGTTGGACTTGTTGCCGGACTAGTTCGCGGACGGCATTGGTGGTGGCCTGAGGAGTGGGGAGTGAGTTGGCAAGGCGGGTTTGGAAAATGGACGATCGGGGAAGGAGAATGGAGGGGATCCACCCCGCCTGGCCAACGGACATTGCAGAGGCGGAGAGCGGAGAGGCTGCGACGTGAGCCTTTCGCCGGGAAGAACAATCACTGGAGGTGGGGCTTCCGTCCGGGAGAGAGTAGATCACTAGGGCGGTGCCAGTCGGTGTGGGGGGAAGAAGAGAACCGCTGGGTATTGTCCAGATCGCGAGAAGACCGGCAGCAATTTTCTTTTCTTGCGATGAGGCGGGAGGGTATTTCTGAAAGAGCATAATATCAGTCGGATTCAGTCGTACCAGAGTGAGGCCCGACCGGGGGGGGGGGGGGGGTGGGGGGGGTGGGGGGGGTGGGAAGGGGCCATCCTAGGCCCAGGTACTACAATTTTTATAAATTTTAACAAGACTTCACAAGTAACAATTAGTATTAATTATTAAATAAAAGCATTTGCATAAAAAGAGAATCAAAACTATGAGTTGAAATAAAAAAATTATTGTTATTTACAATGTGAGAAATAAACAAGATGTAAAGTCACAAAAATAACAAGATTACAAGACTATGGGTCTGTTTGGGGCAGCTCTGGCGGTTGGAAAATCTCTATTCCAACCGCCAGAGCTGCTTTCAGTCTGTTTGGGACAGCTCCCTGTGAAGAGCTTTTCAAAAATCTGGAGCTGTTTTGCAGCTTTTCAGAAATCTCTCCCTCCCCAGCTTCTGCTCCCGCAAAATAGCTTTCTCTCTCACATGTTTTGGAAATCTAATGGTTTCTTCAGTTGGAACATGCTCAGAGGCCGGACGGCCTTCCTCCGGCGATTTCGAGCCCCAGACGGCTTTCCTCCGGCAATTCCAAGCCCCCGACGTCCTTCCTCCGGCGATTCCGAGCGCACTTCTGCACAAAACACCCAAACAGTCTGCAGCTTTTCAAAACTGCTCCCCAGAAATCTATTTTAAAACAGCTCTATCCGGACAGCAGCTTTTCAATCCGCCAGAGCTGTCCCAAACAGACCCTATAACAATGAGTAATTGGCAAGATGCATCCTGGAATTACAGGATTTTTGCAAAATGCTCCTCAAATTGTTAAATATTGTAAAATGTACTCCCTTCCCCCAATTAGAAAAAGACTGCCCCCCCCCCCCCCCATCAGGGTGCAAACTGCCAGTTTTTTGTAAGTGAGGGATGCATTTTGTCAAAAGCCTACTTCTTGCCAATTACCCCTATAACAATTTACATTTTAAAATATTACATAATATTCCAAAAAGAAATTTATAATTTAAGATATTATAATTTTAAAATAGCTTGTAAAATATTTAATATTGCTTTAAAGTAATATATAACATGATATCAATCTTTATCATGCAAATCTAACCTCTTGGGCTATCTTCCATAGATGAAATATGTTGTTCTATTTTCAGTTCATCCAAGTGATATTTGTTGCAGATGCAATCTTCAACGACTCGATGCTAAGGCTTTGTTTGGCGGAGAGTTTTGGGAATGGGGTGCCGCAGATTTTTGCACCGCTCTGCCAAACATATTTTTATAGTTGGAGTCGCTGCCGCTCCCAAATCGGGGTATTTTGCGATTCTGGAGTCTAGAAAAATTATCGTGACTCCAGAAGAATTTGCGCGTCTTGGAAGCTGGGGGGTTGCGATTCACAGAAGTCGCACGCCTCGTCTCTGTGCAACATCTTGCCAAAGCTCATCTGCCACCAGCGATGCGCTCCTCCACACGGTCCTTCTTGGTGCGACATCTTGCCGGAACTTATTTGCAACCAGTCATGCACTCCTTCCCAGTGCGACATCTTGTCGGAGCTCCTCTTGAACCCGTATACTCTCTTTTCTCCTCCCGCCCTGTATAAATATCATCTTCTTGTTTTGTTCACCGACAACATCTAGCCCTAGGGATCCAGGGCCAACTCCCTTGAACCAGCAAGTTGAGGAGCAGGAAGAAGCACTGGCGGCAATAATCACCGAAATATTTTCCTAATAATGACTAAGGATCAATTGTTTTTCCACTGTCATTTTCCCTAATAATGTCATCACAGTAATCTTGTTTCGTATCATCCCCCCAGATAATGTCATTTCTTACCAGCACATACATCTTGTTTGATTTTAGGGAAATTTTTATGTTTTAGATTTTTCTGATGCGGTAAGTGTTAGATTTATGTTCTTATTTTTTATTTTTAAATTTTAAAAAATGGACTGCACATCATACAGTTGTTTTGTCAAGCAGCTTAAACAACTTCTTCGTTTGAAACAACGCTGCAAACGATGTTTTTCCAAACAGTTTTACAGATTCTGCTACCACTTCGCAAAATAGCTGATTATTCCACTACTGCTTCTCCAGTCGCTGCAGCTGAGTAAAACAGAGCTTAAGCCTTTGTTTGGCTCGGAAGCAGCAATGAGAAAAACAGTGGCGAGAAAACCCGTTGTTTTGTAGAATAATGGGAAAATTTTTTAGTGTAAAATTTAAAAATGGGTAAATTGCAAAGTGCATTCTGAAAATATCGTCTTTTGACAAAATACATCTCAAAAATTTAAAATTAGCAAAATGCATTCTGAAATGTACATTTTTATCATTTCATTTTTTGTCTGCTAAGGGTGTACATTGCCAAAAAAAACCCACTTTAAAAAGATGCATTTTATCAATTTTAAAATTTTGAAGTGCATTTTAACAAAAGCTAATATTTTCAAGATGCATTTTATCAATACCCATCCTTTAAAAAAAAAAAAGGATAAAAAAAACGCCCCTCAAACAAACATCATTTGGATTTCTACCGGGAGCCTGTAGTGGACTCCTACCAAGTCATATAACCTTGATTCTAAATATTGACCGTTTCAAATCCACCACTGGTTCGGAAGAAAAGGACACAAAAACCCCACCTTCGAAGCAAATTTCATTACAGCATCTATAAAAGTTTACCTCCATTTCTGAAGAGACGATTGAGCCGATCTCCCTCGCAAATCTCAATCATCTGCGGCGATCTCCCGTCGATTTGCCCTCCATGTCGATCGCCGTATCTCCCCCTCAATCGGCCGTTCTCGTCCTCCTTTTCCTCGCCGTTTTCCTCCTCTCCGCCGCACAATCAGAGGAGCTGAACTCGGCCTTCGCAGGCAAAAACCTATGCCCAGTTTCGCAATACGGCGGCGAGTTTTGCCCCGTGAACTGCTTCCGGCCGGATCCGGTCTGCGGGCAGAACGGCGTGACGTTCTGGTGCGGGTGCCCGGATGCGGCCTGCGCGGGGGTGAAAGTGGTCAAGATCGGCGCCTGCGAGGTCGGAAATGGCGGGAGCGGGCTCGTTTCCGGTCAAGCCTTCCTTCTCATCCACATTATCTGGCTCTTCGTCCTCGGCTTCTCCCTCCTCTGCGGTCTCCTTTGAGTCGGATGCGTCTGGATTCTGAAATCCGATTTTAGCAACAGCTGCTGCTGCTGCTGCGTTTTCTATTTGTAATGCTCCCCGTAGAACCGTGAAAATTATGATTGTTAATACTCAATCCATCTCATAATCTTTCGGTTACAAACATTTTTAGGTTTAATTTGAATCGTGTATTAGTGGCAGAAATAGTCGTAACCGTGTTAAGTGTTTACTGGGTTCCAATTAAAATTATCCGAGTCAAAGCAGATCAAAACATTCAGGGGAGTCAGTCTTATGAAGTGAGCTGCGCGGGTAAACAATGCTCGCTCGAAGGGTCGCAAAGCAGCCCAAAGGAGGGCTCAGACAAAGCATGTGCAAGGCCACCCCGCAGGTGCGCCTAGCCACGCAAGCGGCCTCCCCGAGCTCGCTGGCTGGTGCGCACCGCCGACCGGTTCTTTTGCTGAGATTTCTATGCGCGCTTGCGTAAAGGCTTCTCATTCTACCCTCTATATTCATTTTTCAATCTAACATTAGATTTTTCTATCTCTGTGAAGGATTAGTCAAATTTATATCATGTTTTTCATACTTATTTAGGCTCATATTTTTGTGTAAATGCTTCACTTATAATGAATTAACACTCATATTTTATTAAAAGCATAAAGCACGCAAGATGTTCATTTATAGTCTATGGTGGTGTGGAGCGCACGTTTCATAGTCTTTAGGGAGAGCATGTCGCATTCCCCACAAGCCTTATTGATGCACTTGACACTTTTCTGCATGCGTCGATGGCCTCACACCGTGTTAAACTTAATTTATAATGCATTGACATTTCACCTTAATTTCAATTCAAATATGGTAAATATGCATGACCGTGCATTTTTCCTTGTCACACGGCTGCTTTGACTGTGCACATTTATGTCTTGCAAAATATCAAAAATGAGTTATCTGTGAATGCTCGTGTATTTTCTTCTCGCACGTTTGGGTACAAGCGTGCGTCTTGATAATCGCACGGGTATGTGCATATAGCCATAATCGCATGGGCGTACGATAATGCTTTGCACACGGGCTAGACCGACCTTGTGCGATCATTATATGAAATCATGCAGTTTTTGAGCTCTGTCAGCACTCACACGTTTCATTATCACACAGTCTATGTTGACCGCGCGTGAGTAAAACGCACGAGCACCGTATTTTACTTAAATTATAATATCTGCGTTGAATGCAACGACAAAGTTGATTTTTAAATTCATTGGTCTAGCACGATTGACACGCACTGTGCAACAATAAATTTTTGCTTACTTCCTTTATAAGCTGCATTTTCAAGATTATTATGAACCCTCCTCAGCAAAAAAACTCTTTGGGGGTGTGCTTGAGAGGAGTTTTCTCTTCTCCAACAGCTAAGGCTTTGCCATAGGACACCTCACATCATCCTAAGCCTCAAGAAAGAAGATTCCATGCTCAACATCATCACCAAGCAAGGATATCTTCACATTGGACGTGGCCGATTTGTAATAGCAGGGAAGATGGGTAAAGTAGGAGGTGGTGACAACCCTTCTCGATCCCGAATGATAGTTGATGCCGCGTAAGGAGCACAGATTGACAACCTGGTGATCTCCTTCCAGATCTATAGCAAGCCTTTGGATACAATTGTATCTCTTGCTTTTTCTCCGTCCCCATTTGATTTTTGGTGCTGTTTTTTCTTTTATTCATAAATGATGAATGCACTCTAGTGATATAAATCTGAACTATTTTGGCTCCGTTTGGAGGGGACTTATTTTCACCGGTCAAGCGGTTGCGACCGCATGAACCGGATCTTAATTTCTAGAGATAGAGAGTGACCTTAATTAAGGTCCGGTTCATGCAGTTGCAACCGCTTGACCGGTGAAAATAAGTCCCCTCCAAACGGAGTCTTTATCATTTCGTTAAGATCCTTTGAATGTGCTTGAGTTGCTTGAAGTGTGGCCTTTTAAGCTTGCTGAGAGAGAGAGAGAGTGTGTGAAAGTTTTTGTAATTTCTTTTCACTTGAAATGTGCTGATTTGGATTGTGATGAAAATCAATGAGATGTTTGTGATCCTCGGTCTGAAATTCTTAAGCAAAGTGGTGAATGTGTGATCTAAGCTAGGTTTTGTGAAGCTTGTGACGAAGCGGTGAAAACGATCCACAAATTGTGTGTTTGCATTTTCATTTTCACCAACAAAATAAAAACTCATTGTTTTTAAACTTTACAATTAGTTTTTATTAACTCTATAAACGCAGCCGAAGCTGCATTCTTCAAAAGATTGATACTTGAGAACTCACTTCAATTTTATATTATTTGAGTGACTGGTGCACTTGCCAAGTTCGTATTAACCGCCACCAAGAAAAGAAAATTAGTTCTGAACATAAAAGTGAATGAAGTTCATGAGGTGAGGCCGCGTGTTCATCAACGATGGTTCATAACCACCGCCTTTACAACCGTTATCGCCGTGCCAAACAGAGCCTTGATTTGCAGAAAAGCAATTCTCATCATCATTTTTTTTTTATTCAAGAAGCTAAATTGATAAAATGTGATTGTTATGAACACTCCTTTCGTAATTTGATGGTGGTGGAGGGTGGGATAATCAAGGGATTTATGCACAATGTAATCTTGAGTTGTGAGATTTTGGCATAATGTACCTCAAATTATTAAAATTGGCACAATGCACTTCTAATTAGCATTAGTCTTGCACTTTGCACTATAGACTTATAAAATAGGGGTATTTTGGTCTGGTTTAAAAAAAAACTCTCATACCTTTTTATCTGCTGCCCTTATGAAGAAGAGTCCTACGTTGAGTATTTCGGAATTGTAGGGTTGAACATGGACCATTTTTTTCAACTTATGAAAACTCCAAAAAAATTTATACATAATTCCATTAGTTTTTGTTACGGGTCACTTGAGGCTCTTGATAGACCGGTCTAAATTGGAGGACTGTCTTAGCTCTTGAGCGGTCGAGCGGGCAAACAGTCACAAAAAATAGAAAGTAGGCAAGAATGTTTTTAAGTGAAAACCCCGAGAATATGGTGAAAAACTACGTGGTCGGATCGGTGCCGACCAAACTTCACTATTTGTTGTTGTGTTTATAAGACTTCAGAAAGAATGTGAGGGCGACAAATCGCTCCTCGTTACCACTTGAGGGGAGAGAAAGAGGCGCATTCAGAGGGTGATCGACAGACCACCGCGTGCGAAGCTTAATGTTTGTCTTTGGTGTCAATGGTGAACACGCGTTCAGGAGACTTAGCAGACTTTTTCACATTCTTAAAGGTTGGGGCAGAGAATGCTTGCAGTTGTCAAACAAGCGTTGAGTGTCTGGAGCACTGCACATAGAAGGTTTGCTGAGGAAGCTTGACTGGCGATCAAATTCTCTGGGACACTTCGCACGTAGAAGCATGGTGAACTTTGAAGGATCTTCAAGTCGCCTTCGAAGATCTTCAAAGGAGACGACAAAGATCTCTAGAGAGATCAAACACATCGGGAGAGAAGGCTAGGAGGAGAAAAAGTGAGAATGAAGGAGTGTTGGGTACACTGGAAGTATGTACCAGATTTGGAGAAGCCTCATCTAAGTCAATGATATACATCAATATATATTTGATGAATGTTTAAGTCTTCTTGTGCAGGTTTAAGAAATGGAAGAAAAATATTCTAAGTACAAGTGTCGACATTTGTGAAGATTTATGTCGACACCCAGAATTTATGTCGACACTCAGGAACTGTGTCAACACCCTGAAGCTATGTAGACACCAAAGGAAGAAATTGTGTTGACACTTGAAAGCAGGACTTATGTCGACACCTGAGGCAGGGATTGTGTCGACACCTGAAAGAAGAAGCTATGTCGACATCGAGGAGTTATGTCGATGCCAGAAGGAATTGTGTCGACACACTGGACTTGTGTCGACACATCAACTCTCAACAACAGCTAAGTCAAGACCAGGATGAATTGTGTCGACACACTGGACTTGTGTCAACACACACTCAACATCAACTCTCAACAAATGTTGTGTCAAGACCAGAAGTAGTGGTGTCGACACACAGGATTTGTGCCAACACATCTAGGTGAAGCTGTGCCGAGAAGCAGAAGACTGGTTATGTCGACACTTGGAGTGTTGTGTCGACACCATCAAGACTTGTGTCGACACTTTGTCTACTTATGTCGACACAAGTGGAGCAGATTGCTGAGTGGATTCTGCTTAGTGGTCAAGTTTCTAAGGGATCAGCTGTCATGACTAGTGGATCGACAGCTGTCATAACCAACTGTTCTGACACCTTTGTCAGAACTGTCTGAAGGTTGTTACAAACCGGATCAGCTGGTAACCTTGAGGAAACTCTATATAAAGGGCTGATCCTTGACAACCAAACACACACAACAGAATGTAACGCCCCCGATTTTCTGCGATTATTTAAATTCTCGTTTGGCGTTACGTTGGCATTTTTCTGACTCGAGCCGTTGTTTTAGTACCTCGATAGGTGTTCTTAGGGGTTTGGCCTGTTTGCGGGGTTCCCCAGCCTGTCGGTGTTTGTTTTAGAGGCCCGACTGAGCGGTTCAGGGAATCCTCGCGTTTTGGCTTTGGGCGAGATTAGCCCGAGTGTTGGATCGTCGGAGGTCGTTTTCGACTTCGCCGTTGTGTTCGTAGCACGGGTATTTAGCTACGGTGCGGATTTGGTCGAAATCCGAGAGCGTTGTTTTTCGCGTCTTTTGGCGGTCGCTAGTTAGCGGGTCGTCATCTTTTTTTCGTATAAGCGTACATGTATTTTTATGATTGCACATTCTTGGCATAGCAAGCGATTTAGGCGAGCCGATGCGTAATTGCACGTGCGCGTGCGTGCGTGCGAGGTGGAAACTTGTGCGCGCAGATGCATGTTTATAGACGCGTCCATATATGTTAGTGTACGCAACTAGTGTGGTTAGTGAGTTTCGTAATTAGTTAGTGAGTATATAGTTATAGGATTTTATAGTATTGCGATTTGGTTTTGAGTAAGTAATTAGTGTATATAGTTAATTATTGTATATGTATATCTTATATATATAGGTATTGTATATAAGTTATCATATATATATATTTATATATATTTTTATAATTGGTTATATTAGTTAATATTAGGTTTATAGTATTTAGGTTATCTTCTCCCCCCCCCCATCCAGCCGACCGCAGCAAAAAAAAGAAAAAAAAAACCCGAGCCTGCTCCTGTTCGCGGAAGAGAAGAGGCGGACGGCGACCACCGCTCCGACCGCCCGTTCACCGCCCGGAACCGCTCGAAAACCCTGTTTGAGGCCGGATCCGAACTCCTCTCGCCGTGATCTTCCTTCTGAGGTAAACTATTTGGGATTTCACCGTAGTTTTTTTCTGAGATCCGGTGTGGTTTTCATTCGTTTTTGTTTTATTGTTTTGACAAATGTTTCCTCTAGGGTTTGGAAGCTTTGCGTGTTTTTGGGCGTCCGCCATAGCGCCGTTGTGCCGGCGAATTTTTCGGTGATACGTGCGAGGCAAGTGTTTCTCTTCTTTTCGCCGTTTGGCCTCCCTTTTGTTCAATTCCTTGTTAATTTCATATATTCGTGCAAATTGAAATTTGTTAATTGAATTTCTCCTTAACCTAATCCCTATTGAAAACGCGCTAGAAAAATTAGGGTTTCTACCCTCCCGCTAGTAGCTTCCGATTTAGGACGGCGTCGCGGTAGGTGTGTAGCGTAGATGTGGGTTAGCGTCGGGTTGAGTTTGTGTTAGGCCTAGGTGTAGGTCTAGGGTTTGGGATTTTTCCTAGTCTGCCTAATTGAGGCGTTTAGGTGTAATTGTGGACGCACGGCCTATGGTCGTGCGTCTTTTAATCGTGCGACCCGATGTCGGTGCTCGTACGCTAGGCTTAGAATCGAGTGAGTGTACTCACTCGCAGCGGCGTTGCGTAACCGCAACGATGGATTCCTTAGCGTTGATTTCTCCCCGAGTGTTTTGCTCGCGAATCGAAAGACCCTTGTCGGCTGTTACCTTTCGAAGGCCGAATCGTGGGTTGTGGTCAGTAGTGGTGGTGGATGGCTCTTTTATGGGTTGTGTGGTGTGATGTTGCCATGACCGCACTCTTTACCTTGACCCGAGTAGTTTTCTGGGCAAGTGAGTGATGGGTCTTTTGTGCCTTCACGTGTCAACCCTTGAGCAATTTGTTGACTTGGAATTAGTGGTTGGGCGATTTGGAACGTTTTCAACCTGATTCCAAGTTTCTTGTTTTTTTTTTGCTACTGCCGCCTCTCACAGTTTAGGATGTTAGGCGTTTCTTCCGTAGGTGTTGCAGCTTTTTTTTGGCATCATGGCCATGTTGACTCTGCAGGTTTTTAGGCAGAGTAGTTGCTGTTTACCCGCACTTGGTGCAGGTTTGCTTTTCGCCCTTCCTTGGGCATTGTTGTTTTTACTCTAGTTTGTACTCTCTTTACTTTACCTTACCTGCTTTTACCTTACTTTCCTTTTTTTTTAGCACTTGCTTTCCTTTTTCCTTGCTTTGAGGTGTTCTATTTTCTTCTGAACGCCTCAGGTTCTGGGCGGTAGCCAGTAGGTGGCTGTTGCTGTGGTGCTGTTGGAGGTCCTTCTGTTGACTGTTGAGACTCTCTTGAGTCATTGTGAGGTAGTTTTACTGCATTTTTCTACAGACATACATACTTGCCAGTGGGTTCGTGTCAGCTGTTGGCGCCCCTGGTAGTTTTACCTTTTTGTACTAGATATGCTTTTCTTCTTACTGCTACCCTTTCTGGGAGATAGTCTATTTGCTCTGGGAATGTTTTATGCTAGGGTGATAGTTACTTTAAAACCTATAATAATTACTATATGTATTACATGATCAGCATGTTTTTATAAAAAGCTCAAACATTACTTTCCAAAAGCGTACAATAAAATCGTTTTCTTATAAGTACTATAAATTGAGTTTTAGAGTCTTGCATAGCGTGAGTTGTCCCCTTAGGACACTTATGCGCTCATTTAAGGACGTCAACATCAATGAAGTATTTTTCCGCTACGTATAAAAATAGTTTTCAAACCGTGGACTATCTGATCCACTGAGCCGAGGGATACGGCTAATTAATTGAACCAGTTTTATAATCATTCTAACTTATGATTTGAAGGTTTAGAGTGTTGCCTGAGCGTCGGCAGTTATCCCCTGCTCGACGTGGCATCACAGCTCGTAGTTTTCTCTTGCTCTGATTTATTTAATTGGTGAGAAAAATGCGGGTTGTGACAGTTGGTATCAGAGGGAGGTTGCTCGACAAGTTGGTCGGGCAACCTTTCCTTGTTTGTATTAGATGTTTAGAGTCATATCATACACACACCGACATGTCATCAGCACGTCTTGGCTGAAGCACGAACACTGCACTACACTCATAGCATAACATGAAGTATACGGGGCATATTATGTAATATGAAATGCATAATATGTGTTTGTATATGGATCCACCATAGGGGCAACATGCGAGGGTTATGTATTATGGGGTGCATAACCTCACCGCATGGATGCGACTAGCACGTTTTCCTTTTCGTTGCATGAGAATGTTATGTATTATGGGGTGCATAACATTTTCATGTGTACGCCGCCATGGCATGCATTAGGGCCTTTTTAGAATGCATAGCATAATCATGCATAGCATAACATTGCATAAGCACAACGCGCCAAGCTAAAGGCTTGCAGGATGACATGTGTACACGCATAATTTTTGAGTCAAAAATAATATAATTCATGCATTCCCGATCTAGGCACAAGAGTTAGTGTGATGGTGGTGAACCATCTTAGGCTAAGCATATCATTCCTTTTGTATTAAATAAAATAAAATCCCAGAGCAAGTATAGCAGCAGAAGATCATATTTATGTATGTATTGTCTGTACCTTTTGTCTAATCCTAGGAGTTTAGCTAAGTTCTAATCGTTTGTTATGTTTTAATTTTCCTTATAGTATGCCGCCGAAGCGTAGAGTGACGAGGTCGACTCCCCAGTCTGAGGGTGAGTCCTCCGGTGCTCAAAGTGATGCGTTGGTGGAAAGCCTGAGGCAGAGTAACGAGGCCTTATCAAGGCAGGTGGTGGAGTTGCAGGCCCAGATGCAGTCCTTTTTATCCGGAGCGGCGGGTCAGACTCCGGGAGTTCAGGACCCCGCCGTGGGTACAGCTGTTCTAGCCCCTCCTGCCCCTCCTGCTCCTCTCGTGCCTCCAGAGGTGGTGCCCCCCGGGATGGCTTTCATCTCCCAGTTCCAGAGGCTGAGCCCTCCCACTTACGATGGGAAGGCGGATTTCATGGTGTTGGACGACTGGCTGATCACTATGGAGGAGATGCTTCACTATTCAGGTATCTCAGATGATCAGAAGGTGATGCTGGGCGTTTATCAGCTGAAGGGTTTGGCGAAGACCTGGTGGTTAAGAGAGAAGGAAGGCATGGTCGGAGAATGTTCCTGGAGTTCTTTCAAGGAGTTGCTGATGAGGAAGTTTCTACCGGTAGTGGAGCGAGACAGGTTGATGAACAACTTTCTCCATCTGAAACAGCGTCAGCTCACCATCAACGAGTACGAGATTGAGTTTAGCAAACTCAGTCGATTTGCTCCGAGTTTGGTGGCTACTGAGGAGGACAGAGCAAAGCGTTTTCTGGGTGGCCTCAGGAGCGATGTCCAGCAGCTTGCGGTTGCTCACGGCGCAGTTACTTATGCGGGAGCAGTTGAGGCCTCTTTGAAGGTAGAGGCTATCGAGAACGCGAAGCAGCGCGGACAGCAGGCGAGAAGCGAGAAGAGGAGGTCAGTTGAGGAAAAGGGTCCCCAGGTTCTTGGTGCTGCTTCTGAGAAGAAGAGCAAGGTAGTGTGCAGTTTCTGTGGCCATCCGGGCCACCCAGCTGAGAGGTGCTTCAAGAGGGCAAGGGTCCAGAAGAAGGAGCATGTGCATGCCATCCAGGGTGCTCCTAGGAGGGATGTTCCTTGTCCTGTCTGCAAGCGACCCGGTCACGATGCTGCTCAGTGCTGGTCCAAGGATCGTGTTTGCTACCAGTGTGGCCAGAAGGGCCATATTAAGTCGAGGTGCCCTCAGGTTCAGTCCGCTCTTCATGCTGTTCCGCTTCAGGCTTTACCTCCGCCTCAGCCGGTGGACAAGGGTAAAGGGAAGCTGAATGTGGTATCTTCAGCGGAGGCTGAGACTTCGACGCAGGTCATTTCAGGTAACCCCCCCCCCTCGCTTGACTTTCTCTTTTGTAGCAGTTTTAGTGTTGCTATTGTTTTGTTAATTGCTTGTGCGTTTAATATTTTGTTTGTGTATAGGGAAATTTAAGGTAAGGAACCGCTGGGCCCGCGTTCTGTTTGACTCAGGTGCTACCCACTCCTTTGTGGCTAGGGCCTTTGTCGAGCGGTGCCAGTGGGTTCTTGATCGTGTTGGTGGTGCCTTTAGCGTCAAGTTCCCCTCGGGTGAATCCGTGATATCAGATCAGGGCATTCTGGACTGCCCTATTTGGTTGGGGGATTTTCTGGCCAAGGCTGATCTGAAGGTTATAGACCTGGAGGATTTCGATGTCATCCTGGGTATGGACTAGCTGTCCCGATATGATGCAGTGATCCAGTGCAGGGGAAAGCGCTTGGATTTCAGGAAGGACAACGGTCAGCCTGGGAGTATTTACGGTGATTCACGTCAGGGCTCTCCGGCGATTTCTGCGGTATGTGCTCAGAGGTTATTTCGTGCTGACTGTTTTGCTTGCTTAGTCTCGGTGCTGGGGACTGTTAGCAGTGTGCCGCTTTTGGATGAGATTCCTGTTGCGCGGGAGTTTTCCGACGTGTTTCCTAGCGATCTTCCCGATCTTCCTCCAGACAGAGATGTTGAGTTCGTGATCGATTTGGAGCCCGGTACGCGTCCCATTGCCAAGGCGCCGTATCGGATGGCCCCGCGAGAGCTGGAGGAGCTTCGTACCCAGCTAGATGAGTTATTGGCGAAGGGCTTCATAAGGCCGAGCTCGTCGCCCTGGGGTGCTCCGGTTCTCTTTGTAAAGAAGAAGGATGGTTCGATGCGCCTTTGTATCGACTATAGAGAGTTGAACAAAGTCACCATCAAGAACAGGTATCCACTGCCCAGAATCGACGATTTATTCGATCAGTTGCGTGGCAGTTCAGTATTTTCGAAGATAGACCTCCGTTCGGGTTACCATCAGCTTAGGATCCGAGAGTCGGATGTTCCACGGACGGCTTTCCGATCGAGGCATGGTCATTTCGAATTCCTGGTCATGTCGTTTGGGCTGACCAATGCGCCTTCAGCATTTATGGACATGATGAACCGGGTGTTCAAGGACTTTCTGGACAAGTTTGTCGTCGTGTTCATTGACGACGTTCTGATTTATTCTCGAGATGCGGCGGAGCATGATCAGCATTTGCGGTTGGTGTTATCCGCCTTGAGGGATCATCAGTTGTACGCCAAGCTGAGCAAATGCGAGTTCTGGTTGCCTCAGGTTTCCTTCCTGGGTCATGTGGTGAACAAAGATGGTATTTCAGTGGACCCGGAGAAGATCTCGGCAGTGATGGATTGGCATAGGCCGAGCACACCCAAGGAGATCAGGAGTTTCTTGGGGTTGGCCGGCTATTATAGAAGATTCGTCGAGGGCTTTTCTACCTTGGCAGCGCCCTTGACAAAGCTGACGCAGAAGCATGCGGCGTTCGTTTGGAGTGATAAGTGCGAGGAGGCCTTTCTGGAGCTGAAGAGCCGGTTATGTTCTGCCCCTGTGTTGACCTTACCGGCGGAGGGACAGGACTATGATGTTTATGTGGATGCCTCGCACGTTGGACTCGGTGGCGTGTTGATGCAGGAGGGGAAGGTGATCGCATACGGGTCTCGTCAGTTGAAGATTCATGAGCGAAACTATCCTACGCACGACCTCGAGTTCGCAGCGGTGATTTTCGCCTTGAAGCTGTGGAGACACTTACTTTATGGGGCCCAGTGCAGGATCTTTACCGATCATAAGAGCTTGAAGTACGTGTTCACACAGAAGGAGCTGAATTTGCGCCAGCGGCGGTGGCTTGAGTATGTTGCTGATTATGATGTTGAGATTCAGTACCATCCGGGCAAGGCCAATGTGGTGGCCGACGCCTTGAGCCGGAAGACGGGGAAAGTCTTCAATCTCACCGCGGATCGTTTAGTGGAGGAGTTTCTATTGATGGACATCACCGCAGGACGCTGTGAGTTGCAGAGCAGTTTGGTAGTGGCAGAGCCATCATGGATTTCTCTCACCAGATTGCACCAGAAAGAGGATCCGGATTTGTTGCACTTGTACCTTAGAGCTGAGAGGGGAGAGTTGCCAGATTTCTCCATCGACGAGGCGGGTACTCTGAAGTACCGCGGCAGGTTTTGCATCCCCGCAGTTGGAGACATCAGAGTTATGGTATGCAAAGAGGCTCACGGATCCAGTGTTTCCTACCACCCGGGATCCACGAAGATGTACCATGATCTGAAGCAGATCGCCTGGTGGTATGGGATGAAGGGTGATATAGCTCGTTTTGTCTCGGAGTGTTACACTTGCAGGCGGGTGAAGGCCGACCATGGGAGGCCTGGTGGCAAGCTGGCACCTTTGGAGATCCCGACTTGGAAGTGGGAAAGCATCTCGATGGATTTCATTACAGGCTTACCGAGATCTCCAAGAGGGTTTGATTCAGTTTGGGTGATCGTGGACCGACTGACGAAGTGTGCGCACTTCGTGCCTTATAAGATCGATTACCCGATGAAGAAAATAGCGGAGTTATATTTGGATGAGGTCGTCAGATTGCACGGCGTGCCAGTTAGCATTATTTCGGATCGAGACTCGCGTTTTACATCTCGCTTTTGGAGGAGTTTGCAAGAGGGTCTGGGGACAGATTTGAGGTATTCTACTGCTTACCACCCGCAGACCAACGGGCAGACTGAGCGTGTGAACCAGATTGTGGAGGATATGATCCGGTGCTACATCCTAGACCACGGTGGAGCGTGGGATGAGCGCTTGCGGCTCATGGAGTTTGCCTACAACAACAGTTACCAAGAGAGCCTGCAGATGGCCCCCTTCGAGGCGTTGTATGGGAGGCGCTGCAGAACTCCATTGTTTTGGACCGAGGCTGGGGAGAGACCTTTGTTGGGTCCTGCTGCACTTGAAGAAATGGAGGTTTCCGTGAAGCTCATTCGAGAGAAACTTCGGGTGGCTCAAGAGAGGTATGAAAAGAACGCCAATCGGCGTAGGTCCGATTTGGAGTTTTCGGTGGAGGATTTGGTCTTCTTGAAGGTGTCTCCGATGGTAGGAGTGAAGAGGTTTGGCAAGAATCGGAAATTGGATCCGAGATATGTGGGCCCGTTCAGGATTTTGGAGCGCATTGGTGTGTCTGCATATAGGTTGGATCTACCAGCCAGCTTCCCTGGTGTCCATAATGTGTTTCATGTGAGCCAGTTGCGAAAGTGTGTGCGGAGCAGTGGGCAAGTCTTGGATGATGTGCCCCAGTTGGAGCCTAACCTCTCGTATGTTGAGGTGCCGGTCCGCATCTTGGGTACTCAAGATCGAGTGTTGCGGACAAAGTCTTTTCCGATGGTAAAGGTTCTTTGGAAGAATCAAGATTTGGAGAGCGCGACTTGGGAGCTAGAGTCGGCTATGAGGGAGGCTCACCCTCATTTGTTCCCCTGAATTGTCGGGTATGTTTCCTTTCGAGTAACTTGTACTTTATTACTTTCCCTCTGTAGTAGAAGTAGCGTATGTAAAGTTTCGGGACGAAACTTTCTGTTAGGGGGAGTGACTGTAACGCCCCCGATTTTCTGCGATTATTTAAATTCTCGTTTGGCGTTACGTTGGCATTTTTCTGACTCGAGCCGTTGTTTTAGTACCTCGATAGGTGTTCTTAGGGGTTTGGCCTGTTTGCGGGGTTCCCCAGCCTGTCGGTGTTTGTTTTAGAGGCCCGACTGAGCGGTTCAGGGAATCCTCGCGTTTTGGCTTTGGGCGAGATTAGCCCGAGTGTTGGATCGTCGGAGGTCGTTTTCGACTTCGCCGTTGTGTTCGTAGCACGGGTATTTAGCTACGGTGCGGATTTGGTCGAAATCTGAGAGCGTTGTTTTTCGCGTCTTTTGGCGGTCGCTAGTTAGCGGGTCGTCATCTTTTTTTCGTATAAGCGTACATGTATTTTTATGATTGCACATTCTTGGCATAGCAAGCGATTTAGGCGAGCCGATGCGTAATTGCACGTGCGCGTGCGTGCGTGCGAGGTGGAAACTTGTGCGCGCAGATGCATGTTTATAGACGCGTCCATATATGTTAGTGTACGCAACTAGTGTGGTTAGTGAGTTTCGTAATTAGTTAGTGAGTATATAGTTATAGGATTTTATAGTATTGCGATTTGGTTTTGAGTAAGTAATTAGTGTATATAGTTAATTATTGTATATGTATATCTTATATATATAGGTATTGTATATAAGTTATCATATATATATATTTATATATATTTTTATAATTGGTTATATTAGTTAATATTAGGTTTATAGTATTTAGGTTATCTTCTCCCCCCCCCCCATCCAGCCGACCGCAGCAAAAAAAAGAAAAAAAAAACCCGAGCCTGCTCCTGTTCGCGGAAGAGAAGAGGCGGACGGCGACCACCGCTCCGACCGCCCGTTCACCGCCCGTTCACCGCTCGAAAACCCTGTTTGAGGCCGGATCCGAACTCCTCTCGCCTGATCTTCCTTCTGAGGTAAACTATTTGGGATTTCACCGTAGTTTTTTTCTGAGATCCGGTGTGGTTTTCATTCGTTTTTGTTTTATTGTTTTGACAAATGTTTCCTCTAGGGTTTGGAAGCTTTGCGTGTTTTTGGGCGTCCGCCATAGCGCCGTTGTGCCGGCGAATTTTTCGGTGATACGTGCGAGGCAAGTGTTTCTCCTCTTTTCGCCGTTTGGCCTCCCTTTTGTTCAATTCCTTGTTAATTTCATATATTCGTGCAAATTGAAATTTGTTAATTGAATTTCTCCTTAACCTAATCCCTATTGAAAACGCGCTAGAAAAATTAGGGTTTCTACCCTCCCGCTAGTAGCTTCCGATTTAGGACGGCGTCGCGGTAGGTGTGTAGCGTAGATGTGGGTTAGCGTCGGGTTGAGTTTGTGTTAGGCCTAGGTGTAGGTCTAGGGTTTGGGATTTTTCCTAGTCTGCCTAATTGAGGCGTTTAGGTGTAATTGTGGACGCACGGCCTATGGTCGTGCGTCTTTTAATCGTGCGACCCGATGTCGGTGCTCGTACGCTAGGCTTAGAATCGAGTGAGTGTACTCACTCGCAGCGGCGTTGCGTAACCGCAACGATGGATTCCTTAGCGTTGATTTCTCCCCGAGTGTTTTGCTCGCGAATCGAAAGACCCTTGTCGGCTGTTACCTTTCGAAGGCCGAATCGTGGGTTGTGGTCAGTAGTGGTGGTGGATGGCTCTTTTATGGGTTGTGTGGTGTGATGTTGCCATGACCGCACTCTTTACCTTGACCCGAGTAGTTTTCTGGGCAAGTGAGTGATGGGTCTTTTGTGCCTTCACGTGTCAACCCTTGAGCAATTTGTTGACTTGGAATTAGTGGTTGGGCGATTTGGAACGTTTTCAACCTGATTCCAAGTTTCTTGTTTTTTTTTTGCTACTGCCGCCTCTCACAGTTTAGGATGTTAGGCGTTTCTTCCGTAGGTGTTGCAGCTTTTTTTTGGCATCATGGCCATGTTGACTCTGCAGGTTTTTAGGCAGAGTAGTTGTTGTTTACCCGCACTTGGTGCAGGTTTGCTTTTCGCCCTTCCTTGGGCATTGTTGTTTTTACTCTAGTTTGTACTCTCTTTACTTTACCTTACCTGCTTTTACCTTACTTTCCTTTTTTTTTAGCACTTGCTTTCCTTTTTCCTTGCTCTGAGGTGTTCTATTTTCTTCTGAACGCCTCAGGTTCTGGGCGGTAGCCAGTAGGTGGCTGTTGCTGTGGTGCTGTTGGAGGTCCTTCTGTTGACTGTTGAGACTCTCTTGAGTCATTGTGAGGTAGTTTTACTGCATTTTTCTACAGACATACATACTTGCCAGTGGGTTCGTGTCAGCTGTTGGCGCCCCTGGTAGTTTTACCTTTTTGTACTAGATATGCTTTTCTTCTTACTGCTACCCTTTCTGGGAGATAGTCTATTTGCTCTGGGAATGTTTTATGCTAGGGTGATAGTTACTTTAAAACCTATAATAATTACTATATGTATTACATGATCAGCATGTTTTTATAAAAAGCTCAAACATTACTTTCCAAAAGCGTACAATAAAATCGTTTTCTTATAAGTACTATAAATTGAGTTTTAGAGTCTTGCATAGCGTGAGTTGTCCCCTTAGGACACTTATGCGCTCATTTAAGGACGTCAACATCAATGAAGTATTTTTCCGCTACGTATAAAAATAGTTTTCAAACCGTGGACTATCTGATCCACTGAGCCGAGGGATACGGCTAATTAATTGAACCAGTTTTATAATCATTCTAACTTATGATTTGAAGGTTTAGAGTGTTGCCTGAGCGTCGGCAGTTATCCCCTGCTCGACGTGGCATCACAGCTCGTAGTTTTCTCTTGCTCTGATTTATTTAATTGGTGAGAAAAATGCGGGTTGTGACACAGAAGGCCAGAAAAGCCAATAACTAAGAGAGAGAAATCAACAACAAGAAAAGGGGTAAGTCTTTAAGAAGGCAGATCCAGAACAGTCTGCAGAGAAGATTCAGATCTCATTCTGAATTCAAGGAAGGAGCTGACAGGAGATCATCTTCTACACCAAGTACAGTCCAACCTTATTTTGTTCTATCAAGAAGCTTTGAAACAGCTAAGTCTGGTCGGAACTGAAGATCAAGAACTGATCAAGAATTACACCTATAGAGGGATCTATCTGGTGAATCTTTTGTATCTCTTAATTACTAAATCTCTTGTAGGATCCTTTGTAAGATCTGAGTTGTAAGCTTACATTTATAAAGGTTGAGGTAGGGATGTGAGCCTGAGTGGTAGGACTTGTGAAGTCTGAGTTGTAAACCTAGAGATAAAGGCTGAGGTAGGGTTGAGGCCTGAGGTAGGATTCTGGAAAGGATCTGAGGTAGGACTTGCAAAAGTTTGAGGTGTAGGAACTATTTTGGTTCTGAGTTGTGGAATCTTTGGATCTGAGAAAGAAGAAAGAAGTTAGGCTGAATCCAGTAATCTACTGGATAGGCGAAGGGGAAAGTGGATGTACTCATACCTTGGGGAACCACTATAAATCTGGTGTTCTCTATGATGTGAATTTTCTGTGTTGTGTTTTACTTTATTTGTGTCAAGCAAGATATGTTTAATTGTCTAAAGTATTAAAGAAAAAAATTAGAACCTATTCACCCCCCCCCCTTCTAGGTGTCTAGGCTCTTGAATTAAGTCTTTCAAGGAGGGTCTGGTGTCTTATATATACTATTTACATCTCAGTTTAATATAGTTCAAAACACGTGTTATTTTAATATTTTTGCTACACACATACCGATATTATTTCGGATATTGACACCCACCCATTATAGGCGGTTATGCTGGTGGTTACCCGTATAACGGATGAAGGAGATCATGCGGGGACGATCGAATGGTGGAGGATTGACGAGGGCCGACCGGGCGGCGAAGAGGGGCCGCCCTCGCGGAGTCCGGCCAGGAGGAGGCTGCCCGTGCGGTGGGAGGCCTAGCGTGGGCCGGCCCCAGGGAGGCTGGTCGGGCTTATAGAATTGATTATAACACAACTAAGATAACCAAAATAAAATTCACTATCATATTATCACGAACTCCAAAATGGTAGATAATCTTTGACGGAAGCTTAACACTTCATGTGTTCCTACGCACCTACATTTCAATGTAAATTAAATATTAGTATTTGAATAAAGAGAAAATTGTAAAACAAATATACAAGAAAACAAAGCTTAGCGAAATTTTGATTTTCTTGTGGACATTGAAGGCATTGTTACTTGGGATGCTTGCAGACGATCTTTTTTTATCATGCCCTTGTGCTCCATAGTTGGAACATGTGTATTTTACATTGTATCTCTTAATTCCATATTTGTCTACATCTATTTCTTCAACTTCTTATCTTCTATCATGTTGTAACATCATTCCAAGCTTCTTATGAATGTAAGCCCAAGGAATGATGAGATTCAAATGTGCTAAGGGCCATGATGCAAACTTTTTAAATAACATTAGCAAAGAAAATATTATTTTTCTATGAGTACGTTTGAAATTTTAGTAGTTTAATGTTAACAAAATATTAGACTGCAAGTGCATGACGAAATGTGCAGTAGTTTAATGTTAACAAAATATTAGACTGCAAGTGCATGACGAAATGTGCAGTATGCGTGCAAGTATGGGTCGATCCCACTAGACAGTAAAAATTAAAATCTTTAGCTCAGGCGAATTATACAAATATTAAGATTGGTTATTTGTGGTCACGAAAGTATTAAATTTTTTAGAAATATATAATAGGTACAATCTAATTAATTTTAACATATTACTATCATCATTTTTAGGGTGATGTTATATGTAAATCAATAATGGCTATATACAAACCAATATTTTAGAAAATTTTAGGTGTTTTAAAGCACAATACATAAACCAAATAAAACCCTAAAAATTAACCCTATTGCTCATTTCCGCCCTTCCCCTCTGGCCGCCCGACTTCCTGTTCCCGCATCCGCCATTCCCGCATCCGACGCTCCCTCGCCCACCTCGCGCCGCCCCTCTTTCTCTCGTTTCCGGCGTGCAACAGGAGTCGGCCGGCGAACTACAAGCATGGCCGACGATCGCACCATGGTCGACCCCCTTTCTTCCTCAACCAATTTCTCTCCTAGCCACGGGAACAAGGTTTACCCTAAACTCTCTCATTTTTTCCTGTAGAAACCTTAGATCTACTCTTAGATCTCTTAGAAAATACACTTGTTGCCTAGCTTATAGATCTCTCATTTGTTCGAAGTTATTTCTCATAGTTTTGTTGCCTAGCTTAGTTTTATATGAAGAAGTCTTAATTTCTCATGTTAGAACTCATAATTCTAATTCAAAAATTTTAATTCAAAATTTTTCTCATGTTAGAACTCATTTTTTCTCATGTTGCCTAGGTAATTCTAATTCAAAAATTTTGAACATTCTATAATTTACCTCATAAAATCTCTTAGAAACCTTAGAATAATGTGTATTTTCTTCATTTAGATAATCCCGAAAATTCCCTCATCCGTAGACCCGATTTTGTCGTCCTCCGTTGAGTTGCAAGATTCGATCTACCCTCAATCAGTGGAGTTAACTTCAAGTTTTGGTGGATCTAGCAACATTGAGTTGCAAGAGGTGAGTTTTTCATTGCTTGGTTTGAAAATTTTCATTATAGGAGTCGAATTTAGGTTGTTCAAATTGTGTTTTTTTTTTGTTTTTAGGAAACAATGTTATCACTTGGATTAAGGGAGGAAGAGGATGCGAAAATTCCTTGCACTTTTCCGGAATATGGTATTGTCGACTATATCCTAATTTTGTGTATATTTGTTGCGTAGATTGGGTAAAATATAGTTCTTTTTGTTGTGTTTTATTTTGTAGATGTGACGTCTTTCTTCCAAACAAAATCATTTTTTGCGTCTAAGGAAGAATTAATTGATTGGGCACATAAAATTGGTAGAAGTCTGAGCTATGTTGTGACGATATTAGGTTCTGATAAAGTAACATGTAGACCACAACCACGTGTTCTTTTGGGATATGATAGAGCCGGGTATAACCGTATCAATCCTAAACAAGTGAGGAAAAATATGCGTAAGACAACTTCCAAAAAATGTGGGTGTCCATTTCAAATCAAAGGTCAGAAGGACATATGTGTGGATGAATGGACAGTTGAGGTGTTGTGTGGCAAACACAATCATGGTTCTGTACATCTAGAGGCGCATTCATTTGTTGATAGGTTGGATAAAGATGAAGAAAAATTGGTTGGAAATATGTATGCTTTAGGTGTTAAACCCCGCAAAATCCTTTCTTCCCTTAAGAAAAAGAACTCATCAAATACAACAACAATAAGGATAATTTATAATCATAGAGCTGCAGTTCACAAGAATGAGTTGGGAGGCAGAACACCGATTCAATTTCTTTATAAATGTGTTACAGATGGTGGGTATGTGTATTATAGCAGGGTGAAAGAGGATAGTTCACAACTAGAAAGCATGTTATTTTCACATCCTTTCTCAATAAAGTTATGTCGGATGTTTCCATCTGTATTTCAATTGGATTGCACATACAAAACCAATAGATATCGTATGTCGTTGTTATTAATTGTTGGTGTGACTTCCACAAACAATCTTTTTTTGGAACATTTACCTTTATGCCAGATGAGACAGAGCGTAGCTACTGTTGGGCGCTTGAATGCTTTAAATCTATTTTGGATTCATGTTCCTTACCACTTGTTCTAGTGACAGACAGAGAATTGGCTTTAATGAATGCTATCAAGCATATTTTTCCTCATTTAAAAA
Source organism: Platanthera zijinensis (assembly GCA_039513925.1). NCBI lineage: Eukaryota > Viridiplantae > Streptophyta > Magnoliopsida > Asparagales > Orchidaceae > Platanthera > Platanthera zijinensis. The sequence goes on from CM077083.1 coordinate 189,635,977, forward strand.
TTTTATTATGTCAAGTTCATATTCATAGAAATAAAAATTTATTAATGAAACTTCTACTGAACAAAGACAAGAAATAAAAAGAAAACTAAGGGAGATAATGGATCCTACGTCATCACAAACAAGAGAGCCAAAAGTACCATTAAGTTTAAAGGGAAGACCAAGAGGAAGCTACAAAAGGTTGAAGAATGATCCTAAATCTACAAAACGTGATCCCTCTTTATTTGAACATGTTATGGAGGAAGAAAATACACAAGCACAAAAAAATTTTTCAAAGAAAGCAATAGCAAAAAAAAGATCGGCTACCATATGAGAACACAAACACTAATTTCAAGTCAGCGGTTCTACATTGAAGTTTGTAAGCAAATGCCATCTCATTTAGCGGAGCGCATCAGAGAGGCGATTAATGTCATTGGGGATGGACATTGCGGATTTCGTGTTGTTGGTCGTGCATTAGAGATGGGTGAAAATTGGGCACAAGTACGGTTGGATATTTCCAACGAATTAAAGGTTAAAGAGAGCATGTATATTAATCTTTTCGGCAAAGAGAGGTGACAAGAATTATTATCTTCTCTTGATTGTACTGAGATACCGGCCCCCCAAATAAATGGATGTCTATGCCGGATATGAGGCTTGTGGTGGATTCATACAATAATATAACTTTTGTCCTAATTTCTAAATTTCAAAGTCTCGTCTTTTTTCCAATGAATTCTCCATCGCCGGTGTTGAAACCAAAAACTTGGTCTCTGTGGAGTTCGACCCTTGGGGAAGGGGTGACCTCACACCTACTACACTCGGAGGAACGTCACGGACCAAAGACTTGGGAAACTAGGAACAGACCCTCGGCTCTAGCGCTGAGGTCCCACCACACACCCGGAAGGTCACAAGAACACTTTCCCTCCCTTACCAATGAGAGTTGGGTACCTTGGAGAGTTCTCTCGACTCTACCAAGAAGAGAACTAGGGAGGAGGAAGCCAAAAGCCAGTGCCTCTCCAAAGATACCCAAGGGGGTCTATTTATAGTTTTTCCAAGTCCTGAGTTTGAAAAGTCCAAAATGCTCTTAGGGAAAAAACATGGCAATAGGAGGTCCAAAGGGGGGAGGTGGAAGCTGAACCATGCTCCTCCCCCTTACCCAACTTCGGACATCCGAAGCGAGCTCGCCCAAGGGTTGGGCGCCCGGGCGAGCTCCAGGCTGCCGGCCGAGATCGCCCAAGAGGCAAGGCGCCTGGGAGAGCTCCAGGCCGCCGACCGAGCTCGCCCAAGGGGCAGGGCGCCCGGACGAGCTCCAGGCCGCCGGCCGAGCTCGCCCAAGGGCTGGGCGCCCGGGCGAGCTCCAGGCCGCCGACTGAGCTTGCCCAAGGGCTGGGCGCCCGGGCGAGCTCGGCCGGCGGCCGAGCTCGCCCAAGGGCTGGGCTCCCGGGCGAGCTCCAGGCCGCCGACCGAGCTCGCCCAAGGGGCAGGGCGCCCGGGCGAGCTCCAGGCCGCCGGCCGAGCTCGCCCAAGGGCTGGGCGCCCGGGCGAGCTCCAGGCCGCCGGCCGAGCTCGCCCAAAGGCTGGGCGCCCGGGCGAGCTCCAGGCCGCCGGCCGAGCTCGCACAAGGGGCTGGGCGCCCGGGCGAGCTCCAGGCCGCCGGCCGAGCTCGCCCAAGGGGCTGGGGTGTACGGGGGTGAGGCCTTGGCCTCCGTCCGGAATACCGCTTTTATCTCGATCATAGCAAGCCCGGGGGGGTGTAGATTTTTTCTCCCTCTACTAGTATATTCCTAAGGCCAAGCCAAAATTGGCCATCAAGAGTCCAAAATCTCTAAAAAGCTTACAAACTTAAAACTGGCCCAGCGCCTGCCGAATGGACCCTACTCTGCGAATACGGGGTTGTACATAATCCCCGCTCTTTTCGAGGTTGGCACAAGCTCGGAAAGAAACATCCAACCAAACTGTTGAAGTTGAGACCGGGCGGTCTGTCGGTCTGGCTTGGCGGGTTATTGACCGGGCGGTCTGGCGGTTTGCCTCCAGCGGGTTGGTTGCTGCATTGAGGTCTGAGGTCCAAGCGGTCTAGCGGTCTGTTACTGGCGACTAGGAGACCGGGCGGTCTAACGGTCTCACTTGGCGGCTTGTCTCTCTCTCTGGCAGTGGCCGAGCGGTTAGCCCTTCTGTCTAACCGTGCGGCTTGTTCCGGTCTGTTGTTCTAGCCGCCCAGATTCTTTTGTATAGTTTTAGTCCCACATCTCTTATTTGTATTCTCTCTTCTCTCCTCCATTCTATATAAGGGGGGCCATACCTTTGTAATAGATACCTTTTTCTGATAATAAAATTTCAGTTATACCTTTTCCGGCTTGTTTTAGTTCGCTTCTCACATGGTATCAGAGGGATCGATCCTTTCCTCCTGATTCTGTGCTCCGCCCTGTCCGCGCGGTCTCCTTGTCGTTGCCCTCTGTGTGCGCGACCTGTTGCCTTGTTCACTGCGATCTGTCGCCTTGTTCGTCGCGACCTATCACCGTGTGCCTTGCCTCCTCCTGTTTGCTCTTGCTCTGGTCGTCGCGACCTGTTGCCTAGTTCGCCGCGACCTGTTGCCTAGTTCGCCGCGACCTATTGCCGTATGCCTTGCCCTCTCTTGTGCTTCTGTTCGAGCGGACTGTCTGCTTGCTGCTCGACTTCTTCCCCTTTGCTTGTTACTGCGGCTTGGTCGTGGTCTCTCTGGCCGCTGGTGTATGACATCCTGACCGCTGCAGTTCCTCTTCTGCCTATCCGCGCGGCTTGTTTTCTAACCGCGCGGCTTCCTGTTGTTTGCTCTTATGGCTCTTTCTGATGCTTCTACTGCCACCACTCCTGCCGCCACCCCTGTAGCCAATCCGGCTCCTCCTCTACCTCCTACTCCTTCCGGGAACCTTGGCACCGTTTCCAAGCTTGTCGGCTCCAACTACCCGGATTGGAGCGTCTCTTTCACCTTTCTCCTTCGCTCGCAACGCAAACGCCACCATCTCGTTGATGACCCTCCTCCTACCACTTCCCCTCTCTTTGATGACTGGGATGCGAGTGACGCTCTTGTGCGTACTTGGCTCGCTAACAGTCTATCCGATGAATGCCTTCCCGTCATCCGTCATGATGAGACGGTGAAGGCCGCTTGGCTTCATCTTGCTGCTTTGTATTCCAAAGGGGCTCAGACGTCCCGCATCTATACGTTGTATGCGGACCTCTTTGCCCGGCCTACCTTGTCTCCTGCTGCTGCCTACCAACAAGTTCAAGCTCTTGGGGCTGAGATTCTTCAGAATCGCCCCTTTTCTGCGGATCTGGCTCAACAACACAAGCACTTCCAGGAGCTTCTGGTTGTGTGTTATCTGCTCCGTCTTCCTGACACTTATGACATGATCCGCCAACAAATTCTGGGTGAGGCGGAATCTCCTACCTTAGATGCCACCGCTGCTCGCATCGCCGCTGTCACCTCTCTCCTTCAGCGCCGGCTTCTACCCGCTCCTTCTCCTCCGGATAACTATGCTCATCAAACTCAGCGGAGTGGATCTGGTAGCCGCAGTCATCAGTCTGGCGGACGTCCTTCTTCCCGCTATCTCTGCTCTCACTGCGGCCGCACCGGACACACTCTTGACCGCTGCTGGACAAAACATCCCCATCTTCGCCCCTCGGGTGACTCTTCCGCCTCTTCTTCCAAGCCGTCTGCTTCCGTGGTCACATCATCAGGTAGTGCCCATGTAGTCACTCAAGGTAAATGGCTTATCGACTCCGGTGCTACTAATCATATGACGGGCAATCCTCAGTGCTTCTCTATCCTCGAACAGCATGATCGGTTGCCCCCGGTCCTCATTGCAGACGGTTCTCCCTCCCCGGTTCATGGGTCGGGAGTGGTTCATGTTACTCCGTCCCTTCGGCTCGAGGACACTCTCTATGTGCCCAAGTTTCCGTGCAATCTGTTGTCGGTTACTTCTTTGTGCAAGCAGCTTCAATGTTCTGTAACGTTTACTCCATCTTCTTGCTCTTTTCAGGATCCGAGCTCCCAGCGGACGATTGCTACTGGGACTGAGAGCGGCGGCCTCTACTTCCTCGACAACGTTTCCGCTTTGTCCGCCTTCTCTTCTTCATGTACGGATCTTCTCCAGTGGCATCTCCGTCTCGGTCATCCTCCACCACGGCTTCTGCATCAGCTTCTGCCCCACCTCCCTCCCTCCACCACTCCTCTCCACTGCGAAGCATGTCAACTTGGCAAGCATCATCGTTCCTCCTTCCCGCCGAAGCAAGGTCGGGGCTCTACCCGTCCGTTTGATCTAGTCCACTCTGATATCTGGGGACCTGCTCCTACCCTTACTATTGGTCGGGGTAGTTCTTATTTTGTAACTTTTATTGATGATTTTTCTAGATGTACTTGGGTGTATCTCTTACGAGATCGCTCTGAACTTTTTAATGTATGGACCTCCTTTTATCATTTAATCAAAAATTAGTTTGGTGTTAGTGTTAAAACTTTTCGCTCTGATAATGCAAAAGAATACTTAAGTCATGCTTTTACCTCTTTCTGTGTACAACATGGCGTTATTCATCAGACAAGTTGTGTCTATACATCCCAACAAAATGGGGTGGCGGAACGCAAAAACCGTCACCTCCTCGATGTTGCTCGCACATTAATGACTCAAATGCATGTCCCTCGCTCATATTGGGGCTATGCTGTTCTTCTTGCTTGCTATCTCATCAATCGCATTCCCTCCTCCGTTCTTCAGGGAAAAACCCATTTTTCCATCCTTTATCCTGGCAAGGAGCCTTTTCCTCTCCCTCTCCGAACCTTTGGGTGCACTGCTTTTGTGCATGTCCCATCTGCCACCCGTGATAAGCTCTCCCCTCGCTCCACCAAATGTGTTTTTCTGGGGTACTCGGTCACTCAGAAAGGCTACTGCTGCTTTGATCCTGTTCTTCGTAAACAGTTTGTCTCCGCTGACGTTACCTTCTTCGAGAATGTCTCCTACTTCTCGGATGACTCCTCTTCTCTTCCTCCCACCTCGGATTCTCCTGTTATTTCGTTCGTTCCCTCGTCTCCTACTGCGTTATCCGCTCCTCCTCCGTCTCCGCCCACTCCTCTCCCTCCGCCTCTCTCTCCGCCTCCATCTCCCTCATCTCCGCTGCCGTCGCTCTCTCCCCCCGGGCCAGCTCTCCCTGCCACGGATGCTCTGGATGCCGAGGAGCCCGCCGACCTGGATCTTCCTGTAGCTCTTCGCAAAGGGGTGCGGACGTGTACCCTACACCCCCTTGCTGCTGTTGTTTCATATGATCGTCTTACCCCTTCTCGCAGGGCCTTTGCACTGGCTATCTCTGCTACTACCACACCTCGTTCCTACCAGGAGGCCCTTGCCATTCCTCACTGGAAGCTGGCCATGGATGAGGAAATGGCGACCCTCACAGAGCGGGGTACCTGGACTCTTGTCCCTCCTCCTCTTGATACAGATGTTGTTGGCTGTCGATGGGTCTTTGTAGTCAAGATTGGCCCAGATGGCACTGTAAACCGTTACAAAGCTCGTCTGGTGGCTAAGGGCTTTACTCAAACCTATGGGGTTGATTACTTTGACACCTTCTCTCCCGTGGCTCGTCTCAGCACTATACGGGTCCTTCTCTCTGTGGCAGTCAACAAAGACTGGCCCCTTTCCCAGCTGGATATCAAGAATGCCTTCCTTTATGGTGATCTTCAGGAGGCCGTCTACATGGAGCAACCTCCAGGGTATGTTGCTCAGGGGGAGACACGAGTCTGCCGGCTACAGAAGGCAATCTATGGCCTCAAGCAGAGCCCTCGAGCTTGGTTTGACAAATTCAGCGGCATCGTGGCGGCCGTTGGTTTTGCTCGCAGCGCTGCTGATCACTCTCTATTTATTCGCAAAACCTCTTCGGGACTGATGGTTCTTGCAGTATATGTGGATGATATTCTTCTCACTGGTGATGACCAGGAAGGGGTAGCCTTGACAAAGCGGCATCTTCGCCAACATCTAGTCACGAAAGATATGGGTTCTCCGAAGTACTTTTTGGGGATCGAAATCTCTCGGAAGCCCAACTCTTTAGTCCTCTCTCAGCGTAAGTATGCTCTTGATATTTTAAAAGAAGCAGGATTGACTGGGGCCAAACCTGCCCGATGTCCCATGGCTGTTGGAGAAGACAAAACCTGGACAGATGATTCGCCTCTTCTTTCAGATGCTTCGCGGTACAGGCGTCTAGTTGGTAAGCTCATATACCTCACCGTGACTAGGCCCGACATCTCCTATGCTGTGGGCAAGGTGAGTCAATTCATGCAAGCTCCCAGGGAGTGCCATCTACAGTCCGCCTTGCGGATCTTGGAGTACGTCAAAGCAGCCCCTGAGAAAGGATTGCTCTTTCAGAAGAATGATCATCTGAGGGTTGAAGCTTACTCAGATGCGAGTTACGCGGATGACAAAGGGGACCGCAAGTCTACCTCCGATTTCTGTACCTTTGTTGGGGGCAATCTGGTAAGTTGGAAGAGCAAGAAGCAATCTGTTGTCTCCAGGTCCAGTGCTGAAGCTGAGTATCGGAGTATGGCATCGACCACTTGCGAGCTAAAGTGGCTACGGGCTCTCATGTTGGATTTAGGAGAGGTCTACAACCATCCTCTACCTATGTTCTGTGACAACAAGGCTGCTATATATATCTCCAAAAATCCAGTCTTCCATGAGAGAACCAAACACATTGAGGTCGACTGTCATTTCATTCGTGAAGAGATTCTGAAGGAACAAATTTGCACTCCCTTCGTCACGTCTGAAGAAGAGCTGGCTGACATCTTCACCAAGCCAGTATCCGCCTCATTTCTTCATATATGTGACAAGCTGGGCATGATCGACATATATGCTCTAGCTTGAGGGGGAGTGTTGAAGTTGAGACCGGGCGGTCTGTCGGTCTGGCTTGGCGGGTTATTGACCGGGCGGTCTGGCGGTTTGCCTCCAGCGGGTTGGTTGCTGCGTTGAGGTCTGAGGTCCAAGCGGTCTAGCGGTCTGTTACTGGCGACTAGGAGACCGGGCGGTCTAACGGTCTCACTTGGCGGCTTGTCTCTCTCTCTGGCAGTGGCCGAGCGGTTAGCCCTTCTGTCTAACCGCGCAGCTTGTTCCGGTCTGTTGTTCTAGCCGCCCAGATTCTTTTGTATAGTTTTAGTCCCACATCTCTTATTTGTATTCTCTCTTCTCTCCTCCATTCTATATAAGGGAGGCCATACCTTTGTAATAGATACCTTTTTCTGATAATAAAATTTCAGTTATACCTTTTCCGGCTTGTTTTAGTTCGCTTCTCACACAAACGTATTCGCTGAGTGGCCTTCATGGGGCCGAAAATACTCGGTCTCTCCGAGGGGTCAACCTATCATGCCAGCTGATGAGAGCATGAGTGACGTGACGGCCTCGGGGTGAAAACACTTAGCCTCCCGAGGGGTCAACCTGCCATGACAGCTGATGGGATCCTGGGTGACGTGACGGCCTCGGGGTGAAAACACTTAGCCTCCCGAGGGGTCAACCTGCCCGGCCAGCTAGTGGGATCCAGGTCAACGAAATCATCCAGGAGCTAAAAGGACTTAGCCTCCACGAGAGATCAACCTGCCCTGCCAGCTAGTGGGAACCTGGTCAGCGGAATCATCCTGGAGCTAAAAGGACTTAGCCTCCACGAGAGATCAACCTGCCCTGCCAGCTAGTGGGAGCTTGGTCAGCGGAATCATCTCGGAGCTAAAAGACTTAGCTTACACGAGAGATCAACCTGCCCTGCCAGCTAGTGGGAGCCTGGTCAGCGGAATCATCCCGGAGCTAAAAGACTTAGCTTCCACGAGAGATCAATCTGCCCTGCCAGCTAGTGGGAGCCTGGTCAGCAGAATCATCCCGGAGCTAAAAGGACTTAGCCTCCATGAGAGATCAACCTGCCCTGCCAGCCAGTGGGAGTCTGGTCAACGGAATCATCCCGAAGCTAAAAGGACTTAGCCTCCACGAGAGATCAACCTGCCCTGCCAGCTAGTGAGAGCCTGGTCAGCGGAATCATCCCGGAGCTAAAAGGTCTTAGCCTCCACGAGAGATCAACTTGCCCTGCCAGCTAGTGGGAGCCTGGTCAGCGGAATCATCCCGGAGCTAAAAGGACTTAGCCTTCACGAGAGATCAACCTGCCCTGCCAGCTAGTGGGAGCCTGGTCAGCGGAATCATCCCGGAGCTAAAAGGACTTAGCTTCCATGAGAGATCAACCTGCCCTGCCAACTAGTGAGAGCCTGGTCAGCGGAATCATCCCGGAGCTAAAAGGACTTAGCCTCCACGAGAGATCAACCTGCCCTGCCAGCTAGTGAGAGCCTGGTCAGCGGAATCATCCCGGAGCTAAAAGGACTTAGCCTCCACGAGAGATCAACCTGCCCTGCCAGCTAGTGAGAGCCTGGTCAACGGAATCATCCCGGAGCTAAAAGACTTAGCTTCCACGAGAGATCAACCTGCCCTTCCAACTAGTGGGAGCCTGGTCAGCGGAATCATCCCGGAGCTAAAAGACTTAGCTTCCACGAGAGATCAACCTTCCCTGCCAGCTAGTGAGAGCCTGACAGCAGAATCATCTCAGAGTTAAGGGATTTAGCCTCTACGAGAGATCAACCTGCCCTGTCAGCTAGTGAGAGCCTGGTCAGCGGAATCATCCCGGAGCTAAAAGACTTAGCTTCCACGAGAGATCAACCTGCCCTGCCAGCTAATGGGAGCCTGACAGCGGAATCATCTCGGAGCTAAAAGAACTTGGTCACAAATGTTTTACGACGGTCCTTTTCATTAATCATAGGTGATACAATGCAAACAAAGTTCATTACAAGAGATGATCTACTTTGTGTACCTCCCTCTTTCCTCGTGCATCAAAGGATCCCTCCCCGGGTGCCCACATCAACCCTGTCCTCACACCTTTCCCCTGCTGTCTCGGGTTGGACTTCTTCAATCTGTACCGGATCTTGCGGTTGTGGAGGTTGTGGTGCCGGAGCTCTTGTCCTTCTCAACTCCTGGAACTCGGGGCAAGTAGTTGTTGCATGACCCTCCTCCTGGTGAAACTCACAGTAGGGTAACTCTACTCTGACTCTTCATCTTCCCGTGCGGTTTCTCCACTCCCTTCGACCGATCGCCATCGCTTGCTGCGGTGGGGGTAAGAGCTGCCTAGGGGCTTGCCTTTGGAAGTTGTATCTTCCTTGGCCTCCCTGAAAGTCCCCCCCACCCTGGATGAGAGCTCTTCTTGGACCCTGGGCAGGTCCTCCCTACTGCCTCCAACCTAGCTCCGGATCCTCCCGTCCTTGGAACCCCTGAGCCCTCTGCTCCTCTCTCCTTCTTCCTTCCTGATGTCTCGAGCAACCTTGCTCCTTTGACTCTGCCTCCGTCAACTTTGCCAACCTCTTGACAAATGCAGGATTGGCCGCCTCCATGGCTATCTCCTCTGCCGCCCTTTCCATCAGCTCCTCGAAGGAAAGGGGGGCCTTCCGAGTCAAGCTCATCTTGAAGAAGCCCTCCTTCAGCCCGACAGTGAAGGCTATCTGGAGAGCATACCCCGACATCTCCTGGATATCCAGGATCTCCTCTTGGAACCTATCAACGTAGTAGGCCAGCGACTCCTCGGCCCTCTGCCTTATCAGAAAGATGGACTCGGGACTCTTCTTCCTCTTCTTGGAGGTGGAGAAGCGGAGCTGGAAGCTTCGGCTCAGGTCCTCGAACCCATAGATCGACCTCGGGGGGAGTTGATGAAACCAGTCTCTTGCCTTCTCCTTCAACGTGATCGCAAAAAGGCGACACTTGAAGACATCCGTCATCGGCCTGATGGAGACGGCATCCTCGAACCACTGCAGGTGCTGGACTGGGTCATCCTTCCCGGTGTAGTAAGCCATGTCTGGCTCTCTGAACCCCTCGGGAACGGGAGCTGAGATGATTAACTCACTGAAGGGTGACCCCCTAAGGGGTGCTCTCGCGACCTCTACTCGCGCGACCTGCTCGTCTGGAGGGCTAGCACTCGCCGGGATAGGGAACAACTCCCGGCCGAGGAGGTCTCGCTCGAACCCCTCTCCCATCCTCTCCCTCCCAGGTCGCCTACCTGGTGCACTTCCTTCTCCCCTACTGGGGTTATCTCGCTTGTGCCCTTGGGAGACAGCTCGCCGAGAGGGGGAGCTAGCTCCTGGGGGGTTGGAGTGGAGCTGCCACCCCGAGGAGCCAAACTTCGCAACATCCCCATGATGCCTTGGATTGATGCCATGAACTCCTCCCTTCCTACGAAGGGTCTGAGGTTGGGGAGCTCGCCGAGGTCATTACTACCTCCCTAATCTCCAGCCATGACACTCTCCCGAGCTCTTCTGTGCTGGTCACTCTCCACGCTCACCGCACCAAAATATTGAAACCAAAAACTTGGTCTCTGTGGAGTTCGACCCTTGGGGAAGGGGTGACCTCACACCTACTACACTCGGGGGAACGTCACGGACCAAAGACTTGGGAAACTAGGAACAGACCCTCGGCTCTAGCGCGGAGGTCCCACCACACACCCGGAAGGTCACAAGAACACTTCCCCTCCCTTACCAATGAGAGCTGGGTACCTTGGAGAATTCTCTCGACTCTACCAAGAAGAGAACTAGGGAGGAGGAAACCAAAAGCCAATGCCTCTCCAAAGGTACCCAAGGGGGTCTATTTATAGTTTTTCCAAGTCCTGAGTTTGAAAAGTCCAAAATACCATTAGGGAAAAAACATGGCAACAGGAGGTCCAAAGGAGGGAGGTGGAGGCTGAACCATGCTCCTCCCCCTTACCCAACTTTGGACATCTGAAGCGAGCTCGCCCAAGGGCTGGGCGCCCGGGCGAGCTCCAGGCCGCCGGCCGAGCTCGCCCAAGGGCTGGGCGCCCGGGCGAGCTCCAGGCCGCCGGCCGAGCTCGCCCAAGGGCTGGGCTCCCGGGCGAGCTCCAGGCCGCTGGCCGAGCTCGCCCAAGGGGCAGGGCTCCCGGGCGAGCTCCAGGCCGCCGGCCGAGCTTGCCCAAGGGCTGGGCGCCCGGGCGAGCTCCAGGCCGCTGGCCGAGCTCGCCCAAAGGCTGGGCTCCCGGGCGAGCTCCAGGCCGTCGGCCGAGCTCGCCCAAGGGGCAGGGCGCCCGGGCGAGCTCCAGGCCGCCGGCCGAGCTCGCCCAAGGGGCTAGGGTGCAGGGGGTGAGGCCTTGGCCTCCGTCCGAAGTATCGCTTTTACCTCGATCATAGCAAGCCCGGGGGGGTGTAGATTTTTCCTCCCCCTATTAGTATATTCCCAAGGCCAAGCCAAAATTGGCCACCAAGAGTCCAAAATCTCTAAAAAGCTTAAAAACTTAAAACTGACCCAGTGCCTGCCGAATGGACCCTACTCTGCGAATACGGGGTTGTACAGCCGGCTTCACAAAAGTTAGTTGCAATGGGTTATATAGATGGAAATCATTTCATACAGTTGGTGATGCATGAAGGGTGTCCTCTGCCACATATTGTCTTTTATTGGAGACAAAATCATGATTTAATAGCAAGCACATGAGAGGATATATACAAATCTCAATTATTAAATCCAAATCAATATATTGACACATCAAGGGTGATCGTAAATGTGGACAACTTATAACTCGAAAGGTAAGCAAAAAAAATTTTCTTGTTTAAAATTTACTATAATTGCATGTATCTAAATTTTTTTTTTGGGGGGGGGGGGGTCATTGCAGGATGATCTAACAATTATTTGGTTGAAAGTGGTAGAAATTGACGGCCAAATATTGTCTCGTATTGGATGAGAAAGTAAGAACGATGAATTTTTTTAAATGATCATTTAAGCTTTTGATCTACTCTCTAATTTTCTTTGTACAGGTATTTCTGATTTTGATTTTGGAGCATGAAGAATATCCAGAATGGTTTGGATGTAGCATGTAGCCGATTCCAATTTTTTGATGGTTGTAGTTAGAATGTTTTGAAAAGCTAATATAATTGATATCAGTAAATTTTGATTTTTATAAAACTAATTTGTTTTTGAAAAGATGATATTGATGAGTTGTCTTTAAATTAATTTTTTTGTTGGTTTAACAATTTTTTTTTCTATTTTAAATTTGTTTGTATATAACCAATAGGTTTGTGTATAACAAAAAAATATTTGCATTGGTTTGTATATAGTAAAGATTTTTATATAATCATTATTGATTTACATATAACATCACCTTTTTTTTATCATCCCAATCTAAAAATTCAAGTCAAAATTTTATAAGATAAGGCTTGGAATTTTGACTTAGTCTATCAAATGTTAATAAGAATAGATTAATCAATACTCTGGCAACTCTATGACATGCGTGATTCAAGATATTTTTAAGAGCTATATTGTCTAACCATTTTTGTTAAGCTCGTATTTTATGTGTTGCTAATATATCAGATTAAACTCTCATAAATAAGTGATGTATGTAAAACACAATATATTAATGAGCTCAAGTAAAAAATTGCTAATAAAATCATATTAATTAGGGAGTTGTTATACACAAATCGAGTTTGGTTATATACAAATCAGTACTGTTGTGGGTCGCCCGACTTTTTCCCCGGTTCGGAGGAATCGGACTGCCTTAGCTCGGAATCAGATCGGGCGTGCAAACAGTCAAAATGAACCGCAACAAATGACAAGAAGGCTTTTTGACGTGGAAAAACTGGAAATGGTGAAAAACCACGTGGCTGGATTTATGCCGAGTCAAATTCCACTAGATCTCGTGTGTTTACAAAGGTTGGAGTTTGATCTCGCAGAGCAACAGGACGTTACTCCATTACAAGTGTAGACAAAATGAACTGCAACGAGGGGGAAACAACTAAGTCCTCAGAACCTCGATAGAAGCGCTCTGGTCTTGAGATGACGTTGGACTCACGGAACCACGGTGGAAGTGTTCCGTCTGAAAAATCTCCTAAGTCCACAAAGCTTCTGGAGGGAGCGCTCTTGTTGATGCGGAGCCTAGATTAGAGCGCTCTCGCGGAAGCGGTTGACGTAACTTGAGGCGTGAGGGAACCGTAGCGCAAAGAGGAGAACGGAGTGAATTCCTGAGCAGAGAATCAACTTAAGTCCATGATCTCACCGAAAAACCTCAGAGCTCACTCTTGCCTCTGAAGTTGCTTGTCTTCAAATGAAGGTCTGGATGTCTGTTTATAGTTTTCTGAAGGGTCGTGGTGGTAATTACGTCGAAGAGTGATTTGTGATGGCGAATGACGTTGCTCCGTTTTAATCACCTAGATCTTCATTTTTGCCAAAATGAAGAAAGTGCCCCCCTTCCCCCCGAGCAGTTCGGGCGGCCTGGGCAAGGTGCCCGGAGGCGACAGCGACCGTCGACAATGGAGGCGGCCTATGACGGAAAGGGTCACTGACGACTGCGTTTGCGCGCGTAGGAGCACGCAGCGTTCGCTGCGTGCAGGAGCGCGCATCGCGTGTGCGGGAGCGCCCTATGCGGCCTCACACGCGGGACCACGCTGCGCGACTGCGCACGCTGTGGCAGCGTTGCGCGCGTTTCGCCGACGCGCCGTGTGCTCGTGCTGTATTGACGCTCTGGCGGGAGTGCACGCGGTTCTACCCTCTTCTAAGATGCTTTCAGACCTTTTGGGTGAGAGCGACTTGCGGCTTGTCTGGTCGGCTTAGCTTGCCCCCGTGTACTTGTATCAAACCTTTCTGGTTTTACTTAGAAAATTCAGGGGGAATCCCGTCAAGTACAAAACAAAATTTGTTATACATAGACAAAATTAATATGTATAAATCAGTTCAAAGACAAAAAAAAATATTATAAACACTTTATATCATATTAGGGTATTAATTTAGTATCTAAACAATTAATATAAACAAAAATTCCAGAAATCTCACCTATATCACAATAGCACAGAATTAATCATTTTCGCCGCCACCATCTCCACCTCCTTCAAAGCTTCTAGCAAGTTACAACCTAGACCGTAACAAAAAACTATGACAAATTCAAGCAGCAATTTACAAATTGAATGAAAATATTATTATAAATAGTCAGAACTTATTTGTATTTTGTTGAAGAAAAAATACAAACCGAGTCATCTTCTCGGAGCAAGGCAAAAGAGATGAGATCTTATCTTTGATGCCCGAGCTTGATTATAATGGACTATAGAATTCTGTAGCACTGGAGAAAATGTATGTTTTGAAAGTTGCAGCAGGGGAAGAGTGTGGGAGAAGATGAGAAGATGAGGGGATTAGGGTTAGTTGTAGGAGATGGGTTCGTGGGGGCAGCCGACGCTGGAAGGGGAAATGACAACGTCGAGGGAGATGGAGGTGAATGGGGATCTGGCTTGGGGCTTTCCTCTGAGTGACGGTAATGGGGACCTGGCTTGGGGTTGTCTTCGGAATGTTGTAGGGCTGCAGTCGTCGGTCGGGGCTGAAGGGTGATAGAATCCGAAATATTGAAAGCTGGGAGAGATGAGGAAACACAGCAGCTATGATATTACTTCAGCAATCAAGAACAAACAACACCGAATACAACACCTTAAGGACCGGATCCTGAAAAGGTGGATGATCGATAGGGGAGCTCTCCCTTCTGCCACCGCACACAGCAAGACACAAAACATAACATGCCAACATAACCCTACTATATTATTCTGCCTTGTATCGTGGCAGTACAAGACCAAAATACCCTCCTACTAATACAGAAATTACAACTCTAACTCACGCTTCCCGCCAACAATTCGGAACGCATCAACCACCTCCTCCTCCACAACATCCTTGTCCTCAAGGATGGAAATTTGGAAAGCGTTTTTGTAGTGTCCACAGATCCTCCCACGTTGCTTCCTCCTCCGAGCCTTGTGACCATTGCACTAACAACTGAGTGACCACCCTTCCATCCCGGGGTACGATACGACGTTGCAAAACCGATATTGGTTCAATCATTAAATTCCCCTCGCTATTCACAGCTGTCGGCAACGCGTTGCAATGCGTAGGCGGCTCTCCATGGTGTTCTCGTAGTTGCGAAATGTGAAAGGTGTGATGTATCTTTGCCTCAATAGGAAGATCTAGTCGGTAGGCCACCAGTCTAACCCGCTCCATCACTTGGAACGGCCCGAAGTATTTTGGTGCTGGCTTGTGAAAGCCTCTCGGGAGGATGGAAGTTTGTCGATACGGCTGCAATCGAACATACGCCCACGAGCCTAGCTCCAAAGTTCGCTCGCGCCGCTTCTTGTCCACCATCACCCGCATTCGGTTTTGGGCTTCGACCAAATTAGTCTTCAAAAGGGTAATGACCCGTTCTCTTGCCGCTAGGGAACGATCCACTTCTTCGATGTCTGCCATTCCCAGGCTATAAGCAGTATGTGTCGGAGGGGCTTGCCCGTACACAACCTCATATGGTGACATTTTGATAACACTTTGGTACGAAGTGTTGTACCACCACTCCGCGAGGGGTAGCCAACACGCCCATTTTGTTGGTCTCTCGAAGCACATACACCTTAGGTAACTTTCCAAACACCGGTTCACGACCTCTGTTTGGCCGTCCGATTGAGGGTAGTACACTGTGGATAGGTTCAACTTGACTTGGAAAACTCGGAATAACTCTCGCCATACTTGGCTCACGAAGATGGTGTCCCAGTCGCTGACAATGGATTCCGGCATGCCATGGAGGCGGACCATTGAGTCTAAGAAGACTTGTGCCACACTCTTCGCCGTGTACGGATGTGCTATGACCATGAAATGTGCTTGTTTACTAAGTCGATCCACAACCACCAAAATTGTCGTCATGCCTTGACTTTTGGGAAGTCCTTCCACGAAATCAAGGGAGATGTCTTGCCAAATTCTAGCCGGTATTGGGAGAGGTTGGAGCAGCCCCATTGTTTTCCGGTTATCCGGTTTGCACTGTTGGCAAACTACACACTTCTGTATATACTCATAAACATCCACCTTCATTTTTTTCCAAAAGTACATCTTTCGTAGCCGATGGTATCGACGTGATACCTGAAAGCCCACCCCATGCACTATCGTGGTACATTTGCAACAACTTGGATCTGATCGCAGCATCATTTCTGACCACCAACCTCCCCTTCCGCTTCAACAACCCTCTCTCCCACTGGTATTTTGGTTTCTTATTGTTGTCCACTGTTTTTTGATGTATTATCTCCTGAATGTTAGGGTCTGTAAGCCATTATTCTTTGAGCTGCTTCAAGAAATCTGAGGTAACAGTGACTAAGGCATTCAACTCCGCCTCTTCCTGTCCTTCCCACCGGGATAGCGCGTCAGCGCACGTATTTTCCTTCCCTTCTTTGTATTGGATCGTGTAGTCATAACCCAATAGTTTGGCCAAATATTTCTGCTGTGTCGGTGTCTCCAACTTCTGATTCAAAAGGAACTTCAAACTTTGTTGATCTGTCTGTATAGTGAACAGCCCCGTGAGCAAGTAATGGCGCCATTGTTGCACGGCCAATACCACCGCCAATAACTCCTTTTCATAGGCTGAGAGCATGGAGTTTTTCATGCCCAATGCCTTGTTGAAATAGGCGATTGACCTCCCTCCCAGTCCCTACAGCAAAACAACCCCTACTCCATTCTTTGATGCGTCCGACTCGACCACAAAGGGCTGTGTGAAGCCCGGTAAGTACAAGCCTGGTGGTTGGAACACCGCTCGCTTGAGATGATAGAAAGCTTGATCCGCTTCCTCGATCCTTTGTAGGCAGGCTGTTTTGAGTAGTGTCGTGAGCGGTTTGACGATGCCTCCATATCCTTGAATGAACCTCCGGTAATAACCGGTGAGGCCCAAGAATCCACGAATGTGCTTCACGGTTTAGGTGTTGGCCACTCCAGCATGGCTCGAATCTTCTCCGGATCGGTCGCTACGCCCTCCTACGAGATTATGTGGCCCAAGTAATGTACCTTCCTTCTTCCAAAACAGCATTTGCTCCTCTTCAAGAACAAACTCCATTGTCATAATGTCTCGAAGGTTAATCTGAGGTGCTCCACGTTGTCCTGCCATGTTTTACTGAAGATCAATATGTCGTCAAAAAAAACTAATATGAACCTTCAGAGTTTCTTGTGGAAGATCTTGTTCATCAGACTTTGAAACGTTGATGGCGCATTAGTCAAGCCAAATGGCATGACTAGAAATTCGTAGTGTCCATGATGTGTCCGGAACCCCGTTTTGTAAATGTCCTCATCCGCCATCCGTACTTGATGGTAACCCGCTCGCATATCAAGCTTGGAGAAAAAAGTTGCTCCATGGAGTTCGTCGATTAGCTCCTCAATGATTGGAATCGGAAACTTGTCCTTGATGGTTTGCAAATTGAGTTGGCGGTAGTCGATGCACATTCTCCACGTACCATCACCCTTCTTCACAAGCACCACCGAATATGCATAGGGGCTACAACTCGGCCGCACTATTCCGGTTTCCAACATTTCTTTGACCAACTTCTCGATTGCATCTTTTTGTAGCGGCGGATAGCGATAGGGTCGTAAATTAATTTCCCTGTGTCCCCCTTAAGAGGGATCCAGTGCTCATGCTCGCGGTGAGGTGGTAGGCCTACGGGCTCCTGAAATAAATCTTGGAAAGCGGCAAGTAACTCCCGTAGATGAGCCTCTTCCTGCGGTGACACACTTCCGAATTCTTCGAAGCAAATAAATCCACTGTGCGGGCTGTTGTAATTATCTTCACCACCCCCTTGCCTACCGTTGGTTACGGTGGGTAGATTCTCCACTTGAAAAATAGAAAGCATATTCAAGTGTCCCCCTCCCTTGGCCACCAGTTTTTCCAAACTTTGTTGTTTCATCCAAGTGCCTCCCGTTGTTTTGGATCCACGCAATGAGATCTTCCGACCTTGGATAGTGAAATCCATTCGTAGATTTTCAAAGTCCCATTGGATCACACTAAGTGTGCTCAACCATTGAATCCCAAGCACCACTTCACATCCTCCTAACGGAAGCACCAACATGTCTGTTGTGAAAAACACTCCTTGCATTCGCAACTTAAACCCCACTACCTTGTTGGAACTAGATACCTGTCTCCCGTCCGCAATGCCCACTTGGAACGGAGGTATTGGTGTCATGTCACATTGCAATCGATGGGTAGCTTCCTCATCGACAAAGTTGTGTGTACTTCCCGAGTCAATCAACACTTGAATGGCTTGCCCGTGGTAGGAGGCCGTTACCTTCATGGTATGATATTGAGTGATGCCCATCAACGCATGAACCGATAATTGCGACATTGTGTCCCCTTCTTCGTTGTCCTGGCCCTCAAACCCGTCAGCCTCTGCACATTCATTCAGTGGTTCCTCCTCCTCAATCATTTCGATGGCAAAGGATTTTCCTTTTGCTCCGCAATTGTGGTCTGGTGTGTACTTGCTATCACACCAAAAACAAAGTCCCTTGGTGCGTTTCTCGTCAAGCTCTTTTGAAGTTAGGTTGCGGTTTCCGCTATGAGACCGGTTGGGTGTATATGTTGGAGGGGTATATGCGGTTGTCCGGTGTTGGAAGGGTTTGGGAGCTGACATACGCCGATCCACCGTTACACTCGATTCCACCACGCTAGAGTAATTCCGGCGAGTAGCGGATGCCGTTCGGCGTTCTTCCATGCGGGCTAAGGTAAATACGTCTTGTAGCGTCTTGGGTTGGAACATGCGGACTGCATATCCAATTTCATCGCGAAGTCCGGCCAAGCAAAAACTGATTGCGTATTCCTCCGAAATGTTCACTCGGTGTAACAGGATGTCAAACTCATCAATAAAGGCTTGGACAGTACCCTTTTGTCACAGATTTTTTAACTCCGCCATTGGATCGTCAAAGAGGACGGATCCAAAGTGCTTTGACACTGCTTTTGTGTATTCCTCCCATATAGGCCAATGGTGCGTGAGGCACGATTTCATGTAAGCTTGGTGCCAGTACAATGCCTTGCCCTCCATATGTGCGGAAGCAAGCTTGACCTTCAGGTCATCGGGTGTGCTGTCCAATTCGAAAAACTGCTCCGCCTTGTAGATCCATTCTTGCAAATCATCCCCATAGAAGTGGGGAAACTCAACCCGAGCGAGCCTGGCTACATGATGAGTGTCGCTGGTGGTGTATTGGGAAGGGCGGCCCTCCAGGTTGGAGTTGCGAGCCCCGGAATCGCCCGCCCGGTCTTGTCGACCGACGGACATGCCGGCGAGCATCTCACGGAGTGCGTCCAGTATCTTACCCTGTTTATCCGAGTGGTCGGTGAGCGATTTGAGCGCCTGAGACATCAGCGCCTGGTCTTGCTGGATGAGATCGAGCTCGGTGGCTGGTTCCTTGTCCTGCGAACGGGTAGCGTAGGAGACCGGCATCTTCTCCTACCCGTTTCTCCCTCTGATACCAGATGATAGGATCCGAAATATTGAAAGCTGCGAGAGATGAGGAAACACAACAACTATGATATTACTTCAGCAATCAAGAACAAACAACACTGGATACAACACCTTAAGGACCGGATCCTGAACAGGTGGATGATCGACAGGGGTGCTCTCCCTTCTGCCGCCGCACACAGCAAGACACAAAACATAACATGCTAACATAACCCTACTATTTTGCCTTATATCATGGCAGTACAAGACCAAAATACCCTCCTACTAATACAGAAATTACAACTCTAACTCACGCTTCCCACCAACAATTCGGAACGCATCAAATGGATGTTCGCTGGCGAGCTGTGTCATTGCGGGAGAGGAAAGTGTACCCAACCAGAGCGAGGGAAGCGAGGAATGGGGATAAACGAGAGGAAATTTGAGTGGACGGCTAGGGCTAGGAATGATTTCTTAGTTAATTTTAGGTATTTATTTGATTTGTTTATATTAGTTTATAGGAATGATTTCTTAGTTAATTTTAGGTAAGAGCTTATAGCTGACCAGTCCGGAAGGTTCTCGTTGGAATAGTAGACTGAAGAATCCTGAGAGGATCTCGCCGATAGGGATCTCGCCAATCAATAGAAGGTATTCAAAGGTAAGTCTGGGGCAAAGTACAAGGGCAAGACAAGGTCTATAAGCGAATGTGAATGATCGGAAGAAGATCTCGCAAGTCGCGCACTCTAAATGCGCGTGAGACAATACAGCGAGAATGGCGCAAGACCTTATTCTAAGCGGCAAGATCTCGCAAGTCACGCACTCTAAGTGCACGTGAGCCAACATAATGAGAATGGTGCGAGAGCTAAAATCTTAAACAACAAGTTCTTGGTCAAACGTTGTCGGCGTGCGTGAGCCAATAGGGCGAGAATGAAGCGAGACCTAGCCATATATATCAAGTTCGTGAAATCAATAGTTTACAGGTTAACAAAGCGAAAGGTAGATCAAGGGTCTCGCGAGGTGTCTCGACCATGGGCTACCTAAGTTGAGGCGCGAGCGAAGTACGTTTTCGCATAGCAGATCATTCAAAGTTAAAAAAGAAGAAGAGAAATTTCACAGCAAAATCTTATCATTTTCTTTCATTGATCAACTATTACATCTCGCAAAAGAAGGGCAAGACCCAAAAAGAAAAGGTACAAAAGAAATACAAGCGAGAACTTCAAGGCGATGATGCTAATTGCTCGCTCTTGCCGGAGATGTCGTCGGCGTTGTCTTCGGGTTCAGGGATGGGCAGGAAGAGCTCTGGAACCCGGATCTCGGCAGTCACCTTCTCGCTCTCGCCCTTCAGGAATCCAACCCTCTGCATCGTCTGGAGCGCATATTTTGTTGCTACGACGGCGTTCTGCTGCATTATTAGCACTAACTCGTGTTGCGAGTACAACAGAGCCTTCTCCTTCTCGATCGGGGGAGGGGGAATCAGCGAGCCGATCTACTGCTGATTCTGAGCCTTTAGCCTCCGATTCTCCTCCTCGAGTCGGACAATGAGCGCGTTCTTTTGAGCAATAGTCGCGACATCCTGCAATTCAATCAACATTAGAGCGAGAAAGGAGTTCAACAAATGAAGTGGATGGGAGAAAGATTACCACTCCACCTACTCCCCCGACGAGCTCATTCTCGGCAGCAACTAGTTTTTGTTTCAGTTCCGACACTTTCTTGGATAGAGCGGACCGCGCGGCACTGACATCTGCCATCTGTCGCGAAAGGCGGATGTCGTGGCAAGCCTTAATGTGAGCGTGGTCGATAACGCGGAGTTAAGCTCGCGAGCTCTCGTAGACGAGAGATTGCATGAGTGCATCGTCGTAATAGAAGGCGTTGTCCTGCCCATATAGCCCGAAGGCGAGCGAGTAGGCTTGGTCGTAGACAGTCTCGCTCTCCTTGCTAGGAGGGGAGGATGGTGGAGACATGGGCCCTGTGTCACAACCCGCATTTTCTCAGCAATAAAATTATATCAGAGTAAGAGAAAATACGTGTCGTGATGCCACACCATGCATGGCATAACTACAGACGCTCAGGCAAGGCACCAACCTAACAAGTTATACAAAATTCATAAGTTATTATGAAGAAAATCATTCAAATTAGATGGTCGTATCCCTCGGCATAGTGGATCAACTAGTTCACGAGTAAAATATAGTTATATGCTGCGGAAAAATGCTTTAGTTAAGATGGTTTGACATCCTACATGAGCGTAAACGTTCACGAAGGACAACTCATGGTATGCAAGACTCTAAGTTTAATATAGTATGAATATAGTCTTTACGTTAGTTTATGAAATAGTTCTTTAGTTTTAGAAATATGACATGTATGAAGTAATATCGGTAGGGGTTTTATAAGTTAAAAATATCTAACATGCACCCTAGTATAAAGCAATCCCAGAGAGCAAGTAAACAACCTTCATCATGACAAAAACAACAGTTTAAATCACATACTTAGCATCACCAGAGAAAACCACCAGTGAGCGTCAACAACCTAACACGAACCCACTGATGAGTATGCATGTCTATAAAGAAGGAAACAAGAAAAGAACTACCTCACAAAGATGAGGGAAAGAACCCTCAGCAAAACAGCAGATCACTAGCAAGCTTCAAAAGAAAACTAGTCGCTTAATCGGCTACAACCCTGAATCTGAGGCATTCAAAGAAAGAACAGCTCAGCACGAGAGAAAACAAGTAGTAAAGGAGCAATAGATCATAAGCAATGGAACCAAGGGTTTTACTTAACCCCTAAAAAAAGATGCTGATACACTCAGCAAAAGGATTAAAATTCGACAGCAAAAGGTAATATACTCATCAAATAGAGTCAACAAAATTGCACCAAGTGCGAGAATGAAGCCAAGCTTCTAAAATATATGCAAGTAAAATTAGTAGGATAACAAAAATCTAAACAGAGCTTTAGAATCAAAAGAAGCATTAACACTAGAGGAAAAGGGCTTGAACCGGTGGTAACAATGTCCAACCAAGACCATCAGATCGAAATCTTTTCAGAGGTACTGTGGTGGCGGCATCTGTCCAACTCAACCAAACAGTCCAATTATCTAGCAAGATAAGAAAAGAGGGGGTGACGACATCAGTCCAACTCAACCCCAGGTACTGTGGTGGCGGCATCGGTCCAACTCAACCCCTAAAGTATAAGAACCAGGTTCTATAACCACTAAAAACCAAGCTGAATCCCATTAAATCTAAAACAAACCGCTAAAAACACTTAGCTGCACAAACAGTTAACGACGTTGAGTGAGTTCACCACACTCAATGCTTTTCCGACAAAGGTGTTGAGTGAGTTCACCACACTCAATGCTTTTCCGACAAAGGCGTTGAGTGAGTTCACCACACTCAACTCTTTTCTGACAAAGGCGTTGAGTGAGTTCACCACACTCAACACTTTTGCCTTAACAACTAAAATAGACCAATACGTTGAGTGTTACCACCACACTCAACACTATACAGCCAAGGCGTTGAGTGAGTTCACCACACTCAATGCTTTTGACTTTAGAAAATCTGCCTGACTAGACGGCGTTGAGTGAGCTCAACTCACTCAACGCCAAAAGACTTAGAAAAATCCGACTGCCTAGATGGCATTGAGTGAGCTCAACTCACTCAACGTCAAAAGACTTAGAAAAATCTGACTGGCTAGACGGCTTGAGTGAGCTCAACTCACTCAACGCCAAAAGACTTGGGAAAAATTATCAAGGCAGACGACGTTGAGAGAGCTCACCTCACTCAACGCTGTCAACACTTTTTACTTAGAATACTGGCTAAATAGACGACGTTGAGTGAGTTCACCACACTCAATGTTGTCAATGCTTTTGACTTAGCTTAAAGTACTTATAGAATGACGTTGAGTGTATACTATGCACTCAACGCTTTATAACTGAGACGGGGTTGAGTGAGCTGACCCCACTCAACGCTAAAAGACTTCGCTAAACAGCCTAATTATACGGCGTTGAGTGAGTTCACATCACTCAACGCTGTCAACGCTTTTTACTTAGACTCCAGACCAAAATAGCTAGGCGTTGAGTGCGTCCACCACACTCAATGCTTTTACACTTAGCCTAAAACTGGACTTCTGTACTAAGATACGCTCAACGCCAAGGGGCAGATACCTGGCAGAAAAATTGCTCTACTCAAACCGACCATGCTAGACCGCAACAACTAGCCCAAAATCATAATATTTTCTCTTATTTGCATCAACTAGCTGGAATGAAAACCTACTATTGCTAACTATCCTGATACAGACTTAACCTATCCAACTAGAGCCATACCAAAACCCACATAATCAGACATTTTCTCTCAAAGAAACTTGGACTAACTTGAGCTTCTCTACACTAACAACAATATAACCATGGCCAAAACCTACAGTACACCTAGGATCTAAGCAAAAAGAGGGATAAAACTAACAAGAAAATAGAGAATCAATCTTGACAAGGATGAAAGAGCATCACTTGCCTCAATCTTCAGGAATCGTCCAACTACACTCCTCCTCACTCGGATCTGGCAGGGAGAGCAGCTACCTAAGAAAATCTGAAGCTTTAGAAAGAAAACAAAGTCAACCCACAAACCCTAACCTCCAAAAAATCTAAGAAACTCGAAAAAGCTTACCTTAGGGAGGTAGATCCAGGCGAGAGCAGTCCAAATCTAGACTCACACTAGAATTTTGAGTTCTAAACCTCAATAAATCGGCGGCTGGAAGCTCCAGATTTTACGTCGCCCTCTTTCTTCCGCAAGAAGCTAGCCGTCGAATTTGGGGAAGATGAATAGGGTTTTCTAAAAAGAATGTTATATACAATATCTATTATAATATATTATATTAATATAATAACCACTACAACCACTATGACAATATTATAATATCTATTATAATAGTCACTTCAATTATAACATATATAATATTATATTGACAGATATAATATTATATCTGTTATTATAAAATCAGTCATACAACAAAAACAATTAACATGATATAATATTATATCAGTTAATTAAAATAAAATGCCAAAACGATGCGAAAACTAAACAACCTCGGAATCCGACGAAATTCGCACCGTAGTTAAATACCCATGCTACAAAAACAACGGCGAAATAGAAATCAACATCCGACGAACAAAACTCGGGCTAACACCTCCCAAAGACAAAACACATGCATTCCCGGAGGGGCTCCACCGAGTCGCCAAAATTAAACAGACTCCGGCTCACTAGAGAATCTTGCCAACAGGCTACAAACAAGCCACTAAGAAATCCTAAAGAGCTAAGACCATGCTCTAACAATGATACAAGCCGGAAATGCGTCAACGTAACGCCAAATAAAAATTAAATAATCTCAGAAACCGGGGGGCGTTACATCCTGTTGACCTCTCGGTCCCATACCAGCAAGGGCTCGCTGGCGTCGTCCCGCTGCTTCTCGCCCAGACCAAAATTCCTATGGCCCTTGGGATCCAACTTCTCGGTCGCCGCCGAAATCTCGCCGATATCGTCGGCCTCCTTCCCAGCAGTCTCCCCAGCGGTCGGAGTACTCGCAGGGGGATCTGAGATGATCTCCTTGCCTTTGGCAAGATCTGCGATTTTTGGCTTCTTGGGAGGCGGTGGGGGAAGTGTTTTAGGTTTACGCTTTTGGCTGCTGGATCGCTTCTACACGCCGCAACGGCGGCTTCCACGCGTGCCTTCTCGGAGGCGAGTGTTGTGCTGCTCGGGAAAGGTAGGTTGAGAGGAAGATATCACGCCCCTGCACATGCGTCATAAGTTAGCGAAGTTGCATTTTTCTTGGGATAAAAGATTGCAAGAACTACCTTCCCCGACGAGTACAGGTACGAGCGTGTCAACGTTCCTTCTCATAGGGAACATCAAAATCCTTTCCCAAAAGGAATTGATGGAGCTTTGACTCATGGCCACCGAGAGATGGAGGGCGGTAAGTTGACTCTTCCTACTGGATTGGCAAGAGGGGGAGGTTTCCAAAATCCTCAGAGACAAAGATGAACTTCCGAATCTAGTGATGGTTCTTATTGGTGAGACCTTTGGCCTTGAGGTTGTTGCCGGAGAAGAACACGATCCCGTCCCTCTTGGTGAGGAAGTTGAACAGTTTGCGGAAGATGGGAAAACTGAATTCAATTCGTTCCTCTCGCAAGTAGTAGACGAATGCTACTAGCAAAGCGATGGAGTTGAAGTTGAGCTGTGCGGGAATGACACCAAAATAGCGCAGGGTCTAGCGAATCTCCGACCAGATGGGGAGGCGAAATCCTACCTCAAAATGTTCGGCAGGGATAGCGAGTTCGTAGGGCGAGAAGTGGTTGATCGACTCGTCCTTCCCTGGGTGTCGTGCGGTGAAGCCCGACGAGACATAGAGACTAGTGAGCGAGTAGTACTCCTCTTCGGTCAGGTTGCAATTCATGAAGGGGTAGTCAGCGAATGCGGCTGCGCACTTGGTTCGTCCATTGGCGTCTAATGTCATCTCGCGAGAAGTGGGAAAGAAGTGTATAAGTGCGAGTGCAAGAGAAGGAAAAGTAGTCAGAAGGGTTGGAAGTCGTTAAAAGTAGTGGTTAATGCGGTAGGTGAGGGGGTCTATTTATATAAAATTTTGGGCGGGAAAGGATCCAGACTGGGAAAAGTACGGATAGCCAATTCTCCAGATCCTGCACAAAACCCTGTTGAGATCTCGCACTCCCTCACTTGCCGCCGAGACAAAGTTGAATACTATAAGGCCTTAAAAGTAAGTTTAAGAACAAAACATGCGCAAAAATAGAAAGAATAGACGACGAGAACATTTAAACGAGATAACAAAGAAAAAAACATATTTTCATTGTCCATTAGCATTCAGCATAAGAGCCGGAAGTTATTATAGATATTGAAAAAGAGAGCAGGAAGGGGAGAGCCGGTAGGCCCACCTGGGGCCGTCACCACCGTCCCCAGCCTCCCCTTCCCGCCCTAGGCATCATGCGAGAATACTGTAGTGCACGAAGGGTCTGCAGCTCCTACTGGGCGAGACGTAGTTGATCTTCTGCTCGCGCGATGTGGATTCCAGGAAAGTTCCTCCCGCCGCCGGCATCTCCCCCCAACTCAGCAATCAGTGGCATGTAGTTGTTCTCCAGGCAGAGCACCCGCTCTTCGATAGATTTATGGTTCTCGCAAACCTGGTTATTGAGCTTGCGCAGTATCAGGGCGTGCTTCCGCAAAACCTCGGCCGTTAGCCACTTCAGCGCCTCATCATCCTTTGGATCACCCAGGAAGGCGGCGATTAAGTCAGGCAATGGGGGGAGGCGAGAACTCCTCCTCGTCAATGTCGACATCGATGGACAAGATCTCGCGTTAACCAGCAATGGATGGTGTTAGATGTGCGCAGTCTTCATTCTTTTAGAGGGTGAGTGGGATTGGTTACCTGCCCCGATATCCACGTCCTTGTCCGAGTGCCAGCGGGAAGTGCTGGGCCGCCCCTCAAAGGGAGTGTCGAAGGTGATATACGCCTTCCCGAGACCGGGGCGCAGAATTGTTGACTCAGCAGCGGGAATGTCGTCCTGAGCAGTAAGGTTGGGCACGCCATTCGCTGGAGGTAGTCAACCCAAAGCGGGATCCAGGGGCGTTAGGTGAGCAGGGGATTTGGTCATTATAACACCCAGTCCCGTGGTCCGAAAGGCGGGAGCTGCAAAAAACAGAGGTAAGAAAATTGATAAGAGGCGATTTGATAAAAGGAGAATCACCATTGTCCCGCGGGATATCCTTCGGTTTATGAGGGGAGGTGATCTTGGGGGCCGTCTCGTCGTTGTCGGGCTCAAGCGAGTGTGGTTCGACACTCGCCTCCCCAACCCCCCTTCCCTTTGGCGGGATCTGCAAGCGAACACGTCAGTATGTATTTTTATCTCAATAAGGAATTTAAAGCGAGTGAGGATACCTAGGGGATCCCGGAGTGGGAGGGAGTCCGCGATGGACTCATCCCTAGTCAGGTCGCACCTGACCATCATGGCCTTCTTCATTTTTGGGGAAGAGCTCGGGGCTTTCCGGGCAAGCTAACAGGCGAATGAGCCCATCGAGGTTTTGGTCTCGACCCGGACAACGTCGAGACGATCTTGAGCTTCCTTCGAGAGTGACATCGAGTTGGAGGCGAGGAAACCAAAAAGAAAAAGGAATGGATGAGGCAAAGTTCATGTCCGTGATTGAATATTTATAGAGCCACGAAGGGGCCCACAAAAGATTCTCTTCCAGGTCAACAAGCACTAATCAAATACTTGAGGTTGGATGATTCTTTCTGAGCTTTGTGAAAACTCGCAAAGAGCGGGGATTATGTACAATCCCGTATTCACTGAGTGACCCCACTTCAGCAGGTTCAGGATATTGTAGGACACTCAGGCCCATAGACACCAGAATGGCGAGTAAGGTAGGCTGGACTGCACTCGCCCAGTGCCCAAAGGGGAATTTGCACGAATCAAGGGAAAAAAATCAGGCCCTTTAGGCCAGTGCGATCTTCCCCATGCACTCGCACCTCAACACGCGCGCAGGAGGACATTTCGCCGAGCCAGGCGAGTGGTTGCCCAAGCCAGCACTCGCCCTTCAGAAAGAGCTTAGGAGGCGAGTGCGCAGCTCCCCTAGCACTCGATCCTTTAAGCAAGTGGTGCCTTCATGGACCATTCGCCCAGTGGGACTCAGAAGCAGAATTACCTAGATGTCCCCAAAGGGCTGCAAAAAGCCTTCCAGGACGGTGGAGTTTGGCTATTAGTAGATCCAATTGGGCTGCATATAGCCGTTTAGAATAGTTGAGTTGCGCTAAATGCAGGTCAAAGCTAGAGATTTATAAATAGGCCCAAGGGGGTACCTCAAAAGACATGTTTTTTGTATTATTTAGTCTTTTTGCGCTTTCTGAGGTATACTTAGCTCAGCATTGACTAAGGAGGGGAATCTAAGATCTTCCGGGTGTGTGGTGGGACTTCCGTGTTGGAGCCTTTGTTTAGTTTTGAGTTCTAAGTCTTCAGTCAGTCAAACTCACTAGGAGGAGTAAGTGTGCGGTCACCCCTTCTCTAAGGGTCCGAACTTCACCGAAGTCGGTTCCCAGTTTTAACATCATCAATATGCAAAAATTATGTGATAAATTGATACTTTTATTCTTGTTTTTAGAATTGTAAGTTTCACTTTAGGAAGTTAGAGTTTCAATTTCTTAAAGAAATTTCACTTATACCACACAACTGTTTTGCCAAACAGTTTCACATATTCTGCTTTTGAAACAGTACTGTAAATGCTGTTTTTGTAAACACTATTATTTCACTACTTTCCACCACTGCTTCTCCAGTTGCTGCAGCTGAGCTAAACAGAACCTCAACCCCAAGAACCCGCCCGATTGGTTGGGATCGGATTTTCTCCCAAAACACCGATTAACGCTTGCAGCAAACGGCCCACCAAACACAATAAAAAAGGGCGCTGTTATCCGCACCCCAATTTTGGCTATTCGCACCGCACTCTCTCCTAATTTTTCGTACTTTTTGGAAATACGCCTTGCACGTGCATTTTTAGGAAAAGTGTTCAACACGAAAGCTGTAGATCTCGACGAGATCTACAGCTTTCGTGTTGAACACTTTTCCTAAAAATGCACGTGCAAGGCGTATTTCCAAAAGACGCGAAATCTGGGCGTATTTCTAAAGTATGTCTTGTACATGCATTTTTAGGAAAAGTGTTCAACACGAAAGTTGTAGATCTTGACGATATCTACAACTTTTGTGTTGAACACTTTTCCTAAAAATGCATGTACAAGACGTATTTTCAAAAAACACAAAAAATTAGGAAAAAGTATGATACGAATAGCCAAAACTAGGGTGCGGATAACAGCGCTCATAAAAAATAGCTGTGGCATTTTTGCTCCCACCGCATTCCGCAGTAGTACATAAACGCTCCACCGTTGCTCCCGGACGGAATAATCTCCCCCCACCGTGAGTCGGTGGTGGCCATCTAAACTCTACTCAAGGTCTCTCGGCGGTCTGCCTCTCCATTCGTCTTCTCTTCTTTGCACAACCGCGCGTCGATCGTCCCACCGTGCCGCCGGCGATCGGGATACGGACTTTTGTTCTATTTCTTTGGCCAGCGATGGGAAGGAATATTGCATGCCCGGCGATTTGGCATCCAGATTTCTTCCCGTTTTGATCTGATTTTAGCTTTTCATTGTCCATCTTCCATTTTTCCACTTCCCGTATAACAATCAGAATGGGAGCCCCCTCTAATGAAACCCGAGACCAGGTTTTCTTTCAGCTGAGACGCTACTGCATAGAGCTCCTCGACCTCACCCGAAACCCTACGAAAAATCCATCCTTCCTCACCGAAATGGCGGGCTTCCTTCGCCGAGCTTCCGCTGCTGAACTTCAGCCCTGCCTCGAGTAAACCCTACACTCTAAATTGCCTCATGCCCATATTGCTGTTTTGCTGCCCGATTACCCGCTGTTTGTTTTGAGTCTTGCCGGCATGGAAATTTATGCAACTTTTTTCGTTTGATTGACAGTTATACTTTGTTCCCTCTCCTACTTCTACTGGACGCATCTGTACAGTGCAGGTCTGGAAAGAAGGCTGATTCAAGTGGAAGCTCTTCTGCACCCGATTCCCCGTTTAGTGGTCAGAAGATTGGTGATTCTGCGGCGGAAGGCACGTTGAGTTGCCTAGAGGAACTTCTGAGAAAGTGCTATCTAGGGTCAGTGAATCAGGTGAGACATTAGATAGTAGGGCACATTTTAATTTCTTGTGTTTTAGTTCAAGTTTGGCCTGCTGTAGGGTGCCATGGATTGTTGTGAAGTAATAATTAAAATTTCTATGTTGTTGGGGTTGGCGTCCTACCAATAGTAAGAAGTATAGACCCAAAACCAGTTATCTTTCGAGTGAACAATGTGACACAAACTAAGTCATCCAGGAATATATTGAAGGGGAAAAATAACATGAACAAGAATACCATATTTACATGAAAACCTTCTAATTTGAGGAGAAAATTGATGTTACTTTTGCTCTCCTAAAAGCTTCCACTATATGATAGATATTACATTGTTTTACACTTTAAATGAGTTCTAGAGGATTATTAGCCATCAATTATTCACAATGGTTGGCACACCACTCTCCCTAGATGAAATCTCGAGGCCCATAAACATATCACTACTTCACTATGAGATGGATCCACATGACAAATAAGGATGATGAGAATCCCACCAGACTAAGGAATGGAGGTATTGAGAAAATGAGGAGGGAGATGATCAAATCAATTCCATCATCTTATAGCCTACAGTTGAGGAGTTACATATTTGATTTTGATTGAATCAGATGAGAAAGGGAACACTATGATCCCTCTCAACTTTTCTTCTCTTTCTTTCCTTTTCCTTCTTTTTGTATCTTTATTTTATGGTTGTTATGACACAAATCCTTGTTTTTTTCCCGAGGGAAACCCTGGGGTAAGTTTGTGAAGCATGGGACATAAATCATCCTGCACATAGAGGCATTGGCCAACAAATCCCTCCCAAATATGTGGAGGACTCTACCTAGATTGTTAACTCTATATAGATATGAAGGTTTGAATTAAGTGTTGGTTATCATATACAAGCCACTCTTTTCAGTACGAATCTTCTCAAGTTGGAACTCCATCTCTCATGCATCCCAAATCTTTAATCCCATGGTTTGCACATTAATATACATAAATTTTGAATGGAGACCACCATATGAATCATGAAGGAATATGTTGAGATAATGTGCCATAGTTGTGAGTTATTATTGATAGGTAATTAGGGTGAGTTCTTAATGCCACTAATGTGTGAATATCAAGAATCGTCTGTATTATGGGAATCTTTATTATTAGTAATTATTAGTCACCGTCAGGTGTGCCTATTGAGTATATAAGGATGTGTCTTGTGTGGATAGTGAAAGACTATCTATCGTGTTTGTATCATTCTTCATTGTTCTATTGCAATCTGTCTTATTCCACCTCTTAGCTCTTTAAACGCATAACAATGATACTTTGGCTATCATATTGAAGAACATATTTCTCTTGTTCTTTGCCAATCACTCGTAACAATCTCGTTATCCATAACAAATTTTCATCATCTTCTATAGTAGCTTTAAAGAAGATGAAAAATAGAAAGACAAATGAGCTAGATGATATACCCATCGAAGTATGAAAATGTTTAGGGAATGAAGAATTTTTTTGACTTACATGTTTTTTCAATAAGACACTGAAGTCAAAGAACATGCCAGACAACAAAGAGAAAGTATTTTGATACCTTTATATAAGAACAAAGGAGATATACAAAATTGTATTAATTACAGAGGAATTAAACTGATGAATCAATAGAAAGAAGAGTAAGGTGGAAGACTAACATCTTGAAGAATCAATCTGGATTCATGCTAGGGCGGTCGACCATGGAAGCTATACATCTCTTGAGGAGATTTATTGACAACTATCAAGAAAAAAAACAAGATTTGCATATGCTGTTTATCAATCTTAAGAAAACTTATGATAGAGTTCCCAAGAGAGATCTTATGGAAAGTCTTAGAAAAGAAAGGTGTAAATGTATCAATTATCATACATTGACATAATAAAAAATATGTGTACAAATTCAGTGACAAGGGTGAGGACATCCGGAGGATTAATACAGGAATTCCCTATTACTGTTGAATTATATCAAGGTTCAACTTTAAGCCCTTATCTCTTTACCCTTATCTTAGATGAGCTCACCAGACATATCCAACAAGCAATTCCTTGGTGTTTATTGTTTGCGGATGATATCAGTTTGGCCGATGAGGAGGCGGCAACGATGGATGGACGATCACCGTGGAGAGAGGTGGTACATCGACGAAAAGTGGTGGCGGCGACGGTGAAAGTGGCGGTGACGGCAGTGGCGACGACTGCATGAGTCAAGTTGGTGGCGATGACGATGGCAGAGACGACGACGGTGGCGACGGTGATGTGGCCGGAGGGGGCGACAATGCCGGGGTTGGCGGAGTAAGAGTCGGTAGAGGAGGCGTCGACGACGGCGGCGGCAGCGGAGGTGGCGTCGACGACGACGGCGGCGGCCTCGACGATGATGGCCACGGCGGCGGAGGTGGCGGCAGCGACGACGCCGACGGTGGTCGCGACGACGGCTGTAACATCCGTTATCTGACGCGAAATTTATTTTTAATTGTAGGGTCGAGTCGCGATAGATTTTGATCGAGGCAGCGCGTTGTCGAGGTACAATGTTACTATGCCTAGGGTCGCGTTCGTTAATTTGTAATTTATCTCAGTTGTAGTGGTAGTGAAACACCTTTTATTTTAGCAGCGATGGGCGACAAAATTATTTATGTTTAAAGGTGTTAGCGTAGAGTGGGTTGCGTATTGCAAGATTTAATAGTTTTGGGGTGCCAATAGCAGGTCTCAACCCCCTCTCATGCGGTTAATATCCAAACCGCAGACCCGACGGTTTTAAAACCCGCAACCCTCTTTTTCACGGGAGAAAAGAAAACCGAAAGGCCGACACGCCCGTTTCGTTCTTTTCCCGCAAGCCGCCGCCGCCGAGCCCGATGTCTCCCGCTGCACTAGTCGACGACCTTCCCCGCTCCAGAACTCATTGCCGACTTCTCCTCCATCCTCTACGGGCGCCGGTGGGTGTTCTCCTTCCTTCCTTGGCCGTGGAAGAACTGATTTTAAATCCTAACCGATGGAAGTTGAAAAACGTTTGGTTCCGGTGAGTTCGTTTCCTCTCTTGTCTCTATTCCTTCATGGAAACCCTTCGATTTAGAAGTTAATCTAAACTAGGTTTTCATCCTCTTGCCCTAATTAAGTTTTGGAATACAGGATCCTCCGCGAAATTGGAATTGGGCGCATTGAGAGCCTCAATCACTCCCACGTAAAGGTAATACACTATGCTAGCCTTTTGATTTTTGTTACCCTAGCTTATTGGAATTTTTTCCAACGAAAACCCTAAGGGGAAAATGTGAAATTTAGGATTGTCTTGGGTTGCAGAATTTTGGTGGCCTTTGGGCAAGGTTCTGAAAGGCCATAGCAGTCGGATTTCCTTTTGAAAAACAAATATCGCCGCGCCGCACCACCACTATAAGGAAACCTAATCCCTGTTAGTTAGACGTAGCAAGAAATGTATTTTGTATACATATGTGTAGGTTTTGTACAAACATCATGACCATGCATAGAAAGGTGTGGTGGTAGAAAAACGGTCGCGAAAAATGTGTAGGATGACACCCTTCTCTAAGACCAAAGTAGTCAGATCGTGAACAGTATCGTTAGGTACGAAACCTTTACCCGTGTACGTAAGCTTGGAATTTGTCTAACCAAGGGCATGAATGTCTTTTCTAGTCGACCACGAGAAAGTCAATGGTCGCTCAGTAGTACACCAAAAGAGATGTCCCAAGCAGAGTAGCATCAGACCAAAAATGGTCAGTAAGCACACATAAGTCTTCTCGCGCTAGGTAGAGGCGCACTACCTTTCTCATAAGGCATATGGTACCCTATGAACAGTATAGTCTTGGGAGTTGACTTCCCTTTGAGACAGTTAGTGGATTCGAGACCGTGTCCGCACGACTCTAGAACAATTGAGTTCGTAAGATGGTCTTGGGTCGTCAGTTTCAAATGCGCGTTAGGAGCTACTCTGCCTAGAACCTTCCAAGTAGAAGTGCAAGATAGAAGCCACCTAGAACTCAAGTATAGACCTGACGTTAGACAGTACACTAGTTAGTGAATGCCGAGACTTGTGTTATTGAACTGAAAGTCACGAACATAGAACAAGTAGGTGTATTGACCAGGAAGTATTGTGAAAACATGCATAACATATAACATAAATGTTTTTAATGCACGAAACTATTTTCTAAAGACATGCATTCATCATATGAGAAAATGTTTTTAGTGTCACTAGGAGTTATTTTTCCTTACTCTGACCTCTCGTGGGCAATGTTTTTACAGGTGATCCAAGTGGGAAACTACGCCTAGGATGAGCGTTATGGTGACGTCAGTTTGTAGTGTTTTCCCATTCAGTTTTTCTTTACCTTCAACATATACTTGTAGCTATGGTTAATGTACCTTGTTAATGTTTTGTATGTCTTGTATCAGACTTATAATGTTATTTCAGATTTTCAGCCATTTCAATTCTATTCATGTTTAGTGGCTCTGTGAATCCAGATATGAGGTATGTGGTTACCCTTAATTTACTTCCTTAGCTTCCGTTGTAAGTTTTAAATTCTTAGTGGTTGCTTCTTTTTACCTGCTGCATATTAGTTTTAATAATGTTTCCTAGTTCTCTTTATATCGCTGACCCGGCCGGATGACTAATTATTGTAAAACTTGGAAGGGGTGTTATAACGGCGGCAGCGGCGGTGCGTCATGTACGACAGAGGACGGTGGTGGCACCATCATTGGAGGGGGAGGCGGCGAGTCCGGCTCCGGTGGTGGTGGTGACAGAAAAACCACCAACGAGTCGCGAGACATGCGGGGGGCATCGAGCTTGAGGTCGAGCTAAGCATCGACGTGGCCGGGGCGAGCCTCCCGATGAGCAATACGACGGTCCAGCTTGGCGAGGGTGGTGAGGAGCTCAATGCGGTTGGCAGCGCTAAGTGACATGATGAAAATAGGATAATTAATTAACTAATTAAATAATTAGGAGGGGATTAATTAAGTACAAAATCCATAGAGATGTCTTCGAAATTCCACCCTGGGATAGGAAGAGGCTGCAGTTTGCCTCCAGGTCTCTGACACTCCGCCTTTACCAACAAGCAAGTCTCGCACCTCCCTACAAAGTCTGCGACATCTCCCTTAAGTCCTGGCCACCAAACTGACTTCTTGAGGTCTGCATACATCTTTGTGCTGCCTGGATGAATGGAGTATCTGGAGTTGTGAGCTTCAAATAGTACGTCCTTCCGAAGATGGCTAACATCCGAGATGCACACCCTACCATCAAACAATAGTAAATCCTTCCGAATACTGAATTTCTTCTTCTGACCTGCCTGAGTCAGAGCCCAAATTTCTGACATCTTTGGATCCATAGGTAGAGCTGACCTGATCTTATCCTTGATATCACATGTAATTTCTATCCAACCCAAACTTGTAGGCCCAAAGCTAGAGCGTGGCACTATACGGATCTCTAATCTCTCTAACTCTTGCACCAGCTCCTTCTGCTGAGTAAGGAGAGAGTAACTCGATCCTCTACGACTAAGTGCATCAGCCACCACATTCGCCTTTCCTGGGTGGTACTGAATGGTCACATCATAGTCAGCCAAAAACTCAAGCCACCTACACTGCCTCATGTTGAGCGCCTGCTGCTCAAAAATGTACTTGAGGCTCTTATGATCTGTGAAGGCCTCACACCGTACACCGTAGAGGTAGTGCCTCCAAATCTTCAAAGCGTGGATGATATC
This sequence comes from Platanthera zijinensis, assembly GCA_039513925.1. Classification (NCBI taxonomy): domain Eukaryota; kingdom Viridiplantae; phylum Streptophyta; class Magnoliopsida; order Asparagales; family Orchidaceae; genus Platanthera; species Platanthera zijinensis. The sequence continues at coordinate 189,671,605 of CM077083.1, forward strand.
TGCTAACTCCAAGTCGTGCACTGGATAATTTCTCTCGTGGTTCTTCAATTGTCTGGAGGCAAAAGCTATAACCTTCCTGTGCTGCATGAGAACACATCCCAGACCCTGGCCTGAAGCATCACTGAAAATCTGAAAGCCATCTACGCCTAAAGGAAAACACAATATTGGTGCATCCGATAACCTGGTCTTCAGCTCCTCGAAAGAGGACTCGCACTCTGAGGTCCAACTAAAAACTCTTCCCTTCCTGGTAAGCATAGTCAAAGAAAGGGCTATCTTCGAAAAATCCTGAATGAATCTCCGGTAGTAGTCTGCCAAATCGAGAAAACTTCGGATCTCTGTTACCGACTTCGGCCTTGGCCAATCTCTGATCGCCTCAATCTTCTTTGGATCAACCGCAAGTCCCTCCTTACTAATCACGTGACCCAAGAATGCCACTTATGGAAGCCAGAACTCGCACTTAGAAAACTTGACATATAACTGATTCTGCCTAAGGGTGCCCAAAACTGCCCTAAGGTGTGTGACATGCTCTTCTTTGCTCCTCGAATACACTAGGATATCATCAATAAAGACAATAACAAATCGATCCAAAAACTCCCTGAATACCCTGTTCATCAAATCCATAAGGGCAGACGGAGCATTGGTCAACCCAAATGGCATGACCGCAAACTCAAAGTGCCCGTATCTGGTGCTAAATGCTATCTTCTGGATGTCCTGCTCTCGAATCCTCAACTGATGGTATCCCGACCTCAGATTTAACTTGGAATACGTGCAAGACCCCTCGAGTTGATCGAACAAGTCATCTATCCTTGGAAGAGGATACTTGTTCTTAATAGTAAGTTTATTTAACTCTCGGTAGTCGATGCACAGTCTCAAACTGCCGTCCTTTTTCTTCACAAACAGGACTGGAGCCCTCCATGACGACGTACTAGGTCCGATGAATCCCAGATCTAGTAACTCCTGCAACTGAATCTTTAACTCAGCCAACTCTCTGGGAGCCATGCGATAAGGAGCTTTAGCCACTGGTGCAGATCCAGGAATAAGGTCAATCTAAAAATCATTCTCTCTGGAGGGAGGAGCACCAGGTAGCTCCTCTGGGAACACATCTGGAAACTCACACACCACTGGTACTTCTTGCAAAATGGCTTTGGCTTCCGCATGCAATAATACAAAAAAGGCAGGACACCCTTTACTGACATCCCTCCTAGCTTTTACCGAAGAGATGATCAGCTTGGAGACTCCTTTCAAACCTCGGAAGGTAATCAAAGACTGATCAGGTCCTTCTAGCTGAATCTCCTTACTTCTACAATCTATCTTGGCATTCACGTCGGTCAACCAATCCATGCCCAAAATCAGATCAAACTCGACAATAGGTAAGAGGGACGCCTCCACCACAATTTCTACTTCTCCGAAAAGAACTGACGCCTGGTTTGCAGCACTGAGCCGTTAGGCATCATAACATCTAACAGAATCTGGTCGCTGAGGGCTTCTAGGCCAAGTTTGCGAGCAAAAGATTCCGCCATGAACGAGTGCGATGCACCCGTATCAAAGAGGACCTTCGACGACACACCATTAACTATGAGGATACCTAAATGCAAGTGTATATTATTATCTCATTTTAAGAGTTGTTGCGAGGTAGAATATATATTAGGACAAACTATTTACTAAAGTTTCAAACCTGTCACAACATCCTCCTGCTCCTTGGCCTCCTGCTGGCCAAGACCATAAGCTCGGGGCTGAACTAAACCATGTCCTGCAGTTGACTTCGGATCAGCCACCACCACTGCCTTCCCTTTATCGATCCCACTTGAACCACCATGCTCGTAATCCGACTGAAGATCAAGTTACAGTACACAATTTAAATTTTCCAAAAAGAAATCCTGAATGAGAGAAAATTACCCAGCGTATGATCATATTACCTGATTACCCGCATACTCTGGGCAATTTCGAGCGATGTGCCCAGCTCTCTGACACTTGAAGCAGACACCTGAAGAAGCCAAACATTCTTCATGGTGGTGGCAATTGTATTTGGAGCAAAGGGGATAGTCTCTGGGCTTGCTCCCAGATTGATTGCCCTACTTGTAATCCGACTTCCGCTTTTTTTTCCAACGGTCCTTTGACTGATTCTTATCCTGCTGAGCCGGTGGTCCACCTTGAGGCCGCTTGGTGCAAAAACTATCGCGCCTCTGCACACGCTGCTGATCCGCTTCTAACCTTTGTGCTGTATCCACCAAACTCCTATAATCGGCGTTGACCATGGTCATCAACGACTGCCTCAATGAGTCTCGTAGGCCATCCACAAAACGGCTGCACCTCTCAGCCTCATCTCCCTACATTGTGCCCGCATAACGAGATAAGTGAGTAAGTTCTCGCTCATACTCGACCACTGACTTATCCCCTTGGAAGTGCCTGAGATACTTCTCTTGGAGACCTCGTCGAGCAGAAGGGGGCACGAACCAACTCGCAATAGCCCTAGAAAAATCGTCCAAGTAAACATATCTGCTGTACGACCTGGTAAGGAAAATGTCACACTATAAGTTAAAACTTTCTTAAAAACGAGGGAATTTAACTTTAAGTCTTACCTGCAGGGTCATCTGCCATATACTTTTCCCACCAAACCTTTGCCTCACCCCGAAAAAGGAAAGCTGTCAGCTGAACCTTTTTTATTTTCTGGACGTGCTATGACATTCAGCAAATCTCTGGTGTTCGCGATCCAGTCGTCGGTGTTCATCGGAGTTCCATCTCCACTATAGTTGGAAGGGTGGAGGTCTCTAAAATCCCTCAAGTAACGGTCCAGACCGACCTCCACAACTACAAGTGCAAGGACTGGTGCTGGAGCGGGAACCGGAATCCCTGCAGCCAGCCCTCTCTGAAACTCCAATAATGCAACCGCTACTGCCTTGGCAATCTGGGCTGCCAAATCAGTAGGTTCTACTGCTGCTGGTGCGGGTGGCGCAGGGGGCGCATTAGCTTACCTCATGGTTGAATCAGGAGCAGTACACTGACGTGAGGGTTCCCCTGGTTCGCTGTCTCGAGGTGCCTAAAGGACATAAAAAAGGAATTATTAATACCCATGATATATCTGAAAACAAATCTAACACTGAAGGTATTAACGCGCATCCGTGAAAACTAAGAGTTAGACAAACTCGATGACTCTACTAACGTGAGTTTTCTTTTAACACAATCCTATGGCTCTGTGCATTTTCTAGGTCCAGGGATCCTATGGCTCTGATACCAATTTGTAACACCCCAACCAAGTTTAACAGGAATCAGCAGTCCGACTGGGTCCGCGAAAATAAGTAAACTAAGTAACGGTATATAAATTGGTATAAAGCAGGTAAAAGTAATGAAAGTGCTAAAGCAAAGACTTACAGCGGAAAAGTGAAGAAATTCTAAGGTTAAAAGTGTACATGACAAGCTGAATTCACAGAGCCAATTATAACTGAAATATAACACTAAGAAATTAAATCACTGTCAAACTGAAATAACTGATATACCAAAGCACGAGTGAAGTACTATAATACAATTGTCTGTAAATATAAACAAATTACAACAACAGTGGTGTAACTGAACAAATTGACGACTGAAGACTAAGCCGCTTATCCCAAGCGGATCCCCTGACCTTAGCTCCCTGTAAAAACAAGTTCCAAATGGGTCAGACCCACTGAAGAGTAAGGAAAAACTACTCTCTCCAGCCACACTTAAATATATTATAAATGAATATTACTAGAATTTAAAATGTGCATGATTTTTCTAACAATGACTTGGTACTTGAGCTCATGATCAGACGTATAATCGACCTTCGGTGTGTTCTGACACACCCTTTTCTTAACTGTTTAGGTCGTTGAGATCGGAAGTTTTAGAAATGTGATTTGTAAGCTTCAACAAGTTTCAATACTATCTTACTAAATCTCGTCCCTAACGACGACTGTGCACAAACTTGTAACTGGAGTCTGAGCGGCAAACCTGATGGTGCCCTGATCTGGATGTCCCTCAAGTGAACACAGACTCCTATCTGAGGAGTTAATATCTGTAGTAAGGGTTATCAACCCTGAGCTTGAAATTCTAGTAGTGGCCTATTGGCCCTGAGAATACGGTGGTGTGCATCCACCTGAAACACGAGGGAAATCCTTCCTCGCCACTTTTCTGAATTTAACTTAGGCAGGTGTTCAGTGAGTCAAAACACGGAGTAGGACTCTAGTTAAATACACTGGGCTTAAGATTTTCATGACACTGAATCTGCTAAATTAATCCTAAGCGTATACATACCCCTTTGACCTGATTCAAACTATAGGAACTTGTAATTTCTAAGTGCATATACCAACATCGTTAATACATGAATTAAACATAATCTGAAATATTATATTGAAGGAGTAGAGTTTCTTACAACGATGTTTCGACGTTCGTACACGCGTCGAGGCGACATGATCCTTTTTTTAAAAAAAATGTCCACCACTAAGTCTTTAACTTCAATGTCCACCAAAATCTGAAATCCAACAGTAATCCTATTTTAAACGTTTTCCCCCTTAGGGTTTTTGGTGGAAAGTCTCAAAATGACAAAAATATAAATTTGAACAACTTACGAACAACAAAATGGTGTAATACCTTGATCTAAGAGCGATTAGGTCCCAAAATAGGCGATAAATTTCTGATTACGGGAGACCGAGTACTTCAATCCCTGATTAGGACAAGAGGAAACGAAGAGGTAATCAAAATCAGCCTCCAACTAACACAATTTCCCCTAGGAAAGGAAAATAACAAGGAACAGAACTCACCAAAACCAAGGTGGTGCTCAACAAAAACTTTTCTCCGTTCGGGCTAGGGATGCATCCGAAAATTTCAACCGCACGTGGAAAGAGGGCGAGAGAGAGAGAGACCGTCGGAGTCCACCGAGGAGAAGGAAAAACCGACGCTGAGTTCCGGCGAAGGAGGAGTGGTCGGCTAGGTCTTCGATTCCTTGCGGTGCGGCTGCGGGAGACGGAACGCGCGAACAGGCGAAATGCGCACAAGGAAACTACCGCTCGGCTTAGAGGGTTTCGGGATAAATAGGAAGGCACTGTTTGGAGTTGCGGTTTCTATTCTTACTCACGGTTTCATAACCGTGAACCAGCATTAGGGGGGGGGGGGAGTCCCCCTTTTTTTGTTACTACATATTTATTTATTTATATGTTAAACTACTACCGTGGAAGGAGTATTTATTAAAAAGAAAGTTACCCACAAATCCTGTCGGCTCGATTAATTATGCTCGCGATTGGACCCTGAAATTTTAATTTATGCGCGACGTCAAAATCTGGGATATTACAGGGTTTGTGTTGGACGGAGAAGACGATGAAGAAGCTCCAGAACAGTAGGTGGCGGCAGTGTGGTGCAGTGGAAGAGCCGGGAGGTGCGGAACGTGGCACGGAGGGAGGAAAGTCGACGGAACCGATGGACCAGAGGGGAGGAAGGAGCCTCTGATACCAAGTTGTTACGAGCTAAGGATTCCTCTGATACCAAGTTGTTACGAGCCGAGGATTGTGGGGAAGGAGGCAGAGATACAATGGGGTTAAACCCTAGAATGAGGAAGGAGATGAGAAGAACTAGAGAGAGAAAGAAAATCTTGAGAGAGAAAGAGAAGAGCTAGAGAGAGAAAAAAGAAGCTTGCTAAATTTCTTGCATAACTTACATGACCCCAAGAGTTCCTTTAAATAGAACTCATAATGGTTTAATCGTAAATACAATCATAGACGCGCGAATATAAAAATACTACGACGCTAAGGCTACAACTCGATAATAACGACTTGATACAACACGACTTAACATAATAATAGTAATATAACACACGATAACTGACGGCAGATCTGTAACACAATGTTTGTTTGTTGGGCATTTGCTGCTCTATTCATAGATAGAGAAGGAATGTTGTGGTTGGAGTTGCTTGAAACCCAGTGTAGAAAGTTGCATTTTTATCCATGTCATTTATTCCTCTTCTTCTTTCTCAAGACAAAAAACAACTTTTCTGAATCTTGATATCCTAGATTTGTTTTTACTGTGAACCAAATAAACTATGCTCTGGTACCAACTTGATCTTAATTTACCTTATTATTGTAGTGAATCCTCAGGATAAATGATTAGATGTGGTTAAATAAAGATTCTTGATTATTTAAGGTTCCTTATTTATAAGATAAATTAGTAGGATACTTGGTTATTTTTTTCAAGAAAACAAAGAAATTTGACTTTCTTGGTAGTTTCTTGATTGATTCTTGGCGGATATTAATGCAATGGTCTGGCAATTTATTATAATTTGTTTGCATAGCACTTAAAAAATTTATGTAGAGGTGAGTGAAATATTGAAAAGTTAACATCATATTAATAATCAGGATGCCAAAAAGCTTTAAGGAGCATAATTTATGAAAAATGAGTTTTAATGCAAAATATCAAACAACAAAGTGAAATGTGAGAATACTAAGCACATAATTGGACTCATGACATGAAATTACTTAGGGAATGACATTTTGTTTGATGAAAATAGAGTTGTGAAAAAAATTTAATTCCGGGACATTGTTGAGAATTTGGAAAATTCGAGGCCGAATTTGAAATCAGGACATCAAAAACCCACATGATTGCATATTTATTATTCCATTTTGTGAATGGGGCGACAAATGACAGGGAGGGGTACCTGGCGGCCAGAACGAGGCGGCACCACTATTAGTGGCGCGCAACAGGAGCGTGCGACACTTGACAAGTGATGGGATGTATATAATAATAATCTATTATTAATATAATATTTACAAAATATAGAATCTATTTTTAAAATTTTAATAATTAATTTATAATATGATTTTTAACAAACATAATTTTATTAATTTAATATTTAAAATATATAAAATGTAAATTTACTTTAATTCTATTTAATGATTAATTTATAGTATATATTTTATTTTTTTAATGTAATTAATATAACAACATCAATACTCAAGCCTTATCCCACTATAGTGGGGTCGGTTATATGGATTCTTTGTCGCCATTGCGCCCCTATCTTTAATCGTAATTTCACTAATGCTTAAGTAAATCATGTATTTTCTTATAATTTTATTCTAAGTCTTTATTGGTCTATCCCTCCCCCGTTTAACATGCCTAGTGACTAAACTCTCACAATGCATAACAAGTGCTTCTAATGGTCTTTTTTGTACGTGTCCAAACCATCTTAGTCGAGCTTCTTTGCAATTGGTGCCACTCCTATCTTATCCCTGATACATTCATTCCTAATTTTATCCAATTTCGTGTGCACACACATCCACCTAAGTATCTCATCTCTGCAACTCCTATTTTTTGCTAATATACACAATTCACTGCCCAACACTCCGAACCATAGAGCATCACTGGCCTAATTGCATTACGGTAAAACTTACCTTTAAGTTTTAATGATACTTTACAATCACATTAGATCCCTGACGCGCCTCTCCACTTCAACCAACTTGCTTGGATTCTATGTATCACATCTTTATCAACACCTCCCTTCTTTTGAACTATCGATCCAAGATATTTAAAGCACTCACTGCGGGAAATATCTTTATCACCCAACTTAATAACAAAGTCATCCGTCCTTCTTGCACTGCTAAATTTAAGTTCCATATACTCCGTCTTTATCCTGCTCAACTTAAAACCCTTCTTTTATAAAGTGTCTCAACAAGATTCAAGTTTCGCATTTACACCCTCGTTCGTCCCATTGACCAAAGCGATATCATCCGAAAATAATAAACATTAATATATTGCTTGTTGGATATGTCCGATGAGCTCATCTAAGATAGAGGGTAAAGAGAAAGGGCTTAAAGCTGAACCTTGATACAAGCCAACAGTGATAAAAAATCCCTGTATTAATCCTCCAGATGCCCTTACCCTCGTCACTGAATTTTTATACATATCTTTGATTATGTCAATGTATAATATATTTACACATTTCTTTTCAAAGACTCTCCATAATATCTCTCTTGGAACCCTATCATAAGCCTTCTCAAGATCGATAAACAACATATGCAATTTTTGTTTTCTTTCTCGATAATTATCAACGAGTCTCCTCAAGAGATGTATAACTTCCATGATCGATCACCCTGTTATAAATCCAAATTGATTCTCCAAGATGTTAGTCTCTTGAGTTACTCTTCTTTCTGTTACTTGTTCCCGTTGTTTCATGGTATGATTTATTAGTTTAATTTCTATGTAATTAACATAAATTTATATATCTCCTTTATTCTTATATAATGGTATAAGGATATTTTCTCTCTATTGGTCTGACATACTCTTTGACTTCAGTATATTATTAAAAAACATGAAGTCACAAAATTCCTCTTTTCCCCAGGCATTTCCATACTTTGATGAATATAATGTCTTTCCTAACCGTCTTTTCATTTTTCAGCCTTTTAGAGCATTATTTACCTTCGATACTTAAATTTTACGATAAAATGTTATGTTCTATACTCCTCCGACATTTACTTAACTCTTTTAAGTTCAGTTCACTGTCTTTTGTTTCATTATAAAGTTGATAAAAATATCTTTTCAATTGCTATTTAATAGTCACATCATCCACCAAAACTGTATATGTTTCATCTTTTATGCATTTAACTTGCCTTAAATTTCTTGTCTTCCTTTTTCTAGCTCAAATAATTTAATATATGTCATGCTCTCAATATTTGATATCTAGTTGCTTATAAAATTCTTCATAAACTTGATTTCTTTCCTTACTTACTGGCTTACTGCAAGTTTAACTTCTTTCTTCGTGACTATATATCTTGCCAAAGTTTCATCATTCCTACAAGCATAGAATGTTTTATAGCTGTTGCTTTTTGCCCTCACTTTGTCTTGCACTTTCTCTTTTCACAACCAATATTTTTTTATTTGTGGGCGCACGACCTTTTATTCCTCCAAGTACGTTCTTTTCACTTATTCTTAAATGTGAATACATAACTCCTATGAGACATTAGAATCAACATAAGGGTCATCAACTAGTTGTTCCATAATTATTGTTTTGAAAGCAACATGTTTTTCCATCTCCAAGTTCCACCATTAAATTTTTGACAACGTTTTTGTTCTTATCTGAAATTTATTATATTTTATTTACCGGTCTAACATCACTAACTTATGTTGTATTATCAAACTTTCTCCTGGTATGACTTTGCAATATTTACAAATTATTTATCCATTTTGCGAGTCATAAAATAATCAATTTATGACTTATTTGGTTCATTTTTAACCGTAATTAAATGTTCTTTTCTTTTCATAAAAAGACTTATTTTTCACAGTTAGCTAATGTGCTATGACAAAATCTAAAATAATTTTTTCATTTTCATTTTTTTTTCATATCCAAATTCTCCATGACAGCGATCGAGACTCATTGACAAATACCGAGAAAAAAAACAAGATTTTCATATGCTGTTTATCGATCTTGTGAAGGCTTATGATAGAGTTCCAAGAGAAATCTTATGGAGAGTCTTAGAAAAAAAGGTGTAAATGTATCATACATTGTCATAATCAAAGATATGTATACAAATTTAGTGATAAGGGTGAGGACATCTGGAAGAGTAACACAAAAATTCTCTATCACTATTGGCTTACATCATGGTTCAGCTTTAAACCCTTATCTCTTTACCCTTATCTTAGATGAGCTCACCAGACATCCAACAAATAATATTTTGGTGTTTATTATTTGCAGATGATATCGTTTTGGTCAATGAGACGCGCGGGGATGTAAACACAAACCTTGAATCTTGACGAGACACTTTAGAAAAGAAGGGTTTTAGGTTGAGCAGGGCAAAAGATGAAGTATATCAAGCTTAAATTTAACAGTGCAAGAAGGACAGATGACTTCGTTAATAAGCCGAGTGATCAAGATATTTCCCGTAGTGAGTGTTTTAAATATCTTGGATCGATAGTTCAAAAATATGAAAGTATTGATAAAGATGTGACACATAGAATCCAAGCGGGTTGGTTAAAGTGGAGAAGCGCATCAGGGATCTTATGTGATCGTAAAGTACCATTAAAACTTAAAGGAAAGTTTTATTGTACCGTAATTAGACCAACGATTCTCTATGGTTTTGAGTGTTTGGCAGTGAATTGTGTGCATGAGCAAAAAATGGGAGTTGCGGAGATGAGAATGCTTAGGTAGATGTGTGGGCACACGAGACTGGATAAAATTAGGAATGAATGTATCAAGGATAAGACAGGAGTAGCACCAATTACAGAGAAGATACAAGAAGCTCGATTAAGATGGTTTGGACACGCACAAAGGAGACCATTAGAGACACTTGTTAGGCGTTGTGAGAGTCTAGTCACTAGGCATGTTAAATAAGGGAGGGGTAGACCAATAAAGACTTGGAATGAAACTATAAGGAAAGACATGATGTACTTAGGTATTAGTGAGATTATGACTAAAGATATGACACAATGGAGACAAAAAATCCATATAGCCGACCCCACTATAATGGGATAAAAGGTTGAGTGTTGTTGTTTGTTTTTGTATCCAAATTCTCCATAAATGGTTGTATAATATGTATTTTCCTCCAATATATATTCATTTAAGTCTCCTTCTATGTAAATTTTCTCTCTTTGTGATATTTCTCTTACTAAATCATCAAAGTTTTCTCAAAATTGCATTTGAGTAGCTTCACTTAATACTACTTGTTGCGCATAAACACTGATCACATTAATAATTTTCTTTTTAATGATCAATTTAAGAGTTAAGATTTTATCACCTTTTCTACTTACCCCAACAACTTCATGTCTTTAAGTAGTATCCACAAAAATATCTACTTCATTGCTTGTTTAATTTTTTCCTCTGTACAATACTTTAAAACCTGAATTGTCTAAAAAATTCAGCTTTCTCGCTGATCCATCTAGTCTCTTGCAAACATAAAATATTTATTATTCTCTTAATCATCGTATCTAATTCTTCCATCGCCTTTCCATTTAGCGCACATATATTCTAACTTTTAAACCTAAGTTAGTCACAAATACTACGATGTATTTTCCTAGGACGTCTAATATGTGAGGACTTGTGTTTATTTAACACTACACCAAAATCCTCTTGGAGGTACATCGATCCTTGCTAAGACGCCGCATTCAGATCATACAACGAAGATTCTTGCATATTTAACACTACACCCAAGTCCTGAGTTTAGTTGTTCTTCCCAAGATGTCGCATTCGGACTATACGACGCATTCTTAAGGGGAACAATCTAGGTTTTGCACAATTTCTCAAATAATCTATATTCATAAGGATGATTAAATTTTATGTTGACCGTCTACCTAACACAACCCTCACCATTTTTCATCTGGGTGGCTAATTTTATTAATATAATGTTTATAGATTTATTATCTTATAAACATAAATAAAATTGTTAGTATAAACATATTCTTTCAAACAACAATGCAAACACATTTTTTCTAAACAATTTCAGTGATTTTCCGACCACTCTGCAAAACAGTTAATTTTTCACCACTATTTCTCACAACTGCTTCTCCTAGCACTATAGTTGAGCCAAACAGAGCCTGAGGATTAAGTGTTTTCTGTTTCTGAAGAATTCTATTTTGCATTTTAGAATACAAAAATTAACTTAGGTTGTCTATCTTTCAAATAGTGAAATAAATTATTATTATAACGAATGCAATGGGAAGGATCATAAAGTAACATCAGTCTGTACTAAGGTATTGGAAGGGATTTACAGAGGCATAAAACAAAAAGCTGTTGTAGAAAGGGTAGAGTTGATATTCTGATGGGGATCGGCTGCGCGGACCCATGCGAAGCACGAGTTTTGTGGCCGTTTGTCCATCTTCTATATATGGCATCTTCGGATCGACGATCCTACTACATGGATGCGTCCGGATTGACGTTTCGATATTTTCATGTATTTATTTTTTTATTTTTTTTGTTTTATTTAGTGAGATCAGACAACCATCGCGTACCACCAATCGTAGCCATTCAAGATGGTTGCCCTAAATCATGTTTATTATAAATAAGAGGGTAGGGGTAACCGTCATAGCTATTGCATATTTTGGAGAACTCTATTCTCGGAATCCGACGATCCCCACATAGTGACGACTCCATGAGGGTGACCACTCCTTGGTGGTTTCCTGCATCCGAAGGTATTCCCCATCCATAACCTTCATTTTACCCTCCCAAAACCCTAGCCACACCCTCAAACACCCCCAAATCCCCAGCTGAAGCCCTCCCTCGCTATTAAAATTTGCTAATGTGTTATGACAAAGTATAAAATGGTCCTTCCGTTTTCATTTCTTTCTCCATGCCCAAATTTCCCATGGTTGTATAATCTTTATTTTCATTCCCTATATGTCCATTTAAGTCTCCTCCTATGAAAATCTTTTCTCTTTGTGGGATTTTCCTTACTAAATCATTTAATTTTTCCCAAAATTGTATTTTAATAGCTCCACTTAATCCTACTTGTGGCGCATAAGCACTGATTACATTAATAATTTCTTTTCCTATGATCAATTTAAGAGCTAAGATTCTATCACCTTACCTACTTATCCCTAACAATTTCATCCCTCCAAATAGTATCCACAATAATACATATTCCATTACTTATTTTATTTTTTCCTGTGTACAATAATTTAAAACATAAATTGTCTAAAAATTTAGCTTTCTTATCCACCCATCTAGTCTCTTGCATGCATACGATATTTATCTTTCTCATAATCATCATATCTACTACTTCCATTGTTTTTATCGTTTGCGTACATATATTCTAACTTCAAACCTAAACCAGCCACAAATCCTACGATATATTTCCCCAAGACGTCTGATATGTGAGGACTTTTCTCTATTTTCCACTACATCCAAGTTCTCTTGTAGGTGCAACAGTCCTTGCTAAGACGCCGCATTTGGATCATATGACGAGAACTCTTGTATATTTAACCCTACACACAAGGCTTGAGATGTAGCTATCCTTGTTAAGATGTTGCATTCGGACCATACGATGCGTTTCTTAGGGGGAACAACCTAGGTTTTGCACAATTTCTCAAATGATCCATATTCATAAAGGTGATTAAATTTTATGACGACCGCCGATCGCCTACTTAACACAATCCTCCATTTTTCATCCGGGTGACTAGTTTTATTAGTATAATATTTATAAATTTATTATCTTATGAATATAAATAAAATTGTCAATATACACATTCTATTAAACAACATTGCAAACGCTTTTTTTCTAAACAATTTTAGTGATTTTACCATCGCTCTGCAAAACAATTAATTTTTTCACCACTTCTTCCCACAACTTAAGCTATAGTTGAGCCAAACAGAGTCTGAGGATGAAGTGTTTTTTGTTTCTGAAGAATTCTATTATGGATTTTAGAATACAAAAAACAACTTAGGCTGTCTATCTTTCAAAGTGTGAAATAAATTATTATTATTATTATTATAACGGATGCATGTGATGGGAAGGATCATAAAGTGACTTCAAGCTGTACTAAGGTATTGGAAGAGGTTTATAGAGGGATAAAGCAAAAAGCTGTAGTACAAAGGGTATAGTTGACATTCTGTGATTTTGATGGGGATCGACGATGCGGGCCCGCGCTGTAGCCTGTAGCACGAGTTTTTGGGCCGTTTGGCCACCTACCATATATGGAATCTCCGGATCGACGTTCCGACTCTGCTGATGCGTCCAGATTTACGTTTCAATATTTTCATGTATTTATTTTATTTAGTGAGATCAGACAACCATCGTGTACAGCCAATCATAGCCGTCTAAGATGGTTGCCCTAAATTATGTTTATTATAAATAAGAGGGTAGGGACAATCGTCATAGCTATTGAAGATTTTGGAAAACTCTATTCCCAGAATCCGGCGATCCCCACACAATGACGACTCCGTGAGGCCCTAGATGACGAATCCTAAGTGGTTTCTTGCATCCCTAAGGTATTCCCCATCCATAACTTTCATTTCCCCATCCCAAAGCCCTTGCCACAACCCCCAAACACCCCCAAAGCCTCAGCCGAAGCCCCTCCCTACTTCCTTTTTTTCTCTATTTTCCTCCCTGCTGTCCTCTACAAGATCCTGCCCAGCACATCCCAAGATCTCTCAGATTTGGTTTTATGTTTTCCACCTCGCTACCCTCTCCAAAGCCCGCCCAATAGCAGCCAAATCCGACAAGATTTGGTCCCCCTACAACCACCCCACTCCCCCCTTGCCACCGCCCAACACCCTTGCTGCCACCCCCTTATCTTCAGCCCCCCCTCCCAGGAATGCCCAAATCTGTGCCCTTCAACAACCCACATCCTTGTCCAAACATCCCCCACTCATATCCCCTCTACCAGCCCAAGATTCAGCCATTCCCCCACTCTGGCACCCTGTTTCCTGCCACCATACAAAACCGTACTGCAATTGTCTCCTCCCGGACAACCACCAAGCACTCGTGAATCCCCGGATCTCCACGTTATAGCCTCCCCCTACTTCGTGAGTATTGTTATTGTTGTATGGATCTTTGTTCTCATTTTTAATATATGGTATTGTGATTTCATCATCGCTTGGATCTATAGTATTGTTGTTGTTTGTTCTGGATTATTTGCGTGGTTTGCAGGAACTATTCACCGTATTCTCTTGCTTTGACCCTCCACGTGGAGGAAAACCAAATTTTGCTTTGCCCTAAAGAATTACTTTATTCTTGCTTAAATTGTCTTGTGCAATTTAAATTTTATTGCTATGATTTGATCCCTCCATCAGACTTGATCCCTCCATCAGACTTGATCCCTCCGTCAGATTTGCACGTGTGTCGCATTTAGCCGTTAAGAGAATCAGTTATTTCCACGACACTGTCCCTAGGGTTGCATGCTATTCGCACATCCACATGTCCCACCCTTCATTAGATGGTGTGTAAGTTCATTGCAGTTGTTGCATGAATGTTCGCATTGCATGTGTTAGGGAATCACTTATCCGCCACCTATAAATTCGTCCTGCATACATTCTTATTTATCCTATTACATTGAATTCTATTAGGTCTTTGTGAATGCTGGCTATTTTATCTTAAATACATGATTGCTTGCTTTTGTTTTTAAGGTTGAATTTTAAATATCTAAAGAAACTCTTATTGTAGTGACTGAACTTTGATGATATGGTTCTTCAGATGGTTGTGGTGCTCAAAAAGTTAACTTTTGGTGCTTTGCTTTCCCCATCCGAGGCATCTGAGGAATTTCGCATAGGAATAATTAAATGCTTGAAAGCCATGCTTCTCCGGATTCAACCTTGCTTCGTTGTATCTTGCTCATGTAAGGGAATTTTCTTTGTTCCCACGATGGCCATCACATTGGAAAACTGTTTTCCTAACCCAGCGTATTATGAAGAACCAGAAGAATGCTTATTATCATTTCTTCAATCAAAGGATGCTTCTGCTGCAGTAGGTCACTGGCTATCACTTCTTTTCCAGGTAAAGTGAGTAAGGGCTTCCTGAATATTTTCGACATTAATTGTATGGAGGTTTGCTAGCCTGCGTTGGTGCTGTTAGTTGTGCTTAAATATACTCATTTTCTTGGTAGTTGTCTGCTTTTTTCCTCACTTATTAGCTGCAATTTCAGCAATAAATTTACAGGCAGGGATCCTGTGTTCTTACATTAGTATGTTTTGATGTTCTGTGAAGGTTGCAGAGGTGGAAGTTGCTAGAGGGCATTGTGGAAGTGCAACTCTTCGGAAAGAGGCATTTCTTACACTTCGTGTGCTTGTTGCTAAGGTAAGTGAGAATCCAGGATGCCTCAAAGTAGGACTCAAATACACACCCTGTCATGCGCACGTGCACAACAGAGAACCAACACTTTCATTGGTGATTATTAATTGATCACTATTTATCCTCAATATACACTGTCGTCAGCTTTATTGATTATGGAGCTTCATGTTTTTACCGTTGCATCAGGAAAGTATCTTTCTTTGTCTATGTTTATTAGTAGATTTTTGATGTGTATACACTTCCCTCAGATGAGTGGTACATATACCATCTCTCGGGCAATCCGCACAATGGAAAGGATTTGGGGTCGTCTCTCCAAGCTTCCCGTTTATTAATATTGTCTTGTTAATTAGGATTATATCTTTATGTAATTTGTTTTTCCAATGATATTTTGGCAATTTAACTATGAGAGTGTTCTCTCCCTATATAAGGGAGTATATGTGAGTATGAGGTTTTATCTTGAGAAGTTTTTGTAAGATCTCTTGGAGAGCAACACTTAGGGCCAATCAACCCTCAAGAGTGTTGACTCAAGCATGTTCCACGAGTTTGTATTTCTTTATAGAACTGTGCAATCTTCAGTTCATCTTTGTACCAGTTTCCAATAAATTTTATGCATATTTGGTGGCTGTTATTTGATTGTACCATATGGAAAATCATGGAGATCATGACACTGGATCTCTAACACTAAATCCAAAGCAAATAAATTTACCATTTGACAATGCTTTCAAGTCAAGCATCTGTCTGCCAATCATTCATAATCACTGTGGTTGTAAAGAACTTTGTGGCCTATGTACACCTATGAAGCACCGACACTTCAAAATGCCCAGCGTGTCGGTGTCGGACTCTCCGACACTCTTCCGACTCTCCGACACTCTCCGACACTCGTGTCGGAAGTCCGACACGCTGTCTCACGTGGGACTTGCGTGTCCCGCTCAATCGGACACGCGTGTCCCTCTCAATCAGACACGCGTGTCCCTAAACTAGCTACTCACGGTGAGGCGGGAGGTATTTGTCTTGGAAGTGCAATTTTGTGAAAAATATTTTACAAGTTCATATACAAGAGTGAAAACACATTTATTAATCCTTGGTCGAAAAGGAATTGGAAAGTGTGTAAAAGTCTTAAGGAGTGATCTATTTGAGATGAAAAAACTATAAGGAGAGGTAATGTGTTAATGTTCTATCATTTTTTGACCTTTGGTTAAATTTTGCATTTGAATATTTGATGAGTAATATTTAAACATGTCTTAGTTTATTTGAAAATTTGTTATTTGTTCATTTTTAATTTTTTGTTAAATGTTTTAGGATTTTCATAATTATAAAAAATAAATATTTAATATACATGTCCCAGCGTGTCAAAATGTGATATTTTTTTAGAATTTACGAGTCGCGAGTCGTGTCGCGTGTCGGTGTCGGTGTAACATAGATGTACACTATTGAAGCAGTACCATCTCCTTCTTTTGTTCCAACAAACCTAGTTGATTTCCTTTCTCAAATCTGAGTTGTTTAGAGTGTAGATTTGAAAATTTCAGAGCCATCTATAATTACGTATATCTATTTCAGAGATATTTTTGTTGTCTGATCTGTTTCTATGTGTCCGTTTATTACTTCAATGGCATTAGCAGATGTGCTTGTATTTAAAACATAATGTTGTAAATACTATTATGTGTTTTACATGTCTAATTTTTATTTAGTCCGTTTCTATTTTTTGAGGGCATTTAAGTAATCTTAGGTGAATGCTCTTCCTATGCATACATACTTCTCGTGATAATGAAAACCCTAGGTGATTGTTATTTTCAAATTTCAAGTATTAAAGCACTCGTTGGAATTGTGACATAGCTCCCTTCCATTTGTTCGTCTTCTTCATTGCAGCCAATGACACTTCAAGGATTCAATCTCTTGCATTGCTTGATCGATTTGACAGAATCAACCCTTTGTGTGATTGGCATTGTCTTCTCTCTGCTTCTACGATGGATTCACCGGTCTTTGTTGAAGAATGGAGTAAACCTTGTATATACTTATTGAAGAACAAATTAAAAGTATGAGTACAAATATATAGAGAGGAGAGAAAGAGTAATCCCTTATACAAGATGTGAGACTATTACATGAGAAAGAGGAAGATCTATAATGGGCCTCTAAATGGGCCTTTACAAGGTGTTTCCTTACTATTTTCTAACACTCCCCCGCAAGCTGGAGCGTACAAATCGTAGGCGCCAAGATTGGATAAGAACTGATAGTATAACGATTGAGAGAGAGCTTTAGACAGGATGTCAGCCACTTGTCCTGTAGCGGGAACGTGCTCCAATTCTATCTTCTTTGATTGAACTTTTCTCGAATGAAGTGACAGTCAACTTCAATATGCTTTGTTCGTTCGTGAAAGACTGGATTCTTGGCAATATGTATCGCAGCTTGACTGTCACAAAATAAGGTTGTCGGAGATGAGAGTTTGAGTCCCAAATCATTAAGAAGATTTTCAAGCCAGGTTAACGCAGATACGACAACAGCCATAGCCCGATACTCGGCCTCAACAGAAGATCGAGCAACAACGGTCTGCTTCTTGCTACGCCAGGTAATAAGGTGTCAACCGAAGTATGTGCAAAAACTAGTTGTGGAATGCCTATCTTCAAGAGAACCTGCGTAGTTGGCATCAAAATACACAACAAGAGATAAAGAGGTATATAATTTGTACACAAGTCCTTGTCCCGGAGCGGTCTTTAGATATCTGAGAATGTGCTCAACGGCTTGGAGATGAGATATCCGAGGAGCAAACATAAAACGACTCATAAGCCCCACAACAAATGAGATGTCAGGTCGAGTAACTGTAAGATAAATCAACTTCCCCACCAAGCGTCGATAGTATTCTGGATTTGTAAGCAGTTGGTCAAAATCAGAGCCATGTGCAGAATGCTTGTGATTTACATCCATAAGAGTGTCCGCAGGTTTGCACCCTGAGTAGCCAGCATCTTGAAGGAGGTCAATACAGTACTTTCGTTGGGATAAGACGAGACCATCAGGTCGTCTTGCGACCTCAAGCCCAAGGAAGTATTGAAGATTTCCCAGGTCTTTCGTCTGAAATGTTGAGTTCAAATGTTTCTTGATTTGTTGTATCCCTGCAGAGTCTTCGCCAGTAATTAAGATATCATCAAAATACACCAGGAGAATCACACTGTCTGTTGACTGATGACGGACGAAGAGGGAGAAGTCAGCCGAGCTCCGTGTAACCAACTTCGCGAACAACCTTGCTGAATTTCTCAAACCAAGCACACGAGGACTGTTTGAGACCATATATAAACTTTCGGAGATGACATACATGAGACTCCCCCGTGGTCTCAAACTCGGGAGGTTAGTGCATATAAATTGTTTTCTACAAATCACCATTGAGAAAGTTGTTTTTAATATCCAATTGATGTAGGGACCATTGACGATGGACAACCAAAGAGATCAGGACCCGAACAGTATTCAACTTGGCAACTAGGGAGAAAGTTTCATCATAATCAAAACCTTGCCGCTGAGTGAAATCCCAGGCCACTAGGCGAGCTTTTAGGTGGTCAACAGTCCCATCCACAACATGTTTGATAACAAACACCCACTTGCAGCTGAAACATGATTGACCAGGAGGAAGAGGAACCATATCTCAGGTCTTGTTAGCCCAGAGTGCAGTCATTTCATTATCCATGGCCGCCCGCCACCCCGGGTGCTGAAGCGCTTCCTGCACAGAATTAGGAATAGAAATGGAGGAAAGAGAAATGACAAATTGGTGGAGTGGTGGAGAGAGGCGATGTAGAGACACATAATTCGCCAAGGGATGAACCGTAGATGTTGTTGCTGGATCAGCAGGTCGCATGATGTCATCAGTAGAAGGGAGCTGTTGTAGGGAAGTATTCTTGGACTTTCAACGAGTATAAATACAAAGAGGTGGTGGAGGTGGAGGAGGTTCCAGGAGAGGTGAGGGAGGAGGTCGAGATGGAGTCGTGACCGAGACGGCAGGACGAGCGGCAGTAGAAGGTGAAGACGGGGTAAAAGGATAGTAGTGGTATGGTTGATTCTCAAGAAAGGTTACATCAGCCGAAACTTTTAACTTGCTGTCGGTAGGAGAGTAACAGACATAACCTTTTTGAGTGCGGGAGTAGCCAACGAACATACACTTTGTGGCGCGAGCAACGAGCTTGTCAGTAGGCGGACTAAGAAGATGAACGTAATATACACAGCTAAAGACACGAGGTGTGAGAGAGAAATGAGACTTGGACGGAAAAAAGAGACCAAATGGAGTGGTGAAGTCAAGTATGGACGAAGACATGCAGTTGATGAGATAACATGTAGTAGAAACAACAAAGTTTCAGTATTCTGTCGGCACCTGCATTTAAAACATAAGGGACCGGACAACATCAACGAGGTGGCGATTTTTTCGCTCGGCTACACCGTTTTGCTGGTGGGGGGGGTGTATAAGCACACGAGGTTTCATGTATGATTCCAAACTTGGTGCATAAATTTGAGAATGTGCGACCGATATATTCACGAGCATTGTCGGTGCAGATGATTTTTATCATAGTGGAGAACTGCGTACGCGTCTCAGTAAGAAAAGTACGAAATACAGATGTTAATTCTGTATGATCATGAAGTTGATATAATCAAGTGAGACACGAGTGATCATCAATAAAGGTGACAAAATATCGATAACCAAAAACATTGGGGACTTCATAGGGTCTCCAGATATCTGAATGAATTAAAGAGAACAAAGTATCACTCCGGGTACATGTAGGAGAGAAAGAAGTACAATGCTGTCTTTCGTAGATACATGATTCACAAGTAAACTCTTGCAAAGAGACATCAGGAAGAGCCTTCTTGAGAATCGGGAAGGGAGCATTCCCATGGTGGCGATGCCAATCGACAGTGGAGACAACAGAGAGAACGGTGGGTGGAACATCCAAGAGATACAACCCATTCGACAACCGCCCTTTACCAATGATACTTCGCGTGCGGTGATCCTGCACAACAAAAGAGGAAGGTGAAAATGTTATACAACAGCCAAGGTCCTGAGTAAAACGACTAACAAATAACACGTTAAAGGGGGATCCCAGAACATGAAGAACCTATGATAGATGGAGAGTGGGAGTAAGCCAAAGATCAGCCGCGCCAAAGACCGGAGTGGTGTCGCCATTGGAAACAATGATGAACTCGGGATAGGCAGACTGTATATACTGCGATGGTCTCTGGGATGTAATGTGGTGAGTAACACCCGAGTCCACGATCCAGTGGGGCCATGAGAGAGACAACATATACCTTCAGTTGAGAAAGATGCTACCGAGCCAGACGAGCGACTGATAATGCCTTGGAGCTGTTTAAGCTGGGTGCGGAGAGCATTAATATCTTGTCGGGTAGATGAATTAGAATCTGGTGGAAGAGAACCAGTGGGAGGAGCAACAACTGTAGTAGAGGCAACAAGGTGTGAAGGTAGACCATGCTTGCGGTAGCATGTAGCTTCAAGATGACCCTCTCGACCACAGTAAGTACATTTTAAAGCAGAGCGATCAACACGTCCTCGTCCCCGAGACGTGTGGCGGCCTCCCCTAGTTGAAGAGCCACGAGCTGGAGTTGGGGTAGGTAGGAGAGGCTGCTGAAGGAGAGCTGGTGAAAAAGTTGCGGGGGCCTCAGATGGAGGTGTAACTTTGAGCAACATAGAACAGACATCGAACAGTGAGGGCGTTGTAGAGGAGAAAAGAATCTGAGCCAGGACACTGTGGAGGTGGGGAGGAACTCGGACCATCATCATTGCAATCCCAACAACTTTCTTTTGCGCCCCTTGTGTAGCAAGATCTGTAGAGGGAGGCTGATGTTGTATCCAAGCCTCCACAAGAGTTTTGGCCTTGACAACAAAAGAGGTCAGGTCACCTATTGTCCCGGGATCCAGAGTTTGAAGCGCAGAGATGATATCAAATAGTTGTAGCAAGCTATCTTTTTCAGAGTAGAGAGAGTGAAGCTCCTCCCGCATTGCCTTAATAGTCTCATGATACATGACCATGCGATATGATTCGGTATCCATGGAATTGAGGATCCAGGATTGAATCCGGCCGTCATCACACAACCACTCATTAGTAGGAGCAATAGGAACGTCCCAGGTAAGGCGGTGAAGTAGTCCTTTAGTTTGTAGAACACGGCGAACTAAATGCACCCATTCGAAAAAGTTGTGCTTCCCACTGAGAGAGATAGTGGTGATCTGAAGCTCATTGCAGACTTCAGGAGAGGGAGCCGCAACACGAGCCGGAAGAGATGAAGCAGCCGTGGAGTCCATGACGGCAAGAGGAAGTCGCAGCGACTTAGAGGAGAAGCCGACGAGTAGAGGAGCAACTGCTAGATTAGGGAAGCAACGGCTACGGTAGAGGCCGACGAACAAGAGGGGCTGCGGGTAGAGCAGTACACAAGGAAGAGGAAGTCACAACGACTAGAGGAGCATCAGACAATGTTAGACGAACTGAGAGCGCGGCTTAGAGAGGTAACGGCTAGAAGAGAAGACCGACAAGAGCCATCCACAACTAAAAAAAAAGAGGACGCAGCAGGTAGAGTAAACCGCGCAAAGAGCAGGCCGCAGATAGACAAGAGGAGGCTGCAACGACTAGATGAAGCCGCAACTATAAGAGTAAGAAGACTCAGTGCGACAGGAGTTCAGTAAGTAGTACGGGGCTAGATGAAAAGTGGCCGCAACGGTTAGAAGCAGACCGCAGTCCGCGACAGATAGAAGCAGTCCGCGAGCGGGAACCATGGAAACAGACCGACGGGTAGAGAAGCAGACTGCGGGTAGAGAAGCAGACCAGTTGTCACGATTCGTCTCAACACAAGTCAGAGTGCGCTTCGGGCGGGCCGTGATGCCACAAGCATGAGCGGGAAGAAAACCATGCCTGTTAAGGCGGATGCAGAGATACTGGTAATAAGTTTAAAATAATTACTTTTAAGTAAAAACAGTTTGATTTTTATGCAGAAGCTTTTAGAGTTAAAAATAGTGAAAATTTTAGATGCACATGTATTTTGTATAATTCATGTTTTTCAGGGAACTGCTACAGATTTCATGCAATTATGATTCAAAAGAGAATGAACATACAAATGATGCTAAACTCTAATACATATAATATATATCATAGCAGTTGTCCATGATTTACTGATCATATTTATTACATAAAAGAAACGTCTGACAGTAAAAGAGATGAAACATAAACCTAGAACCTGACACGGCGGGAAGATCAATCTATGAAAACAGAAGCTTGACGCAAAACGAGTTCAGTAACCTGGCGGCGCAACACAATGCTAAAGTAATTCCAAAATAAAAAGAGAAAGCCTCAGAACATTGAAATAATCAGGTGAGCAAAGTAAAGTACAGAACAGTAAAAAAAATATACAAGTACCAGTTTTCATGAAGCGATGCTACCAAAACAGATCAGTAAATGAGTCAATAGAAATAACTAGAATCAAGAGACTACTCCATAGAAGAATATATATTTTCTCATACAATATCTTATGTTGTAATCATTGAAGAGTGCATGTGGTTTCTTGTGGGTGCGCATGATTCACACTCAGTCCAAAGGCAAGTCTTGTCAGAAAAACTTCCTATTTGTCGTGGCCGTTGTCACGGCCCAGTCCCGTCTCAAGGAGGCTTAGTGGGTCCCAACTAGCACTGTGAAGCCTGCAACCCAAGTGAACCCAACACATTTCAATGTTTGTTTATGATATTATGAGTTACATGATTTATATTTTAGAGATTTTAGCAGAAACGAATTCACTTAAAAGTAAAAGATCAGATGAAGAAATGACTTCACTCAAGACTTGCAACCAAACATGCATAATGAATAAGATTCGATGATATAAGAAAACTAGATAGTGGACTTTATGTTTTTGCAGGTTCAAACATTCACGAGTGATACAATTACAATACGTTATTTTCTTGGACACCAAATATTCATTTAGATTGACTCATTCCAAGACACGATTATCTCCCAAGTAAACACGTGTTTGATCTGAACATTTAATATAAAATCACAAATCATCTATTTGATTGCTAACCGGAAATCGTTACATATATTATCGTGACACTTGTCGCGTATGCCCAATAATCTACTATTCCTCGAATTACATATCAGATGAGAAGATTAATCATCTAAGTGATTTCCAAATAAGATTATTCACGATCACAAAGACAAGTCATTGCAAACATTTTAAATATATTATAACCTCACACTATTAACTTGTCATATAGACATCCAAGTTCTAGATTCATTTGGCAGAACAATATATTCACGAATGAAGTCATGTAATTATAAGGGCAGAGACATAAAAGTAAACTCAATGATTGCAAGAGAGAGAGATCTCTACTTTCCTTAAGGAAGCTGAAATTGGCGGCGGCGGCTAAGCGGCGCAAGCAAAAATAGAAACCCTATTTGAACCTGTTCAGGAACAATCACAGATAATATTTGATAATTTGACATGACGGAAAACCAAATGCTAGCACAATAATTATTCGTTACATAACTAAATCAAGAGCGGCTAAGAGATTTACCTCCCTCAAAAGTGAGGGGAGAAGGGACACCACGCGGAGACGGAGACTTGGCGGTGCTTGGGTTTCGAAAACCCTAATTCGGAGAGGGATTGGAGAAATCCCACCACTTGAATCGAGGAGGGGTATCAGAAATCATGAATATAAAATAGTTAGATGATTATAGGAGGGGCAAAAGTTATAAATCACAAGATATACACAAATTTGAAGACAAATAATTGTAAATGGTGCAATAAAAATCTGAATATGGGTGAATGTAGGAAAATTCATACCAAAAGGAGACCAATTCGGAATCCAAAATCTGAGTAGAGGGGAATCGAGCGAAAACCTAGGGAAAAATTGAGCCCAAGGAGGAGAGGGTGGCTACCGGGACTTACAGAGGCGGGAGGAAGGGACTGTCGGCCCTCCAGAAGGAAGAAGACCTGGATGCAGTGGCTTGGGGAAGGAGGCAGAGCTCCTGTCGGCCATGACAGGAGGAAGAGGCGAAGTCGATGCCTGGAGAGGAGGAAGGAGCAGCAGGCGGCGGCAGGAGGCACATGCGGCAGGAGGCACAAGATACGGGATCGGGAGTCGGCGCAAGAGCGGAAGTCGGAATCGGGAGCCGAGCGGGATGCGGGAAGTTTGCGGAAAGCCCTAGGCCAAGCGGGTTTCGGGATCGGGGGAAAAAGAGGGGCTGGCTCGGTTTATAGGGGGGTAGATTAGGTTATTTATTTATTATTATTATAAAATATATTAAAACCGGGTTGTTACACCGGTCGAGCGGTAGAGAAGTAGACCCGTCGAGTGGGTAGACAAGCAGACCGACAAGTAGGAACCACAGGAGCAGACCAACTGGTAAAGACACAGACCGGTCGAGCGGGTAGACAAGCAGACTGCGACAGATAGAAGCAGTCTGCGACAAGAAGAGGTCGACGGATAGAAGCAGTCTGCGGCGGATAGAGGCAGTCCGCGACAAGAAGAGGTTGAGCGGGTAGAGAGGCAGACTGGCCGGTAGAGAGGCAGACTGGTCGAGCGGGTAGAGAGGAGTTAACTGCGACATGAGCAGACCGAGGGCCCCACAACGAAGCTATAAAAGCTTGGGGTGGGGGGTGGGGGTGGGGGGTGGGGGTGGGGGAAGGGGTGGGATGATAAATGGAGCCACGGAAGAGGAGCGGGTAAAGAAATGGAGACTGGCGGGTAGGAGGCGAACTGGGGCCCGCGGACAGCGACAGTAGATAGTCCGGGAAGAAACAGGGGATGCAGTTAAAAATGAACAAGCCGCTCCAGAGGATCATAGCTCTGATACCATGTTGAAGAATGAAGTAAACCATGTATATACTTCTTGAAGAACAAATTTCTAGCTCTGATACCATGTTGAAGAATGAAGTAAACCATGTATATACTTCTTGAAGAACAAATTACAAGTATGAGTACAAATATATAGGGAGAAGAGAGAGAGAGAGTAATCCCTTATAGAAGATGTGAGACTATTACATGAGAAAGAGGAAGATCTATAATGGACCTTTACAAGGTGTTTTCTTACTATTTTCTAACAGTCTTGTCTGCCCAATCAACTCCTTTCTCTTCTTCGACGGACTTGACTCCATCTGTCGTCGTCGTCCAACCGTGACTTGGCTTCAATTTCATGTGTCGTCGACGGATTGGCGACTCCATTTGCAGTAGACTCATCTGCCTCTACTTCATCTTTCGTTGTCCGACCGACGTGCTGCTTGATTCTGAACGCAAGTCCCCTCGACAGACCTCTACTTCCGCCACTTCCAGCCTGTTCATAATGTTTTTTCTGTTGATCCAACAGAGTTCGTCCAACTTCTAATCTGCCTTCATTGTGTCTTCTTGCAACCAATTCAGATAAGGATGACCAGGTTCTCTAAATCCATTGTCATCCCTCACTTCTCTTTGCCCCAATGATCTTCCTATTTTCCGTCTCACTTATTTTCGTAATGTGAAGAATTATCTTCAACTCAAACTCTGATAGGAAGTAGCAAGTCTCAGTGAAAGCGGGAGCAACAAAAAACTCTTTTGACAGAACCACAAATGGGCTCAAATCATACACTACACTGAAAGGACGAAGGAAATTGTATCATATTGAGTGAGTTACTTTTGACAAAACTAATACTAAATCTTGAAAAATGGGATGACGAAGATTCTCTTATCGTGACATGGGCGTGGAATTCGATAATTCTCGAGGTGAGCAAGAATTGCATGTTCTTGCCAACCACACGAGAAATTTGGAACAATCTTCGTCAGGCTTAATCTATGAAATAAGATATAGCCATATGGCATGAATTGAAGACAAATTTTTTTTCTACAAAGGAAAGGAGATAATCTGCTTTTGACTAATATGAGATCTTGAATGGACTGTGGATTGTGCTAGATTAATGCTAGAATCTGAAGTTGAAATGCAGCGAAGCTGCCTCCACATTGAAAACCTTTTGTTGAGAGTGATAAGATTTTTGAATTTTTTTTGGTTTGAACTCCGAGTTTGATCCACTCAATGTAGAGATTATTTTAAGGGAAGAGTTTCGTTTATCTAAGGTTTTCTTGCTGCTACAAGAAGAGAATTGTAGTGCATTCATGATGGATGACAAACCAAATGATGTATTTGCCCTTGTGATTAGTAAGATGGGAAAATCTAGTAACTCCTGCACCCACCCTACTCCCAGATCTCATCACGACAATCGATGGTGCACTTATTGCAAAAAACTCCACCATACCAAGGAGAACTTCCCAAATTTTATGGAAAAGAACAAATTTTTAGTCGCACAGGTGGATTTAAATGCATCTAATTTAAGAAGCCCAAGCTAGCTGCATTCGAGAGTAAAGATGAGACACAATGTGTAGTCAAGGGCATTACTGTTCATGACATTCGAACACTTAACAAGGACGAGTTAGAGAGCCCGCGAACTCTTATTTGTTCTCTTAGCAAGCCCTCTAGTACTCGCACTCTTTACATGTTTTGTAAGAACTTATGTTCAAAATTCTTTAATGTTATGAGTATAAATCACTTATGAGTTGTCGACTCAGGAGCTACAAACCACGCGTTTTTTTCTAAAAATTATTTTTCATCCTCTTACCATTTCCCCACCAAAACACCATTACTGTTGCTGATGATTCACATACCTTAGTAAGTACTACTGACACTGTTGAGATTCTCCCTCAGTCCACCTAAGTAATGGTCTCCATGTTCCAAGGTTGATCAAAAATCTTATTTTTTCCACAAAATGATTACATATTTAAATTGCCTTGTAACATTTTTCCTTCTCATTGTGTGTTACAAAATCTGTCCATGGTAAGGATGATTGGAATTCCTGAGGGGCCTAATGGTTGCATCACTTCATTCAAAAGTCTGGTGGGGCTGACCAAACATCTTTTCATTCATGTTTCCAGTTTGAGGATGACTGAGAACATGTTCATGTTTCCTGTTTTATTTCTTAAAAAGTTTGATGAGTGTTTTAGTTATGAAACTTGTGAACACTTCATTCAAAATTGTTGTGCTTTTTTTAATCCTAGTATTACTAAAACTAGTGAACTTTTTGATCTTATACATTTGGATGTTTGAGGTCCTTTTTCAGTTGCTATTATTTCTGGTGCCAAGTAATTTCTGTCATTTATTGATGATTGTACATTTGTGAACCTCTTGGGTATTCTTGATGAGAGAAAAAACCAAAATCGCCCAATTATTTATCCAATTTTATCGTATGATCCAAACACATTTCAATAGATCTATAAAACACGTGCGTTATGACAATAGTAAAGAATATATTAATCAACAATTTTGAAGTTTCCAATTAACATGACATCATCCATTAATTCACTTGTGCTGATACACTCAACAAAATTGTTTTTCCGCATGAAATA
Organism: Platanthera zijinensis; assembly: GCA_039513925.1. NCBI lineage: Eukaryota > Viridiplantae > Streptophyta > Magnoliopsida > Asparagales > Orchidaceae > Platanthera > Platanthera zijinensis. Next base: position 189,699,703 of record CM077083.1, read on the forward strand.
ATGTTCACTTTCTTGAAGTTACACAATTTTTTTTTTCCAAATATTTGTTCCAAAAGTTGTTAAATGGTCTAAAGACTTGGAATAAAACTATAAGGAAAGACATGATGTACTTAGGCATTAGTGAGATTATGATAAAAGATAGGGCATAATGGCGACAAAGGATCCATATAGCCGACCCCACTATAATGGGATAAAGGCTTGAGTGTTGCTGATTTGTCCCAAAATTTATACTGGGGAGAAGCTCTTCGAACTGCCACCTACCTAATTAATCATTTACTCTCACAAATTCTTGTCAGGGTTATTCATGTCAAACTCTTGACATCATTATTTCCCTCTGCTACTGCCAGGCAAATTTGTCCAGCTTGTGTGTTTGGGTTTGTGAGTTATGCCCACATTCACGACCATCATCACACCAAACTTGATCCCTAAGCTACTTAGTGTATCTTTTTAGTTTATGCATTCGACAAGAAGGGTAATTGTTGGGAAAAATCTTAGATTTAACTTAACAAATTATTTCTAAGTGATTTTATATTCTAGGATAATTACTCATGCTGTATATAGAGGGTAATTTTGTCATTAGAAGTGTTAGGAAGTGATTTTATATTCTAGGATAATTACTCATGTTGTATATAAAGGGTAATTTTGTCATTATAAGTGTTAGGAAGTCAGTCCAAGTCATGGTCAGATGAAGGCAAGGTGAATTCAAGAAGAAAAATCAGCTGAGTTAAATCGCATCGACTAGAAGTCGACGCAACGTTGACTAGTAGTCAAAGTAACTTTGACTTGAATTCAACACACTATCTGAAGTAAGTCGATGCATCTCCAAAGCAGAAATCAATGCATCTCCAAAGCAGAAATCAATGCATCTCCAAAGCAGAAGTCGGCGCAAGCATCGATAAGTAATCGACATAACGTTGATTACTCAGTTTTGTTAGCAGATATTTATTTTAAAGCAGAAGTCGGCGCACCTTCAGTGAGTACTCGACGTAGCGTCGAATACTCTTCCAGAAAGTAAATTTCAGAAGGTTTATTCCAAATTTATTTGAAAATTATGATTATGGAATCTATTCAAATTTGAAGAGATATTAGAAGAGTACTCCAGGAAAGAAATTTCTATAGAATTACTGGAGGAATATGTGAAAGAGATTTGAAGAGATGGATGCGATTTCTGAACACTATTTTAGAAATATCTGATTAGAGATTATCTCATTCTTTCTGAAGACAATCAGCAGATGAAGAATTTTGAAATGTCAAAGACAATCTTATACTTAGATTTTAAAAGAAGACATCAATATACAGAACACATAACATAGATAATACATTCTTACAGACGACATTATACTTCTTCTTCCTTCTTTCTGCTGCAAAAATTTAGAGTGTGGATCAAATCTTATAATCCTTTCTTTTTTTCTCCAAGGATTAATCGATTACAAAAGATCCAGTCCACTAAAGTGCCAAAGAATCCTCAGAGATTTTGCTGAAGAGGATTCATACAAGAAGACCATTTCTACATCTTCTTCTCGTTTCATTCTTTCTCTTTCACTTTTGTTTTTGTGAAAAGAGTTTTTTAGAATCCCTCTTGAAGGGATTCAGCTGTTTGGTTAGATCACCTTATCAAAAGATTAGTCTGTGTGATTCTTAAGTTTTCTTATCAAAAGACTCAGACACTGGTTCTAAGAGTTTTCTTGTCAAAAGACTCAGGCACTGAGATAGTGGATTCCTACAAAAGTGGTAGAAAAGTGGATGTACTCAGATTTTGGAGAAACTCTATAGTTTTGGTGTTCTTTGTGCTGTGCTCTTTTCTATGCTTTTCTTTTCTTTTTATTCCTGCATTAACTCTGCCATGCATACTTAATCCTGGTTGTGTTTTTGTGGATGCTGGTCTGAGTTTATTTGAATCTAGTTAATAGTTTTCATATATAATTTTAAATATCTATTCACTTCGCTCTAGAGAATTCTCAGAGGTATAACTATTCTCTTTCAGTAACAAATGTTATTACCCCTCGAATCGACGAATGCTTACTTCGATGGATGTAATTTTTCATGAGTATAAGCCCTTCCGGTCTCCACTTTAGGGGAATAACATATTGGAATTGGAAACCCATCCTATTTAGCTCTTTACTCCTTTGGCCACGGTTCTTCACTTAACTGCAAGGGATGGGATAATATTATGACTGTTGATCGTCCCGTGATTGTATCTCAGAGAAGGATACAACCCAAACATACCTCCCAACAACTCTAATCATTAGAACCTCTGGAAATATTGAGTAGAAAAGTAACTCCATTGATTATAACTCCTCTAATATTTCTTATAATAATTCTTATTTTAATCACGATGATCTCTCTGTTGTTTTGTGGAAAAAAAACATAGCTCTACCAAATGTCCTATTTCTGAATATCCAATAAAAAAATCTTTCTATGCAATACAAAAGTTTCATCTCATCTCTTGACTTAATAGCAATCCCAACATCAATACAAGAAGCATCAAATGATAAATATTGGTGATGCAGGACAGCGCATAGGGTTTGCGCGCCTGTCAGTTTTTTCTAGGAAATCCTAAATGCATGCAATGAATAATTGAATTTTACAAAAAATAATTAGAGCGGTCGTTGCGCAGACTTTATGAAATTAAGCAACGTTTGATTTTTATAAAGCACAAAAATAACTATTTTTGTTAAAAAAAGGATTTTCTTAAAGTAATGGTTCGATTCTAAACCCGGGGAAGGAAGTTCGCAACTTTCGTTCTGTCCCCTTGTCGTAGCAAAGCGTAAATCGTGAACTACAAATACGTTTCCGTTTGGAGTTTTCGACGTAGTGTTTGCTGACAAAATTCGGGCGAAAACCAAACAATGAATCTAAAATTCTAAGAGAAAATGTAGACGCACGCAAAGGAGGGATAGAAGCAAGTTACCCACGTAAAGAGACGTCTTTCCGTAAACGAAGTCGACGGAGATCACACAAGGAATTCCTCGTCACCTTCGATCTCCTGCTCCAAGGTCGGCTGCTATCGCACACGAGCACCAAGGAGAAATTTCACTCACTCTCACACGAACGTGGTCTCACGGAATCTCAAACACTCAATAATGTAAAGAAGCCAGAAACTAAACAACATAAAATTCACTCGTTCTCACACCAAGGTGGATCCACGAAATCTCTAATTACTCTAACAAAGAAGAAAATCAATCTCTTTTCCACTGCTCACACGGAAGCACTAAGCCAACTTCACATTTTAATTTGAAAGCAAACAACACCCAACGGCCACTTTATTTAATATTACCCAAATGTTAAATTTCACTATTCATCTCCTAAACTCTACAGATACATCACAACAACATATCATAATATTTCTCAACGGAGGCAAACAACAATAACACCTTTCAATATTCCTACCTTCATCAATCATCTAACAACCTATCACCACTCCCGCTCGGAAGTAATAGCACGTAAAGAAAATTCTTGCATTTAATTTTCTTCAATCTACCCTACAACAACTACAGGAATTCACACTGGAGCAATCAAACATTCATTCATCATCAACTATACAGGTTCACCCTCAACAGTTCTCTAAACAAAAACAGTAAGAACTATTAGAGAAGCCCATTTAATTTAGGCCCATTATGTATTTTTTTATTGTTATTATCTCTCCTCTTTAGTCCCACATCATGTATAGGACCTTCCTCTTTCTTTCTCTCATCTATATATTTGTACTCATTCTTTGTATTTGATACAAGTAAACATATATACAAGGTGGTCTTTTTCCTTTCTCTACATGGTATCAGAGGAATCGGTTCTCCTTGGGCGGATTCCCCCTTCTTAACCGCCTATCCCGCGTGGTCCTCTTCCCTGCCTGCGGCCTGTTGCGGACTGCTCTTCTGTCCTCTGCCTGCCCTTGCCGCTCGGTCTCCTGCAGCCTGTCTTGCCTGTCTGCTCTGCTTCTCTTCTTCCGCTTCCTCTTCTTCTCCGTGGTTACACCCTCCCCTCAGGCTTCTTATAGCCTCCCCTCTCTCTCCCGTGGGGTCCACCTCTCCCTGTTGCTCCTGGTTCAGATCGCTTCGATCTCCTCCAGACCGCACTCTCTTCTCGCGGCCTGTCCCTGCTCGCCTCTAGCGGCCTGCTTCTCTAGCGGCCTGCTCCTGCTTGCAGCGCTCTGCCCCTTCATCCGCTTGAGTTGTGGTTTACTCGCGGTCTCTTCTCCCTGTCCGCTCGCGGCCTCCTCTTTCTCTGACCGCTGCTGTGCTCAGCCAGACCGTGCGGGCTGTTGCCTTCCCGCATTTAGGTCGCGGTCTCCTCTCGCGGCCTGCTCTTGCTCGCCGCGCTCTGCCCTCTTCATCCGCTTGAGTTGTGGTTTACTCGCGGTCTCTTCTCCCCGTTCGCTCGCGACCTCCTTTCTTCTTTGACCGCTACTGTGCTCAGCCAGACCGTGCGGACTGTTGCCTTCCCGCATTTAGGTCGCGGTCTTCTCCTTCCCTCCCTGTAGTGTGTCGTTTTCAGCCCTGCACTTTACTGTCCGCGCGACTTGTCTTTGTCCGCTGTGGTCTTCTCCTGCTGTCCGCTGTCTTTTCTCTCGCCCGGGCTCTGCCTTTGGTCGCGGCCTCCTGCCGCTGGTGTCTTCACATCGTGACCAGGCGATCTCCGCTCTAGTCGCACGGTCTCCGCTCTTTTTTGGCGGTCTCTGCTCTAGTCGCGCGGTCTCCTCTGCTTGACGGTCTGTTTTCCTAGCCGCAGCTTCTCTTCATGACTTCTTCTGCTGACTCCACCGGCACAGTGGTTCCTCCCGCAGACCGGCCGACCTCTCTTCAGGAAGTTCGTGATGAGCTCCGTATTACTACTATATCTCTGACCGACAAGAAGAATTTTGTGGAATGGACGCACTCTGTCCGCCGTGTCGTGCAATCCAAGGGGTTTCTTCATCACTTGACCCAGGTCGTTACAGGTACTCCTACTGACGATTGGTTACGCAATGATGGTCGTGTGCAGACATGGATCCTTAATTCTCTTGATGGCGAGTCTTATCGCTGACCATGTACCACGAGACGGTCAAGGGCATGTTGGACGAGCTCCATACCCTTTACTCCGGCAAGGATAGTCTCCACTATTTGTATGACATTATCACTCCTCTCCATGCCCTTGATAGCGGTGGCGCGACCGATCTGACCTCCTTTGTGGCCCAGGCTCGGTCACTGGTCGAAGCTTGGATCCAACATCAGCCTCCTACTGTTGACCTTGCTACCCAACGTGCCCAAAAGGAAGCTGTGGGTATAGCCATGATGATGGCTCGGGTACCCCATCACCTTCACAGTGTACGGGCTCACATCCTCTCCTCTACGGTTACCCCGTCCTTCTCGGATGTGTGCTCGATGCTTCTCAAAGTCTCCCCGCCTCCGGATGTGTCTGGACCTCCTTCTCCGACCCTTGTCCAGTAGGCCCCTGCTCCTTTACTGCCTCTTCCGTTTTCAGCTCGTGGAGGCCGCTCTGATTCTCGGGGACGTGGTCGGGGTGGACGGCCTCGGCCTAAGTGCTCGTTCTGCGGCAAAGACAGGCATATTGAAGCCACGTGCTATCGCAAGCATGGTCGCCCTCCTCGTCCGCAGGCATCTGTTGCTGCCACCGACTCCTCCCACTCGTACTGACCTTGACGAGGTTCGCCTTCAGCTCCAACATCTTCATGGACTTCTCAGCCGCCAGCCAGCCTCGGTTGCCTCCGCTGCCTCCATTTCCAATGAAGGTATCGCCTTCCTCTCCTCTGGCCCGCGATGGATCCTCGATTCTGGTGCCACTCATCACATCACCTCTATTCGACCGCCTCAGTACCTGTCTTCCCCTCACCCGAAGTACATTACTGTGGCCAATGGGGCATCTGTCCCTGTCTCTGGATGTGCTGATATTCCTCTCGCTTCCTCTCTTCTCCTGCGCTCAGCTCTTCACGTTTCGGGCTCTCCTTTCAATTTACTTTCTGTTGGTCACCTTACTACTGATTTAAATTACTCAGTGACCTTTACTTCCTCTTCTTTTCTGATACAGGATCAGCAGACGCGGACTATCATTGGTAGTGAGCGATTGTAGAACGGGCTTTACCTTCTTGATGACTCTCCTACTCTCCTCGCATCTGTCTCCTCTTCGGATTGGCATCGACGTCTTGGTCATGCTGCTCTCCCAGTCCTCCAGAAGGCTCTCCCGGATATATCTCTTCCTGTTTTTCAGTGTGAAACATGTATTTTTGTCAAGAAGCCACGTTCATCTTTTCCTTCTCATTGTACTCGGAGCTCCGCTCCTTTTGTTTTGGTACACTCCAATATATGGGGTCCGTACAAGATTACTAGTATTTCTGGCTACCGTTACTTTCTTACATTTATTGATGATTATTCTCGCATGACATGGTTGTATCTCCTTCGCGATCGTTCTGAGCTTCCCCGCGTCTTCCGGGCCTTCATTCTTGAGACTCACACTCAATTCTCTGCGCCCATTCAAACTATTTGTACTGACAATGCGCGCGAGTACACTGGTCATGACTTCGCGACCCTCTGCTTTGAGTTTTGCATTATTCACCAAACATCGTGTGCGTATACTCCACAACAGAATCGTGTCGCCGAGCGCAAGAATCGTCACCTTCTTGATGTAGCTCGCTCCCTTATGCTTCAAATGCAGGTTCTCAAACCATACTGGAACTTTTCGCTCTCCACGGTCTGTTTTCTTATCAACCGTCTACCATCTTCTGTCCTCCAGAATGCTACTCCTTTCGGCCTCCTATTTCCCTCCACTCCGCCTTTTCCTGTTACTCCCCGAATTTTTGGGTGTACTTGCTATGTTCACCACCTCGGTCCCTCCAGAGATAAGTTGGATCCCCGTGCAGCCAAAAATATTTTTGTAGGCTACTCGCACACTCAAAAGGGTTGTGTGCTATTCGCCTACTACCCGCAAGGTGACTGTTTCTGTGGACGTCACTTTCCGGGAAGATCTTCCCTTCTTTTCTGCTCTGGATCTCGCTCCTGTTCCAGAGCCCGTCATTCGTCCTGTCATCTCTATTCCCCGTTCCTCATCATCTCCTCCTGCCCAGCCTTCGGTCCGTCCACATCCACCTGTTATCCGGGTCTATTCTCGTCGCTCTCCTCATCCCGTTGCCCCACTGCAGTCGGATTCGACCTCTGATGCTCCACTACCTGCTGCTCCGGCTCCAGCCTCCACCGCTCATCCGATGACGAATTATGTCTCTCTACATCGCCTTTCACCGCCAGTTCTTCACTTTGCCACATCATTATCCTCTGTTTCTGTCCCTAACTCTGTGCAAGAGGCGCTTCAACATCCAGGCTGGCGGGCTGCCATGGACGAAGAAATGACGGCCCTTTGGGCCAACCAGACCTAGGTCCTTGTCCCTTTACCTTCCAGTCAGCACCCTGTTGGGTGTAAATGAGTTTTCGTCATCAAATATGCTCCGGATGACACTATTGCCCGACTGAAGGCCCGACTGGTGGCCCGTGGCTTCACTCAGCAGCAGGGCCTTGATTATGAGGAAACCTTCTCTCCGGTGGCCAAGCTCAACATCGTTCGTGTACTTCTCTCCGTGGCTGTGCACCGCCATTGGCCCCTTCATCAGCTCGATATCAAGAATGCCTTTTTGAATGAAGATCTTCAGGAAACCATCTACATGCACCAACCGCCCGGGTTTGAGACCCCGGGGGAGTCTCGTGTGTGTCTTCTAAAGAAATCCATCTATGGTCTCAAACAATCCCCTCGGGCGTGGTTTGATAAGTTCAGCAAGGTGGTTCGGGACATGAGTTTTACTCGGAGTTCTGCAGACTTCTCCCTATTCACCCGACACTGGGCAACTGGAACCGTCCTTTTGTTGGTTTATGTTGATGACATCCTACTTACTGGGGATGACTCAAAGGGGATTCAAGCGGTCAAACAACATCTGAGCACCGTGTTTCAGACCAAAGACCTGGGGCATTTTCGCTACTTCCTCGGTCTGTAGGTCGCACGACGGTCGAATGGGCTTGTCCTCTCCCAACGAAAGTATTGTCTCGATCTTCTCAAAGACGCTGGCCAGTCTGGTTGCAAGCCAGCTAATAACCCGATGGAGGCAAATCACAAACTATGTGCTAATGCCTCTGATGATGATTTGCTCTCTAGAACCCGGAATACTATCGACGCCTTGTGAGAAAGTTGATCTACCTAACGGTCACGAGGCCTGATATATTGTTTGCTGTTGGGGTTGTCAGTCGGTTCATGCATGCTCCCCGAGTTTCTCATCTCCAGGCTGTTGAACGGATTCTCCGATACCTTAAGGCAGCTCCGGGTCAAGGGCTTGTTTACAAAACCTCCAACTCTGCTCCAGCATTGATTGCTTTTTCTGATGCCGATTATGCCGGTTCCCTGGACGATCGGCGGTCAACCAGTGGGTTTTGTACTTATTTTGGTGGTCATCTCATTACATGGAAAAGTAAGAAACAAGCCGTGGTCGCTCGATCCTCCGCGGAAGCTGAATACCGATCGATGACATCGGTTGTCTCAGAACTCACATGGCTTGAAAGTCTCCTTACTGACCTACGAGTAAAACTTCCTTCATCTGCTGTTCTATTTTGTGATAGTCAAGCAGTCATACACATAGCAAAGAATCCGGTGTTTCACGAGCGCACAAAACATATCGAGGTCGACTGTCACTTTATTCGAGAGAAAGTTCAAATGAAGAAACTTTAATTAAAGCATGTTCCGGGCACTGATCAAGTTGCTGATATTCTCACAAAGGCTTTATCAAGTACCTTGTTTTACCAGTGTTTGTCCAAGCTGGGTGCATATGACCTATACGCTCCAGCTTGCAGGGGAGTGTTAGAGAAGCCCATTTGATCTAGGCCCATTATGTATTTTTTTTATTGTTATTCTCTCTCCTCTTTAGTCCCACATCATGTATAGGACCTTCCTCTCTCTTTCTCTCATCTATATATTTATACTCATTCTTTGTATTTAATACAAGTGAACATATATACAAGATGGTCTTTTTCCCTTCTCTACAAGAACAAACTCATTCAACGTCATTAACTCCTAAATCGGAAGCAACAACAGCACAACACCTATCTAACATTCATTAACTCTCTAACAGTTTCAACAAGAAACTCAAAATCTCACAGCATCGAGGGAATCACACAACAACAATCAATTTCCATAATCAACTCCTTTCTACAGACTTTGGAGCTCCTTTTTATTGGGTTACAATAACAAAAAATACAAGAAAAAGAGATACTGAACATTAGCTTCGTGGGGAGGTCGTCCATGGCAGCGCAGTGCCGAAACCACCGAAGTGTAGCTCGTGGGGTGCGGTTATAGCCATCGTGGCCTCTGGTGGCGTCGAAAGCGGCATAAGCGTGAGGTGCAACGTGAAATATGCGGGCTTGAGGCCGGAAATGGCGGAACGGCTTCTGCGGCTTGGATCAGGAGGTGGAAGAAACTGGCGCTGGATCGGGGAGAAGAACAGTGCCGGAGACGATCTGAACCGGAGCCGATCTCCTCTTAACCTAAGTTTACAGTTATATATATATATATATATATATATGATTTTTTTTATATATATTCAGATATATGATTATATACATATATCTGTGTATATATATTTATATATACATATATGTTCTATTTGGAGAACAACATAAAACTCTCAAACATGACTATGCACGCAGGAGTGTACTTAAATTAATTTGCAAAATAAATAAAATAAAATGCAAACTAACATAAATTGCAAAATGCGACAACTTAGGACCGGTAGAAGTCAGGACGGGTGCGGCGTCGGGCACATTTGCGACGACCAGATCGGGATTGGTCTCCACCAATTGGGCTCAAGACATAAATGAAGAGATGTTGGCTTAAAAAAATGAAGCACAAGATATTTTCTCAAAACTAAGTGGCAAAAGATCTGTAGAGTTCAACTAGATATATGTGAATATTTCACTTGGGTTCAACTCTAGCAACAATGAAAATCAAGTGCGTAGGATAAAGAAGGCCTTGCATGGGCTTAAGGTGTCTCTCCAAGCATGGTTCAAAGGATTCTCCAAAGCTATGCAGATTTGGGGTATAAAGCCAAGTAGATCACACATTATTTTTCAAATACTCATAGGGAGAACTCATCTTATTATAATCTGTCTGAGGGCAAGCTGCTAAATGAGAAACAACCTCAAAATTTGAGATAAATGACCTAGAAAGACTGAAGTACTTTCTTGGAATTGAAATTACCTGCTTTTGAGATGAAATTCTTATCTCTCAGCGAAGTGTTCCTTGATTTTACTCAAACAAATTGTGAAATTGGGATGCAAAGTTAATAATATTCACATGGAGTCAAACCATAAAATGGAGAATGCTGAGGAAATCCCAAAGACAGATAAAGCTCAATATTAAAGATTGGTTGGGAAATTGGTATATCTTACACATACAAGACTTGATTTGGCATAAACATGTGTCGTTATTAGCCAGAGAATGCATGATCCAAGGACTAGACATCTGCAAGGATTCTTCAGCAGCTCAAGAGCATATCAGGGAGAGGATGGTGTTTAAAAGAATAAAAGACTATAAATGGAGGCACATACATATGTTGACTATGAAGGATCTTTTGTGGGTAGAAAGTCAACCTTTGGCTACTGTGTTTTTTTAGGAAGCTCACGGCTTATCCGTGGGTTTAGAGAGAGAGAGATAGGAAGGGAGGAATTAATAGAGAGAGAATTAACTTCTAATTTCTTGCTTACCATCCCAGACCAACCGACCACTATTTAAGTTCACAAATTACGCCCCCATTTGGGCTTACGACACATGGATACAATATTAAAAATTAACACCACAAAAATATGAAGATAACTAAAATAACACAACAAGATATGTAGATAACTGGCGCCAATCATGCCACATAACATCGCCGCCCCCGTACGAAGACAGCTTGTCCTCAAGCTGGATCAAAGGGTATTGCAGTGGCTTCTCCTCCTGTCGCATCATTATTGGGAGGATCATCTACTTCGAGCCAAAATAAGCGCTTGAATCAATATCCCGGTGTGAAATGTTCATCACAATTGTAGCACAAACCTTTCTCGTGACGCTCGGCCATCTCGGTGCGGGACAAACAGCGACGTACAGTAGGTCGGGGTGGATCGTCTCAGAATGGAGCCTTGTCAGGCAAACTGGATAGAGAGTATGCGCCCTGATAGTCCCGACGTCCCAAAGGCGGACGATCTAATAACAGTCGCCGTTCACAAGCTCTGACGTGGCTCATAGCTGTGTTGAGATCACGTGGCAGAAGGAATTCCACATCCAAACGTAATCGCTCGTGAAGGCCGTCGGTGAAGAGGGGAACCTGCTACTCCGGTAAGACGGACGTTGCCCTAGACAATATAATTTGGAATTGTTCCAGGTAGGTGTCGATGGATCCGTCCTGTTTGAGGTTCACCAAATCGCCGAGTGGGTTTCCCTGTAGAGCGGGACCAAACCTCACGGTGCAAGGCACATTGAATTCGCCCACGAAGGGTTGGGGTGTTCCCGCAGAAGTTGAGTGAACCACAATTGCGCTGGGCCAAGTAAGTGGAAGGAGGCGATGCCGACGCGCTCTTCATCTGGTGTGCGCTGGTTGGCGAATAAAATTTTACAACGGGTAAGCCAAGGAAGAGGATCTTCGCGGCCCTCGTAGATGGGAAAATTTATCCGGATAGTTCGTGCGTAGGCGGGGTAGTCCACGCCTGTAGGAGTGACGGAGTCCACGCGGTTTGCCGAAGGGTGATCAGCCGTATGCAAGGGAGGGGAAGGCACCCCTTGTAGGGCATCCAAACGTGCGTTGAGAGCATCCATTTTGACATTCAGAGTTGCGAACATGGTTTGGAAGAGGGTCATGAGCTCTGCAAGAGAGGGAGTAGTATCCGTCATCTGAAATAAGGCTGGATGGACGGCCGGCGGCGTTGGAAGCAGGCCTACGGAGATACTGAATCTCGGGGCTGGTGTTGCGGTGCTGGACGACCGGATGGAAGGATGTTGCCTTGAAAAGTCCCGCTTGGGGTGCTGTTCCGCGGATCTGGCGCAGGGGGGTTAGACGCAGTGAGCGGCGGTCGGCTGGAAGTAGCAACCGACAGAAGCGGACGAGGCTCCGCGCGGGGTGAGGAAGGTGTTCCAACGCGCTGGAAGGAGGATCGTGTGCTTTGCGGGGCCGACAATGCGCGCTTGGACGAGCAGAGGAAGAGTCGAAGATCGAAGGCCCGGTGGTGGCCTCTGATACCAAACTGTTATGGTCCTTACCTTGGGACCTCATGACCGGCGGAGGAGCAATGACGGAGGTTGAGGTACAACGACGTCGATCGGGATCGTAACCTGTGCGGGTAGCGGCTAGGGCAAACTCACGGCTTATCCGCGGGTTTAGAGAGAGAGAGAGATAGGAAGGGAGGAGTTAAGAGAGAGAAAATTAACTTCTAATTTTTTGCTTACCATCCCAGACCAACCAACCACTATTTAAGTTCACAAATTACGCTCCCCATTTGGGCTTACGACATATGGGCACAATATTAAAAATTAACACAACAAAAATACGAAGATGACTAAAATAACACATTAAAATACGTAAATAACTGGTGCCGACACACCATATAACACAACCTAATTACAAGGAGTAGGAATCAAAATATGTTGGACAGATCTTGTGCAGAAGCTGAGTTCTAGGCAATGACATAAGGATAAGTTATATGTTAACTTCTATGGATGAAGTTCCTATTGGATGGACTGAGTATCAAGTACGGGGTTCCAATGATGCTCTTCTGCGACACCAAGTCCTCGATCAATACTGCACATAATTCAATTCAGCATGATAGAACAAAACACTTTGAAATTGATCGTTGCTTCATCAAGGAGAATCCAATGAGCTGACATCTTACCTCTCATGTTACTTTAGAATTACCAATTACAGATATTCTCACAAAATGACTATCCACCGATAGATTCCATGGACTTGTAAGTTGAGAATGATGAATCTTCTTTCTCTAGTTTGAAGGAGGACGTTGTCATGCTATCACCTGTCTAACGTGTATAATTTGTATTTGTCTGTTTCTATTCTTTGAGGGTATTTAGGTCATCTTAGGTGAATGCCCATCCTATGTATGAATATTTCTTGTGATAAACAATCCCCAAGTGATTACTATTGTCTACACAATATGATCATAAATTACCTATTTATTCTTTAAATTTGTTATTTGCATATACTTGATAACTTGGTAAATTTCAGAGGAAGCATCAAAATTCCTCCTGCCACTGTCAACATATCTAAGCCATCACCGACCATATCTGCATTTTATCTAACTTCCCTATATAGCTACACCCGCCAGATATGTCATGTCTTTGCTGAAAAGGTCTCTCCCCTACCTAAATCTTTTCTCCATGATTTAACTCTTTTTTGTTTGCCGAACCTACACTGACGTTTCATAACTTTTTCTTAGGATGTCGATCCTACTTTATGGTTACAAAATCTCTCTTATTGACCATACTTCTTTTGCATGTTACAAAATCTTTTCTCACAAGTACAAAATCTCTCTTTCAGTTTGCCGGTTCTGCTCTCGGATTACAATACCTCTCAGAAGGCTAAACTCTGTTACTTTTAGATTTATTTTTCAAAGCCTAGCCCTCACATGGCAATATCTGTTCATCACAGACTCCATCCCTAACAATCACTACTTGAAACTCAAATTGGCATACTCTGTGCCCCTTTGAGTATAGTGTGCTAGATAATAAATATGCAAGTCTTAGTATCGCCATACAATTACATTTTTCTTGTGGATTATCATCTCAGGCCTTCATTTATTGTTCACATGCTTAGCCTCTCTAAGGATAATCTTGTTACTTTTAAATTTATTTTGCGAAGCCTAGCTCCTTACATGGCAAGATCTATTCTTCAGTGACTCCATCTTCCTTATCAATGATTACTCAGAACTCAGATTGGCGTACCTTGTGCTCCTTTGAGTGTAGGGAGTGCTAGATAATAAATATAAAAGTTTTAGTATAACCATACAGTTACATTTTTTCATGGGTTATCATGTCAGGCCTTCATTTATTGTTCACATGGATTGTATCATATACAAATATTTTCCTTATTGAATAACACATCTCTTAACATTTTTATCTATTTTTTTCATCAACATGATATTACAGCTTAAAAATTCAATACCCAAATCTTCTAACTATGCTCTTCCCATGTTGGGCTGAGGCTGGTTGAACTGATTCTGAGAGGCTCAGCCTCCGGCTCACTCTAAGATAATCAGATCCAAAATTAATAATAGTAATATGTTCCCTCAAGCTCTTTGCTCGATGCACGAAGCATTTCTACTCTCTTACTAGTCACCCCTTGCAATTATAGTGGCTCCAACAACTTGCAAATCATCATCATTGAGAAAAGGTAGAATGATCATGAGAGGAATCAATCCTCAGAACAACTTGCTTCTTCTTCTTGTCTCTTTGTGCAACTCCATCAATGCCGTAACATACGGTAATCACTTTCTGCGGTGCCTCATTTAATCATGGTGGGAATTTATTGCTTGAACCTTGTTCGGTCTACGATTCAATGCTTCGTCCTCCATAAAATTACACATGAGTGCACTTCCTTTCCCATGTAATGCTTTCACTTGGTCTGTCAGATCTTCTTAAATTGACGACATCTCTTAACTTTCACAACATCAAATAGACCTCCATGACTCTTCTTCGACACTGGATTCTTCAATTGGCACTCATGTTTCAACCACCCAATACTTTTAACAGAAAGTATTACCATACCAAGACCAGTTTCACCCTACCAGACTCTACAACAAGCCTACTAGACCCCTCTATACCTGCAGTAACTCCCTTGCTTGATCTTCCTCCAGACCTACCAGAACTAGTAATGTTTATTGTTTATGCTCACCAACCTCTATCTCGCCCTCACCCATCTCGTGGAGCTCCATTTATTCAACCTTCTTTTTATCAGCCTACATCTCATAGTACTCTATCTTGCTGTCTCCATCTTGTTGGCCTCTATTTCATTGGTTCAGATTTATTGCTCATTTTTCTTTTGATCCCCAAACTCAGTTTGGTCATGCCTCCCCCTTGAGTTTGCTGGGGAGTATTAACATATCCTACTACCACTACCCACGTCTACTTCGTCTCCGACTTCTCTGCATATCTGCAGTAACCAAAGTGATAGTCCCTTTGCTGAAAAAGTTATCTCACTAGCCCTAATATTATCTTTGTGATTTCGACTCCTCTCAGTTTATCAAACTACTTACAAGTTACAAAGCTTCTCTTA